>CM035127.1:67361465-68561465 GCA_020205605.1 Panax ginseng
GCCGAGGCCCGGATACCTCGGGGTTATCTCAGAGATTAATCGGTCTTCTCGGTGTGTGTTCGATATTGTTGTCTGCGAGGCCTCGGGGTTATCTCCGAGGTTGGAATTATTTACTCCCGATTGCGATCCAGGGGTTGATCTTTGAACTTCCGGTAGTATCCGGTATGGATTTGGATTGTCTTTCGGGGTTCCTCTCTTAAAAGATGAATCATCCTCTGCAATGTTAATAACGATGAAATACAGAAAAAATTTTGAGTGTCTCTGAGATGCCCTCTTTATCATACTCATGCATGGCGATGCATGGGTAGGATAAAGAATCTAGACACTTGAAACTTGACAAGACGAACATGGTACTATGGGTAGCAAAATGATGCAAATGTATGATGCATGTGTATGCGGGGTTGTAGCCCAACATCTTTGGGGATGATTCTTTGGATCCTGTTGCTTCAAGCTGAGGATTGGCAATCTTGACCCGATTGATGTGTAAGCCAAGAATCTGTTAGGATGTTGATGTTGGAGTTATCACCAAATTCACTGTGTTCTTGATAACGACTTGATCCACGAAGATGTACCTCTTATGTGTAAGAGATCGTGTGGGGATAAAGCTTGATCTGTTTGAGGATGTGTATAACATATTCCATCATCTATCCTCTTTGATAACATTGACCTTTCTGGTTGGTATATCGCGGGGACATGTCAAAATCTCTGTTGGATTCTTGCCCACAACAAATGTTGTCGTCGAGGATGCGACCTTCGTTGGCGTGTACTTCATTGACATGTGAATCAGCGGTTTGAGAAATCTGTGGGATATCTTTATCGAGGCTGACCTTGACGTTGACGATGTGTGAATCAATGGTTTGAGATTACTGTGAGATTGATCGTCAAGGTTGCTTGACCTTGTTGTCGTGTAGATCAGCGGAGCATTGCGTTGTGACCCCATAGGGGATCCATTTGGGAAATCTGAGTATTTGGTATGAAAACCTCGAATAGCTCTAGAGCTCGATAGGTTTAATCGCTATCGGTTTTGAAATAACGTCAAGGTTGCTTGACCTTCGTTGATATGTGTGTCAGCGGTTGAGCATGCGTTATTACCCCATTGGGAGATATCGTTGTAACCCGTCGAGAATCTCTTTGAGGACTCTGCGTGAGTATGTCGTCTGCAACTTATCGAGCGGTTCTCAATGCTTTGATGGGTTTACTTGCCATCGGTGAAATAACGTCAAAATTGCTTGACCTTCGTTGATAAATGTGTGTCGATGGATGAGCGATGTTGTAACCCCCACCGGGGATCTACGTTATAACCCCCCATCGAGATACTACGTTATAACCCGTCGAGGACTCTCGTTATAACCCCGTCGAGACTCATTATAACCCGTCGGGGACTTCATTTAGGAGTAACGACCGAGTTGGCGGCGGCATCGGACTGTATATAGGTATTGCGGTATGTGATTTGTGACAAATGAGATCATTGGCGGGGTATACCTTGTGTTTAGGTGACTACCAATGAGTGATGTCTGATTCAAAGTCTCATCCAGAAGACCGAGGATTGTATCTTGTTTTTTGCTCAATCGCGTGGCATTTTATTCTCGATTTGACCTTTCTGAGTCCATGTAAGAACTCCTTTTCAACTCAAAAGGGATGGGCCGGAGAGGGTGGGACCCACATAGGGTCTTGCGAGTGCACTACTTGCTGGTACCATGGTGTGGGCTGCTGACGGATGTGGATGATAAATTCTGCGATATTGGTCTTCACAAGTCACTTTCAACTTGTTTCACTTAAAAAAAACCGCGAGCCATCTTGAGATCTGCTTGAGTTAATGCTTTTTTACAAATTCATCATCCAGTACAAGTGTTCTACACTATCACAGTAGCGTATGCATGTATTTTTTCCGGTTTTGTCCAGTTAGATTGTGAGTTATCATACGAAATGCATCTAAACACATAGTAGTGATTATGTATGCACAAATGACTTGATAAAAATATTCAACATAGTAAATGTTAGTATTAAACCATCTTTGAACATAATGATGTGAAAAAATTTGACTTTTGAGACAGTCAATTGGCACCTTTTACTGCTATTTTTTTGTCTCTTTGAGGTCCAATGAGCAAAAGGTAGAAAGGCAAAAGTACTCCTAGCATTGAGGTTGGCCTTATGCATGATGATTTTGATTTTTAATGCATATATTATGTATATGACTTTGGGGCGGGTGTCTTCTTTGAATGCCCACCTAGACATGCTATGTGCATGTGGATAGTCCTATTTTCAAAGGGGACTATGGCAAAAATTTTTCAAATGTAGGCATTGGGTAGTCATGCATTTTAACTCTATTATATGTTAAAGTAAATGCATGCATGCATATAGTCATAAATGCATTTAAAAAAGCTCCGGTAAGAGAAATACCACACCCTTTACGAGGTGATTTGGAGACTTGTTGTCGGATATTATGGATCCGGATCGGTAGAAGCGGTTCTTATGGGGCCAACTTACGGCGTCTGGCGGAGGGCTTACGAAGTGCCTCGTCCCAGATTACATCGAGACGACCTCGTCGGTTGGTGGAGGCCGTGATCGTCTGTCGGGTAGATGTTCGGACGTTGAGGATGAGGCGGATATTCGATTGAGGATCCGCTCTGCTGCTTACATGTCCCTCGCGAGGAGCTTAGAGCATTCGGTGGTGAACCCGAGTTCTTTGGGTGATTTGGGCGGACATCCATCGATGTACTTGCATGCTAACGAGGTATGGCGTTAGACTTTGATCTTCCTTCTTTCTATTGATGAGGATTAAAGGGTTACGATGTTGATCTACATTTCATGCGGGTTCGAGTTTTTACTGACCTCGAGGGCGGTTTAGCATTCACTCCATGTACGGTAACTTCATCCACGACTATAGAAGCGGTAGTGCATGAGTGGGGATTTGGGGCATTCTTCTCCATCCTTCCCGTCGTTGTCCACAGGGTTTACCTCGGGGCATTATCTGGCGATGGTTTCATCGGACTCGATCCTCCATCTCTTTGGATTGCGAGGTGATGATGGCGCCTATGGATTGGCGATTTATCACGGTATGGAGTTTGGAGGGAGCGATTGCCTTGCATGGCGAATATCACCCCTCTTGCCGTCGAGATCCTTATTAGGAGTTCGGTGGGGGCTTTCAAAGCGGGGCTATCCGTTCGGGTCCTTTGGCGTAGATGCTATGGCGGGGCTATTGGTGAGCCCATGCACGATGATGTCGGGGGATCGGGGATCGCGTTACTGCGGGCGATTGTTCACGATGATCATTGAGGCGCTTCATGGCGAGATAACTCTTCCACGGTATCTTTTGCTTTGGTCGGTATACACCGATGTGGACCATATTGGAGAATATGATTGGGGCTCTTACACCTTTGCCTATTTCCTCCGGGGCATGCGCGTGCGCTCACGAGGGTTTGGTGAGAGGCTTGGCTAGGATTTTACCCATTTCTGTTGGTGAGTATTTCTCTTGTCTTTTCCCATTCATAGGTTAAGAGTGTTTACTGATAGCAGATGTTTTGCCATTGTGTTGGCAGTTTTGGGCCTATGAGAGGCTCCCATTTTGCGTCTGTGAGTGTGTTGGGTTTAGATACCTATCCACGAGGACGACGATGGCACCATTCTATTTTTGCGGAGGTCCACATGTCTGAGGATTTCACTCATTTGCCGTATCTTGTTTTGGAGTTCTTGTGGCGGTACCATTACATGGATTCCCTATTAGGGAGCATTTGACCATCGGCTTTGAGGATGGACATCCGGCCCGGTCGAGTATTTGATCTCTACCGGAGAGTTCCTCTCTTCAGCGATGGAGGTGGGAGCTCTATTTAGGAGAGCGTGCTATTAGGAGCACCACGGGGGAGATCCGTGTCTGGATCTTGCCTCTGCCGGGCGTCGTTGGCACGTATCCACGATCACCCGTCATTGATATCCCATTTGTTGGGGGTTGATGGTTTTGCATTATCGGAGGGTCCATGTACTCGGGAGGCGTTCGGCGTTGGTGGTTCCCTCGCACTATTGGAGCCCGATCCGCGCCACCACGGTTTATGGGGGATATGGTTCGAGATCTTTGATGATGATGGATTGGGTAGCTTGTGTCGAACTCAGACTCATATGACCCAGTTGATAGCTTGACGGCGGTTGGATCGAGCACATGTATTTATCCGGCATTTGGGCGAGATCCGGCGAGGCGAGTCATTTGTTCCTTCATTTCGGGTCTTTGGCCCCTCGAACGACCCATTTGGTTTTTGCGGTATGATCCTCCTCTTTATAGGCTGACATCCTGTTGATAGAGATCCGGTGACTCGGGAGGAGTTACATCGGTGGGCGAGGATTGAGGGCGTGAACATCGAGACCTGGTTTTCTTGATGTATATTCTCGTTATATCTTTTGATAGGCCTCTGTTAGATATTGGGTGGTTGTTCCCCATTCTCGCTATATCTTTTGATAGGCCTCTGTTAGTAGTAGTAGGCGGTTGTGCCCCATTTCCTGTATTTGTAGTTGTCTGGTGATGATGTATTAGATGATGATATATTTAGGAATGTATGCACCATTTTTCATTCCTATATCATATTGCCATCCATTATCATTATGCATGTATCATATTATGCATATGTATGTATGTCGAGATATTGGCATTGACCCTGGATGGTCTTATGACCGCGGCCCGTACGAGATGTCTTCTTGACGATTAGCCGTATAGATCATACCCACCATCGTCGGTGGTGGCATTAGGTATCTGATCGTGGTATGATAGCATGTCACCACCAGAATAGGGGTGGCCGTAGATCTGTTCTTTGCGACATACCATGACCCTTTTGGCATTTCGAGTTCTGCGAGGTTTTGTAGATGGGATGCTTTAGAGCATTGGCTACGATAGGCGGTATTCCATTTGGCACCCATGAGTTGACTCTACTGCGGAGGAGTATGCACGTTTAACGATCTTGCCTTTAGACAGACCTTGCGTGCATCTAGCTTTGGGAGACATGAGTAGAGCGATTCATGACTCTCACGAGATTGAGGCGAGAGTAGTGCGAGATGGTGACATCTAGCCATGTGATCTCCGGCATTTTACATATGACATTTGGCTCGGAGGATAGCTATTCACGACATTAAGGGGATTTCACACGTGGAGGAGGATCATTGGCGTTTGGCGAGTTGATGTCTTGATGTTATGTGTCTTGTCGTATGTGTATATATGCCGATATATGGATGAGATAGACATTGGTGTTATTATGGTAGTGAGAGCTCTTAGAGAGGTTAGCACCATTGTACCTATGATTGTAGTGAGAGACCTGCGATCGGCATCCTATTGTTGCCGCGTATCCTACGAGGTGTTCACGGGGAGTTGGTCATGTTATGCGTGTGGTTTATGTCACACTTGAGGCCGGTTGGTACCCTTAGGCGACATGGGTATTGCTTCTCCCCATGATGTGGCCATGTCGCCTCCTTTTCGACCATCGGAGTGTCTAGATGCTCGATCTGGTCGCATTTTTTGGCGGATATCGAGAGATCCATTTAGCATATTCTTTGTGCTCGGGCTTTGCTCACCATCTGACTTCATTACTCATGCTCGGGGCATGGATTTCCTCCCTCTGGTGGCTTGAGGGTGTGACTACTTATCACCCATTGGTAGTGATGTCGCGATTCGACCCGGTTCGAGATTTTCATCCTTTTGAGGCGATAGGTCGGCGTTCGACTTCTCGATATCTCTCGGCGAGAGGGCCGATCCGTGTGTATGCTTGTTGGGATCGGCGTGAGATAGCTTCTTTTTTTACATCGATCGTCCGGTTATTCTGCGAGTATTCGCATGGATGGAGATGGAGATTTTATCGGTGCGCGGCGATGTCTGCGATCTGGGATAGTGAGTCGAGGCGATGTAGAGCCCATGGAGGACATTGATACCTACATCGAGGAGGAGCCCGTTTGGCTTTGGGTTGCCGACATTTCTTCGATTCTCCTAGTACCGATACTTTTGTGATTGACACTTTCGGCCTGATGCTTAGAGCGAGTCTTCATCGATGACCTTTGAGAGAGACCAGATTCGATCTATGATGTCATTGCTGCTCTTGATGTGAGGGATGCCTTGCTCTATTGGAGAGAGCGAGGCATTAGATCGCGAGAGATCTGCATTGTTGTTGGCGGGATGAGGCTATATCGACCCGGAGATCACGATGATAGTTGGCGGGATAGTGCTATATCTACTGCGGGGGTAGCCGTCATCAGATAATCTTGCGGTGAGGTCCACTTACCCTTGGCATGATTGCGAGAGATGAGCACATATATTGATGATCATATGGTCACCATGCGGATGGCTCTGAGATCTTTTTTGGGTCGTGTGGATATTCTCATCTGAGGAGACCCACGACTTAGCCTCCGTCTTCTTACGAGAGGGGCGCCATGTTGGGCTTGTTAGCTCGCATATATCGACTTGTAGATGAGCTTGTATTTACACCTGCACAGACTAAACAGCCATTTTGTCATATACGATTTACATTGTATATATATCAAACAACATTATATATGATGAGGAAATATATTTTTGGATCACTTCCCTTTTAGATATGCCTTGCTATTTGCTTGATATTTTTCTTTCTTTGCTTGAGGGCTTGTGATCTTGATGTATTACGAATTCCTCTGGGTGGATGGACATTGAGTTGTCTCTGGATAGTTCGAGAATGGATCATTGATCTATGTGTATCCCTACCATCTTTGGTGTCTTGGGACTTGTTTACGAATGGAAATGTGGAGAGGAGTGTGGCTTTCCTCTTTGAGATTGACCGCTTTCCACAGGATGGTGCTTGATGCTTCTATTTAGGAGAAGCCTAGTTAATTCCATCTCTTATGGATTGGTGTTGCTCTTGAGTATGTGCATGACTTAGATGGTCGTAGAATCTCTATTTGGGAGGAGTTAGGGTAATTCCATCCCTTTGATGCGAAGCCAATGAAATGTAGTGGATTGAAGGATGATCCCGATGCCAGTTGACAATGGTTTGTGTTTTGGTAGGGGGTGAGACCGCACCATGAATGGTACTACTACGTACTCTATTGAAGAGGAGATCGGTCTGCGTGGTTTTGAACACAGGTGTAAGAGGTTCAACGTTGTATATAGGTGAAATGGTGTAGGAATGTTTTTGGTTGTTTTTTTTTTGTAAGGAAAGAGGTAGAAATGTTTTTGTTGTTTTTGTTTTTTATTGCGGCCAAGGGCCATATGAAATGGTTGCCTCGTACTCCTATTGAAGAGGAGATCGGTCGGCGTAGTTAAGCCCCTCGGGCGAGAGAAAAAGCGTAATCCATGTGCGGTCGTCGAGTGCGGGGAGGAAAAAGTTTAATCCTAGGTTGAGGATAAAGCTGCGGTATGAAAGTTTGATCCCGGTATGGGTAGCCAAGCTATGAAACATGAAGAGGTTCAATCCACGGGTGGGATGACCTAAGTTGTAGGAGCAGAGAGGAGAAAAGCCGTTTGCTTGGCTTGAAATGTATGTTTCCACGAGGGGCAAGTGTAGAAAAGTTGTATGGTGGTAAAGGGTTAAAGAACGGAATGGTGGTGACACGATGATTATGCACCGGGGTGTTTCTTTGGTTACTTGGACATAATACCGTTTCACGGTGTATGCGAGTTGATGAGTTGTGAAAATTCATCGTCCATCCATTTCTTGCAATCTGAGGCGCCTCTGTCGATACTTCCTTGACAATAAGCGGGCCTTCCAGTTAGGGCGAATTTTCCTTTAGCTTTGCTCTTGGTTGTCAAGAATCTTCTTCAAAACCAAGTCATGTTGTTTAAAACTGCCGTGGCCGGACTTTTTTGTTGTAGGATCTGGCGATCCTTTGTTGATATAATGACCATGGAAGATAGCCGCGGTTACTTTTAAATCTATTAGAGACAATTGGTGATACATGTCTTGTACCCATTGGTCTTCATCCGGTGGCGTCGATCAACACTCTGAGGGATTCCATCTCAACTTCTATAGAAACCTTTGCTTCCATCCCATAGGTTAAAAGCGTGGGGTTTGCCCGGTTGAAGTCGCATTGAGGTTACGTAGGCTAACAGTCGGAGGCAATAGGTCGGGCCAATCTTTGTGGTTGGCGGACATCTTTTGCATAATCTTCTTGATGTTTTTGTTAGCAGCTTCAACAACACCATTCATCTTGGACGATAGATGATGAGTTGAGATGTTTGATGTGGAATTTCTTGCATAATTCCTCCATCATTTTGTTGTTGAGGTTTTTGGCATTGTCGACACAATCACCTCGGTTGTCCATATCGACAAATGACATTGTTTTTACGATGAAAGCAATGATGACTTCTTTAGTAACCCACAGGGAAGGAGGTTTGCTTCTACCCACTTGGTAAAGTAGTCGATCATGGTGAAGATAAATCGGTGACCATTCTTGGCTTTAGGCTCGATGGGCTAGATAACGTCCATTCCCCACATTGAGAAGGGCGAGGTGAACTCATATTGTGGAGTTCAGTGGAGGCGTGTATAGCATTCCCATGAATCGCGCATGATAGCATCTTTTGGCGTGGTCGTTGCAATCGACTTTGAGAGATAGCCATAATGTCCGTCTGAGGACTTTCTTGACAAGGAGGAGCCACTTTCATGTGGGGGGCCACAGAGACTCCGCCATGGATTTCATCCATAAGCCTTTGGGCTTGATCTTTGTCTAAACATCTGAGGAGAACCAGTTCCTGCATCTCTTTTGTAGAGCGCATCTCCACTCAGGTAGAATTTCATAGCAAGTCGATGGATCCGCCTTTTCTCAGTCGGGCTCGCCTCAGCGGGTGTAGATCCATCTCGTAGATATTCCTTGATATGTTGATACCAAGGATGTTGGATGGGAGGTAGCTCATCAGATACTTCTCAACGTAATTCCCATAAGTTTGGGGCCTTGTCTGCGGAAATTGTGGCCTTTCGGCAAGTGTTCCTTATCGATATCTATGATCAAAGGAGGCCAAAGTTTGCTAATCGTCCATAAAAGTCATTCTATTATACGAGAATGTGTAGAAAGGAGATTTCTTGAACTCAAAAGCCATCTTCAAAACACCTAGGATGGTAAAGGCGACAAATGTAGTTCCTTGGTTTGATAGATTACGGTGGATTATCGATTACCAACTCACGAATCTCCAAAGGCGATTAACACTTTGATGCCCATTGAGCGGGCAAGTTTTAGCCCATGAGGCGACCTTCATACTCGGTAGTATTGTTGGTGTTGACAAACTATAATTTGGCGACAGCGGGATCTGCTCCCGTGTCGAGATACTAGAAGCTGCTCGGCTCGAGAACCTTCCATATTAACGACTCCATCAAAATACATCTTCCATGATTGGCGCGTATCGTCTTGATGGTGTTCTTTGCCTTTGTCATTACTCCTTCATCGAGGAAATATGTTTCCAAGGGTTTGAAATCCCACGAAGGTGCGGCGACGATTGATCCATGATTCCTTGACCTTTGATGGACTTTTGAGTCACATATCGATGTCAAATTGTTGTAGGATCAAGCTGCCATCAGACGATAAACAATTTAACATAGGTTTGTTGAACACGTGCTTGAGAGGATCCACGGGGATATGAGATGGGTTGTGTGACCATGGAGGTAATGTTGTAACCTCATGGAAGCCCATGCTAAAAGCACAACCGTCTCTTTTTCGATCGAGTGTACTTGTGTTCCTTTCTTCTTGAACCTTTTCTTTGAGGTAATAGATAGCTCGTTCTTGGCCTCTATCGTCCTTACATCCCGACATCGACCCATGGCATTGTCACTTATGGACGGTACATAAGCAGAGAAACATCATCCACAGGTGGTACCAAAGCGGGGAGCTTTGACTATTTGTTTCTTGATTATAAGGAAGGCATTACGGCACTCATCATTCCATTTCATGGAGGTTCTTCCTTAATAGCTTGAAGATTGGCTCACGAGTTCTTTGTGAGTTGGGAGATAAACTTCTTTAATGAAGTTGATTCTTCCCAAAAATCCCGTATTTCCTTCTCTGTCGAGGAATGGGCATTTCGGTGATGGCTTGGATTTTGGCGGGGATCGACTCAATCCCTTTGTGGTGACTAGAAATCCTAGCAACTTGCACGATTTAACATGAAAGGCGCATTTAAATTGGATTCAACTTCAAGTTGTACTTACATGACTTTGTTGAACAACTTTACGAGATGGTCTATATGGTCATCCTCCTTAGGGACTTGACAATGATGTCATCCACGTAGATCTCGATCTCTTTGTGCATTAAGTCATGGAAAAAGAGCCATCATAGCTCGTTGATAGGTAGCTCACGGCATTGATGAGGCGAAATGACAACCGTCTATAGCAAAAGTTCCCCAAGGAGTGATGAAAGCGGTTTTCTCACGATCTTCCTCGGCAACCATGATCGATGATACCCATAAAAGCAATCGACAAAGGGTACATATGTATTATTATGCATGATATTGTCAATGAGAATGTGGATAAATGGCACGGGAAAAGCTATCTTTTAAGCAAGCTTTGTTCAAGTCCGGTAATCCATGATAAACTTCGCACCTTCCCTCCGAGGTTTAGACACGGGCACAATGTTGGATATCCACTCGGGATATGTAGACACCATTATGATGCCGACTTGAAATTGTTTCACAATTTCTTCTTTCACCTTTAAACTCCATTCGGGTTTTCAATCGCTTTGAGTTTTTGCTTGGTGGCTTAAATCCCTCTTTAATGGGAAGGCGATGAAGGACAATGTCGATGGACAAACCCACCATGTCTTCATGAGACCATGCAAACACATCCACGGAATTGGGTTAATAAGCGTAACCATATCATTCCGTTGGTTTGGGGTAAGGTGCGAACCAATCTGGATTAACTTAGGGCTTTCTAGGTTAGAGATTGAAAGAAGTGGTTTGATCAAGGTTGGGTTTGGGTTTGTCTTTGACCCATTCTTGAATTTACGGAGCACCTCAATGTCATCTGTATATATCCATCAAAATTTGAATTCATCTCTACATCAAAGTCTGATCCTTGTGTAGAGAGCATATCGTATCGTGTCAAAAATCTGAGCACATCTAAATTGAGTCTGAAACAAAATATGCTTTCACTTAGTATATATGAAATGTGTTGATCATACAGGTGTTAGCATATCTTGGCAAAATAAAGCTACTAATCTTTATCGAGAAAAAATAGCGGTTATTATATCTCTGAGGCGAAAAGAGTTTACGCGCTTTTACCTAATGACGAATGCGAGGAATCTTGTTCCCATTAGCGAAGGCAAAATCCAGGTGGACCCTTGATGATGGAGGATTGTCATCATCCTCCTGTCCCGAATGATGGCCATTACGTCAGGCAATCATCGTGCAGGGTGTATTTGTTGGTATGTTCATCATGAGCGATGATCGTATCTGGACATCATCGGATATGACGTCTTGCTTGATTCTTCGTTCCTCTTCTTCCCGCTGCGGGATTTGGAACAAAGATTTCTTTTCCTTTCCTTCAGAATGCCAGCTTGGGACATAACATAGCCATTACATTGGTTGGCACCTTCTGAGGAGGTTGTGCGGACTCGAGTTTGAAGGCGAAGATAAGCGCCACATGGTTGAAGTTGAAGGAATCTGCTGATGTTATGAGGATTCTGTGACTAGAAGCTGGCGAATAGCCTAGCCCGGTTGTTCGACTTGCACAGTTAAGCGAATTGGGTACTTGATACCACAGCAATCTTTACTGAACCCTTGTCGACTTATGACCCAACGACATCATTTCTTGAGTGGACAGACATTACCTCGGCGAAAATCTTGGGTTGAGGCGATGGTGCTCCAATAGCATGGTATTGGGTGTTGCTTATTTCAAAGCATGAAAACTAATTGGTTCCATCGGCATTGGCATTGATGAATGGCATGTCTCGTCTTTGAGAATCTCGGTTCGGCGTTGGCTGTGACCGGTATTGTTGATAATGTATTTTTCAATTGTTGGTGAAGAGTGGAGGGGCCCCTTGACCATATGAATCCATGGTGCGTCCCAAGAGGCGGGTTGTATCCGAATCTATCTTGAGCACATGGAAGATCGCGAGAATGTGTGAGGACCAATTTAGATTGGCGACTCAATTACTCAAAGAAATTTTGTGGGGCTCCATCAAAAGCTTTGATGATAGTATGGCTACTCTCAAATTCGGGTTGAGATTGATGTTCATCTTCACCAAGGTAGCGTATGGGCAGATATTCAGAGAGGAACCTCCATCTATTAAGACTCCAGCTACCATATATCCGGAGGACAAGACCGCAATGTGCAATGGTTTGCAATGACCGGTCCCTTCGGGCGGTATGTCATCATCAGTGAAGGATATCACATTGTTGTTGAAAATGTGATCAACCATATGTTGAAACTTTTTCGTATCCATTGATGTCGGGAGATAAACTTCTTCTAAAACCTTTAACAAGACCTTAGGTGATTCTCGGAAGTTAGGACCAAGTCAAAATTGATATTTGTTGTGGAGCTTCTTTCAAGCTTAAAACCACCGTAGCTTCATTATGACCCATAGTGCGGAGGAATTTTTCAATCTTCTCCATGGGTATTTTCCCCTTTGATTTGGTGGTAGGCTTCATCACCCGTTGGGGAAGATCCAGTGGATTTTCCTTCGACAACTTATAGCGATTGTATGTGTGAGGGGATCCTTCACCTTCTCCATAATTCCACGGAACTTGTGCAAGCTAACAATAGGATATTGTGCTCTGCACGACAAGTTGATTGGCTCGGGGGCGGCCACTTTCAAAGGATTGTTGCCTCCCTTGAGTTGAATTGTTGGCGTTGTGAGTAATGTATTAATCCCATCGGTTTGATGGATATATTTGCTACCACACTTTTCCACTTAGTAGGGCTGCATCCTCACTTGCACGTAACCACGGTATAAATCGTCTGCTGCTAAGCGCGGAGACACCTTTGTCGATTAGATTTTGAATAAGGTGGCGGAGTGCCCAGCATTCTTCTGTGCTGTGACCGCGAGACTGGGAGTGATATTGACATACTCCATCAGAGTTGTACCATCCCGAACGGGGGTTGATTGGAGGTAGAAGGGAACTGATCCTTCCTTCATTGATTAACATATGAAGGATTTCCTCCATAGGTTGGCCCAAATAGGTGAATTCCCTTTTGTTGGCGAAATCCCGACGGGCTTTGGCATTTGCTCTCTTCGTCACTTTGTCTTCCAACATTTCATTTTTAAAGTGATGAGGAATATTCATGACAATAGGTAGGAGGCGGCATGCTCTGGTGTGATTAATGACGAGTCACTTGATCTTTGATAAGTCACCGATTCATGATTGTTCAATTTGTTTGCGAGAGAGCTTTCATCTTTCGTTCCATTGTGAATTGGAACTTAGCATAATCCATATCTGTCATCCATTAGTCTTTGATGGTGCAGGAAGAATCACAATTTGAAGTTGGAACTCATCCATTGCTCCAATTAATCATGTTGACCTCTTCTTCTTTGTGTTGAGGAAGAGGGTTGTCTTGAACATGAGGTTGATCGGGTTTGGTGACTACGATCTCCCGTTGTCTATTAGGTCTGGATCTTGTGTTTCAAGGCCCAACAATCCACGAGTATCATGTCCGGTGCCCGGCATGATAAGCACATTTCTAGCGACATTGAAACCCGTCCATTAGAAATTTGGTGGTGGAAGAAGATCGTAATTTTCTTACGTGTTGTCGGAAGATTTAAGATGTTCTCGAGGTATCCCCAAGGGTGTAAACACTTTCGAGGCGTTTGACTTCTCCACCTTTTTGGTATTGGAGGGTTTGTGAGGGCTGTCTTTGGAAAGGGAGTGTAGTTTCTCCTTTGAATAGGCATGTTTTGATTGCCTTTTTTGCCTATAGATATCGGGAAACATCTTCTTCTTTCTTTTTATGGACCCTCAAAGTTGTTCCCATAATTTCCAGTTGGATGTGATCATTATGACTTTGAGTGCGACTAGGTCTTGAATCTTTCGACTTCAATCCCATCTCGGCCCGTCTCCCCATGTTTGACCATTTGAAAAATGGTTTGCCGATCTTAAGCTAAAACTCTCTCATAGAAGGGGAGCTTCTTGTATGTCTATGAAAGTCATGACCATTTACGATTACATCATGGCGGGACTAACTTGGGCGACCAGCGTCTCCACCTCTGAGCATACTCTCTGAAAGACTAGTTAGGCTGTTTCTTGATCTTGGTAATTTGATCTGGATCGAGGAGCCATCTGAGTTTGAAAACTATTGATTGAGTGAGGAAGGCATGTGCTAGCTCTTCCCGACTATGGATTTTGGAGTTGTCTAATCTTGTGTACCCACGAGCGGGCTTCTCGGTTAGACTCTTTTGGAACAATTGCATTACGAGTTTTTCATCCTCTGCATAGGATCCAAGTTCTCCAATAAATACTTTTAAATGTGTGTAAGGATCTCTAACCCGTCATATTTTTCAAAAGTCGGGAGTTTTAAATTTTTACGGATAATGAACACGGGAAAATATACGAGATCGACATATGAAACACTCCGTGTGTTCCATTTCCTTTGATAGCGAAAGGGTCTCTTCCATTTGGAGGACTTTCTTTTTGATGTCACCGATTATGCGGATCTCCGATTGGGATGGGCGACATCATGAGTTTTGTTGGTCGTATCAAGCGTGGTTCGGGTATATGGTAATGACACAGATTCCTCCTTGTGTGGAGGATTCGGCATGTCTGGTATTTTTCGACCTGTGTGTGGTGGTGTAATTCTTTGAGTAGAAACGACCAAATCTGTAATTTGTTTGTTAATCAAGTCGAATTCTTTGCGGAAAGCTGGATTAAGTTCGATCTGGTCGGATAATGACATGATTATTTGTAGGCTGTTGCCTTTTGGACTTTGAGCGGGTAGTAGGTCCGATTGATTCCTACGAAAGACTTGCATAGTTTAGTCTTTAGGGAATGTATATAATAACATGCTATGTGATGTGTCCATTTTAGGAATTTTATCACTGCTGCGCGGATGTCATTTGTTTTGTAGCATGTTAATATATATGTGTACACATTTCTTCATATTTCTCATTACATGGAGATAGATATGGAATGAAATTACAAGTAATTGTGTTTACAAGTAATTGAAATGAGAGCATGAAGAGACTTTCCTCCGTTTTGGGTTTATCGGTGACCTATCTTAGGTTACTCTCGCGGCTTTTTGCATGAAGGTTCCCAAATCATCCATGATCTACTAGGCGGGAAGTTAATCCGGTCTTTCAAGCTGGAAGCGAATTTGGGTGGTGCCTTTCACGAGCCTCGGAGAATTAGTCTTCTCACGAGTCCGATAATCAAACAAGCGGGATAGCCTCTGGTGGAGGGACCACACAACATACATTCACATACATCGCGTCTCACCGTATGAAAATGATGACATGTGCGAAGCACTAATATCCTGGCGATTATGGTGCGAAGCACTAATATCTAGCATTTATGGTGCGAAGCACTAGCATCCTATTATGTGCGAAGCTAGCACTAAGTGCAGTGCGAAGAAACTAAGTGCAATAAGGAAATGCATTAAATACATTCATCAAAATGTAAATGCAACATCCACACACAAGCGGATAATAGTTTTGAAAAGATTGTAATAGCGGCTTAAGTCCTCTTCTTTGGAGTCCCAATGAGTGCCACCACATCGGCGTCGGGATTTTTGGATGTCCTTTCCGTTACTTGTTCTTTGGTGTTCTCATTTTAGGTGAGATTTGTTTGAAAAAACAAGTGAAAAAGGTCAAACATGTATAATGTCGATGATGGGGCTGATAAGAGTTTGCCGATTGGTTTTTAAATGGTTGTACCAACCTGGCCAAGAAAAGGTTTGCACATTGACCCGATGATGTGACAACTTTATTATCTGGTCGGTGAAAGCAAGATTCGTTTAGGGTCAGGGGACTTGGTTATCTTGGGGGAAGGTGTTAGGCACCCCAGGCATCCGTGTTACCACGGTGACCGCCTCTTTTCAAAAAATTATCTCTGAATGTGTGTGTGTGTGTGGTGATGTCTTTGTTATATGGAAGTTGTCACGAGGCCTCGTTAGAACCTATATACACGGGGTTTGAATTTATGTAAAAATTCAGTTTTTAGCAAGATATAGCGGTGATGTTTTTATAAAGAGGTTTTTTCAAACCACGATGCTCAATAGGAATTGAGACCTTTTACACTCCCATTTTATTAAGTGATAATTTGATTGATTTTATTTGGCGGATCTGAGGCATCCCGTATGAAAATAATATACAAAATAATCTTGACTTCCTCGTGGGTATGAAAACCATCGAGAGAAATTGAGACCTTGAGAATAATTTACAAAACAACTTACAGTTTGAAAATGTCCATCATGGGAACGAATCTAGATTGATGGGATGAATCTGTGATCACATGATTCCTAGGCTCACAAAATCTCTGCGGTTTATATGCGAAAGTATATATATATATATATATATATATATATATATATATATATATATATATATATATATATCCATATCGAAAAAATGTAAATAAAAACTGGAAAAGCTATCAACAACCACGGAAGCAAACTCCATGGGGGGATGAAATGTAAATAAAAGGCTATAAAAAGATCTATCAACCGCCACGGAGGAAACTCCGGTAAGGACAACAAAAAATAAATAAAGCGTAAAGAAAGCGTAAGCGATCAACCACGAAAGAAACTCAGGTGGGAAATATATATATATATATATATATATATATATATATATATATATATATATATATATATAAGCAATAAGCATATAGGATGTAAAATCCGGGCTCATCGAGCGAGAGTTAAACCCACAGTTCATATATATATATATATATATATATATATATATATATATATATAATATATATATATATATATATAAAATCCGAGGCTCATCGAGCAAGTTAAGACACACAGTTTATATATATATATATATATATATATATATATATATATATATATATATATATATATATATATATAATAATATATATATATAAAATCG
This sequence comes from Panax ginseng, assembly GCA_020205605.1. Lineage (NCBI taxonomy): Eukaryota > Viridiplantae > Streptophyta > Magnoliopsida > Apiales > Araliaceae > Panax > Panax ginseng. Next base: position 67,378,437 of record CM035127.1, read on the forward strand.
AACAAAATCTAGGCTCATCGAACAAAGTTAATATATATATTCATATATATATATATATATATATATATATATATATATATATAAATAAATAAATAAGCGCTCGGGCTCAAAGAACTAAGCTCAATCAGTATATATATATATATATATATATATATATATATATATATATATATATATAAAAGCATATATATATATATATATATATATATAACTATATAATATTAGTCGATATATATATATATATATATATATATATATATATATATATATATATCTGAAATGAAATGAAACCACGGATAGAAGTCAGGCAAAAGCAACAACACGACTCTCAGCGTGTAGAAGGGTGTGTGCAAAGATGAAGAAAAAGACTCTAAAGTGTGTGAGAAGGCTTACTACGGTGGCTGCTAAAAAAGCTTCTATATCTTTAGAGTGGGTAAACAACGGCTTTTGTGGGTACAAAAGAGGCTATATATGAGCTCACAGGTGTTTAAAAGTGGGAAAATACACTTGTATGGGGTGAGTCTGAGAGCAAATTGTGCGGGGTTTCCCGTCTTTTCTCTTAAAAATCAGCACCCCAAAGCCTCTATTTATAGGCATATTAGCCATGAGGTGTACTGTGTGAGCCTGAGTGTACAGAGAGCAACCGGGTTGGCCGGGTTTTGTCGAATCGTCGTCTCGAAATCGTGCACTCGAGACCTTTGTAATGTCCACTCGAACTTTCGAAGTGCAATCAAGGCATCCGTTTGAGGTATCTGAGGACCTATTTGGGACCGCCCGGTTGTCGAGAGTTGTGCGATGGCATGGGATTAGAGTTTGTCTGAAGTCATTGAAGATGGGGCGATGCCCTCCGGGTCTTGAGCTTCAACTTTCATCCGTTACCCGCCTTACAATAGTCACTCGGGATTGGTTAGTCTTGTGGGACATTGTTGCGTAGAGGCGTGATGTGGCATCGTGTTTGATGAGATAGCGATGTTGCCCTCACCGGTGTTATCGCGGATTGAAATTTGATCATGCGAGGCGTTGCTCGAGACTTGAGAGATTGGATTGCTTTGCAATTGTTGAAGGTCCTCATTGTCATCTTTGAGGTGTGCTGTCTTCCGATGTTATTCTTAGGGTTGGTGCGATGTATCTCGTTGTGGCGTTGAGATTGAAGTTGGTTGCATTTGAAACAAGCATTTAGGGGTTATCGTGAAAAGCTGCATTCCTTGGGGTTATCACCAAGGTTGGTGGCTATTCCCATGGTTGGGGCCGAGGCCCGGATACCTCGGGGTTATCTCAAGAGATTAATCGGTCTTCTCGGTGTGTGTTCGGTATTGTATCTGCAAGCCTCGGGGTTATCTCAGGGGGTTGGATTTGGTTACTCCCGAGTTGCGATCCGGGGTTGATCTTTGAACTTCCAGGTAGTATCCGGTATGGATTTGGATTGTCTTCGGGTTCTCTCTTAAAAGGCGAATCATCCTCTGCAAGTGAATATAAGCAATGGAATATGATGATTTAATCCTGAATATTCTTTATCTCGGGATAGTTGATGTAAATATCAGTGATGTTATCTTTTCATGTTTTAAAAGTTATTAATGAATAAAATATCAATGTTTATTCAAGATGTTATGTGTTAAGGGATAATCTTAAAATGTTTAAGTTAAGTCTTAAATACTTAAGAGATTGAGTAATGATCTAATAAAGCGTATATCTTAAACAGAAAATGCCGCCAAGAAGATGCCCAACACGTCAACAAGCACAGGAAGGATCCATGAACATTAACAACAACAACGATAATGCCAAAACCAATCCTGTTCAGCAGTTGGTAAACCTATTAACGGGAGCACTTGCGAATCAACTGCAAGCTCAAGCTACCTCATTTAAGGATTTCAAGGTGGTAGGACCGCCAGAATTTAGGGGATCCATGAATTTGGTCGAAGCTTAGACCTGGATTATGGAAATGGAGAATGTGTTTGATGTTGCAAGGGTCAACGATCTCTCAGAATCAGATGGAGGTTCAATTTCTGGAATTGAAGTAGGAAAACATGACGGTGCCAGAATATGCCGCAAAATTCAACGAGTTGGCTAGGTTTCACAACTTATCAAGTGAATACAGATGAAATGAAAGCTAGGAGGTTTGAACAAGGATTGAAGTTGTAAGACCCCAACTTTTTAATAAATAAAATTGAATTTCCTCTATTCATTATCTTGAAATAATAAGGTGATAATTTGATATAATACTTTGGTTATGGGTGAAATGTGCAAAGTTTGCAAAATAAGCAAGTGGTTATTGTCGAGGAATATTCATTTGGTCATGGAATATTCTTGCTGTCGGAGAATATTCGTACGATAGCGCAATCATTTGTGGGCCCCATAACAGAAAACGGTCGGATGAAGAAAACGACAAGTTTGAGTTTTTATAAATAACAGCGTAGTTATTACTGTTAACACTGTTGAAATACCCGGTGGTTAAAATACAGTCATACGCATGGTTGCAAAGTAGCACACGGTATTGCATGGTTTTTGAATTATTGATTCTTACGTAAGAAGGCACTACTCAATAATTGTTACAGTAATTACTATTCAATATTTTATTTTATTGATTCAATAATTGCTACGTTGTTATTTTATATTATTGTTGTTTCAATAATTGTCACTGCACAGTATTTCCCGTTATTAGATCAATAATTCATATTATTTGAATAATATTATTAGATAACATTATTGGCAATGTCTAAGGAAGTTTTGTTTAGGAAAGGGGTTTGGTCACCTAATTGCGCACCAATAAGGAGAAATCCTTATCGAAAAGCCCCCTCTTTTCTGGGAACGACCTGGTTGTCTAATTGTGATTCTGTAATATTATTTGTGAATAATTAATTATTGATTTATATGATAAGGAAATATTTATTTTATGTGGATATAAATGATGGATAGGGAAATATTTATTTTGGGTGGATATAAATGACGGAATTAATGTTGAGGTGTTTTATCAGTATTTTGTCGGAATGGAGGTATTAAAAATCATCTGTATGTAGATTTCGGTCATTTTTCGTTTAGAATTTGGAAAAACTTAAATCTACAAAGTTGTAAAGAATTTGATTTCCTATGGAATGGACATAAAATTCGTATCTTTCTGATAAAAGGGATATTTATTATGAATTATCAAAAATAGATGTTTTTATTTATAACATGGGTGGGCCCCACTTTTGGTTGGTGTGGAATTGGCTGATTTTGGTGGGCCCCACTTTTGGTTGGTGTGGAATTTGCGTGCTTGAAAATTTTGGAAATTAATATTTTATTAATTTAGTCTCCTTTGGCGTTATAGCATTTCCCTATAAAATAGGGTGCTTAGTTAGAATTCAAAATCACACCAGAAATAAGTTTTTTTTTTCTCTCTATATTATCGAGCATATTTTGTGAGTATTTAGATACTTTGAGAGTTGCTATTCAGTGCAAGTTTCCTTTAGCATTACATCCGATTTCCAGTCAGAAGTACTGTTCTTTTGAGGTAAGAGATGTTATTTTCTTCGTAAATGATATTATTTTCTTCAATATCATTATGCCGAAATATTGATATGAATTTTATTGTGAAATTTCTACCTTTTTTAGTCGGGGTTACTATTCACGTATACGACACTATTCACGTATACGGCACTATTCACGAATACGACACTATTCACAGAAAAAATGAAAATTTCTTTTCTTTGTCCAAGTTGTCTATTATGGTTACTATCTTTGATTGTATCCATGTTTTGATCTTCATTCTTGAATTTTGCTCCACAATTGATTATTATAAGGTATTTTTGAACTTGGATAAACTAAAGTACGAATCCCTAATCTTTGATCTTTTATCTCACTGGATTCATTTTCTTTAAGATATTTTTCATCATCCTCAGTCCTAAATGATGATATTATTGTATATCTTTGGCCTGTAGTGTAAAGATGAATGATTACCTAATGAATATCTTTGGCCCGTAGTGCAAAGATGAGCAGGTGTTGAGATGAACATGACTAACTGGTGATACAAATGAATATCTTTGGCCTGTAGTGTAAAGATGAATATTTGATGGAAGATGTATATTGATTGATGTTACAGGGATAAAATATTGATGATGGACTTTTAAATTCATAGATGATAGTAGATTTCATTCTCTACTTAACTCTTCTAATGAATTATTATTTTCGTTGCGAATATTGATCTAAAACTGGTTGTCCATTATATTTTATCTGATTTGTTGAAGGCTAACGATAATTTGTTGTTCATTATCTTAGTCATAATATTCTTTACTAGGCTAGTTGAGCTCGCCCTTTTCCTTTTTGTTCCATTTTTCTTCTCAGGAGGTGAGAATATAGCAGGAACTAGACGGGGTATGGAGTGATGGTTCTAGAAAGTTGTTTTAGCAGCCCTCACTATTTTTGTAAAATAGTGTATCAATAATTGTAATGAGGACTCCTTTTGAGTTTGAATATTGTCTATTAGACAATATTTGTATTTAAACTCACAGTATATGTGTTGTCGTATTTTGCATGATAATTATAATAATGAAGTTGTAGTTGTTTCTGTACCATGTATTTGGCGACTCAGAATTGGTGATATATACCTATTTTGGGTGTGTCACAATTGGTATCAGAGCTTAGAGATATGGTCTCTGGCGGAGATCGGGGAATAGAACTAGGAGGGGAGAGACAAATAATCCTTCGCTAGTGTGTCATACCTAAGCTTATTTTGTTGGTCAGTCGGAGCTTATGGTTAATATGTGATATTTTAATTTGTTAATTAACCCTTGTTTTGTGACAGTATTTGAGAATGACAGCTGGAAATATTAATAATGGAGTGAATGAGACCGTGGAGACACCTTTAATCACCACCCAGGGGAACGTGCAAGATGAAGGCAATATTCCTCATGTAAACAACACTACTGAACAAATGATGAATGATGGGATGTTTAGAAGCTTTTTGCAGTTCATACAAAATCAGACGAGGGAGACTCGTGTTCAAAATATGGGTGGAAATGATACCAATGTGCCGCTTGTCACAACCAAGCATTTCAAAGAGTTGGGACCACCAGAATTTGTGGGAAAGCCGGATCCGATCAAGGCGAAAATGTGGGTTAAACAAATTACCAAGATATTTGATGTCTTGGGATGCATAGAGGAACAGAAGGTTCCATTCGCCACCTTTATGTTCCGTGGTGAGGCAGACTACTGGTGGGAGTTTGTGAAGCATACCCAACCAGCCACGCTCAACATGTCTTGGGAAATGTTTCAGTAACTATTTAATGACAAGTATTTTCCTGAAAGTATTCATCATATAAAGGAGGTAGAGTTTATTAGACTGGAACAGAACAACATGACAGTGTCCCAGTACGAGGCGAAGTTCGTAGAGTTATCCAGGTTTGCACCTCATTTAGTAGAGAATGAGGAACGAATGACGCGGATGTTTCTGAGAGGTCTAAAACCCGAGATTCGGCAATATCTTATCTCTCATAATTTTTATTTATATTCAGATGTTGTAAACATGGCTTAATTATTAGAGCGAGATAATGAGTATATTCAATCGAGGGACCACAACCAGGGTCATACCGATGGCAGCAGTCATCAGAGCAATGACAACCAGCGGGGAGGAAAACATTCGGACAAAAGCGGTAACCACTCGGGTGGTAATCGTGGCCATGATGGTAGAAGAAGCGAGTCGGGGGGAGATTTCAAAAAGATAAGGTACAACAATGATAACGTGAAGACGTCAGCACAAACATCAACAGTTTCTAGGGGAAGAGAACAATCACCGGTCATTTGTTATAAATGTGGGAAAGAGGGACACATCAGCCCAAACTTCCCACAACAATCCAAGGTATGTTATAACTGTGGAAAGGAAGGCCATATATCTAGAGATTGTCTTGTAGCGAAACCAAGTCCAATGGGAATGGTGACTCCAAAGGCTGTCCCAGACAAGTCAAAGTCGGTGGTTCCTGGAAGGGCGTTTGTCGTGACTGCCCAAAATGCGAGGAATCCGAACAAGGTGATCACGAGTAAGCTAATCATAAACTCTTGCGAAGTTTATACCTTATTAGATACTGGTTCTACCCATTCTTTTATCTCTCCTGCTTGTGCTCAAAGTTTGAACTTGACTCCGGAGAAATTAGACTTTGACTTATCTGTTGAGACTCCGTCAGGAAAAACTTTCATTACATCTACTGTTTATAAATCTTGTTTGATTCAAGTTGGAACCATCACATTACCTGCCAATCTTATTTCGTTGAAAATACTTGCATTTGATGTGATTTTAGGGATTTATTGGTTAGCCACTCATCATGCTAAAATTTATTGTATTCGTAAGATTGTTAGTTTTCATATTCCTAACCAACCTATTATGCGAATTCAAGCAACCAAACCTCTAAAGTCAATCACTATCATATCAAGCCATAAAGCCATTCGTTTATTGAAAAATGGATGTCAAGCTTTCTTATCCCATGTCATGGACTTGAAGAAAAACACGTCAGATTTGAATAATATTTCTGTTGTTAGTGAATTTCCTAACGTATTTCCTGAAGAACTTCCAGGTCTACCCCCAGAACGTGAAGTTGAATTCTTTATTGACCTTGAACCTGGTACAAAGCGCATTTCTAAAACCTCGTATCGAATGGCTCCTATTGAACTTCAGGAGTTAAAGGTCCAACTACATGAGTTATTGGACATCAGTTTCATTCGTCCTAGTACATCTCCTTGGAGTGCTCATGTTTTATTCGTAAATAAGAAAGATGGGAGTATGCGACTTTGTATTGACTACCGTGAGTTGAACCATGTCACCATCAAGAATAGGTTTCCGCTACCTCGCATTGATGATCTGTTCGACCATTTACAAGGAACACAATTCTTTTCAAAGATTGATCTTCGTTCTGGATATCATCAGCTGAATATTAAAACTGAGAATATTCTGAAGACTGCTTTCAGAACTCGGTATGGGCATTATGAATTCTTAGTCATGTCGTTTGGATTGACTAATGCTCCTGCTGCTTTTATAGATATGCTGAACCGTGTGTTCAAGGAATATTTGGATCAGTTCATTGTTATCTTTATTGATGACATCCTCATCTATTCCAAAAGCCGTGAAGATCATGAGCACCATTTAAAGCTGGTACTTCAAAGGCTTCATGACAACAAGCTATATGCCAAGCTGAAGAAATGCGAGTTCTGGCTTGAGGAAGTAGCATTACTTGGGCACGTGGTGTCAAAACATAGAGTATCTATTGACCCGACGAAGATTGAAGTAGTGCAAAGTTAGGAGCAATCGAAGTCAGTGACTGAAGTACGTAGCTTTTTGGCCTTAGCTGGTTATTATCGGAGATTCGTGGAAGGATTTTCTAGAATCGCTACTCCATTAACTCTGCTGACTCAGAAAAATACAAAATTTGTGTGGAACGAGGAATGCGAGAAGAGTTTCCAAGAGCTTAAGAGGAGACTCATTTCGGCACCTGTTCTGACAATACCATCTGGTTTGGATGGATTTGTTATCTACAGTGATGCTTCAGGCAAAGGGTTAGGATGTGTTCTCATGCAACATGGGAAAGTCATAGCCTATGCCTCGTGATAACTCGAAGAATATGAGAGGACTTATCCTACTCATGATCTGAAGTTGGCAGCAGTCGTTTTTGCGTTGAAGATCTGGAGACACTACCTGTATGGGGAGAAAGTGGATGTAGACACTCAAAATTTTCTGTACTAATGTCACTGACATCGCAGGAGGACAAATTCGTCTTTTAAGAAGGAACCCTAAAAGACAATCCATATCCATACCGGATACTAGCAGAAGTTCAACATCAACCCCGGATCACACTTTGGGAGTAACACTTCCAATCTCGGAGATAACCTCGAGGCGTGCAGATACAATACCGGAACACACACCAGAGAAGACAGATTAATCTCGGAGATAACCCCGAGGTATCCAGTCTTAGTCCCAACCATGGGAATAACCACCAACCTTGGTGATAACCCCAATGAATGCAGTTTCGGTGATAACCCCAAAAATCTTGTTTCAAATGCGACCAGCTTCAATCTCGGCGCTCACAACGAGATGTTCTATACCAAACCGGCGATAACACCGGGAAGATAGACATACCTCAAAGATGACAATGAGGACCTTCAACAATTGCGGCGGTCGATCTCGGTGAAGCTCGAGCAACGTCACGCTTTATCAATTGATCCGTGCGATAACACCGGTGAGGGGCAACATCGTCATATAGCCAACGCAATGCCACGCCACGTCATTTCAACATCTCTACACAATGATGTCCCACAAGACTAACCAATCCCGAGTGACTATTGTGCGGGGTAATGGATGTAAGTTGAAGCTTGAAGACCGAAGGGCACCGTCCCATCTTCAATGACTTCGTACAAACTCTAATCCAATGCCATCGTACAACTCTCGATAACGGCGGTCCGAAATAGGTCCTGTATACCTCAAACGGATGTTCGAATTGCACTTCTAAAAGTCCGAGTGGACATTACAGTGCCTGAGAGCACGTACTACGAGACGACCCAACCCAAAAAACCCGAGCCTACCCGGGTTGCCTCTGGTACACCTGCGGCTCAACCGCAGGTAAACCTGCGGTTACTTTGTCTATAAATAGAGGGCTTGGTCTGCCCATTTTGCAAGAGAAAACGGCGAGGAAGCCCTGCCCAATTTGCTCTGCACTCACCCCATGCAGTGTACTTTCTCATTTTAAACGCCTGTGAGCTCATATATAGCCTCTTTTGTACCTACAAAAGCCAGTGTTTACCCACTTTAAAGATATAGAAGTCTTCTTTGGCAGTCAACTGTAAGCCTTTTCACACACTTTAGAGTCTTTCTCTTCATCTATACACACACCCTTCTTCACGTTGAGAGTCGTGTTACTTGCTTTTGCCCGGACTTCGGTCCGTGGTTTCATTTCAGTCTGTATATATATATATTATATACATATTTATATATATATTGACTAACATTATCGAGTTATGCCTCTATTGAGCCTAGACTTCGGTCTGGAGCATTTATTTGCTTATATATATATATATATGTATGAACTGTGTGTCGAATTTTGTTCGATGAGCCTAGACTTCGGTCTAGAGCGTTTATTGCTTTAATATATATATATACTTATATATATTAACTGTGTGTCGGACTTTGTTCGATGAGCCTAGACTTTGGTCTGGAGCGTTTACTACTTTAATATATATATATATATATATATATATATATATATACATTTATATATATTAATCGTGTGTCGAACTTTGTTCGATGAGCTGAGACTTCGGTTTGGGCGTTTACTCGCTTTTATATATATATATATATATATATATATATATATATATGAACTGTGGTCGGACTCTGTTCGATGAGACTGGATTTTACATCCCATGCGTTTACTCTGCTTTAATATATATATGAAATGTTGTCGAACTCATTACGATGAGCACTGAATTTTACATCTGAGTGCGTTTATCGCTTTTATATATATATATATATATATATATATATATATATATATATATATATATATATATATATATATATATTGTCCCACCTAGAGTTTACTTACATGGTGGTTGATCGCTTTTACTGACTTTCTTTACGTTTAAGTCACCTTGGAGTTTACTTCATGGCGATTGATAAACTTTGTATAGCTTTCTTTACATTTTGTCCTGCCTGGAGTTCCCTCCGTGGCGGTTGATAGCTTATAGCTTTATTTACGTTTTGTCACGCCTGAAATTTCCTCCGTGGTGGTTGATAGCTTTTAACAGCTTTATTTACATTTCTGATCCCACATAGAGGTGCTTCGTGGTTGGTGATCATGTCTGTATATATATATTTACAGCTTTTATATATATACCTGCTTGCTGCTTTCATACAAATTGCATTATCTTGTGTGCCTAGGAATTATGTGATCACAGATTCAACCCATTGGATCTAGATTCGGTTCCTGTGATGGACATTTTTAGCTGTAAGCAGCTTGTAAATTATTCTGCGGTGTATGAATTTCCTCAGATGGTTTCCATACCCATGAGGAAGTCTACATTATTTTGTACATTATTTTCGTACGGATGCCTCGCATCTGTTAAATAAAATCAATCAAGCCGAACACTTAATAAAATGGGAGTGTAAAAGGTCTCAATTACTATTGAGCATCAGGGTTTGAAAAACCTCTTTTATAAAACATCACTGCCATATCTTGCTTAAAACTAAATTTTTACATAAATTCAAACCCTGTGTATATAGGTGCGAATGAGGCCTCGCACTACTTCCAAATAATAGCACATTGACCCACACACACACACATTCAGATAATAGTTTCTTGAAAAGAGGCGGTCACCGTAAACACGGATGTCGGGGTGCCTAACACCTTCCTCCGCATAACCAAGTCCCTGACCCTAATGAATCTCGGTTTCACCGAATTCGCTTAGCGATGTCACATCACTTGGGTCAATGTGCAAACCTTTTCTCGGTTGTGTTGGTACAACCATTTAAAAACCAATGGCGACTCTTAATATCCATCGTCGACATTATACATGTCTTGACCTTTTTCACTTATTTTTCAAACAAATCTCACCTAAAATGGGAACACCAAAGAACAAGTAACGGAAAGGGATATCTAAAAATCCCGACGTCGACAGTGGAGACTCTGGGGAATCCAAAGAAGAGGACTTAAGTCTGCTATTACAATCTTTTCAAAACTGTTATCTGCTTGTGTGTGGATGTTGCATTTACATTTGATGAATGTGTATGAATGCATTTCCTTATAGCACTTAGTGCTTCGCACTATAAACTGCTTATGATATTAGTGCTTCGCACCATATCTGCTTGTGATATTAGTGCTTCACACATGTCATCATTTTCATACGGTGAGACGCGATGTATGTGAATGTATGTTGTGTGGTCCCTCCACCAAGAGGCTATCCCGTCGGTGTTTGATTACTGGATTCGTGAGAAGACTAATTCTCCGAGGCTCAGGAAAGGCACCACCCAAATTCACTCCAGTTGAAAAACCGGATTAACTTCCTGTCAAGTAGATTGCGATGATTTGGGAACCTTCATGCCAAAAAGCCACGAGAGTGACCTAAGATAGGTTAGCCTCTGATAAACCCAAAATGGAGGAAAGTCTCTTCATGCTCTCTTATTTCAAATTACTTGTAAACACAATTACTTGTAATTATATTCCATATATATCTCCATGTAATGAGAAATATGAAGAAATGTGTACACATACATATTAACATGCTACAAACAGCTAACATCCATTTTGCAGGATAAAATTCCTAAAATGGACACATCACATAGCATGTTATTATACACATTCCCTAAAGACTAAACTATGCAAGTCTTTCACAGGGAACCAATCGAACCTAGTACCCGGTCAAAGTCTAAAAAGGCTACAGGCCTACAGTCAATCATGTCTTCATCCGACCAGACTGAACTTAATCCAGTTTCTCGCAAAGAATTCAACGGATTAAGCAAACAAATTACAGATTTGGTTGTTCTACTCAAAGAACTACACCAATCCAATCAGGGTCCAAAAATACCCATACATGCTGAATCCTCCGCACAAGGGGGAACCCAGGTCATTACAATACCTGAACTGCAGTTGGATACGACCAAAAAAACTCATGATCTCGCCCACCCCCACTCGAGATCCGCATAATTTGGTGACATCAAAAAGAAAGTCCTCCAAATGGAAGAGACCTTCCCGTGCTTTCAAAGGAATTGGAACACACGAGAGTGTTTCATATCTTGATCTTTGCATTTTCCACGGTGTTCATTATCCGTAAAAAGTTTAAAACTCGATTTGAGAAATATGACGGGTTAGGAGATCCTTCCACACATTTAAAAGTGTTTATTGGAGAACTTGGATCTTATGCAGAGGACGAAAAGCTCAGAATGCAATTATTCCAGAAAAGTCTAACTAGAGAAGCCCGTTCGTGGTACACAAGATTAGACAATTCGAAGATCCATAGCTGGGAAGAGCTAGCACATGCTTTCCTCACTCAATACACATTTCAAACTCAGATGGCTCCTGATCGGTATCAAATTACCAAGATCAAAAAACAGTCTAACGAGTCTTTCAGAGAGTATGCTCAAAGGTGGAGACGCCTGGCTGCCCAAGTTAGTCCTTCCATGATGAGAATCGAGATGGTCATGACTTTCATAAACATCTGAAGCTCTGTTCTATGAGAGAGTTTTAACTTAAGCATCAAGAAACCATTTTCCTCAAATGGTCAAACATGGGGAGATGGTGAGATGGGTTTGAAGTCCGAAAAGATTCAAGACCTAGTCGCCCTTAAAGTCATTCTTTGATCACATCCAATCCGGAAATTATGGAAACAACCCGAGGGTCCATAAAAAAAGAGGAAGATGTTTCCCTGATACTACAGTGTCAAAAAGGCAATCAAAACATGCATATTCAAAGGAGAAACTACACTCCCGTTCAAGCACAGTCTACGAACCCTCCAATACCAAAAGGTGGAGAAGTCAAACGCCCTCGAGTATTTACACCCTTAGGGGATACCCTCGAGAACATTCTCACTCTTCTGACAACACAGAAGAAAATTACACATCTTCTTCCACCGGTCAGCCCTAATCTCGGGTTTCAATGCTGCTCAGAAATGTGCTTATCATGAGGGGCACCTGGACATGATACTCAGGATTGTTGGGCCTTGAAACAAAAGATCCAGGACTTGATAAACAACGGGGAGATCATGGTTACCAAACCAGATCAGCCTCACGTTCAAGACAACCCTCTTCTTCAACACAAAGAAGAAGAGGTCAACATGATCAATTGGAGCAACGGACAGAGTTCCAATTTTAGCTGTGAATCCTCCCAGACCCTCAAAGACGGTGATGACAGATGGGATTATACCAAGTTCCAGTTCACAATGGAACGAAAGATGAAAGCTCTATGCAAGCAAATTAAGCAATTGGCGGAACTGGTGACTTATCAACATCAAGTTACACGTCAATTAATCATCCAGGAGCAGGCCAGTCTCCTACCTCTTGTCATGAATATTCCCTCGTCACTTTCTGAAAATGAAATGCTGGAAGACAAAGTGACAAGGAGAGCAAATGCCAAGGCCCGTCGGGATTTTTCCAACAAAAGGGAATTCACCTATTTAGGCCAACCTATGGAGGAAATCCTTTATATGTTAATCAATGAAGGAAGGATCAGTTCCGTTCTACCTCCAATCAACCCCCGTTCAGGGCGGTACAACTCTGATGGAGTATGTCAATATCACTCTCAGTCTTGCGGTCACAGCACAGAAGAATGATGGGCACTCCGCCACCTTATCCAAAATCTAATCGACAGTGGTGTCCTGCGCCTAGCAGACGACGATACTGTGTTACGTGCAAGTGAGAATACATGTCCTACTAAGTGGAAGAGTGTGGTAGCAGTCATATCCACTGAAGCTAATGGGATTAATCAATCACTCATAATGCCAACAATTCAACTCAAGGGAAGCAACAATCCTTTGAAAGTGGCCGCTCCCGAGCCAATCAACTTGTCGTGCAGAGCACAATATCCTATTGTTAGCTTGCACAAAGTTATGTGGAATTATGGAGAAGGTGAAGGATCCACCTCACATACAACTGCTACAGTGTCAAAAGAAAATCCACTATATCTTCCCGAACGGGTGATGAAGTCTACCATCAAATTAAAGGGGAAAATACCCATGGAGAACATTGAAAAATTCCTCCGCACTATGGGTCATAACGAAGCCACGGTGGTTTTAAGCTTAAAAGAAGCTCCACAACAAATATCAATTTTGGATTTGGTCCTAACTTCTGAGAATCACTGGAAGGTCTTGTTGAAGGTTTTAGAAGAAGCCTATCTACCAACATCAGTTGATACGAAAAAATTTCAACATCTGGTTGATCACATTTTCAACAACAATGTGATATCCTTCACTGATGATGACATACCGCCTGAGGGGACCGATCATTGCAAGCCGTTGCACATTGCGGTCTTGTCCTCTGAATACATGCTAGCTGGAGTCCTGATTGATGGAGGTTCCTCTCTAAATATCTGTCCATATGCTACCTTGGTGAAGATGAACATCAATCTCAACCGAATTCGGAGTAGCCATACTATCATCAAAGCTTTTGATGGAGCCCGGCAAAATTCAGTCTTAGTAATTGAGTTGCCAATCGAAATTGGTCCTCACACATTCTACGTATCTTTCCATGTGCTCAAGATAGATTCGGGATACAACCTGCTCTTGGGATGACCATGGATTCATATGGCTGGGATAGTCCCCTCCACTCTTCACCAACAGTTGAAATACATTATCAACAATAGCCTGGTCACGGTCAACGCTGAACCAGAGTATCCTCAACACGGGGACATGCCATTCATCAATACCAATGCAGATGTTGAACAGGTCAGCTTTCATGCTCTAGAAGTAAGCAATACCCAATACCATGCTATTGGAATGCCATTGCCCGAACCCAAGATTTATGTCGAGGTAATGTCGGCTACTCAAGAAATGATGTCATTGGGTCATAAAGCGGGACAAGGGCTGGGTAAAGATTGCCAAGATATCAAGTACCCAATCTAATTAGCCAGGCAGTCTGGAACAGCTGGACTAGGCTATTCTGCCAGTTCTAGTCACATGAATCCTCATAAGCATCAGCAGATTCCTTCAGCTTCAACCATGCGGCGTTTATCTTTGTCTTCAAATTCTAAGTCCGCACAACCTCCTATAAAGGTGCCAGCCAATGTAATGGCTATGTTATTTCCCAAGCCGGTACTGGTGAAGGAGAAAGAATTCTTTGTTCCAAATCCCGCAGTGGAAGAAGAGGAACGAAGAATTAAACAAGACGTCATCCGAATGATGTCAGGCATACGCATCATCGTTCATGATGAACATACCAACAAATACACCCCAGACGATGATTGCCCAGACGTAATGGCCATCATTCTGGACAGGGAGGATGATGACAATCCCTCCATCACTGCGGTCCACGCGGACTTTACCCTTTCCAATCAGAACAACATTCCTTGCATTGGTCGACAAGGGTAAAGCGGGTATAAACTCTTTATGCCCTGTAGATATAATAATAACGCTTACTTTCTTTATGCAAAGATTAGCAGTTTATATTTTGTCGAGATATGCTAACACTGTGTATGATCAACACATTTTATATATACTAAGTGAAAACATATTTTGTTTTAGGACTCTGAATTTAGATGTGCCTTGCTTATTTTGCGTCATGATTGCCTCTTCTCCACAAGGATTATACCTTTGATGTAGAGATGAATTCAGCCTTGATGGATATACATGATGACATTGAGGTGCCTCCAAAAATTCAGGAATGGGTCAAAGACAAACCCAAACCCAACCTTGATCAAACAACTTCTTTCAATCTTGGAACCTTAGAAAGCCCTAAGTTAATCCAGATTGGTTCAGACCTTACCCCAGACAAACGGAATGACATGGTTACGCTATTAACCCAATTCCAGGATGTGTTTGCATGGTCTCATGAAGACATGGTGGGTTTGTCCACTGACATTGTCCTTCATTGCCTTCCCATTAAAGAGGGATTTAAGCAAGTCAAACAAAAGCTCAGGCGATTGAAACCTGAGTGGAGTTTAAAGGTGAAAGAAGAAATTATGAAACAATTTCAAGCTGACATCATCATGGTGTCCACATATCCTGAGTGGATATCCAACATTGTGTCTGTGCCTAAACCTGGAGGGAAGGTGCGAGTTTGCGTGGATTACCGGGACTTGAACAAAGCTTGCTTAAAAGATAACTTTTCCGTGCCATTTATCCACATTCTCATTGATAATACTGCGCAATACGACATGTACTCCTTTGCTGATTGCTTTGTGGGGTATCATCAGATCATGGTTGCTGAGGAAGATCGTGAGAAAACTGTTTTCATCACGCCTTGGGGTACCTTTTGCTATAGACGGTTGTCATTCGGCCTCATCAATGCCGGAGCCACCTATTAACGAGCTATGATGGCTCTTTTCCATGACTTAATGCACAAAGAGATCGAGATCTATGTGGATGACATCATTGTCAAGTCCCGGAAGGAGGATGACCATCTCAGAAAGTTGTTCAACAGGTTGCGTAAGTATAACTTGAAGTTGAATCCAGCTAAATGCGCCTTTGGCGTTAAATCAGGCAAATTGCTAGGATTTCTAGTCAGCCACAAAGGGATTGAGCTGGATCCTGCCAAAATCTAAGCCATCACGAAAATGCCCATTCCTCAGACAGAAAAGGAAATACGGGGATTTTTGGAAAAATCAACTTCATTAGCGGGTTTATCTCTCAACTCACAAAGAAACTTTGTGAGCTAATATTCAAGCTATTAAGGAAGAACTCCTCCATGAAATGGAATGATGAGTGTCAAAATGCCTTCCTCATAATCAAGAAATAGCTAGTCAAAGCTCCCGTTTTGGTACCACCCAGGGATGATGTTCCCCTGCTCATGTACCTGTCCATAAGTGACAACGCCATGGACTGCATGCTGGCACAGAAAGACGATAGAGGCCAAGAACGAGCTATTTATTACCTCAGCAAAAGGTTCAGCAACAGTGAACACAAGTACACTCTGATCGAAAAGACGTGTTGTGCTTTAGCATGTGCTTCCATGAGGTTACAACATTACCTCCATGGTCACATAACCCATCTCATATCCCGCGTGGATCCTCTCAAATATGTGTTCAATAAACCCATGTTAATTTGCCAGCTGTCTAGATGGCAGTTGATCCTACAATAATTTGACATCGTATATGTGACTCAAAAGTCCATCAAAGGTCAAGGAATCGCTGATCAACCCGGGTCTTTTCTTCGTGGGATTTCAAACCCTAGAAACATATTTCCACGATGAAAGAGTAATGATGGTTCAACAACACCATCGATGCGATACGCCACGCAATCATGGAAGATGTATTTTGATGGAGTTGTTAATATGGAAGGTTCTGGAGCTGGAGCAGTTCTAGTATCTGGTACGGGGGAGCAGTATCCCATCACCGTCAAATTGAAGTTTGTCAACACCAACAATACGGCTAAGTATGAAGGCTGTCTCAGCTCGTTCAATGGGCGTCAGGCGATTAACTATCTTTCGAGATTCAGAGTTGGTAATCAAACAATCCATTGAAATCTATCAAACCAAGGAACTACATTTGGTGCCCTACCATCGGCAGGTTTTGAAGATGGCTTTGGAGTTCAAAGAAATCTCCTTTCTACACATTCCTCGTATTAGGAATGACTTTGCGGACGCATTAGCTACTTTGGCCTCCTTGATTCGCATATCAGATAAGGAACATTTGCCAAGCGTCACAATTTCCCTGCACAAGGCCCCAACCTATGTGAATTACGTTGGAGAAGTATCGGATGAGCTACCTCCCATCCAACATCCTTGGTATCAGCATATCAAGGAATATCTCTGAGATGGATTTACACCCGCTGAAGCGAGCCCGACTGAGAAAAGGCGGATCCATCTTCTTGCTATGAAATTCTATCTGAGTGGAGATGCACTCTACAAAAGAGATGCAGGACTAGGTCTCCTCAGATGTTTAGACAAAGATCAAGCCCAAAGGCTTATGGATGAAATCCATGGCGGAGTCTGTGGCCCCCACATGAGTGGTCCCCTCCTTATCAAGAAAATCCTCAAGACAGGACATTATTGGCTATCTCTCAAAGCTGATTGTAATGACCACATCAAGAGATGCTATCAGTGCCAGATTTATGGGAATGCTATACACGCCCCTCCACGGGAACTCCACAATATGACTTCACCTTGGCCCTTCTCAATGTGGGGAATGGATGTTATCGGTCCCATTGAGCCTAAAGCAAGTAATGGTCATCGATTTATCTTCACCATGATAGACTAATTCACCAAGTGGGTAGAAGCAGCCTCCTTCCCCAGGGTTACTAGAGAAGTCATCATTGCTTTCATCAGAAACAATGTCGTTTGTCGATATGGACAACCAGAGGTGATTGTGTCAGGCAATGCTAAGAACCTCAACAACAAAATGATGGAGGAATTATGCAGTAAATTCCACATCAAACATCTTAACTCTGTCATCTATCATCCAAAGATGAATGGTGTTGTTAAAGCGGATAACAAAAACATTAAGAAGATTATGCAAAAGATGTCCGCCAACCACAAAGATTGGCCTGACCTATTGCCTCTGATTCTGTTAGCCTACAGAACCTCAATGCGCACTTCCACTGGGGCAACCCCCTACGCATTAACCTATGGGATGGAAGCAGTACTCCCTATATAAGTTGAAATGGAATCCCTTCGAGTGTTGATAGACGCTCAGCTGGATGAAGACCAATAGGTACAAGACATGTATCACCAATTCTCTCTAATAGACGAAAGGCGAACCGCGACTATCTTCCATGATCAGTTATATCAACAAAGGATCGCCAGATCCTACAACAAAAAAGTCCGGCTATGATAGTTTAAACTATATAACTTGGTTTTGAAGAAGATCCTTGACAACAAAGATCAATCTAAGGGAAAATTCGCTCCTAACTGGGAAGGCTCATTTGTTGTCAAAGAAATATTGACAGGAGGCGCTCTCAGATTGTAAAAAATGAACGGCGATGAATTTCCACAACTCATCAATTCGGACGCCGTGAAACGGTACTATGTCTGAAGTTGCCATCAAGCAAACATCCTGGTGTTGGACCATCAGATCACCAACCATTCCGGTTCTTTAACCCTTTACCCCATACAACTCTTCTACACTTTGCCCCTCAGGGAAACATACTTTTCAAGCCAGCAGCCTGGGTCTTCTCTGCGTTCCTATGACTTAGGTCATCCCACCACGGATTGAACCTCTCGCGTTTGCAGTTTGGCTACCCATACCTGGGATCAAACTTCTCGTACCTGCAATTTATCCTCAACCTAGGATTAAACTTTCTCCTCCCCGCACTCTGACCTACACATGGGATTACGCTTTTCCACTCGCCCTGAGGGGCGAACTACGTAGACCTGATCTCCTCTTCAATAGGAGTACGTAGGCAACCATTTCATATGGCCCGGTCGCAATAAAATGAAAAAAACAAAAATATTTCTACCCTTACAAAAACAAAAACAACCAAAAACATTCCTACACCATTTCTACCAGATACAGCGTTGAATCTCTTACACCAGGTTCGAACTACACAGACCTGATCTCCTCTTCAATAGGAGTACGTAGGCAGCCATTCATGGTTCGGTCTCACCCCCTACCAAAACACAAACCATTGTCAATTGGTACTGGGATCATCTTTCAATCCACTACATTTCATTCGGCTTCAGACCAAAGGGATGGAATTACCTGAACTCCTCCCAAATAGGAGATTTGGCGACCATCGAAGCTGTGGTCATACCTTGAAGAGCAACACCAATCCATAAGAGGTGGAATTAACTAGGCTTCTCCTAAATAGAAGTACTGGCGACCATCTGTGGTGCGGTCAATCTCAGAGAGGAAAGCCACACTCCTCTCCATATTTTCATTCAGAAACCAGTCCCAAGACACCAAAGATGGTAGGGATACATACAGATCGATGATCCATTCTGAACTATCCAGAGACAACTCAATGTCCATCCACCCAGGAGGAATTCAAAATACATCAAGATCACAAGCCCTGAAGCAGCAGGCAAAATATCAAGCAAGTAGTAAAGCATATCTAAAAGGGAAGTGATCCAAAAATATATTTCCCTGTCATATATATAATGCTGTTTGATATATACAATGTAAACTATACATGACAAAATAGCTAAGCTAGTCTGTGCAGGAAAATACATGCTCATCTATAAGTTAGGGTATATGCGAGCTAACAAGCCCAACATGGCATCCCTCTCAGAAGATGGAGGTGAAGCTGTGGTCTCTTATACGAGAATATCCACACGACCCAACAGATCTGTAGCTATCTGCATGGTGACCATATGATCATCAATATATGCGCTCATCTCTACGATCATGCCAGTGGTAAGGAACCTCAAGGCAATACTATCTGTGACGGCTACATCCCGGGCAGATATAGCACTATCCCGCTCAACTATCACTGCGTCTCTGGCTGATCTAGCCTTATCCCGCTCAACAACAGCGATATCTCTGCGAGCTAATGCCTCGTCTCTCTCTAATAGAGACGCGTCTCTCCCATCAAGAGCAGTCAACATCATAGATCGAGCCTGATCTCTCTCAAAGGTCATCAGATAAAGACTCTGCTCAAAGTACTGTGTTGAGTCTTTGAATCACAACAAGATACTAATCTTTGGGAGAATCTAGAGGAAATATCGCAACCCAAAGAATGGGCTCCTCTTCGATGTAGGAATCGATGTCCTCCATGGGCTCTACATCTTCTAACTCACTATCCGGTACTATAGACACTGCTGCAGTCGATAAAATCTTTATCTCTATCCATGCGGAATACTCTGTAGAACAACTCGAATGGCTCACAGAAAAAGCCACTATCTCACGCTGATCCCAACAAGCATACACACGGGATCGGTCCTCTGCTGAGAGATATCGAGAAGCTGAACGCTGACCTATCGCCCCCTCGAAAGGATGAAAATCCTGGAACTAGTCAAACTATGACATCACGGCCAGTGGGTGATAAGTAGTTGCACCCCTTAAACCAGCCAGAGGGTGGTAGTCCATGCCCGGAGCATGAGTAATGAAGCTGTATGGTGAGCTAAGCCCCGAACACGGTAATATGCTGAATGGATCTCTGACATCTGCCAAAAATGTGAACCAAGACAGAGCATCTATACACGCCGATGGCTGAAAGGAGTATGACATGGCTACATCATGGGTAAACCAATACCCATGCTGTCTAAGAGTGCTAATCGGTCTCAAGTGTGATATAAACCACACGTACAGCATGACCGAACTACCCGTGAACACTCCTATCGGATAAGTGCAGCAGTAGGATGCTGACCGCAGGGTCTTTGCTACAATCATAGGTATAATGGTGCGACCCTCCCTGAGCGCTCTCACAGCCATGATGGCACCTATGTCTATCTCATCCATGTACCGTGGCATATAGACATACGACAGTATGCATATCATCAGTACATTAACCCTGGCCACACGCCAATGGTCTTTTGGTGCGGTGAAATCCTCAGAATGTCGTGAATAGCTATCCTCCGAGCCAAATCTGTCATACATAAAATGCTGAAATATCACGTAGCCAGAAGTCAGCTCATCCTGCACTACTATGCGCCGTAATCCAGTGAGAGTCATGAACCGTCTACTCATGTCTCCCAAAGCCATGCGCACTCAAGGTCTGTCTAATGGCAGCATCGTCAATCGTGTATACTCCTCCAGAGTAGGAGTCAACTCATGGGTCTCGAATCGGAAGACCTGCCTATCCGGTACCCAATGCTCTAGCATCCGTTTCCTGAAACCCTGCGGGAACTCAAACATTAATAAAGTCATGGTATCTTTCGTGAAATGATCTACATCACCACCCCGTACGGTGGTGACATGCTATCATACCACGATCGCATACCCAATGCCACCAATGATGGTGGGGTATGATCTATACATCTAACTATAGAAGAAGACATCTGTGCGGGTCGTGTCATAAGACCATCCAGGGGTCAATGCCGAATATCTTTGGACATACATACATATGCATAACATGATATATGTATAGCAGATAATAGATGGCAATATGATATAGGGAATGGAAAAACTATGCATACATTCCTAAGTATATCATCATCTAATACATCATCTCTGTACAGCTACAAATATAGGGAAATGGGGCACAGACGCCCTACTACTAACAAAGGCCTATCAAAAGATATAGCGAGAATGGGGCACAACCACCCAATAGCTAACAGAGGCCTATCAAAAGATATAGTGGGCCCCACCCCTCTGGCTCGGTCCAATTTGAGTTACAAAGGAGTTCTTACGAACTAGAAAGGTCAAATCGGGAATAAAAATGCCACGCGATTGAGCAAAACATCATACAATCTTTGTATTCTTAGATGAAGCTTTGAGTCTGTACATCGCCCATTGGTAGTCACCCGAACATGAGGTATACCCTGCCAATGATCTCATTTGTTACAAATCACGTCCGGCAATACCTTGTACAGGTCCGATGCCGCCAACTCCGGGTCATCACCCTAAAAGATCAACGTGAGTCCCCGACGAGGGTTACAACGTGAGTCCCCGACGGGGGTTACAACGTAAGTCCCCGACGGGGGTTACAACGTGAATCCCCGATGGGGGTTACAACGTAAATCCCCGACGGGGGTTACAACGTGAGTCCCCGGCGGGGGTTACGATGCATGCTCATCTGTTGACACACAAATCAACGAAGGTCAAGCAGCCTTGACATCATGATAACCGTTGGAAGCAAACCCAACAGAGCATCGGAAACCATCCGATGATCAGCCGCTGCTACACACATCAGCGATGGTTAGAACATGGAGCCCCAGCAGGGGATTATAACGTGAATTCAAGCCGTTGACACATATATCAACGAAGGTCAAGCAGCCTTGATGTTATCTCAGCTGATAGCGATTAAACCTATCAGAGCTCTAGAGCTTTTCGAGGATTTCATGCTCGATTACTCATATTCCCCTAGCGGATCCCCGGCGGGGGTCACAATGCAATGATCCGTTGATTCACACGTCAGCGAAGGTCAAGCAACCTTGACAATATATCCCACAGGATTTTTTAGCCGTTGATTCACATGTCGGTGAAGTACACGTCAACGAAGGTCAGGCATCCCTGACAGCATTTGCTGTTGGCAGTAAATCCAACAGAATCATGACATATTACGGCGATACTAACCAGGAGAGTTCAACGTTATCAAAGAGGATAGATGATGGAATATGTTATACACATCCTCAAACAAATAAAGCTTTATCCCCACAGATCTCTTACACATAAGAGGCATATCTTTAGGATCAAGTCATTATCAAATACATAGGAATTTGGTGATAACTCTAACATCAACATCCTAATAGATTTAGATTACACACTAAATCTGGTCAGCATTGCCTATCCCCAGTTGAAGCAACAGGAAGCCAGCAATCATCCCCAGCATGTTGGGCTACAACCCCGTACCCATGCATCATACATTTGCATCATGTTGCTACATATAGTACCATGTTTGTCTTGTGGCGTTTCAAGTGTCTAGGATTCTTTATCCTACCCATGCATCTCCATGCATGAGTATGATAAAGAGGGGCATCTGTAGACACTCGAAATTTTCTGTACTACTGTCACTGACATTGCAGGAGGACAAATTCGTCTTTTAAGAGGGAACCATGAAAGACAATCCATATCTATACCAGATACTACCGAAAGATCAGCATCAACCCCGGATCACACTCTGGGAGTAATAATTCCAATCTCGGAGATAACCTCGAGGTGTGCAGATACAATACCGGAACACACACCAGAGAAGACCAATTAATCTCAGAGATAACCCCGAGGTATCTAGTCTCAGTCCCAACCATGGGAATAGCCACCAACCTTGGTGATAACCCCAAGGAATGCAGCCAAATGATACCGAAATGCTTGTTTCAAATGCGACCACTTTCAATCTCAAGCGCCACAACGAGATGTTCTTTACCAACCCATGATAACACCGGAATACGACACACACCTCAAAGATGACAATGAGGACCTTCAACAATTACAAAGAAGTCAATCTCAAATGAGCTGAGCAACGCTCTGCTTTATCGACTTAATCCGTGATAACAACGGTGAGGGGCAACATCGTCATCTAGCCAACGTTGTGATGGCCCCGAATCCGAGGTCCCAAATCATCGCGGATCTGGTTCGATCATTCTATAACTACTATTACTATTTGTGGAAGATATAAACAAAAATTGTTTATTCATTACATTACACACTATTCCCCAAGGTCGAGTAACCTTAACTTATACATAATTCATAACGTATTTAATACATAACATTATTATCATACAACACTATTACAAAACTAATCTCGCACGTAAACTAAAGCTGGAACTGTCTTGGACCTTTTCTTGTATTCGACGCATTCGTCTTAATCTGCAATGTTTTATCATGATACAACAAGGGTGAGCATAAGGATTGCCCAACAAGTTTAAATTCAACAATATAACGATATATCATGATTGAAAGAATCTGAATAATAAGCTGGCTATAATTCAACAATATAATTGTGAACTAGCAGAACAAATTTATATCGAACAAGTATTATATACATGAACAAATATATCTCGAACCAACTGGTAATGAAGGTGATCAGCCTTTCATACCTGACTTATACATGCAATATGTACAGAGTACAATTCATGGCAACCAGCAATGATTAACCATAAGCTTATCCGAATAAAACAACTCTTAGTAGAGTTAAGTTAAAACAAACTTGCCTGAACCGTTGATTATCGCTACGCAATTTATATCGCCTTATCCGAAGACCTAATATTAGTAATATAGATCTCTAATATTAGAATAATATCATCACAATGTAATACTATAATATATATATATACATAGACTAACCTAAACACATAACACATAACCCTATCATTCTACAACACACATAAGACTCGATCGGTATCAAGTTAAACTATTGCAGTCTGAGTTGAACTCGACACAAATCTAACATCCCGACGGTCTAGTCGGACTTTTATCGAGTCTAAGTTCAATTAAACTCTGACTTAACACTTAACAATTAACTTAAATAATTTTATTAGCAGTCAAAATAATTTTCATAAGTTCGTAATAATTTTTAAATAATTATTACTATTTATCTTGATTTTCCAATCATTAAAAACGTATTTAAATGAATTAAATACCACATAATTCCATTATCACTAATATTTATTTATTATCAAATATTAATGAAATACATGTCATAATATTATAATATATTTATAATATCACAAAGTATTTTTAATACTTTAAAATCATATTTATATGATTTTTAATCACTTAAATTCATTATCCGATAATTGCTATTAATATTAAAATATTAATATTTTCATGACAAAATATCAAAAGTTATATTTTATAACTTAAAATATTTTTATAACACTTAAATCATTTTATATATGATTTATAAATCATTTATTCTATTTTTTCATAATTTATTTAATATATTTATTAAATAAACTAATTATCATTAATATTGATTAATTAATGAATTTCATCATAAAATATTAAAAGTCACTTAAAATAACTTAAAATATTTTATTATAACATATTAATATTTTCATGATTTTCCATGAATTAAAAACTTTTTAAATAATTTATTTAATATTATAATTAGATGAATTAAATACCATTTATATTCCAAAAATATTAAATATTTATGAAATATACTCTAAATAATTAAAAACTATTTTTTAGAATTTAAAATAATTTTTCGTAATTTGTTATGTATTTTTAATAATTAAAACTATTTTTATCTATTTTTAATTAATTTCTCGGAAAATAATAATAATAAATCGTCATTAAGGGCCTATTCTATAGCGGCATGTAACTGTCACGCTATAGGTGTTTCTTGGGCCCGTTTCTTCATCAAACCTGAATTCATGTCGTAATACCTTTACCTACTTTGTTTGCTCTATAATCGTGATCTTGTTGTTTCTGGGATGGTAATTACTTTGATATTGTAAACCGAATGTAATACTGCAAAGCTAAGCAAAGATCATGACTAAAAAAAATATAATCACAAAGATATCTAAGCCTCCCAATCATTGTAGTATTGGTCGTTTTCATTTCGGGTTTCCCGAAATGAAGAAACGACTTCGATCGCGTACTTTGAAGCTTTATAACTTGGCATATGGGTCTTGTTTGTGTGATGTAAAGGTGCCATAATGTATTCAATATGTCAGGGTACAGGTATAATGCATCAAATCCATATAATAACATAACACTAAGCGATTAATGATGGTCAAAGTTCTGACAGAAAAAGGGTTTATGAAGATTCTGGGTTACCCAGATTGTTCTTCGAAAGAATGGTCAACTATAGTTCAATGACCGACAACTTCGATTCTGTTATGGATCTAATTGATATAAAGGCTTACAAGTGTAGTACTCATGTCAAACTACAAGTATGTATCAACAACATACCCAAACAACTTATAAAAAGCAAGATTTAAGCCCTGCAAAAATGATGTTAGACAAGATCTGGGTTTCTGGGTTGCCCAGAAACCCATTTTCGTGACTGGTCAACGCGGTTTTACCGCTTATATCTTTCGATCTACACATGCTTGGGACTTGATTCAAGTTTCATATCAAAGTCCTTACAACATACTACAAGTTCAAATAGTTAAAACACAAAAAAAAATAACAGACACCAATCTATGAGGTCTGACATTTAACTGTCAGACACTAACTTTCCAGATTTCCAAATTTGAGAAATCTTTAAATTCGAGCATCAAGATGATATGGATCTGAGTTTTGACAACCCAAATCATCAAATGACACTCTAATACACAACTATAACCAACAACTAACATCAAATTACATGATTTCAAAAATTAAGGTTTATACGTTTTCCAAGCTTGATCTTTCATTCTGATCTATGGATCTGTTTTTGGAGATCTATAAATTGATCAGGCCTCAATATTTCACTCTCTCTCACTCTAGAATTTCGGATTTTAGAGAGAGAATGGTCTAGGAGAAAATGAAAATAAAGTAGCTCTTTCTCTCTCTTTTAATCTTCTAATATGATATAATGTATGCTGATGTTGCTGAGATTGCTGGCATTATGTGACTGATGGAGGTGGTTTTTAATAACATGTGGTAGTTTACCAACTATATATTAGCTAAATTTGCAAGTGACCTTCAATTATTCAATTAAGGGCAAAAATGTCATTTTGCTATTAATTTTAATGGCATAATGGACATTGTCCAAACCCTTAGGGTTTAGGGTTTGGTTAGGGTTTAGAAAAATTTAGGGTTTAGGGTTTGAAAAATTTAGGGTTTGCAATTTAATTTTTAAAATTTCCAATTTAGGGTTTCAAAAATAGAAAATTAATATTTCTAACTTATAATTAGGATTTTCTAATTATATTAACATTTACTAATCATAAATTAAATATTTCTAATTAGGATTAACACTTCCTAATTAAGATCGCTAATTTAGCAATTAGGGTCGTAATTGGTCATTAAGGTTTATAAACCACTAATTAGGGTTTCTAATAGAAAAATAAATTTTCTAATTTAGAAATTAAATTTTCATAATTAGATTAGGGTTTTCTAATTACTTAACTTGAAATTAGAATTAATATATCCTAATTAACATTAAAAATATTAAATTAACACTTAGGTTTTTCCCTATTTACAAATTAGGGTTTCAAATTTGGAATTAGGGTTTTGCAACCAATTTGTTAAGATTAACCCTAATTAATCCTATAATTATTTACACTTACGCCCATTAAGTTCCCTGATTTAGGTTTTATAATCAATTAGGGTTTCAATTCTCAAATCAAATTAGGGTTTCCGTAACCTAGCTTTCTAGGGTTTCTTATTAATCACTAGGATTTTCTAATCGAACGTTGACGTTCTTAATATATACTTAGGGTTTGTTATAGATATCGATTATCTGGTCAACCCTTGACCCTTAACCACATCATGTACACGTATCATACCATATCCACAGAACATAATCACGTATTCACTTAATCCTGAATAATTCACCTAAATCCTTCACAGAATTTTGAAATCCTCAAAATTCTATCTTAAAAATATCAAACGCATACACTTATTTTCTGTCTATGTTCTAATTTTGAACCTTATATCAATTAATAAAAATTTTAAAAATATTCTAAATTCTCGGGTTGTCACATTCACCCCTTCTTCTAAAAATTTCGTTCCCGAAATTTATCTTACACCTTACACCTTACACCTTACACCTTACACCATACTGCTTACACCATACATACACAGCATCACATGCTACCCAATACACCACTCACAAGAGTAAAAATTTTCAAATTTTGTTGAGGGATTTTACAGACTACTGTCTGTCATTTTCGCAAAGGTTATAGGAAATTCATCCACAAACCGTCATAACTTACTGACATAGTGGGTAATTAATCCAGTATGTCCTGTACTTATTAAGTACTGCTGGTCGACTCTGTTTCTCGTCTCTGCCAAAGGCACAAAAATTCTACCTCGGTCTTATTGGATTCCGCACCAAAACAATTTGGTTCGTGAAATTTCTTCAACGAACACTTAGAGTTTTTATAAACTTTAGTCTAGCTGAATCGAATAGCATAGACCCATATCAATAATTCAATTCAATCAAATTATTTAAGTGTAGCCAAACCCCGTTGGCAAATTAAATTTTATTGAAAATATTTTTGAGAATGACGCCATGATGCCGCATCGTATTAAAATTCGCTTGAGGATGCCGCCATTGTATGACTTTGTCATAACACATCATACAATAGTGGAACAACGATTTTAGATCAAATTCACACTAAGTATTCCTGTATTTACAACTCCATCATCTTTTTATCATCTCTGCACCAGGTTACATGGTATGTGAGACCCCAGATTTTATGAATAAAGATTTAATTTTCTCGAAATAATTTTTTTTTATATTATTATGGTGTTGATTTGATGTAATGTTATAGTTGTGGGTAATATTTACAAATTTTGCAAAGTAAGCAAGTGGTTGTATAATATTCGATTGGTCGGGGAATATTCTTTTTGTCGGGGAATATCCATACGACGGACAATCATTGGTGGACCCCACAATAGAATTATTTTCTTGACAGAGAAAAAACGACAAAATACTTTATGAAAATAATGTCGAAGTTTTATCGTTAACTCGTTGAAACACCCGTGTTAAAAGTATAAGAATACGCTGTGGTCGCATAAAGAGTACACTACAGATTAATTATTGATGCTTACGTGAGAAGTCACCAAAGAATACTCAATTATTGCTACAAAGAATTGTCGTGATCATATCTCTCTCATATTATTGATTCAATTATTGTTACAATATCATCCGTGATAATATGATATATTGTTCAATCGGTATTCGGACATTTTCATGCTCTGAGTACTATTAATGAGTTACTATTCACGAAGTTACTATTCATAAGTTACTATTCATGAGTTACTATTCACAAGTTACTATTCACGAGTTATTCATTATTCACGAGTTACTATTCACCCTAAGCATTATTCACTCTAGTATTATGCATTCGGGTATTTGGGTACAATATTATTCCATGAGGAGATGTGCTAATTTTTTCGTACTCATTGGTTGAAGATATAATAGTAAGTCAATATGGACCGGCCGGTGGAGTTATAATAGTAAATCAATATGGATCACCGGTTTAAAGTTTTAATAGTAAATCAAGATGGACCGTTGTTTTAAGTTTTAATAGTAAACCAATATGGACCGTCTGCTTAATAGTAAATCAATCGGACTGACCGTTAATGAATTAGTTACTATTCATTCCATTTTCCTATAAATAAAGCTCATTCCTTCATTATTTCTTACGAATTCACCGAAACTCTAGAGAGAGAATTATAAGAGAACCTATAGAAAAGTATTCTCGCTACTTCCCTACTCTTATATTCAGCTTTTACTTGTAAGGGATATTATTATTTTGTATTCATGAAGAGAACTTCATTATTCCATTATTTATTATTCTGCTGAATAACTCTGCTTACGCGCTACCCTATACATGGTGACATTCTTCTAATATTCCGCTTCTTTATTATTTTGTTGGAATATCCTGATTCCATTATTTATTATTCGTTGTAATATCCCGCTCTGCGCTTACGCCTTAATTCGGTTCCATTATTTATTATTCTCGCCGTAATATCCTGCCATTATGCTTTACGTTCACGGCACCACACGGGTTCCATCCTTTATTATTCTCGTTGAATAACCTCGCATATGCGGTCTATCGCATGTATGGTGATTTCTTTTGTTATTCCATTCTTTATTATACTCAAATTGGTTAAAACTTTGACTTCTATACCCATGAAATTAGTGGAATATCTTTGATATTTGCGCTTCATCCAAAGATCTTTTCATGGAAATATTCTTCCGAGCATTCTTGAATTTTACTCTACAAAGCAAAGATCATGTCGACAATTTGAACGTTATCGCCCTCGGATATAAATTAATTCTTGAACTTGTTTTATTGAATTCTTATATCATTGTCATCATCCTCATGTTTATATTATGTTGAAAGTCATCTCGTGGCCTCAGAAGTGCATAGATGGACTTGGTATGATTATGACCATGTGATTATTCTTAATAATCATAACCGTAATGTTACAAATGATGTGGAAAAAGTCCTCATCGCCCGTAGTGCATTGATGGACGCTTTTTGGTATGATTATGGCTATGGATTCTCTTTCGCCATAAAGCAAAGATGAATTGTTTTATGGCATGATCAGACCATTGATGAAAACATGATTATCTTTAGTCATAGTGCATGGATAATTCATGGTCGTGATACTAAAGAATATCCTCGTCAGAAAGCAGGGTGATTCGATGATGTGGATTATTTATTAAGCCGAGTCCCAACGATATAAAAGTGATGAAAACCTTTTAAATCATAGAAGATAGTAGATTTTATTCCCTACTTGACTCTTCTAATGGATTGCTTGTTTCACCGCAGCTTAAACTTGATAGTTATTATATTTTATCGCTTAACACATTGTCAAGGCTAACGATAAATTATTCTCGCATTATCTTAGTCATAATATTTCATCGGGCTAGTTGAGCTCACCTTTCTTTCACCGTTTCTTCGTGAAATGAGAACGAATCGGGACTAGCTCTGGGAACAGAGTGATGGTCCTAGATGGTGCATTAGTAGTCCTCACTATTCTCGTGAAATAGTGTGATAATAATTGTAATAAGGACTCCTTTTGAGTTTGTATAATCTCTAGTAGACAATATTTGTATTCAAACTCACAGCTTATGTTTTGTCGTATTGTATACCTACATACTTGTATTTTTAAGTTGTATTTGAATTTGTACTATGTTTCCAAGCACTCAAGATGGGTGATGTATACCTAATTTTGGGGGCGCCACAGCTTGGTATCAAAGCTTATGGATATGATCCTCGCTAAGATGTGAGAATAGAACTAGGAGGGGAGAGACGGGAATTTCTTCGCTAGTATGACCTACCTAAGTTTTTTTGGTATTTAATTGGCTCACGTAATATAGGATAATATGTTACATGTCAATTAACCTTAGTTTTGTGGCAAGATCTCAAAAATGACATCCGAGAATGTTGAGAATAGCAATGGAGCACAGAGACCGCTGATTCTCCATGCATCAATAATCGTGACAATGTGCAACAGATGGCGATAATCCTCCCGTAAACAACAACACCGATCAATCGACGAACGACTTGTGACGCTTAGGAGCTTTTTAGAATTCATGCAACATCAAAGTATAGGCGCTCCTATTCATAATGCAGAGGAAATAATGGCAACCCACTATTGGTCACCGCTAAGCAATTCAAGGAGCCGACCACCGGAGTTTTTGGGAAAGCCGTAACCACTTAAGGCGAGACGTGGTTAAAGCAGATCACCAAGATATTTGATGTCTTGGATGCTCCGAGGAGCAAAAGGTTCCTTTGCCACCTTTATGTTGCGTGAAGAGGCGATCATCACCGATGGGAATCAGAAACGTACTCCAACCCGACACACTCAAGATGTCTTGGGAGAAGTTCCAAGAGTCGCTCAATGACAAGTACTTTCCCTAAAGCATTCATCATACGAAGGAGGTGGAATTTATCAAGTTAGAGCAAAACAACATGACCGTGTCGCAAAGACGGGCCAAGTTTGCCGAGTTGTCCCGATTTTTAGTCCCCACTTGTCGATATAATGAAGAGAGAATGACGCTGATGTTTTTAAGAGGTTTAAAGCCGGAGATACGTCAATATCTTATTTCTCATAAACTGTGTTTGTATTCAGATGTTGTAAATAGGGCTTAGTTAGTGGAACACGTTAACGAGTCAAAGCAACCAAAAGAGAGCAGCCGGAAAAATGATAATATCGGTGACAACAATCATCAAAGCGGTGACAATAAGCATGCAGGGAATCAACATGCTAGAAATGGTAACCACTTTGGTGGCAATCATGGTCAAAACAATAAGAATGGACATTTTAAGAAGTGGAGATTCAACAATGATGGAAAGACGCCAAGATCAAAGACCCGTTGTTAAGGAAGGAGAACGACCACCCATCATATGCTTCAAATGCGAGGAGAGGGACACATCACCCAAACTGCGATGATGTCATTCAAAAGCATGCTATAATTGTGGAAGAGAAGGTCACTTAGCTCGATTTAATCATTCACCAAGACAAGTTCAAATTTAGGATGGAGGCACCAAAGGATGTCCTGCATAAGCCAAAGCCGAGAGTTTAAGAGAGAGCGTTTTTTTTTCGTGATGAGGAACCCGAATAAAATTATCACGAGTATGTTAGTCATAAACTCTTGCATAAGTCTATACCGTGTTAGATACCGGCTCTACTCACTCTTTTATTGCACCTAGTTGTGTTCAATGTTTGAAGTTAACTCCTAGAAGTTAGACTTTGATATATCTGTTTAAACTCAATTGGAAGAAACCTTCGTTACCTCCACTATTTATAAATCTTGTTCAAATCAACACTTTCACGCTACTTCGCCGATCTTATCTCTTTGAAAATACTTGCATTTGATGTGATTTTTGGAAACGATTGGTTAACTACTCATCATGCTTTTTGTAAGGTTGGTAGCTTTCATACTCCTAACCAACCTGTTATGCGAATTCAAAGTAACCAAACCACTAAATTCAATCATTGTTATATCGCCATAAAAATAAAGAGCCCCGATCCTTTCGTTGTCGACTTTCTTGTGTGGAATGCACCAAAGCCGACTTTCTCAGAGGCAACGCCGTGAATGACGGTGACAAGTTGATAGGTATCAATGTGACGTGCTATCCAAGTCTTGGATGAGAGTCACATTTTTTAATGATATTTCTATTGTTAATAAATTTTCTGACGTATTCTTGAAGACTTCTTAGCCTACCCCTAGAGCGTGAAATCAAATTTTGTATTAACCCTAGTACAAAAACCATTTCTAAAACCCTTAAATATTTTCTTCACCTAAAACGAACGTGTAATGTGCCAAAGACGTTGGCTCTAGCTGTTGAAGATTACTATCGTACAATTCAATATCATCGTGGGAAAAATGAACGTGGTAGCTGACGCGTTGAGTAGAAGATCGTATGCGTTTATGAGTGTGATTTTGTTAACACAAAGTCCCATTTCGTATAACTTACAAATGATGGAGATAGAGTTAAAGACTCTAGGGACCCACGTGAAGATAACGAATATACGATTAGAATAGACTTGAATCGATAAATTTAAAGCTGCTCAAGCTACATACTCAGAGCTGATGAATGTAAAGAAGAAGGTTCAAGAGGGCATTATTCTAGAAGCAAGAATCGATAAAGAGAGGAAATCTACACCCTCAATTTTATTGGCCCATTTGAAATCCTTGATCGAGTAGGAACTGTGGCCTGTAGACTCATTTTACCGCCAAGTATGTCGCGTGTTCATAACGTTTTTTTCACGTATCGATGTTACGTAAATATGTGGATGACCCGAACCACATTATTGAATTAAAACTAGACGAGATAGCAGAAGATTTAACATATGAGGAGATATGTGTTAACATCTTAGATAAGAAGGATTATATTCGACGCTCAAAGGTTATACCTCAAGAGTTAGAATTTGAAGTGAAGTCAAGGTATCCTCACATGTTCAAAGATACCAGTATCGCACGTAAATTTCGAGGGCGAAATTTCATAAGGAGGGGAGATTGTGAGACCCCAGATTTTATGAATAAAGATTTAATTTTTTCAAAATAATTTTTTTTATATTATTATGGTGTTGATTTGATGTAATGTTATAGTTGTGGGTAATATTTACAAATTTTGCAAAGTAAGCAAGTGGTTGTATAATATTCGATTGGTCTTGGAATATTCTTTTTGTTTGGAAATATCCGCATTTACTATGGTACAATCATTGGTGGACCCCACAATGTAATTATTGGCATTGACAGAGAAAACGACAAAAATACTTTTTATGAAAATAATCTATGAAGTTTTACTGCTTAATCTGCTGAAACACCTTGATTAAAAAGTACAAGAATACGCGGGTCGCATAAAGAGTACACTGTGATTGATTATTGATGCTTACGTGAGAAGTCACTCAAGAATACTCAATTATTGCTACAAATTCTTGTCGTATCATATCTCTCATATTATTGATTCAATTATTGTTACAATATCATCTCGCATAATATGATATATTGTTCAATCGGTATTCGAGACACTTTTCATGCTCTGAGTACTACTAATGTGTTACTATTCACGAGTTACTATTCACAAGTTTTACTATTCATGAGTTACTATTCATGAGTTACTATTCACGAGTTACTATTCACCAATTGCCATTATTCACCCTTTACTATTCACTCTAGTATTGTGCATTCGTATTTGGGTACAATATTATTCCATGAAGAGATGTGCTAATTTTTCGTAATCGCTGGTTGAAGATATAATAGTAAGTCAATATGGACCACTGTGGAGTTATAATAAGAAATCAATATGGATCACCGGGTTTAAAGTTTTAATAGTAAATCAAGATGGACCGTTGTTTTAAGTTTTAATAGTAAACCAATATGGACCGTCCATTTAATAGTAAATCAATCTGGACCGCTCATGAATTAGTTACTATTCATTCCCTATGAAACTCATTCCTTCATTATTTCTTACGAATTCATCAAACTCTAGAGAGAACCTATAGAGAAGAAAAGTATTCTCGCTACTTCCCTACTCTTATATTCAGCTTTTACTTGCAGTAGGGGTATTATTATTTTGTATTCATGAAGAGAACTTCATTATTCCATTATTTATTATTCTCATTGAATAACTCAGATACGCTGCTACCCTATACATGGTGACATTCTTCTAATATTCCGTTCTTTATTATTTTGTCGAATATCCTATCTCGTATGCTTACGCCTTTACCGGGTTCCATTATTTATTATTCGCTCGGAATATCCTCGTTTTATCTTGCTTACGTACCGACCGTTCCATCCTTTATTATTCTCATTGGCTCAATAACTCGTTCCATCCTTTATTATTCTGCCTATAACTCTATCGCGTGCATGGTGATTTCTTTTGTTATTCCATTCTTTATTATACTCAAATTGGTTAAAACTTTGACTTCTATACCCATAAAATTAGTGGAATATCTTTGATATTTGCGCTTCATCTAAGATCTTTCATGGAAATATTCTTCCGAGCATTCTTGAATTTTACTCTACAAAGCAAGATCATGTTGACAATTTGAACGTTATCGCCCCTCGATAAATTAATTCTTGAACTTGTTTTATTGAATTCTTATATCATTGTCATCATCCTCATGTTTATATTATGTTGAAAGTCATCTGTGGCCCAGAGTGCATAGATGGACTTGGTATGATTATGACCAGTGATTATTCTATATAATCATAACCGTAATGTTACAAATGATGTGGAAAAAAGTCCTCATTGGCCCGTGAGTGCATTGATGGACGCTTTTGGTATGATTATGGCTACGGATTCTCTTTGGTCAGAAAGCAAAGATGAATTGTTTTATGGCATGATCGTGACCGCTTGATGAAAAACATGATTATCTTAAGTCAGTAGTATGGATAATTCGTGGTCGTGATACTAAAGAATATCCTCAGTCAGTAGTGTGGGGTGATTCGATGATGTGGATTATTTATTAAGCTGAGTCCCAGCGATAAAAGTGATGAAAACCTTTTAAATCATAGAAGATAGTAGATTTTATTCCCTACTTGACTCTTCTAATGGATTGCTTGTTTCCACCGCAGCTTAAACTTGATAGTTGTTATATTTTATCGCTTTAACACTATCAAGGCTAACGATAAATTATTCTCGCATTATCTTAGTCATAATATTTCTTCGGGCTAGTTGAGCTCACCTTTCTTTCTTTCACTATTCTCTCAGAAATGAGAACGTGAATCGGGACTAGTTTCAGGGAACAGAGAGTGATGGTCCTAGATGGTGCATTAGTAGTCCTCACTATTCTGTGAAATAGTGTGATAATAATTGTAATGAGGACTCCTTTTGAGTTTGTATAATCTCTAGTAGACAATATTTGTATTCAAACTCATAGTTTATGTTTTGTCGTATTGTACACGACAGTTATATTTTTAAGTTGTATTTGAATTCTGTACCATGTATCTGGCGACTCAAGATGGGTGATGTTTACCTAATTTTGGGGGCATCACATGGTACATGAGTGATAAATAAAATATATTTTGATATTTCAAATCATTTTGCGTCTAGCTGAAATAAATAGCATAGACTATAGTTTAAACCGTTTCAAAAATGATTACGAGTCTACATATTTTTTTTAAAGGCACATAGTGCGTATTTAGCTTGATGTCAACATTTTGAAGTCTAGCATAACTAGGAGTTTCGAAAAACTTATGTCTCCACTAATAATCATTTGCTTAACCATCTATATGTTCCTATAGTCTTTAATACTCCATATACACACAACTATACCCAGTTCGTAAAACCACACTTATGAGTCCATAAATTGCCACAATCATATGAGTTTAAGAACTTTGCTAGACAGACCTTTGGCGTCCATTCACTGAGGGGTTCATAAACATTTTATATAACTATGAATCAAGTATGTCACATAAGTATGAGTTTTAAGAACTCGTACTTAACCTTATATCCTCTACCTATGACCTATCTATCTATTATACACATGAGAAAGGAATCACCCTCTTAACATGCATATATCAAATAGCGCAACACAAATATTTCAATGATTATCATTGTCAGAACTAAGTAGTTGTTACACCAAGTACAATTCCCCGCCCACACAAGGAATCATACAACTCAGTTGTCGACATGAATCCTCAATTGAATCCCCACCTAACACTAACACCCTTCTCAATACGAATTTCATTTAACTCGTATTCATAATCCTTTCCTGAATCTGTACCAATTCATAGTACAATTGACACTTAGTAATCTTGTTGTAAACTGATCAATCATTAGATTGATTCTTTTTCCTACTGTCACCTTATCAGATCACGGGGTGATCTCATCGTATATATTACGATTCATTTCTATATCTATGATTGTTCTATTTTATGATCTCCTATTATTGTACTTTTAGTCTTTTAGACTCTATCTACTCATCACTACTGTTCAACTTTATTATCAGAGTTAGGGAACTCTGTATCATATAACTCGCCGAGATTCATCTTTGAATCTTACAGACCAACTAACTCTATTTGAGTTAGTACTTATCCTAATCACTGCGGTTATTAGTCTCAGGTATTCCTACCTAAGCTTCATAACCAACACCAACTATGACGGCCCCGAATCTGAGGTCCCAAATCACCGCGGATCCGGTTCGATCATTCTATAACTACTATTACTATTTGCCAAAGA
Source organism: Panax ginseng (assembly GCA_020205605.1). Lineage (NCBI taxonomy): Eukaryota > Viridiplantae > Streptophyta > Magnoliopsida > Apiales > Araliaceae > Panax > Panax ginseng. The sequence continues at coordinate 67,415,878 of CM035127.1, forward strand.
TATAAACATAAATTGTTTATACATTACATTACACACTATTCCACAAGGTCGAGTAACCTTAACTTATACATAATTCATAACTTATTTAATACATAACATTATTATCATACATCACTATTACAAAACTAATCTCGCACGTAAATTGAAGATGGAACTGTCTTGGAACTTTCCTTGTATCTGACGCGTTCGTCTTAATCTGCAATGTTTTATCATGATATAGCAAGGGTGAGCATAAGGATTGCCCAGCAAGTTTAAATTCAACAATATAACGATATATATAATGATTGAAAGAATCTGAATAATAAGTTGGCTATAATTCAACAATATAATTGTGAACTAGCAGGAACAAATTTATGATTGAACAAGTATTATACATGATCAAATATATCTGAACCAACTGGTAATGAAGGTGATCAGCCTTTCATACCTGACTTATACATTCAATATATACAGAGTACAATTCATGGCAACCAGCAATGATTAACCATAAGCTTATCCGAATAAAACAACTCTTAATAGAGTTAAGTAAAAACAAACTTGCCTGAACCATTGATTACCGCTACGCAATTTATATCGCCTTATCCGAAGACCTGATATTAGTAATATAGATCTCCAATATTAGAATAATATCATCACACTGTAATACTATAATATATATATACATAGACTAACCTAAACACATAACACATAACCCTATCATTCTACAACACATATAAGACTCGATCGGTATCAAGTCAAACTATTGCAATCGAGAAATTACACAAATCTAACATCCCGACTTAATCCAAGTGGGACTTTTATCGAGTCTAAGTTCAATTAAACTCTGACTTAACACTTAATAATTAACTTAAATAATTTTATTAGCAGTCAAAATAATTTTCATAAGTTCGTATTAATTTTTAAATAATTATTACTATTTATCTTGATTTTCCAATCATTAAAAACGATTTAAATGAATTAAATACCACATAATTCCATTATCATTAATATTTATTTATTATCAAATATTAATGAAATACATGTCATAATATTATAATATATTTATAATATCACAAAGTATTTTTAATCCTTTAAAATCATATTTATATGATTTTTAAACAATTAAATTCATTATCTGGTAATTGCTTTTAATATTAAAATATTAATATTTTCATGACAAAATATCAAAAGTTATATTTTATAACTTAAAATATTTTTCTAATACTTAAATCATTTTAATATTATTTATAAAGCATTAATTCCATTTTTCCTTAATTTATTTAATATAGTTATTAAATACACTAATTATCATTAATATTGATTAATTAATGAATTTCATCATAAAATATTAAAAGTCACTCAAAATAACTTAAAATATTTTATTATAACATATTAATATTTTTCATGATTTTCCATGAATTAAAAATATTTTAAATAATTTATTTAATATTATAATTAAATAAATTAAATACCATTTATATTCCAAAAATAGTAAATATTTATGAAATATACTCTAAATAATTAAAACTAATTTTCGAATTTAAAATAATTTTTAGAATTTGTTATGTATTTTAATAATTAAAACCATTTTTATCTATTTTAATTAATTTCCTAAAATAATAATAATAAATCGTCATTAAAGGGTCTATAGCTATGAGTAACTGCATATAGGTGTTCTTGGGCTGTTTCTTCATCAAACCTGAATTATGTCGAAATACCTGCTACTACTTTGAATTTTTATAATTGTGATCTTGTTGTTTCTAGGCTGGTAATTACTTTGATATTGTAAACCGAATGTAATACTGCAAAGCTAAGCAAAGATCATGACTAAAACATATAATCACAGAGATATCTAAGCCTCCCAATCATTGTCAGTGGCTGTTCTTCATTTATGGGTTTGAAGCTTTATAACTTGGCATATGGGTCTTGTTTGTGTGATGTAAAGGTGCCATAATGTATTCAATATGTCAGGGTACAGGTATAATGCATCAAATCCATATAATAACATAACACTAAGCGATTAATGATGGTCAAAGTTCTGACAGAAAAAGGGTTTATGAAGATTCTGGGTTACCCAGATTGTTCTTCAGAAAGAATGGTCAACTATAGTTTGACCGATTACAACTTCGATTCTGTTATGGATGTAATTGATATAAAGGCTTACAAGTGTAGTACTCGTGTCAAACTACAAGTATGTATCAACAACATACCCAAACAACTTATAAAAAGCAAGATTTAAGCCCTGCAAAAATGATGTCAGACAAGATCTGGGTTTCTAGGTTGCCCAGAAACCCATTTTCGTGACTGGTCAACGCGGTTTGACCGCTTATATCTTTCGATCTACACATGCTCTGGACTTGATTCAAGTTTCATATCAAAGTCCTTACAACATACTACAAGTTCAAACAGTTAAAACACAAAAAAAAATAACAGACACCAATCTATGAGGTCTGACATTTAACTGTCAGACACTAATTTTCCAGATTTCCAGATTTGAGAAATCTTTAAATTCGAGCATCAAGATGATATGGATTTGAGTTTTGACAACCCAGATCATCAAATGACACTCTAATACACAACTATAACTAACAACTAACATCAAATTACATGATTTCAAAAATTAGGGTTTATACCTTTTCCAAGCTTGATCTTTCATTTTGATCTATGGATCTGTTTTTGGAGATCTATAAATTGATCATGCCTCAATATTTCACTCTCTCTCACTCTAGAATTTCGGATTTTAGAGAGAGAATGGTCTAGGAGAAAATGAAAATAAAGTAGCTCTTTCTCTCTCTTTTAATCTTCTAATATGATACAATGTATGCTGATGTTGCTGAGATTGCTGGCATTATGTGACTGATGGAGGTGGTTTTTAATAACATGTTGTGAGACCCCAGATTTTATGAATAAAGATTTAATTTTCTCGAAATATTTTTTATTATTATGGCGTGGATTTGAGATAATGTTATAGTTGTGGGTAGTATTTATAAATTTTGCAAAGTATGCAAGTTGTCATATTATATTCGATTGGTCGGGGAATATTTGTTTTATCATAGAATATTCGTGCAATGGCACAATTATTGGTGGACCCCGCAACGGAATTATTGTCGGATTGAGAAAACGACAAAAATATTTTATGAATAACGGCAGAAGTTTTACCGTTAATACTGTTGAACTACTCGGTAGTAAAAGTACAGTAATACGTGTGGTTGCATAGTAGCACACGGTATTAATTATTGATGCTTACGTGATAAGTCACTCGCTTTTGTTGGTATTATTAATGTAATAATACATAATTTTTTTATATAAAGCGTAATACTTTTATAAAGTTATTCTATAAATAGAATATATTATATTCTATTATGCATGGTGTTGCATAATTATCCGCATAGTGTTTTACATAGTAAAATCTTTTTATATAAAATGTAATATTTTTATAAAGTTATCTCATTTTTATTAGACAATAATTAGAATATATTATATTTTATTATGCATAGTGTTTGTATAATGCTGCGTAGTATTTTTATAGTAAAATCTTTTATAAAGTTATTCGTTTTATTAGATTATAAATAGAATATATTATATTTTATTTAAAAGATTTTGCTTTAAATAAGGACCGCTGATTAAAGTAAATCAATCTGACTGCTCATAAGTTAGTTACTATGCGATCTATTTTTCTATAAATAGAAGCTCATTCATTCATTATTTCTTACTTAATTCAATTGAAACTCTAGAGAGAGAAAACTATAGAGAGAAAGAAGAAAAGTGTTCTCGCTACTTCACTACTTCTATATCCAAAGACTTTCTTTCTAAGGTAGGGAATATTATTTGTTATACTTGTAAGGGGTACTCCTTCTTTCTTATTTATGAAGAGAACTTCTGTTATTCCATTCTTTATTATTCTGTTGGAATAACCTGTATACACGGGCTACCCTATACTTGATGAAATTCTTCTGTTATTCCATTCTTTATTATTATGTTGGAATAACCTGTCTATGCAAAGTACTACATACATGGTGAAATTCTTCTGTTATTCTATTCTTTATTATTCTGTTGGAATAACCTGTATACGCGGGCTACCCTATACTTGGTGACATTCTTCTAATATTCCATCTTTATTATTATTCATTTGGAATATCCACATCACATGCGTTTACGGGACCGGTTCCGCTTTTTATTATTATTCTTGGCTGGAATATCCTATTCATGCGCTTACGCTTGACTCGGTTCCGCTTTTATTATTATTCGCTGGAATATCCTCGTTCATATGCGTTTACGCCGGACTTCTGGTTCCGCTCTTTATTATTCTCATTGGAACATCCTGCTTGCGTAATTTCACTCGACCTAGTTCCGCTACTTATTAATCTATTGAATAACTCATCATGCGCAAGTACCGCATGCATGGTGATTTCTTTTGTTATTCCATTCGTTATTATACTCAATTGGTTAAAGTTTTGACTTCTATACTCCATGAAATTATTGGAATATCCTTGATATTTGCGCTTCATCCAAAGATCTTTTCATGGAAATATTCTTCCGAGCATTCTTGAATTTTACTCTCACAAAGCGTTATCATGTTGACAATTTGGACGTTATCGGTTCTAGATAAATTAATTCTTGAACTTGTTTTATTGAATTATTATGTCATTGTCATCATCCTCATGTTTATAATATGTTGAAAGTCATCTCGTAGCTTAGAAGTGCATAGATGGACTTGGTATGATTATGACCAGAGATTATTCTTCAGATAATCATAACCGTAATGTTACAAATGATGTGGAAAAAGTCCTCATTGGCCCGTAGTGCATTGATGGGCGCTTTTGGTATGATTATGGCTATGGATTCTCTTTGGCCGTAGTGCAAAGATGAATTATTTTATGGCATGATCAGGACCGTTGATGAAAATATGATTATCTTTAGCCGTAATGCATGGATAATTCGTGGTCGTGATACTAAAGAATATCCTTGGCCTGTAGTGCAGGGATGATTTGATGATGTGGATTATTTATTAAGTTGAGTCTCAGCGATAAAAGTGATGAAAAACCTTTTAAATCATAGAAGATAGTAGATTTTATTCCCTACTTGACTCTTCTAATGGATTGCTTGTTCCGCTGCAGTTAAACTTGATAGTTATATTTTATCAGTTTAACACTGTTGAAGGCTAATGATAATTTATTCTGCATTATCTTAGTCATAATATTTCTTACTGGGCTAGTTGAGCTCACCCTTTTACTTTCATTGTTCTCTTCAGGAAATGAGAACGTAGCAGGGACTAGTCGGGGAACAGAGTGATGGTCCTAGATGTTTGCATTAGTAGTCCTCACTATTCTGTGAAATAGTGTGATAATAATTGTAATGAGGACTCCTTTTGAGTTTGTATACTCTCTAGTAGACAATATTTGTATTCAAACTCATAGTTTATGTTTTGTCGTATTGTACACGACAATTGTATTATTAAGTTGTATTTGAATTATGTACCATGTATCCGCGACTCAAGATGGGTGATGTATTCTGCTTTTGGGGCGCCACAATTGGTATCAAAGCTTAGGGATATGATCACCGGCCGAGATGTGAGACAAGAACTAGGAGGGAGAGACAGGAATTCTTTTCGCTAGTATGACCTACCTAAGTTTATTTGATATTTAATTGGTCGGTCGAGTATAGAGATAATATGTGATATGTTAATTAACCCTTGTTTTGTGGCGGATTTGAAAATGGCATCCTAAAAATGTTGAGATAAGCAATGGAGCACAGTGAGACCGCTGATTCTCCACAGATCAATAATCGTGACAATGTGCAACAGGATGACGATAATCCTCCAGAACAACAACATCGATCAATTGACGAACGACGCCAGACGCTTTTAGGAGCTTTTTAGAATTCATGCAACATCGGTGAAGAAGACGCTCCTGCTCATAATGCAAGAGGAAACAATGGCAACCCACTACCGGTCACCGCTAAGCAATTCAAGGAGCTAGGACCACCGGAATTTTTGGGTAAGCCAGAACCACTTAAGGCGGAGACGTGGTTAAAGCAGATCACCAAGATATTTGATGTCTTGAGATGCTCCGAGGAGCAAAATTCCCTTTGCCACCTTTATGTTGCGTGAAGAGGCAGATCACTGGTGGGAATCTGTAAAACGTACCCAACCTAACGCACTCAAGATGTCTTGGGAGAAGTTCCAAGAGCTGTTCAATGACAAGTACTTTCCGGAAAGAATTCGTCACATGAAGGAGGTGGAATTTATCAAGTTGGAGCAAAACAACATGACCGTGTCGCAGTACGAAGCCAAGTTTGCCGAGTTGTCCCGATTTGCATCCCACTTGTTTGATAATGAAGAGAGAATGATGCGGATGTTTTTAAGAGGTTTGAAGCCGGAGATACGTCAATATCTTATCTCTCATAAACTGTGTTTGTATTCAGATGTTGTTAATAGGGCTCAGTTATTGGAGCGTGATAATGAGTCAACCAAACCAAAAGAGAGCAGCCGACAAAATTATAATACCGGTGATAACAGTCATCAAATCGGTGACAGTAAGCATGGAGGGAATGAACAGGCCAGAAATGGTAACCACTTCGGTGGTAATCATGGTAAAAACAATAAGAATGGACATTTCAAGAAGAGAAGGTTCAACAATGACGTGAAGACGTCGGTACCAACACCCGTTTCAAAGGAAGAAGAACGACCACCGGTCGTATGTTTCAAATGCGAACAGGTGGGACACATCCGTCCAAACTGTACGCAGCAATCCATAGCGTGTTTTAATTACGAAAGAAAAGGTCACCTAGCTCAATTTTGTTGTATGGTGAAGTCAATACCAGCTGGGATATTGATGCCAAAGGATGTCCCAGACAAGCCAAAGCCGGTAGTTTAGGAGAGAGCATTTTTTTTCATGACGAGGAACTTGAATAAAATTATCACGGGTATGTTAGTCATAAACTCTTGCGAAGTCTATACCGTGTTAAATACCGGTTCTACTTACTTTTTTATTTCACCTAGTTGTGTTCAATGTTTGAAGTTAACTCCGGAGAAGTTAGACTTTGATATATCTATTGGGAGAAACTTTCGTTAGCTCCACTATTTATAAATCTTGTTCAAATCAACACTTTCATGTTACGTGTCGATCTTGTCTCTTTGAAAATACTTGCCTTTGATGCGATTTTAGGAATCGATTAGTTAACTACTCATCATACTTTTCGTAAGGTTGTTAGTTTTCATATTCCTAACCAACCTGTTATGCGAATTTAAGCAACCAAACCACTAAAGTCAATCATTGTCATATCAAGCCATAAGTAAAGAGCCCCAGTCCTTTCGTTGTTGACTTCCTTGAGTGGAATGCACCGAAGCCAGACTTTCTATAGGCAACGTCGTGAATGACGATGGCAAGTTGATAGGTATCAATGTGACGTATTATCCCAGTCTTTGATGAGGGTCACAGCTTTGAATGATATTTCTATTGTTAATAAATTTCCTGACGTATTCTTGAAGTCTTCTTAGCCTACCCCTAGAGCGTGAAATCGAATTTTGTATTGACCCCAGTACAAAACCCATTTCTAAAACCCTCAAATATTTCTTCAACTAAAACAAACGTATAATGTGCCAAAGACGTTGGCTCGAGCTATTGAAGATTACGATCATACCATTCAATACCATCGTGGGAAAGCGAACGTGGTAGCTGACGTGTTAAGTAAAAGATCGTATACGTTTATGAGTGTGATGTTGTTAACACAAAGACTCATTTTATATAACTTAAAAGTGATGAAGATAGAGTTAAAGACTCTAGGGACCCACATGAAGATAACGAATATACGAGTAAAATTGACTTTAATTGATAAAGTTAAAGCCGTTCAAGCTACATACTCAGAGCTGATGAATGTGAAGAAGAAGGTTCAAGAGGGCGTTATTCTAGCAGCAAGGATCGACGAAGAGAGGAAATCTCAACCCTCGATTTAATTCGCCCATTTGAAATCCTCGATCGAGTAGGAACTGTGGCTTATAGACTCGTTTTACCGCCAAGTATGTCGTGTGTTCATAACGTTTTTAACGTATCGATGTTACGTAAATATGTGGACGACCCGAACCACATTATTAATTTAGAACTGGACGAGATAGCAGAAGATTTAACGTATGAGGAGATATGTGTTAACATCTTGGATAAGAAGGATCGTATTCGACGCTCAAAGGTTATACCTCAAAAGTTATAATTTGAAGTGAAGTCAAGGTTATACCTTAAACTTGATAGTTATTACATTTTATCAGTTTAACACTGTTGAAGGCTAATGATAATTTATTCTGCATTATCTTAGTCATAATATTTCTTACTGGGCTAGTTGAGCTCACCCTTTTACTTTCATTCTTCTCTTCAGGAAATGAGAACGTAGCAGGGACTAGTCGGGGAACAGAGTAATGGTCCTAGATGTTTGCATTAGTAGTCCTCACTATTCTGTGAAATAGTGTGATAATAATTGTAATGAGGACTCCTTTTGAGTTTATATACTCTCTAGTAGACAATATTTGTATTCAAACTCACAGTTTATGTTTTGTCGTATTGTATACGACAGTTATATTATTATGTTGTATTTGAATTATGTACCATGTATCTGACGACTCAAGATGAGTGATGTATTCCTGTTTTGGGGGCGTCATTGGTTAAATTTGCAAGTAACCTTCAATTATTCAACTAAGGGCAAAAATGTCATTTTGCTATTAATTTTAATGGCATAATGGACATTGTCCAAACCCTTAGGGTTTAGGGTTTGGTTAGGGTTTAAGGTTTGCAATTTAATTTCTAAAATTTCCAATTTAGGTTTTCAAAAATAAAAAATTAATATTTCTAACTTATAATTAGGATTTTCTAATTATATTAACATTTAGTAATCATAAATTAAATCTTTCTAATTAGGATTAACACTTCCTAATTAAGATCGCTAATTTAGCAATTAGGGTCGTAATTGGTCATTAGGGTTTCTAATAGAAAAATAAATTTTCTAATTTAGAAATTAAATTTTCGTAATTAGATTAGGGTTTTCTAATTACTTAACTTGAAATTAGAATTAATATATCCTAATTAACATTAAAAATATTAAATTAACACTTAGGTTTTTCCCTATTTATAAATTAGGGTTTCAAATCCGTAATTAGGGTTTCAAATTTGGAATTAGGGTTTTGCAACCAATTTGTTAAGATTAACCCTAATTAATTCTATAATTATTTACACTTACGCCATTAAGTTCCCGATTTAGGGTTTCATGCAATCAATTAGGGTTTGGATTCCGGGCTCGAAATTTAGGTTTCGAAACCTGCTTTCTGGGTTTCTTATTTATCACTAAGATATCTAACCGAACGTTGACGTTCTTAATATATACTTAGGGTTTGTTACAGACATCGATTATCTGGTCAACCCTTGACCCTTAACCACATCATGTACATATATCATACCATATCCACAGAACATAATCACGTATTCACTTAATCCTGAATAATTCACCTAAATCCTTCACAGAATTTTGAAATCCTCAAAATTTTATCTTAAAAATATCAAACGCATACACTTATTTTATGTCTAGGTTCTAATTTTGAACCTTAAATCAATTAATAAAAATTTTAAAAATATTCTAAATTCTTGGGTTGTCACAAACGCAATGCCACGCCACGTCGTCTCAACATCTCTACATAACGATGTCCCACAAGACTAACCAATCCCGAGTGACTATTGTGCGGGGTAACGGATGGAAGTTGAAGCTTGAAGACCGGAGGGCACCGTCCCATCTTCAATGGCTTCGTACAAACTCTAATCCCATGCCATCGTACAACTCTCGACAACAGCGGTCCAAAATAGGTCCTGTATACCTCAAACGGATGCCCGGATTGCACTTCTGAAAGTCCGAGTGGACATTACAAAGCGTTCGAGTGCACGACTTCACGAGACGACCCGACCCAAAAAACCCAGGCCCACCCGGGTTGCCTCTGGTGCCCTCCGGTCTTCAAGCTTCAACTTCCATTCGTTACCCCGCACAATAGTCACTCAGGATTGGTTAGTCTTGTGGGACATCGTTGCGTAGAGATGTTGAGACGACGTGGCGTGGCATCGCGTTGGCTAGATGATGATGTTGCCCCTCACCGGTGTTATCTCTGGATTGGGCTGATAAAGCAGACGTTGCTCAGGCTTCGCTGAGATTGGACTGCTGCAATTGTTGAAGGTCCTCATTGTCATCTTTGAGGTGTGTCTGTCTTCCTGATGTTATCGTCGGGTTGGTACAGAACATCTCGTTGTGAGCGCCGAGATTGAAGCTGGTCGCATTTGAAATAAAAATCTCTGGGGTTATCGCCGAAACAGCATTCCTTGGGGTTATCACCAAGGTTGGTGGCTATTCCCATGGTTGGGACTGAGACTGGATACCTCGGGGTTATCTCCAAGATTAATCGGTAATCTCCGGTGTGTGTTCCGGTATTTGATCTACACGCCTCGGGATTATCTCTGAGATTGGAATTGTTACTCCCAGAGTGTGATCCGGTTGATCTTTGAACTTCCCCGTAGTATCCCAGATGGATATGGATTGTCTTTCGTGGTTCCCTCTTAAAAGACGAATTTGTCCTCCAAAGAATGTCGTTGATGTGATGGTACAAAAAATTTTGAGTGTCTACAGATGCCCCTCTTTATCATACTCGTGCATGGCGATGCATGGGTAGGATAAAGAATCCTAGACACTTGAAACGCAACAAGAATAACATGGTACTATATGTAGCAACATGATGCAAATGTATGATGCATGTGTACGAGGTTGTAGCCCAACATGCTGGGGATGATTGATGGCTCCCTGTTGCTTCAACTGGGGATAGGCAATGCTAACCAAATTTGGTGTGTAATCCAAATCTGTTAGGATATTGATGTTGGAGTTTATCACCAAATTCCTGTGTCTTTGATAATGACTTGATCCTGAAGATGTGCCTCTTATGTGTAAGAGATCTGTGGGGATAAAGCTTGATCTGTTTAAGGATGTGTATAACATATTCCATCATCCATCCTCTTTGATAACGTTAACCTCTCCTGGTTAGTATCTCCAGAATATGTCACGGTTCTGTTTGATTTACTGCCAACAGCAAATGCTGTCAGGGATGCCTGACCTTCGTTGACGTGTACTTCACCGACATGTGAATCAACGGCTAAAAAATCCTATGGGATATACTGTCAAGGTTGCTTGACCTTCGCTGACATGTGAATCAATGGCTGAGACTCTGTGAGTAGATCATCAAGGTTGCTTGACCTTCACTGACGTGTGAATCAACGGATCATTGCGTTGTGACCCCCTCCAGGGATCTACTGGGGGAATATGAGTAATCGAGCATGAAATCCTCGAATAGCTTTGGAGCTCTGATAGGTTTAATCGCTATCGACTGAGAAAACGTCAAGGCTGCTTGACCTTCGTTGATATGTGTGTCAACGGCTTGAATTCGCGTTGTAATCCCCTACCGGGGATCCACGTTGTAACCATTGTTGATGTGTGTAGCAGCGGCTGGTCATCGGATGGTTTCTGATGCTCTGTTGGGTTTGCTTCTAACGGTTATCATAATGTCAAGGCTGTTTGACCTTCGCTGATTTGTGTGTCAACGGATGAGCATGCGTTGTAACCCCCGTCGGGGACTCACGTTATAACCCCTGTCGGGGATTTACGTTGTAACCCCCGTCGGGGATCACGTTGATCTTTTAGGGTGATGACTCGGAGTTGGCGGCATCAGACCTGTACAAGGTATTGCAGGATGTGATTTGTAACAAATGAGATCATTGACAGGGTATACCTCGTGTTCGTGTGACTACCAATGGGCGATGTACAGACTCAAAGTTTCATCTGAGAAGACTAGGATTGTATGCTGTTTTGCTCAATTGCGTGGCATTTTTATTCCTGATTTAACCTTTCTAGTCCGTAAGAACTCCTTTTCAACTCGAATTGGACCGAGCCGGAGGGGTGGGGCGCATATAGGGGTGCCGCAGGTGCACCTGCTTCAGCCGCAGATGAGCCTACGGCCGACCGTGGATGATAAAATCCAGCAGGTTTGCAACACAAGTAATTTTCAACTTGTCGCACAAAGAGAAATCCGTGAGCCTCCTTCAGATCTGCTGAGTTCGGTCAATTTTTTGCAAATTCTGTCACCGTACAAGTGTTCTACACTATCCTGGTAACTTATGCATGTATTTTTTCCAGTTTTTATCTGTTGGATTTTGAGTTATCGCATGAAATGCATTTAAACACATAGTAGTGATTATGTATGCACAAATGACTTGATAAAAAATATTCAACATACTAAATGTTAGTATTAAACCATGTTGAACATAATGATGTGAAAATTTTTGACTTTTGAGACAGTCAAATTGGCACCTTTTTCTGCTATTTTTTGCCTATTTGAGGTCCAATGAGCAAAAGGTAGAAAGGCAAAGTACTCCTGATATTGAGGTTAACCTTATGCATGGATGATTTTGATTTTTAATGCATATATTGTGTATATGACTTTGGGGCAGGTGTGCTACTGAATGGCCACCTAGACATGCCTATGTGCATGTGGATAGTCCTATTTTCAAAGGGGACTATGGCAAAAATTTTCAAAATGTTGGCATTAGGTAGTCATACATTTTAACTCTATTGTATGTTAAAGTAAATACATGCATATAGTCATAAAATACATTTTAGAAAGCTCCAGGTAAGGAAATACCACACCTTTTCTTAGGTGATTTGGAGACTTGTTGTCCAGATATTATGGATCCGGATCAACCGAGCAGTTCCCGCAGGACCACTTCTGGTATACGGAGGAGGGCTTCTGAAGTGCCTCATCCCCGCTCTGTGAGACAGCCTCGTCAATTGGTGGAGGCCGTGATTTGTCCAGTCCGGGCAGACGTGCCAGACGTTGAGGACGTGGAGGAGGATATTCCGATTGAGGATCCCGCTCCTGCTGCACCTGTTCCTCGTAGGGAGCAACCTTGTATTCAGGTGGCAAACCCAGAGCTGTTGGGAGATTTTGAGCAGACATCCATCGATGTATTTGCATGCTAACGAGGTATGGCGTTAGACTTTGATCTTCCTTCTTTCCTATTGATGAGGATTAAAGGGTTCTGATGTTAATCTGTATTTCATGCAGGTTCCGGGTTTTACACAGCCTCGAGGGAACTGGTTCAGCATTCACTCCATGTACCAGGCGCTTCATCCTAACTATAGAGCGATAGTGCATGAGTTGGGATTCGGGGCATTCTTCTCCATCCTTCCCCGTCGTTGTCCCTGGGGTTACCTCAGGGCATTGTCTGAGCGATGGTTTCATTAGACTCGATCCCCATTTGCTTGGATTATGCGGTGATGATGACACCGATGGATTGGCGATTTATCACGGGTATGGAGTTTGGAGGGGAGCCAGTGCCTTGCATAGCGAATATTACCCCTACTGCCGTCAGATCCTTGTTAGGAGTTCCGGCGAAGGCGCTCAAAGGCAGGACTATCCGTTCAGGTCCTTTGAGCATAGATGCTATGAGCGGGCTTTTGAGTGAGCCCATACCTGATGATCTCAGAATCAGGGATCGCATTCTGCGAAGATTATTCCTGATGATCATTAGAGGCTGCTTCATAGCAGATAACTCTTCCACGGTGTCTTTCGCTTTGATCAGCGCCACGCGTGATGTGGACCGTATCGGAGAGTATGATTGGGGCTCCTATACCTTTTCCTATTTCCTCCGGGGCATGCGTATGCGCTCACGGGGTTTAACCGAGGCTTGGCTAGGCTTTTACCCATTTCTTCTGGTGAGTATTTCTCTTGTCATTTCCCATTTATAGGTTAAGAGTGTTTACTGATAACAGATTTTTTGCCATTGTGTTGGCAGTTTTGGGCCTATGAGAGGCTCCCATGCTTGCATCCTGTGAGTGTGTTAGGTTTATATACCTATCCACTAGGACGACGATGGCATCATTCCATTTTGCCGGAGGTCCCTGTATCGGAGGGTTTCACTCACTGCCGTATGCAGCTGGAGTTGTTGACAGCTGACACCATCACATGGATTCCCTAGTCAGGGGAACACTTGACCATCGGCTTTGAGGATGGATACCCGACTGCAGTCGAGTACGTGATTTCCACCAGGAGAGTTCCTCACTTCACAAATGGAGGCTGGGAGCTCTATTTAGGAGAGCGTGCTATTAGGAGCACCACAGGGGAGATTCGTATGCCGATCTTGCCTCCTGCCAGGCGTCATTGGCCTGTATCACAGTCACCCATCACAGATATCCCATTGTTGGGGGTTGACGGTTTTGCATTATCAGAGGGTCCATGTACTCAGGAGACGTTCCAGCGTTGGTGGTTCCCTCGTACTATTGGAGCCCAGTCCTGCGCCACACAATTTATGGGGGATATGGTTCTAGGATCCGTGATGATGACGGATTGGATAGCTTGTGTCAGAGTTCCGACTCATATGATACAGATTGATAGTTTGACCCGATAGTTGGACAAGACACATATATTTATCCGGCATTTGGGCAGAGATCCGGCAGAGGCGGCTTCATTTGATCCTTCAGCTCAGGCGCTGGCCCCTCAGATGACCTATTCGGTTTTGCCTGTGCAGATCCTCCTTTATATAGGCCTGATATCCCTGTTGATAGAGATCCAGTGACTCAAGAGGAGTTACATCAGGTGGACAGGATTGATGATGTGGATATCGACACCATTGTCTTCTTCTGATGTGTATTCTCGTTATATCTTTTGATAGGCCTCTGTTAGATATTGGGTGGCTGTGCCCCATTCTCGCTATATCTTTTGATAGGCCTTTGTTAGTAGTAGGGCGTTTATGCCCCCATTTCCCTGTATTTGTAGCTGTACAGAGATGATGTATTAGATGATGATATACTTAGGAATGTATGCACAATTTTTCCATTACCTATATCATATTGCCATCTATTATCTGCTATGCATGTATCATGTTATGCATATGTATGTATGTCCAGAGATATTCGGCATTGACCCTTGGATGGTCTTATGACACGGCCCGCACAGATGTCTTCTTCGATAGTTAGCCGTATAGATCATACCCCACCATCATTGGTGGCATTGGGTATGCGATCGTGGTATGATAACATGTCACCACCAGACAGGGTGACTGTAGATCATTTGCTACAGCATACCATGACCTTATTGATGTTTCAGGTTCCCGCAGGGTTTGTGGATGGGATGCTAGAGCATTGGGTACCGAATAAATAGGTTTTCTGATTCGGGACCCATGAGTTGACTGCTACTTTCGAGGAGTATGCACGATTGACGATGCTGCCATTAGACAGACCTTGCGTGCACATGGATTTGGGAGACATGAGTAGACGGTTCATGACTCTAACTGGATTGTGGCGCAGAGTAGTGCAGGATGAGCTGAAATCTGGCCACGTGATATCCCAGCATTTTCTGTATGACAAATTTGGCTCGGAGGATAGCTATTCACGACATTCTGGGGATTTCACCGCACCGGAGGACCATTGGAGTGTGGCCAGGGTTGATGTACTGATGTTATACATACTGTCGTATGTCTATATGCCACGGTACATGGATGAGATAGACATAGGTGTCATCATGGCCGTGAGATCTCTCAGGGAGGGTCGCACCATTATACCTATGATTGTAAAGAGAGACCTGCGGTTGAAGATCCCATCTTGCACTTATCCGGCTGCGAGTGTTCACCGTAGTTCTACCATGGCGTGCGTGTGGTTTATGTCATACTTGAGACCGATTGGCACTCTTAAACGGCATGGGTATTGGTTTACCCATGATGTAGCCATGTCATACTCCTTTCAGCCATCGGAGTGTATAGATGCTCTGTCTTGGTCTGCATTTTTGGCAGATATCAGAGATCCATTCAGCATATTGCCGTGTTGGGGGCTTAGCTCACCATATATCTTCATTACTCATGCTCCGGGCATGGACTACCTCCCCTTGGCTGGTTTGAGGGGCGTGAATACTTACCACCTACTGGCCGTGATGTCACAGTTTGACCAGTTCCAGGATTTTCATCCTTTCGAGGGGGCGATAGGTCAGCGTTTAGCTTCTCGATATCTCTCAGCAGAGGACCGATCCCGTGTGTATGCTTGTTGGGATCAGTGTGAGATAGCTGCTTTTTCCGTGAGCCATCTCGGGTTGTTCTCGCGAGTATTCTCGCATGGATGTAAACAGAGATTTTATCTACCGCAGCAAAGGTTCTACAAAGATCAGATAGTGAGTCAGACGATGTAGAGCCCATGGAGGACATCGATTCCTACATCGAGGAGGAGCCCATTTCACTGGGTTGCCAAGATTTTCTCCTCGATTCTCCCAAAGATTAGTATCATGTGATTCAAAGATTAGTACTGGGAGAATCAGGCTCGATCTATGATGTTGATTGCCCTTGATGGGAGAGACGCAACTCTATTAGAGAGAGACGAGGCATTAGCTCGCAGAGATATCGCTGTTGTTGAGCGTGATGAGGCTAGATCAGCCAGAGATGTAGTGATAGTTGAGCGGGATAGTGCTATATATGCCCGGGATGTAACCGTCACAGATAGTACTGTCGTGAGGTCCCGTACCACTGGCATGGTCGCAGAGATGAGCGCATATATTAATGATCATAGTCACCATGTAGATGGCTGCAAATCTGTTGGGTCGTGTGGATATTCTCATACAGGAGACCACAGCTTCACCTCCATCTTCTGAGAGGGACGCCATGTTGGGCTTGTTAGCTCGCATATACCCTGACTTGTAGATGAGCTTGTATTTTCCTGCACAGACTAGCTTAGCCATTTTGTCATGTACAGTTTACATTGTATATATCAAACAACATTATATATATGACAGGGAAATATATTTTTGGATCACTTCCCTTTTAGATATGCTTTGCTACTTGCTTGATATTTTTCCTCGCATTGTGGCTTGTGATCTTGATGTATTCTCAATTCCTCCCGGGGTGGATGGACATTGAGTTGTCTCGGATAGTTCGTAATGGATCATCGATCCAGATGTATCCCTACCATCTTTGGTGTCTTGGGACCGGTTTCAATGAAAATGTGGAGAGGAGTGTGGCTTTCCTCTCGAGATCGACCGCACTACGATGGTCGCCGCGATTTCTATTTAGGAGAAGCCTAGTTAATTCCACCTATTATGGATTGGTGTTGCTCTTCAAGGTTTGACCGCAGCTTAGATGGTCGCCGAATCTCCTATTTGGGAGGAGTTCAGGTAATTCCATCCCTTTGGTCTGAAGCCAAATGAAATATAGTGGATTGAAAGATGATCCCAGTACCAATTGACAATGGTTTGTGCTTTGGTAGGGGGTGAGACCGAACCATGAATGGCTACCTATGTACTCCTATTGAAGAGGAGATCAAGTCTGCGTAGTTCGAACCTGGTGTAAGAGGTTCAACGTTGTATATGGTAGAAATGGTGTAGGAATGTTTTTGGTTGTTTTTGTTTTTGTAAGGGTAGAAATGTTTTTGTTGTTTTTGTTTTATTGCGATCGGGCCATATGAAATGGTTGCCTACGTAGTCCTATTGAAGAGGAGATCGTTCGACGAGTTCGCCCTCGTATGCAGTGAAAAAGCGTAATCCCATTTGCAGGTCAGAGTGCGGGGAAGAGAAAGTTTAATCCTAGGTTGAGGATAAACTGCAGGTACGAGAAGTTTGATCCCAGGTATGGGTAGCCAAACTGCAAACGCGAGAGGTTCAATCCGTGGTGGGATGACCTAAGTCGTAAGAACGAAGAGAAGAGCCAGGATGCTGGCTTGAAAAGTATGTTTCCCTGAGGGGCAAAGTGTAGAAGAGTTGTATGTAGTAAAGGGTTAAAGAACCGGAATGGTTGGTGATCTGATGGTCCAACACCAGGATGTTTGCTTGATGGCAACTTCAGACATAGTACCGTTTCACGGCGTCCGAATTGATGGGTTGTGGAAATTCATTGTCGTCCATTTCTTGCAATCTAAGAGCGCCTCCTGTCAATATTTCCTTGACAACAAACGGGCCTTCCCAGTTAGGAGCGAATTTTCCCTTATATTGATCTTGGTTATCAAGGATCTTCTTCAAAACCAAGTCATGTGTTTTAAACTACCGTAGCCGGACTTTTTTGTTGTAGGATCTGGCGATCCTTTGTTGATATAACTGACCATGGAAGATAACTGCGGTTCGTCTTTCGTCTATTAGAGACAATTGATGATACCTGTCTTGTACCCATTGGTCTTCATCCAGCTGAGCGTCTATCAACACTCGGAGGGATTCCATTTCAACTTCTATGGGGAGTACTGCTTCCATCCCATAGGTTAATGCGTAGGGGGTTGCCCCAGTGGAAGTGCGCATTGAGGTTCTGTAGGCTAACAGAGTTAGAGGCAATAGGTCAGGCCAATCTTTGTGGTTGGCGGACATCTTTTGCATAATCTTCTTGATGTTTTTGTTAGCCACTTCAACATCACCATTCATCTTCGGACAATAGATGACAGAGTTAAGATGTTTGATGTGGAATTTACTGCATAATTCCTTCATCATTTTGTTATTGAGGTTCTTAGCATTGTCTGACACAATCACCTATGGTTGTCCATATCGACAAACGACATTATTTCTGATGAAAGCAATGATGACTTCTTTGGTAACCCTGGGGAAGGTGGCTGCTTCTACCCACTTGGTGAAGTAGTCGATCATGGTGAAGATAAATCGGTGTCCATTATTGGCTTTAGGCTCAATGTGCCCGATAACGTCCATTCCCGACATTGAAAAGGGCCAAGGTGAACTCATATTGTGGAGTTCCCGTGGAGGGGCGTGTATAGCATTCCCATGAATCTGGCACTGATAGCATCTCTTGACGTGGTCATTGCAATCAGCTTTGAGAGATAGCCAATAATGTCCTGTCCTGAGGACCTTCTTGACAAGGAGGGGGCCACTCATGTGGGGGCCACAGACTCCGCCATGGATTTCATCCATAAGCCTTTGGGCTTGATCTTTGTCTAAACATCGGAGGAGACCTAGTCCTGCATCTCTTTTGTAGAGTGCATCTCCACTCAGATAGAATTTCATAGCAAGTCGATGGATCCGCCTTTTCTCAATCAGGCTCGCTTCAGCGGGTGTAGATCCATCTCGGAGATATTCCTTGATATGCTGATACCAAGGATGTTGGATGGGAGGTAGCTCATCCGATACTTCTCCAACGTAATTCCCATAGGCTGGGGCCTTGTGTTGGGAAATTGTGACGCTTGACAAATGTTCCTTATCTGACATGCGAATCAAGGAGGCCAAAGTAGCTAATGCGTTCGCAAAGTCATTCTTATTCGAACTCCAAAGCCATCTTCAAAACCTACCGATGGTAGGGAAGCAAATGTAGTTCCTTGGTTTGATAGATTCCAGTGGATTGTCTGATTACCAACTCTGAATCTCCAAAGACAGTTAACCGCCTGATGCCCAATGAACGGGAAAGTTTTAGCCCCATGAGACAGCTTTCATACTCAGCTGTGTTGTTGGTGCTGGCAAACTGCAATTTGGCGGCGACGGATACTGCTCCCCCGTACCAGATACTAGAACTGCTCCAGCTCCAGAACCTTCTATATTAATAGCTCCATCAAAATACATCTTCCATGATTGGCGCATATCGTACTGATGGTGTTGCTGAACTGTCAATACTCCTTCATCAGGGAAATATGTTTCCAAGGGTTTGAAATCCCCCGAAGGTGCGGCGGCCAGTTGATCCGCGATTCCTTGACCTTTGATGGACTTTTGAGGCACATATACGATGTCAAATTGTTGTAGGATCAACTGCCATCTGGACAGCTGGCAATTTAACATGGGTTTATTGAACACATATTTGAGAGGATCCACGTGGAATATGAGATGGGTTATGTGACCATGGAGGTAATGTTGTAACCTCATGGAAGCCCATGCTAAAGCACAACACGTCTTTTTAATCAGAGTGTACTTGTGTTCACTACTGCTGAACCTTTTGCTGAGGTAATAGATAGCTCGTTCTTGGCCTCTATCATCTTTTCTCTGTCTCAAAGATGCGTTTTTATGGCGTTGTCACTTATGGATGTACATGAACAGGGGAACATCATCCCTGGGTGGTACCAAAATGGGAACTTTAACTAGCTGTTTCTTGATTGTGAGGAAGGCATTTTGACACTCATCATTCCATTTCATGGAGGAGTTCTTCCTTAATAGCTTGAAGATTGGCTCACAAAGTTGTTTGTGAGTTGAGAGATAAACCCGCTAATGAAGTTGATTCTTCCCAAAATTCCCGTGATTTCCTTTTCTGTTTGAGGAATGGGCATTTCCGTGATGGCTTGGATTTTGGCAGGATCCAACTTAATCCCTTTGTGGCTGACTAGAAATCCTAGCAACTTGCCTGATTTAACGCCAAAGGCGCATTTAGCTGGATTCAACTTCAAGTTGTACTTACGCAACCTGTTGAACAACTTTCTGAGATGGTCTAGATGGTCATCCTCCTTCCGGGACTTGACAATGATGTCATCCACGTAGATCTCGATCTCTTTGTGCATTAAGTCATGGAAAAGAGCCATCATAGCTCATTGATAGGTGGCTCCAACATTGATGAGGCCGAATGACAATCGTCTATAGCAAAAGATACCCCAAGGTGTGATGAAAGCAGTTTTCTCACGATCTTCCTCAGCAACCATTATCTGATGATACCTCACAAAGCAATCAGCAAAGGAGTACATGTCGTATTGCGCAGTATTATCAATAAGAATGTGGATAAATGGCATGGGAAAGCTATCTTTTAAGCAAGCTTTGTTCAAGTCCCGGTAATCCACGCACACTCACACCTTCCCTCCAGGTTTAGGCATGGGCACAATGTTGGATATCCACTCAGGATATGTAGACACCATGATGATGCCAGCTTGAAATTATTTCATAATTTCTTCTTTCACCTTTAAACTCCACTCAGGTTTCAATCGCCTGAGCTTTTGCTTGACTGGCTTAAATCCCTCTTTAATGGGAAGGCGATGAAGGACAATGTTAGTGGACAAACCCACCATGTCTTCATGAGACCATGCAAACACATCCTGGAATTGGGTTAATAGCGTAACCATTTCATTCCGTTGGTCTGGGGTAAGGTCTGAACCAATCTGGATTAACTTAGGGCTTTCTAAGGTTCCGAGATTGAAAGAAGTGGTTTGATCAAGGTTGGGTTTGGGTTTCTCTTTGACCCATTCTTGAATTTCTGGAGGCACCTCAATGTCATCCTGTGTATCCATCAAGGCTGAATTCATCTCTACATCAAAGGTACAATCCTTGTGGAGAAGAGGCACCATATCAGCAAGTACAGGCACATCTAAATTCAGAGTCCTGAAACAAAATATGCTTTCACTTAGTATATATGAAATGTGTTGATCATACACAGTGTTAGCATATACTGGCAAAATAAACTGCTAATACTGTACAGAAAAGTAAGCAGTTATTATATCTACAGGGCAGAAAGAGTTCTGCCCATTTTACCCTTGTTGACCATGTTAGAGTTTATGCCCTAGAGGCCAATTATTTGATATAATTGCTTAACGTTTTGATATTATATTTGATTGAATAAATATATGATTTTATTATGGTTTTATTTACTGCGTAATATAATTTTTAACATAATAAATTCCTTAGAATAGTGATACAAATTATATAGTTTCAAGTATGTGACTTGAACATGAGATTATATAATTACAATTAGTATCATTGTTCTTAAATGTCCCTAGTCGAGTATCATCGTTGATGGGACAACAATGATGCATTGAGACTAGTATGTGAATTTACTGATGACTAAATCTCATTGGTCATAAATATATGAGATATTAAGTCAATGCATAGGTACATGTTAGAGAACGATGTAATCGGATGTACCCACCATGAGAATTCTATATGGAGCATTATGCGAAGTGTCATTAGCAATTCTCATAGTGACAATGATGTAATGGTCCTCCAACCTAAAATCGCTATATTACTACACGAGAATTTATGTACTTTGATATCATCAAATGTCACCTTTAATAGGGTGGACTATAAAGGTGATTATTGGGTTCATCATGAATCGTGTGAGAAATATGAGTTATCTAGATGGAATTTAACCATCCTATATATTATGGGTGATATCCATAGGCCTCTTGATTGAGTAGGACTATGAAATGCATGGCCATGCTCAAATAGTGATTTGTTTCATATAGTCTACTCATTGATCAAGAAAACTCAGATTAAATTATGAAGAGTATGACACATTCCATGACTCGAGTTTTATCTAGGATATTAAGGTTAAAAGGATTAAATTACATTGACACATTGGTCACGAAAAAGGTTGCATCGAATCATCGATCTTATTATTACTTGGGTAGCAGTGATGCATTACTAGATGCCGCTCACTGTTTATAATTTTATAATATGATTTTAAAATTATTGCCAACGTAATAATAACCTATAGGGTCACACACATAGAACGTAATTTAAAAGGGAATTAGTTTAAATTTTAAGGATTTAAATATATTAATATGATTAATAGTATTTAACTCACGAATTTAAATTAAAAGGATAATTTGTATATATGTATATTAATTAAGTAAGACTTAATTAAGATATATATATATATATATATATATATATATATAAATTCGGATTTTATGAAATTAGGTTTTGATTAATACCTTTTAACTACTATATATATGATATATAGCAGCCAGTTAAAAGAATAATCAAAAACAAAAAACCCTAGCCGCTCTTAGAGAGAGACTAGAGAAAACAGTTTCGAAAATCCTCATCCTTGGTGGCTAGTACCGCGATTCCTTCTTTTGCAGATCGTAGGACGATTCGTGGAGCGTTGGTGTGGATAAAGTAGAGACGCAGTTCGTTCGAAAGGCGTTGGAGATTCGACCGCATCGTTTAATCGCTTTCTTAATCGGTATAATTTCTAACCACTTAATTAACTATTTTTCGCATGGATCATGTTTAGGGTTTCAAATTTGGTTTAAATTCTTCTATTTCCGCTGTGCATTTCTATGTCGAAACCCTACAGACCAATGCAAGGAATGTTGTTCCAATTGGCAAAGGTAAAGTCCGGGTGGACCGCAGCGATGGAGGGATTGTCATCGTCCTCCATATCCCGAATGATGGCCATTATGTCTGGGTAATCATCGTCTGGGGTGCATCTGTTGGTATGTTCATCATGGACGATGATGCGTATGCCCGACATCATTCGGATGACGTCTTATTTAATTCTTCGTTCCTCTTCTTCCACTGCAGGATTTGGAACAAAGACTTCTTTCTTCTTCACAGGTACCGGCTTGGGAAATAACATAGCCATTACATTGGCTGGCACCTTTATAGGAGGTTGTGTGGACTCAGAGTTTGAAGGCGAAGATAAACGCCGCATGGTTGAAGCTGAAGGAATCTGCTGATGCTTATGAGGATTCATGTGACTAGAACTGGCAGAATAGCCTAGCCCAGCTGTTCCAGAGTGCTTGGTTGATCGAATGGGGTATTTGATACCCTGATAATATTTACCCAGTCCTTGTCCCGGTTTATGACCCAATGACATCATTTCTTGAGTAGCCGACATTACCTCAGCAGAAATCTTGGGTTCGGGTAATGGCATTCCAATAGCATGGTATTGGGTAGTGCTTATATCCAAGGCATGAAAGCTGACCGGTTCCACATCTGCATTGGTATTGATGAATGACATGTCCCCGTGTTGAGGATACTCTGGTTCAGCGTTGACCGACTATTGTTGATAATGTATTTCAACTGTTGGTGAAGAGTGGAGGGGACTGCCCCAGCCATATGAATCCATGGTCGCCCCAAGAGCAGGTTGTATCCCAAATCTATCTTGAGCACATGGAAAGATACGCAAAATGTGTGAGGACCAATTTCGATTGGCGTACTTTCAATTACTCAATCGAATTTCGTGGGCTCCATCAAAAGCTTTGATGATAGTATGGCTACTCCGAATTTGGTTGAGATTGATGTTCATCTTCACCAAGGTAGCGTATGGACAGATATTTAGAGAGGAACCTTTAACTATCAGGATTCCAGCTAGCATGTATCTAGAGGACAAGACCGCAAAGTGCAACGGCTTGCAATGACCGGTCCCCTCGGGCGGTATGTCATCATCAATGAAGGATATCACATTGTTGTTGAAAATGTGATCAACTAGATGTTACAATTTTTCCGTATCAACTGATGTTGGTAGATAGGCTTCTTCTAAAACCTTCAACAAGACCTTCTGGTGATTCTCGGAATTTAGGACCAAATCCAAAATTGATATTTGTTGTGGAGCTTCTTTTAAGCTTAAAACCACCATGGCTTCGTTATGACCCATAGTGCTTCGTTCTTTCAATCTTCTCCCTGGGTATTTTCCCCTTTGATTTGATGGTATACTTCATCACCCGTTGGGAAAGATACAGTGGATTTTCCTTTGACACTGTAGCAGTTGTATGTGAGGTGGATCCTTCACCTTCTCCATAATTCCACGGAACTTTGCGCAAACTAATAATAGGATATTGTGCTCTGCACAGCAAGTTGATTGGCTCGGGAGCGGCCACTTTCAAAGGATTGTTGCTTCCCTTGAGTTGAATTGCTGGCATTGTGAGTGATTGATTAATCCCATCAGCTTCAGTGGATATGACTACTACCACAATCTTCCACTTAGTAAGACATGTATTCTCACTTGCACGTAACACAGTATCATCGTCCTCTAGGCGCAAGACACCACTGTCGATTAGATTTTGGATAAGGTGGCGGAGTGCCCAACATTCTTCTGTGCTGTGACCGCGAGACTGGGAGTGATATTGACATACTCCATCAAAGTTGTACCGCCCCGAACGGTGGTTGATTGGAGGTAGAAGGGAACTGATCCTTCCTTCATTGATTAACATATGAAGGATTTCCTTCATAGGTTGGCCCAAATAGGTGAATTCCCTTTTGTTGGTAAAATCCTAACGGGCCTTGGAATTTGCTCTCCTTGTCACTTTGTCTTCCAGCATTTTATTTTCTGAAAGTGACGAGGGAATATTCATGACAAGAGGTAGGAGACTAGCATACTCATGGCTGATTAATTGACGTGTAACTTGATGCTGATAAGTCACCAATTTCGCCAATTGTTCAATTTGCTTGCATAGAGCTTTCATCTTTCGTTCCATTATGAACTGGAACTTGGCATAATCCCATCTGTCATCACCGTCTTTGAGGGTCTGGGAGGATTCACAGCTGAAATTGGAACTCTATCCGTTGCTCCAATTGATCATGTTGACCTCTTCTTCTTTGTGTTGAGGAAGAGGGTTATCTTGAACGTGAGGCTGATCTGGTTTGGTGACCACGATCTCCCCATTGTCTATCAGGTCTTGGATCTTGTGTTTCAAGGCCCAACAATCCTGAGTATCATGTCCAGGTGCCCCGACATGATAAGCACATTCTGAAAGAAGATTGAAACCCCGTCCATTAGGGCTGGGCGGGTGGAAGAAGATGTGTAATTTTCTTCTATGTTGTCAGAAGAGTGAGAATGTTCTCGAGGGTATCCCCTAAGGGTGTAAACACTCGAGGGTGTTTAACTTCTCCACCTTTTGGTATTGGAGGGTTCGTAGACTGTGCTTGAAAGGGAGTGTAGTTTCTCCTTTGAATAGGCATGTTTTGATTGCCTTTTGACCCTGTAGTATCAGGGAA
Organism: Panax ginseng; assembly: GCA_020205605.1. Taxonomy (NCBI): domain Eukaryota; kingdom Viridiplantae; phylum Streptophyta; class Magnoliopsida; order Apiales; family Araliaceae; genus Panax; species Panax ginseng. The sequence continues at coordinate 67,441,514 of CM035127.1, forward strand.
ACATCTTCCTCTTTCTTTTTATGGACCCTCCGGGGGTTGTTTCCATAATTTACGGATTGGATGTGATCAGCAACAGCTTTAAGGGCAACTAAGTCTTGAATCTTTCCGGACTTCAATCCCATCTCAGTCATCTCCCCATGTTTGACCATTTCAGAAAATGGTTTGTCGATGCCGGCTAAAACTCTCTCATAGAACGGAGCTTCTTGTATGTTCATGAAAGTCATGACCATCTCTCGATTCTCATCATGGAAGGACTAACTTGGGCGCCAGCGCCTCTACCTTTGAGCATACTCTCCGAAAGACTCGTTAGATCTGCTTTCTTGATGTTGGTAATTTGATACCGATCGAGAGCCATCCGAGATTGAAAGTCAGATTGAATGAGGAAATCATGGGCTAGCTCTTCCCGTATATGGATCTTCGAATTGTCTAATCTTGTGTACCACTTAACCAAGCTTCTCCAGTTAGACTTTTCTGGAACAATTGCATTCTGAGCTTTTCGTCCTCTACATAACATCCAAGTTCTCCAATAAACACTTTTAAATGTGTGTAAGGATCTCCTAACCCGTCATATTTCTCGAAGTCAGGAGTTTTAAACTTTTCTGGATAATGAACACCAGGGCAAATGCAAAGATCAGCATATGAAACACTCCCGTGTGTTCCAATTCCTTTGATAGCATGAAGGGTCTCTTCCATTTTGAGGACTTTCTTTTTGATGTCACCAAAGGTCTCGGATCTCCAAAGGATGGGCAAGATCATAAGTTTTGTTGGTCGTATCCAACCTGCAGCTCGTATATTGTAATGACCTGGGTTCCTCCTTGTGCGGAGGATTCAACATGTATGGGTATTTTTGGACCCTAATTGGACTTGTGTAGTTCTTTGAGTAGAACAGCCAAATCTGTAATTTGTTTGCTTAATCCGTCGAATTCTTTGCGAGAAACTGGATTAAGTTCACCTAATCGATGACAACATGATGATTAGAGTAGGCTGCTTTTCCTTTTGGACTTTGACCAGGTAGTAGGTCCGATTGGTTCCCTGTGAAAGACTTGGATAGTTTAGTCTTTAGGGAATGTGTATAATAACATGCTAGGTGATATGTCCATTTTAGGAATTTTATCCTGTAAAACGGATGTCAGCTGTTTGTAGCATGTTAATTAAAATATGTATGTGTACACATTTCTTCATATTTCTCATTACATGGAGATATATATGGAATGTAATTACAAGTAATTGTGTTTAAAAGTAATTTAAAATGAGAGAGCATGAAGAGACTTTCCTCCGTTTTGGGTTTATCAGAGGCTGACCTATCTTAGGTTACTCTCGCGGCTTTTTGGCATGAAGGTTCCCAAATCATCGCAATCTACTTAATGGGAAGTTAATCCGGTCTTTCAACTGGAGCGAATTTGGGTGGTTCCTTTCCTGAGCCTCGGAGAATTAGTCTTCTCACGAGTCCAGTAATCAAACACCGACAGGATAGCCTCTTGGCGGAGGGACCACACAACATACATTCACATACATCGCGTCTCACCGTATGAAAATGATGACATATGCGAAGCACTAATATCACAAGCAGATATGGTGCGAAGCACTAATATCATAAGAAGTTTATAGTGCGAAGCACTAAGTGCTATCAGGAAATGAATTCGTACACATTCATCAAATATAAATGCAACATCCACACACAAGCAGATAACCGTTTTGAAAAGATTGTAATAGCGGCTTAAGTCCTCTTACTTGAGTCCCCAATGAGTCGCCACCGCTGGCGACGCTTTCTGGATTTTTAGATGTCCCTTCCGTTACTTGTTCTTTGGTGTTCTCATTTTAGGTGAGATTTGTTTGAAAAAACAAGTGAAAAAGGTCTCGATATGTATAATGTCGACGATGGACCGATAAGAGTCGCCATTAGTTTTTTAAATGGTTGTACCAACACAACCGAGAAAAAGGTTTGCACATTGACCCGATGGATGTGACACTTTGCTAACGGCCGGTGAAACTGAGATTCATTAGGGTCCGGGGACTTGGTTATGCGGAGGGAAGGTGTTAGGCACCCCCCAACATCCGTGTTACCATGGTGACTGCCACTTTTCAAGAAACTATTATCTGAATGTGTGTGTGTGTGGGTTAATGTGCTGTTATTTGGAAGTAGTGTGAGGCCTCGTTCGCACCTATATACACAGGGTTTGAATTTATGTAAAAATTTAGTTTTAAGCAAGATATGGCAGTGATGTTTTATAAACGAGGTTTTTCAAACCCTGATGCTCAATAGTAATTGAGACCTTTTACACTCCCATTTTATTAAGTGTTCTACGATTGATTTTATTTAATGGATCGCGAGGCATCCGTATGCGAAAATAATGTACAAAATAATGCCGACTTCCTCGTGGGTATGGAAACCATCCGAGGAAATTCGGACACCGCGATAATAATTTACAAGTCGCTATACGGTGAAAATGTCCATCACGGAACCAAGCTAGATCCAATGGGTGAATCTATGATCACATGATTCCTAAAGCGCAAGATAACGCAATTTGTATGAAAGCGATGGTGGTATATATATAAAAGTCAGAAATATATATATACGATATGATCACCAACCACGAAGCACCTCCATGGGGGATCAAAATGTAAATAAAGTCAGAAAAAGCTATCAACCGCCACAGAAAAAACTCCAAAGTGATAAAACGTAAATAAAGCTATAAAAGCTATCAATCGCCAAGGAGGAACTCCAAAGTGGACAAAATGTAAAGAAAGTCATACAAATCGATCAATCGCCACGAAGTAAACTCGCGTGATGAAACGTAAAGAAAGTCATAAAAGCGATCAACGCCACGAAAGTAAACTCCAGCGGGGATTTAAACGTAAAGAAAGTCAGTAAAAGCGATCAACCACCACGAAGTGAACTCTAGGTGGGACGAAAAATGTATATATATATATATATATATATATATATATATATAAATAATATACGCATATATAAAAATCGAGCTCATCGAATGAGTTCGACAACAATTCATATATATAAGTATATATATATATAGCGAATAAACGCACCGGATGTAAAATCCGTGCTCATCGAATGTAGTCCGACCACGCTTCATATATATAAACGCACTGCATCAAGTCTGGGCTCATCGAACAAAGTTCGACACACGCTTAATATATATAAATGTATATATATATATATATATATATATATATGGAGTCGTTCCATAGCAACTTGGTTGCCATGAGAAGCTGTCAACAACCCTTTTTGTATGCGCTGATAAACTTATTGGAAGGTGAGATTGAAACATAAATATACCCAAAATAAGCACAACTTATACTTTAGCTTTTATTTTAATATGAGGACCCCACCATAGTCAACATGTTATCGGTTTATTAAAATAAAATGAATTTTAATATTAAATAATGCCCGACGTAGCACGACTTGTACCAAATTGTGCCTTTTTTATATAATACTCCCAGTATTACAAGCTCTTACTACCGTTAAAAAAAAAAAAAAAAAAACCTAAGACAACCTCTTACTTACGACATACAAAAGTTCTTTATTTGCTATTCCAAATAAAATATTTGTTATTTTTATAACTCTTTCATTTAATAACAAATAAAGAATTATAATTCAAATAAAAATAATATCCTATTTTATAAAAATATATTTTTATAATTTTTTATTTGCTATTTTTATAAAAAAAATTTATAAAAATAAAGAATACAAAATATTTTATAACAAATAAAGAATATAAAATATTTTACTATTTTTATTTGCTATTTGTTATAAAAATATTTTATAACAAATAAAGAATATAAAATATTTTATAACAAATAAATAATATAAAATATTTGCTATTTTTATTTGCTATTTGTTATAAAAATATTTTATAACAAATAAAGAATATAAAATATTTGCTATTTTTATTTGCTATTTGTTATAAAAATATTTTATAAAAAATAAAGAATACAAAATATTTTATAACAAATAAAGAATATAAAATATTTGCTATTTTTATTTGCTATTTGTTATAAAAATATTTTATAACAAATAAAGAATATAAAATATTTTATAACAAATAAAGAATATAAAATATTTGCTATTTGTTATAAAAATATTTTATAAAAATAAAGAATACAAAATATTTTATAACAAATAAAGAATATAAAATATTTGTTATTTTTATTTGCCATTTGTTATAAAAATATTTTATAACAAATAAAGAATATAAAATATTTTTATAAAAATAGCAAATAAAAATTATAAAAATATATTTTTATAAAATAGGATATTATTTTTTATTTGAATTATAATTCTTTATTTGTTATTAAATGAAAGAGTTATAAAAATAACAAATATTTTATTTGGAATAGCAAATAAAAGAACTTTTGTGCAAGTAGTAAGAGGTTGTGCTTAGGTTTGATTGATATTTTTTTTTTTTATGTCCGTAAAGAGGTTGTGCTTGGTTTTTTTTTTTTTTTTTTTGTAAATTGTAAGAGCTTGTAGCGGTGAGAGTATTATATAAAAAAGGCAAATTGTACAAGTCGCGCTTAAATTTCAGCATTATTTAATATTAAAAATTCATTTTATTTCAATAAACCGACAACATGTTGACTATGGTGGGGTCCTCATATTAAAAATAAAAGCTTGCAAGTTGTGCTTACCGGTATATTTATTTTTCAATCTCACCTTTCTCCAATAAGTTTATCAACTAGACAAAAAGGGGTCATTGCATACGCCTCATGGCAATCGGTTGCTATGGAAGGGCTCCCTATATATATATATATATATATTAAAGCAAAGAAACGCCTGCATCAAGTATAGGCTCATCGAACAAAGTTCGACACACAGTTAATATATATAAATGTATATATATATATATAAGCAAATAAACGCCTGCATCAAGTTCTAGCTCAATCGAGGCATAACTCGATAATGTTAGTCTATATATATATATAAATATGTATAATATATATATATATATATATATATATATATATATATACTGACCTGAAATGAAACCACTAATCAAGTGCTGGCAAAAGCAAGCAACACGACTCTCAACGTGAAGAAGGGTGTGTGCAGAGATGAAGAGAAAGACTCTAAAGTGTGTGAGAAGGCTTATAGTTGACTGCCAAAGAAGACTTCTATATCTTTAAAGTGGGTAAACACTGGCTTTTGTAGATACAAAAAAGGCTATATATGAGCTCACCGGTGTTTAAAATGAGAAAGTACACTGCATGGGATGAGTGCAGAGCAAATTGGGCAGGGCTTCCTCGCCATTTTTTCTTGCAAAATGGGCAGCCCAAGCCCTCTATTTATAGATGAAGTAGTCATGGTGTACTGCTGGCCGAGCCACAGTGTACTGCAGGCAACCCGGGTGGGCACGGGTTTTTCGGGTCAGGTCATCTCGTAGTACGTGCACTCGGGCACTATAATGTCCACTCATACTTTCAGAAGTGTAATTCGGGCATCCATTTGAAGTATACAGGACCTATTTTGGACCGCCATTGTCGAGAGTTGTACGATAGCATGGGATTAGAGTTTTTATGAAGTCATTGAAGATGGGACGGTGCCCTCCGGTCAATAGTCACTTAGGATTGGTTAGTCTTGTGGGACATCGTTGTGTAGAGATGTTGAGACGATGTGGCGTGGCATCGCGTTGTCTAGATGACGATGTTTCCCCTTACCGGTGTTATCATTGGATTGGGCTGATAAAGCAGACATTGCTCAGGCTTCGTTGAGATTGGACTGCTGCAATTGTTGAAGGTCCTCATTGTCATCTTTGAGGTGTGTCTGTCTTCCAGGTGTTATCACCGGGTTGTTACAGAACATCTCGTTATGAGTACCGAGATTGAAGCTGGTCGCATTTAAAACAAACATTTCTAGGGTTATTGTCGAAACTGCATTCCTTGGGGTTATCACCAAGGTTGGTGGCTATTCCCATGGTTGGGACTAAGACTGGATACCTTGGGGTTATCTCCGAGATTAATTGGTCTTCTCCAGTGTGTGTGTTCTTGTATTGGATCTGCACGCCTCGGGGTTATCTCTGAGATTGGAATTGTTACTCCTAGGGTATGATCCGGGGTTGATGCTGAACTTTCGGTAGTATCCGGTATGGATATGGATTGTCTTTCAGGGTTCCCTCTTAAAAGACGAATTTGTCCTCCTGCAATGTCAGTGACAGTAGTCCAGAAAATTTCGAGTGTCTATAGTGGTGTCAGGTATCATTCCGATCAACAATGTGAACGCCTACGTATTATTTGATTCGGGTGCTACTTATTCATTTTTATCTTACGATTTTGCTAAGAATTTAAATTTGCCTAAAGAGGAATTAGAATACCCATTGAACATAGATATTGCGAATAGGGAAGTAATTCATGTTAGGTTTATACATAAGAAGTGTATGGTGGACATTAAGGGTCACGAAATGATGGTAGATATAATCCCGATTAAACTTGGGGAATTTGACGTCATTCTGGAAATGGATTGGATATTCAATTATGGGGAAACAATTGATTTTCAAAGAAAGTGTGTAAACCTTATGACTCCGTCAAAGGTAGTATTTTATGGCAGTAAGTCACCTAGATAAGCGAGTTGTCTGACGATGATCCAGGCCAACAAAAAGTTGTTGAGACAAGGATGTGTAGGATATTTAGCCTATATAGTCGATACTCGAAAGGAGAATCCTAAATTAGAAGAGATACCAGCCGTTAGAGACTTTGGAGAGGTATTTTCAGATGACTTGCCAAGACTTCCTCCAGACATGGAAGTAGAATTTGTGATCAACTTGGTGCCAGGATTTGCCCTAATATCGAAGGCCCCGTATCGCATGGCTCCGGTGGAGATGAAAGAATTGATGGTGCAAATACAAGAACTGTTAGATAAGAAATATATTCAACCGAGCGTATCACCGTGGGGAGCACCGATATTATTTGGCAAAAAGAAGGATGGGTCGATGTGACTTTTCATTGATTACAGAGAATTAAACAAGGTCATAATTAAGAATAAGTATCCATTGCCAATGATTGACGACCTGTTTGACCAGTTGAAAGAAGCTAGGTATTTCTCAAAGATAGACTTGAGAAGTGGGTACCATCAGTTGAAGGTGAGGAAAGAAGATATACTGAAGATAGTGTTCAGAACTCGTTATGGTCATTATGAGTTCCTGGTGATGTCATTTGGTCTAATGAATGCTCCTGCGGCGTTTATGGACCAAATGAACAGAGTGTTTAAACCATTTTTGGATAAATTCGTGGTGGTGTTAATCAACGATATTCTGGTATATTCTAAGACCAAGGAAGAGCATGTCGAACATTTGAAGGTGACATTGGAGGCATTGAGAATAGAGAAGTTGTACGCTAAGTTTTTGAAATGTGAATTCTGGATAGAGCGAGTGCAATTTCTTGGGCATGTGATTGACAAGGACGGGATTTTGGTACATCCATCGAAAGTTGAAATTGTGATGAATTGGATCAACCGAAGACACAGTCGAAAGTAAGGAGTTTTCTAGGACTAGCAGGTTGTTACAGAAGATTTATTCAAGATTTTTCCAAAATCGCGACTCCGCTTACGAATTTGACTACGAAATCGGTAAAGTTTGTTTGGACAGAAAAGTGTCAGGAAAGTTTCCAAGAGCTGAAGAAGAGGTTGAGTACGACACTTGTGTTATCTCTTCCGAATAGTACAGGAAATTTTGTAGTGTATAGTGATGCATCACATAAGGGACTAGGTTGTGTGCTTATGTAGAACGGCAAGGTCATTGCGTATGCGTCACGACAATTCAAGGATTATGAGAAGGGGTATCCTACACATGATTTAGAACTGGCTGCAGTGGTGTTTGCTTTGAAGATATGGAGGCATTATCTCTACGAGGAGAAGTGTGAAATATATACCGACCATAAGAGTCTGAAATATATTTTTACACAGAAGGATTTGAAATATGCATCAGAAGAGATGGTTGGAGTTAATAAAGGATTATGACTGTGATTTTTTATACCATCCGGGTAAAGCAAATGTAGTTGTCGACGCCTTAAGTAGAAAGGGTTGAGAGAAACTGTTTATGTTAACCGCTTAGGAGGAGCTAATTTTAGGAATGGCGAAACTAGAGTTGGAGGTGAAATACCCTAAGGAATTGGACGAAAAACTGTTTCAATTGGGAGTCGGTCCAACTTTGATGGATAAAGTTAAGGAAGCACAACTTCATGATGAGGAATGTGAAAAGATAAGGAAAAGAATATATGAAGGTGATGAAGTGAAATCCAAAGTCGATACAGAAGGGTTACTGAGATTCGAGAAAAGAATTTGGGTTCCACAAGTATTAGAAGTAAAGGAGGAAATTTTGAGCGAGGCTTATAGTTCATGGTATTCGATTCACTCGGGGAGTACAAAGATATACCAGGATCTCCGACATCATTTCTGATGCCTGAATATGAAGAGAGACGTTTTCGATTGTGTGGCCAAGTGTTTGACATGTCAGAAAGTTAAAGCAGAACATCAAAGGTCGTGTGGGTATTTGCAACCGTTAGAAATCCCAGAATAGAAGTGGAACATATCACAATGGATTTTATGGTAGGTCTTCCAATGACTCAGAAAGGTTTTGACACAGAATGGGTTATCGTGGATCGATTGATGAAATCAGCACACTTCTTACCGATCAAGATCAGATTTAACTTGGATCAGTTGGAGAAATTGTATGTGAAGGAAATTATTTTAAGGCACGATGTTCCAATGTCTATAGTTTATGATCGAGATCCATGTTTCACATCGAACTTATGGAAGCGACTGCAGGAATGCTTGGGAACATAGTTAGGAATGAGTATAACTTATTATTCTCAGACGAACGGGCAGAGTGAAAGAACCATCCAGACATTGGAGGATATGTTAAGAGCTTGTATAATGGACTTTAAAGGAAATTGGGATGATCATCTGCCATTAGTGGAATTCTCTTACAATAACAGTTACTACACAAGTATTGGTATGCCGCCATACGAAGCGTTGTACGGCAGAAAGTGCAGAACCCCATTATGCTGGGATGAAGTTGTTGAACGTCAACTACTAGGGCCATAATTGGTACAACAGACTACCGAGATTGTCAAAGTGATCAGGACGAGATTAATAGTTGCACAAGACAGACATAATAAATATACCGATCAACATCGACACAATCGAGAATTTCAATCTGGTAGTTACGTTTTCTTGAAAGTGTCTCCTTGGAATGGAAAAATCCGATTTAGTAAAAAGGGAAAATTTAGCCCATGGCTTTGAGGACATGGGAGCAGTTAAGGTCATACTGCGCATAACCGCTACCCATGTACGCACCAGTTATTTTTAAAATACGCATTCTATTTCATTCTTTTAAGTCTGGAAACCAAAAAAGCACAGAGAGAAAAGAGAGAGATTGAGAGAAAATTTTTACTAAGAAAGAAGTTTTGTAGAATCAAGAAGGAAGTTCAAATCATCTTTGAGTATCTAAGTAGAGAAATCAAGGGTAATCCATTAATCTAAAATTTTAAATTACGTTCTTAAAGTTTTTCAGGAAAACCAATTTTTAACTCTCTGTAATTGAATTTTATGATTAATTGTCAAATTTATACTGTTGTATATGTTTATTAACATGTTTATTTCAATTATATATGATTTATATGTGTTTTAGAGTAATTAATCCATGAAATCATGTTCAAATTGGAGTTTTTAAGTTACAGAAAGATAAATATGTGAATATGACTCATAAGTACAAAAATTAATGCCTAAATTTCATATTAATCGGTGAATTGATAATTGATTGTGTTTATACATGTAAAAACGAAAAGAATGAAACTTAAATGGACTGATTTGGTGTTATAACGAATCTGTAACCTGTGATTTTATAAAATTTGCCGAAACTTTGAAAAACCGCAAGAACATGAAAATTATGAGTTCAAATCTTGTTGTTTATGTGATTAAAGTTGTTAAAAGCATGCTAAGAATGTTATAGAATGTTTATGTTAAGTTTAGAACATATGGGGAAACTAAATTCGTTGTTTGTGTGAGATTTTGTCCTAAATTGACTGCAGAAACTAAATCAGGTAACTTACTTACGTGCAAAGTTACTAAGCTTAATTACCCCGCCTTTAATCAAAAAAAAAAAAATAAATAAATAAATAAAAATAAAATAAAAAATAATAATAATTAAAATATTTATCAAATAAAATGAATATTTTAGTTGAAATATTTATAGAATAAAATATTTAATGGAAATTATTATGGAATAATTTATTCGAGTGTAATAATAGTGAGGGAATGAAACTATAATGATTTCTTAAATAAAGTGGAGTTTATATTAAATAATTAAGTGAAAGTGTGACTAATGGACCATATAATAAGATAATTAGAAAAATAAATTAGAAAAGGTATTGTGACCTTATAATTGATATGTTTTGTAATTGATTAAACCACGTTAAAATAAAATAAAATAAAATGATGTCCATGAGATGATATGATGTTGTTTAAACTTAAGATTTGAGATTTCAATCATGTATATTTGAATGATGGTAATGAGCAGAATTTAAACCAAGTTAAAAAGTAGTATTAAAAGCGAGAACTAAACCTATAAGGTTAGTATTAATGTAACTAATGAATGTCATGAATACATATGGTATGTGTGTAGGACTTGTGATGAACGTTAGTAGTAATCGTTTAGCCTACGCACGAGGTAAGTTTTCAAACCCTATTCTTACATTGAGCAAGTTCTTAAATCTTATTATTATTGAGCAAGCTTCATATTCTTATTTTGAACTGTTCAAATCTTAATTATTCAAGTTCATAATTCCAAATGAAATGTTCTGATTCTTTTGAAGTATTACTTCTATTGTACAAAGTTCATTTAATTGTGTAGAATTGATATCCAATCTTTTTAGTTAATTATATAGAGTTGAGATTCAATCTTTGATTTGATTATTGATTTCGATATTGCATTGAAACCTTGAATAGATAGTGATTCCTTATTGATTCAACTAATCCTTAGTTGATGATTATTGAACTCTAAATTACCCTTGAAGCTAATCCAAACCAAACTTCTTTTGGTGCAGACTCTAACGTCAAAGCTGAGATGAACAACCCTGTATGGGGGATTATATTGTGCGATAGAGTTAAGATGTTGTGCACATACATGGTACATAGGGCTGATCCCCCTAAGTATGAGAAGTTAGGTCCATATAGTCTTACGACTGTTAAAGGTTTAAAGTTGAAATACTTGATAACCTGGAACATAGTTTGTAAGACCCCAACTTATTATAAATAAAATCGAATTTCCTCTATTTATTATTGTGAATAATAAGGTGTTAATTTGATATAATGCTTTGGTTATGGGTGAAAATGTGCAAATTTTGCAAAATAAACAAGTGGTTATAAAATATTCATTGTGTCAGGGAATATTTGTTTGGTCGTGGAATATTCTTTCTATCGGGGAATATTCGTATTTACCTGCCAGTAAATATTTGGGCCCCCATAACTAAAAACTACGAATGAAGAAAATGATAAGTTTGAGTTTTTATAAATAATGGCGTAAATGTTACCGCTAACACTGTTGGAATACCTGGTGGTTAAAATACAGTAATACGCGTGGATGCACAGTAGCACACGGTATTGCACAGTACTATTGAATTATTGATTCTTACGTAAGAAGGCACTACTTAACAATTGTTATAATAATTACTGTTCAATATTTTATTTTATTTATTCAATAATTGCTGCGTTGATATTTTATATTATTGTTGTTTCAATAATTGTCACTGCACATTATTTCCCATTATCAGATCAATAATTCATATTATTTGAATAATATTACTAGATAGCATTATTGGCAATGTCTAAGGAAGTTCTGTCTATGAAAGGGGTTTGGTCACCTAATTGCACGCCAATAAGGAGAAATCCTTACCGGAAAGCCCCTCTTCCTGGGAAACGACCTCGTCATAATAATTATGATTCTGTAATATTATTTGTGAATAATTAATTATTGATTTATATGATAATGAAATATTTATTTTATGTGGATAAAAATGATGGATATATTTATTGTGTTTATAAATGAAGGAATTAATGATGATGTGTTTTATCAGTATTTTGTCGGAATGGAAGTTTTGAAAATCGTCCGTAGATATGGATTTCTACCATTTTTCGCTTGGAATTTGGAAAACTTAAACTTACAAAGTTGTAGAGAATTTAATTTCCTATGGAATAGACATGAGATTCAATTTTTCCGATAAAAGGGCTATTTATTATGAATTATTGAAGTTTCGAAAATAAATGTTTTATTAAAAAATATGGTGGGCCCCACTTTTGGTTGGTAAGAAATGAAATGTGCCGAATTTATTTTCAAAAGTGGTAGGCTTGAATAGTAGCAGTAAAAGCCATCGTGTAGCAAAGTGTTAGTCTCGCTATGGCGTTTCTAAGTATTTTCCTATAAATAGGGTGCTTAGTTAGAATTGAAAATCACACCAGAAACAAGTTTTCTCTCTTTCTCTCTTTATATTATCGGGCGTAGTTTGTGAGTATTTAGATATTTTGTGAGTTTCTATTCATCAGTGTAAGTTTCCTTCAGCATTATACCGATATTCCGATCAGAAGTACTGTTATTTTGAGGTAAGGGATGTTATTTTCTTCATAATGATGTTATTCTTTCAATATCATTATACCGAAATATTGGTATGGATTTTATTGTGGAATTTCTACCTTTTTGTGTCAGGGATACTATTCACGTATACGTCACTATTCACGAATACGGCACTATTCATAGAAAAAATAAAATTTTCTTTTCTTTGTCCAAGTTGTCTATTATGGTTACTATCTTTGATTGTATCCATGTTTTGATCTTTATTCTTGAATTTTGCTCCATAATTGATTATTATAAGGTATTTTTGAACTTGGATAAACTAAAGTACGAATTCCTAATCTTTGATCTTTTATCTCACTGGATTCGTTTTCTTTAAAATATTTTTCATCATCCTTAGTCCTAAATGATGATATTACTGAATATCTTTGGCCTGTAGTGCAAAGATAAATGATTAACTGATGAATATCTTTGGCCTGTAGTGCAAAGATGAATGATTACATAATGAATATCTTTGGCCCGTAGTGCAAAGATGAACAGGTGTTGAGATGAACATGACCAACTGATGATACAAATGAATATGTTTGGCCTGTAGTGCAAAGATGAATATTTGATTCAAGATGTATATTGATTGGTGTTACAGGGATAAAATATTGATGGTGGACTTTTAAATCTTAGAAGATACTAGAATTCTTTCTCTACTTGACTCTTCTAATGGATTGTTGTTTTCGATGCAGTTGTTGATCTAAAACTTGTTGTCTATTATATTTTATCAGATTTTTCCCTGTTGAAGACTAATGATACATTGTTGTATATTTTCTTAGTCATAATATTCTTTACTGGGCTAGTTGAGCTCACCCTTTTCCTTTTTGTTCCATTTTTCTTCTCAGGAGGTGAAAACATAGTAGGAACTAGCCGAGATATGGAGTGATGGTTCAGGATAGTTTTATTAGTAGTCCTCACTATTTTGTAAAATAGTGTATCAATAATTATAATGAGGACTCCTTTTGAGTTTGTATACTCTCTATTAAACAATATTTGTATTCAAACTCACAGTATATGTGTTGTCGTATTTTGCACGACAATTGTATTACTGAAGTTGTATTTATTTTGGTACCATGCATTTAGCGACTCATAATGGGTGTTGTATACCTATTTTGGGGGTGTCACAGTTGGTATCAAATCTCAGGGATATGATCTCTGGCTGAGACGTGAGACAAAAACTAGGAGGGGAGAGACGGGGAATTCCTTCGCTAGTATGACCTGACTAAGTTTATTTGTTATTTGGTTGGTCAGTCAGAGCATATGGTTAATATGTGATATGTTAATTTGTTAATTAACCCTTGTTTTATGGTAGTATTTAAGAATGGCAGCGGGAAATATTAACAATGGAGTGAATGAGACAGTGGAGACACCTTTAATCACCACCTAGGGGAACGTGCAACAGGAAGGAAATATTCCTCCTGGAAATAACACTACCGAACAAATGATGAATGATGGGATGTTTAGAAGCTTTTTGCAGTTCATGCAAAATCAGACGAAGGAGACTCGTGCACAAAATACGGGTGGAAATGATAGCAATGCGCGGCTTGTCACAGCCACGCAGTTCAAGGAGTTGGGACCACCAGAATTTGCGGGAAAGCCGGATCCGATTAAGGAGGAAACGTGGGTCAAGAAAATTACCAAGATATTCGATGTCTTGGGATGCACGGAGGAACAGAAGGTTCCTTTCGCCACCTTTATGCTTCGTGGTGAGGTAGACTACTGATGGGAGTTTGTGAAGTGTACCCAGCCTGCCGCACTCAACATGTCTTGGGAAACATTTCAAAAACTGTTTAATGACAAGTACTTTCCTGAAAGTATTCGTCATATGAAGGAGGTAGAGTTTATCAAACTGGAACAAAACAACATGACGGTGTCCTAGTACGAGGCGAAGTTCGCAGAGTTATCCAGGTTTGCACCTCATTTGGTAGAGAATGAAGAACGAATGACACGGACTAAAACCCGAGATTCGGCAATATCTTATCTCTCACAAATTTTCTTTATATTCAGATGTTGTCAACAGGGCTCAATTATTAGAGCGAGCTAATGATTATGCTCAACCGAGGGACCACAATCAGGGTCATACTGGTGACAGCAGTCATCAGAGTGATGATAACCAGCGGGGAGGAAAGAATACAGGCAAAAGCGGTAACCACTCGAGTGGTAATCGTGGCCGTGATAATAGGAGATGTGAGTCAAGTGGAAATTTCAGAAAGAGGATATTCAACAATAACGGGTAGACATCAGCAGCAGCACCAGTACCAACAATAAATTCTAGGGGAGGAGAACGACCGCCAGTTAGATATTACAGATGCGGAGAGGAGAGACACATAAGTCCAAACTGTTCACAGCCTTCCAAGGTGTGTTTCAGTTGCGGAAAAGACGGTCATTTAGCCCGATTTTGTCCGATAACGAAGTCAAGTCCAGTAGGGACAACAACACCAAAGGCGACTACAGATAAAACAAAGTCGGTGGTTCAAGGGAGGGCGTTTGTCGTGACTGGCCAAAACGCGAGAAACCCAAACGAGGTGATAATGGGTAAGCTAATCATAAACTCTTGCAAAGTTTATACCTTATTAGATACCAGTTCTACCCATTCTTTTATCTCTCATGCTTGTTCTCAACGTTTGAACTTGACTCCGGAGAATTTAGACCTTGGCTTATCTGTTGAGACTCCGTTAGGAGAAACTTTCATTACATATATTGTTTATAAATCTTGCTTGATTCAAGTTGAAACCATAACATTACCTGCCGATCTTATTTCATTGAAAATACTTACATTTGATGTGATTTTAGGGATTGATTGGTTAACCACCCATCATGCTAAAATTGATTGTTTTCGTAAGGTTGTTAGTTTTCATATTCTTAACCAATCTGTTATGTGAATTCAAACAACAAAAACACTAAAGTCAATCACTGTCATATCAAGCCATAAAGCTATTCGTTTATTGAAAAATGGATATCAAGTTTTCTTAGCCCATGTCACGGACTTGAACAAAAATACGTCAGATTTGAATAATACTTCTATTGTTAGTGAATTTCCATACGTATTTCCTGAAGAACTTTCCGGTCTACCCCCAGAATGTGAAGTTGAATTCTTTATTGACCTTGAACCTGGTATAAAGCCCATTTCTAAAACCCCATATCGAATGGCTCGTATTGAACTTCAGGAGTTAATGGTCCAACTTCAGGAGTTATTGGACATCGGTTTCATTCGTCCTAGTACATCTCCTTGGGGTGCTCCTGTGTTATTCGTAAAGAAGAAAGACGGGAGTATGCGACTTTGTATTGACTACCACCAATTGAACCATATCACCATCAAGAATAGGTATCCGTTACCTCGCATTGATGACCTATTTGACAAAGATCGATCTTCGTTCTGGATATCATCAGCTGAAGATTAAAACTGAGGATATTCCTAAGACTGCCTTCAGAACTCGGTACGGGCATTATGAATTCTTAGTCATGTCTTTTGGATTGACTAATGCTCCTGCTGCTTTTATGGATATGATGAACCGTGTGTTCAAAGAATATCTGGATCAGTTTGTTGTTGTCTTTATTGATGACATGCTCATCTATTCCAAAAGCCGTGAAGATCATGAGCACCATTTGAAGCTGGTACTGCAAAGGCTTCGTGATAACAAGCTATATGTCAAGCTGAAGAAATGCGAGTACTGGCTTGAGGAAGTAGCATTCCTTGGGCACGTGGTGTCAAAACATGGAGTATCTGTCGACCCGGCGAAGATTGAAGCAATACAAATTTGGGAGCAACCAAAGTCGGTGATCAAGTACGAGCTTTACGGGCTTAAATTGGTTACTATTAGAGATTCGTGGAAGGATTTTCTCGAATCGCTACTCCGTTAACTCAGCTGACTAGAAAAGATACAAAATTCGGTTGGAGCGAGGATTGTGAGACTAGTTTTCAAGACCTCAAGAGGAGACTCATTTTGGCACATGTTCTGACAATACCATCTGGTTCGGATGGATTTGTTATCTACAGCGATGCTTTAGGCAAAGGGTTAGGATGTGTTCTCATGCAACATGGGAAAGTCATAGCCTATGCCTCGCGACAACTCAAAGAATATGAGAGGAATTATCCTACTCATGATTTGGAGTTGGCAGCTGTCATTTTCACATTAAAGATCTGGAGACACTACCTGTATGGGGAGAAAGTGGAGATCTATACAGATCATAAAAGCCTCAAATATTTCTTCACCCAAAAGGAACTCAACAGGCGGCAACGACGTTGGCTTGAGCTGTTGAAAGATTATGACCATACCATCCAATATCATCCTAGAAAAGCAAATGTGGTAGATAACGCATTGAGTAAAAGATCATATGTGGGTACGAGTGCAATATTGTTAACACAAAGGTCCATTTTGTATGACTTGCAAAGGATAGAGATAGAGGTAAAGGCTCCAAGTACCCACGTAATGATATCTAGCATACGAGTAGAACCGACTTTAATCGATAAAGTTAAAGCTATTCAAGCTACGGACATGGAGCTAATGCATATGAAGAAGAAAGTGCAAGAAGGTGCGATTCTAGAAGCAAGAATCGATGAAGAAGGAATACTTCGAGTCAACTCCAGACTTTGTGTTCCTAACAATTCTGACTTGAAGCATAGAATCATGATAAAGGCACACAACACATCGTTTTCAATCCATCCTGGTAGTACCAAAATGTATCATGATCTTCGACATACATTTTGGTGGAACAATATGAAGAAAGAGATCGCGGAGTTTATCTCGAGGTGTTTAACTTGTCAACGTGTAAAGGCGGAACATCAAGTGCCAAAGGGTCCATTGCAACCACTTGAGATTCTGACATGGAAGTGGGAACACATTACTATGGATTTCGTTACGGGTCTTCCCAAGGTTTCTCAAGGCATAGATGCGATTTGGGTCATTGTTGATAGATTAATCAAGTCTGCCCGTTTCTTGCCTATACGGGAGACTTATTCCCTTGAACGTCTTGCTTGTATGTACGTAGATGAGATTGTGAGATTTCATGGCATGCCAGTATCCATAGTTTTGGATCGTGGCCCAAGATTCACTTCACGATTTTGGGTTAGCTTGTAGAAAGCTATGGGCACGGATTTATGATTTAGTTTGGCATATAATCCTCAAACAGACGAACAATCAGAGAGGACTATTCAAACTCTTGAAGATCTATTAAGACTTTGTGTCCTAGATTTCAAAGGGAGTTGGGATAAGTACCTACCATTGGTGGAATTCTCCTACAACAACAATTATCAAGCAAGTATAGGCATGGCTCCATTTGAAGCATTATATGGATGAAAATGTCGTTCTCCAGTATGCTGGGATGAGGTGGGTGAAGCAACGTTGTTGGGACCAGAATTGGTACGTATAACTACAAAAAATATCCAAACGATTCAACAACATATACAAACGGCACAGGATCGACAAAAGAGTTATGCGGATCTTCATCGAAAGGACGTGGAATTTAATATTAGAGATCATGTACTGTTACGTATTGCTCCATGGAAGGGAGTTACAAGATTTGGGAAGAGAGGAAAGATCAATCCAAGATTTGTTAGTCCATTTGAGATTCTTGACCGAATAGGAAATGTGGCCTATAGACTCACATTACCTCTAAGCATGTCTCGTGTTCATAATGTTTTTCACATATCTATGCTTCGTAAATATGTGAAAGACCCGAACCACATTATTAAGTTAGAACCAGACGAGATAGCCGAAGATTTAACATACGAGGAGGTACCTGTTAAGATCTTGGATAGGAAAGAGCATATCCTACGCACCAAGGTTATACCACAAGTTAAGGTTTTGTGGAGGAACCATACTATTAAAGAAATGACCTGGGAGTTAGAATCAGAAATGAAAGCGAGGTAACCTCACCTTTTCGAAACACCAGGTACGTACGTCAATTTCGAGGATGAAATTTCATAAGGAGGGGAGGTTTAAGACCCCAACTTATTATAAATAAAATCGAATTTCCTCTATTTATTATTGTGAATAATAAGGTGTTAATTTGATATAATGCTTTGGTTATGGGTGAAAATGTGCAAATTCTGCAAAATAAGCAAGTGGTTATAAAATATTCATTGTGTCGGGGAATATTCGTTGGTCGTGGAATATTCTTTCCGTCTTGGGAATATTCGTATGTGCACAATAACCATTTGTGGGCCCCATAACTAAAAAAAAGGTCGATGAAGAAAACGACAAGTTTGAGTTTTATAAAATAACTACAGAAAATGTTACCAAGTAACAATCGTTGAATACCGGTGGTTAAAATACAAGAATACGCTGCGTGGATGCACAACATTATTGTTGAAATTTATTCTTCTTACGTACGTAAAAGCACTACTCAATAATTGTTTCAATAATTACTATTCAATGTTTTATTTTATTGATTCAATAATTGTTACGCTTGATATTTTATATTATTGTTGTTTCAATAATTGTCACCGCATGAAAGATTTCCATTATCGGATCAATAATTCATATTATTTGAATAATATTATTAGATAGCACAATGTCTAAGGAAGTTCTGTCTAGAAAAGGGGTTTGGTCACCTAATTGTGCCCCAATAAGTAGAAATCCTTATCGGAAAACCTCCTTTTTCCTAAGAACGACCTGGTTGTCATACTTGTGATTCTGTAATATTATTTGTGAATAATTAATTATTGATTTATATGATAAGAAAATATTTATTTTATGAGGATATAAATGATGGATATATTTATTGTGGTTATAAATGAAGGAATTAATGCTGAGGTGTTTTATCAGTATTTTGTCGGAATGGAAGTTTTGAAAATCGTCCGTATATGAATTTTGGTCCTTTTTCGTTTGGAATTTGGAAAAACTTAAACTTACAAAGTTGTAGAGAATTTAATTTCCTATGGAATAGACATGAGATTCGAATTTTCTGATAAAGCTATTTATTATGAATTATTGAAGTTTCAGAAATAAATGTTTTTATTAAAAATATGGTGGGCCCCACTTTTAGTTGGTGAGAAATGAAATGTGCTGGAATTTATTTTTAAAAGGGGTAGGCTTGAATAGTAGCAGGTAAAGACATCAGGTAGCAGGTTAGTCTGCTATGGCGTTCTAAGCATTTTTCTATAAATAGGGTGCTTAGTTAGAATTGAAAATCACACCAAAAATAAGTTTTCTCTTTTTCTCTCTCTATATTATCAGGCGTAGTTTGTGAGTATTTAGATACTTTGTGAGTTGTTATTCATCAGTGCAAGTTTCCTTCAGCCTTATACCGATATTACGATCAGAAGTACTGTTATTTTGAGGTAAGGGATGTTATTTTCTTCATAATGATGTTATTCTTTCAATATCATTATACCGAAATATTGGTATGGATTTTATTGTGGAATTTCTATATTTTTGTGTTGGGGTTACAATTCACGTATACGACACTATTCACGTATACGACACTATTTACGAATACGTCACTATTCACAGAAAAAATGAAATTTTCTTTTCTTTGTCCAAGTTGTCTATTATGGTTACTATCTTTGATTGTATCCATGTTTTGATCTTTATTCTTGAATTTTGCTCCACAATTGATTATTATAAGGTATTTTTGAACTTGGATAAACTAAAGTACGAATCCCTAATCTTTGATCTTTTATCTCACTGGATTCATTTTTTTTAAGATATTTTTCATCATCCTCAGTCCTAAATGATGATATTACTGAATATCTTTGGCCTGTAGTGCAAAGATAAATGATTAACTGATGAATATCTTTGGCCTATAGTGCAAAGATGAATGATTACCTAATGAATATCTTTGGCCCGTAGTGCAAAGATAAACAGGTGTTGAGATGAACATGACCAACTGGTGATACAAATGAATATCTTTGGCCTGTAGTGCAAAGATGAATATTTGATTCAAGATGTATATTAATTGATGTCACAGGGATAAAATATTGATGATGGACTTTTAAATCTTAGAAGATACTAGAATTTTTTCTCTACTTGACTCTTCTAATGGATTGTTGTTTCCGCTGCAGTTGTTGATCTAAAACTAGTTGTCTATTATATTTTATCAGATTTTTCCCTGTTGAAGACTAATGATACATTGTTATATATTTTCTTAGTCATAATATTTTTTAGTGGGCTAGTTGAGCTCACCCTTTTCCTTTTTGTTCCATTTTTCTTCTCAGGAGGTGAGAACATAGCAGGAACTAGCCAGGGTATGGAGTGATGGTTCAGGATAGTTGTATTAGTAGTCCTCACTATTCGAAAATGAGAACGTAGCTGGGACTAGTCGGGGAACAAAGTGATGGTCCTAGATGGTGCATTAGTAGTCCTCACTATTCTGTGAAATAGTGTGATAATAATTGTAATGAGGACTCCTTTTGAGTTTGTATACTCTCTATTAGACAATATTTGTATTCAAACTCACAGTATATGTGTTGTCGTATTTTGCACGATAATTGTATTACTGAAGTTGTATTTGTTTCGGTACTATGTATTTGGCGACAAAATGGGTGATGTATACCTATTATGGGGGCGTCACATAGTTCATGGTCTTGTGACCCTCAGATGTACTTTTGATTCATGTTCTAATCTTGATTCAAAAGCCGAGACTTCTTTTGGTTCAGTATCCATTGTTTATTCGCATGTTATTATTATTATTCTATTGTTAAACTTGTGGGCAATTGTTGCTCACTCTTGCATAATAACATTGCACCTAAGATTGAAAGAGTTGATGAGCCATCCACAAGTAAGGGCAAAGGCAAAGCAAGCAAATGATGAAGACTTATTTATTATTTGAGAATGATTATGTTAAGATTTTCAATGTTATGTTTAAGACTTATTTGTGTATGAAATTTCCGCAATGATGTATTAAGATTAGATAACTTGGGATTGATTTTTTTTTTTTGATGTTGTAACCCTTTATTGGGAAGATTCTATTTCAATTTTATTGTTATCATTATTATGGGTAGTTAGATGTTAATTATTTTGTTAAGTGAACATCAAATTTGAGGGAAGTTTGAGTACCCGAATTTGGGGGTGTCACATATTTCATCTCCCTTTCTCAACTAAATGATATAACGAACTTCAAAATTCTCAAAAAGAACGTTTATTAGCATTTTTTACATTTTATGAATAGTGTTTTTATTTTCGTCTTTTAGTAAAAAAAATTATTTTCCACTTTTACCCTCTAAACACTATTATATGCGTAGACAAATTGTAGCGCCGAAAAATAATGACCAGAAGTCACATAAAACTCAAATTATCAATAAAATCTCATTTTAGTTAATAATTTAATATAAAATCCCATTTTATTCATATAATCTCATTTAGGATTGTTTGATGATCATTAAATTAGTTTCACTATAGTATCTTATATTATTGAACCAATAATTAATATAGTCGTAAGGGTAATAATGGAAAGTTACATATTTAAAAGTCATAGGTAATGAAAAGTTAGACAAACTCATTAATACGTTAGGTAAAGAACACTGTATATATAAATATTTGTGATATTAATACATTAAGTAAATAATATAGAAGATGGATAAATATAATAATAATTATGAATAGTAAAGAAAATGTAATCTTGAAATGTGAAAATTGTGGTAAAATAATGGGTGGTAGATTAAATGTAATATTGAAATGTGAAAAGTATGCCAAAGTTAATTTGTGACGCCCCCAAAATAGGTATACATCACCCATCTTGAGTCGCCAAATACATGGTACAAAATTCAAATACAACATAATAATACAACTGTCGTGTAAAATATTGGGAGAGTGCAAATTTTGATTTAATGTTTAAATATAAATGCTCATGATTATTTGTAAAGTCCTTCAAGGAATATTTGTATAAGGACTTAGTGATAGATCAAATTTGTTAGGTTGATCTAAGCTCTTAATGTATATTATTCTATAAATGAATGTATAGAAAAGAAGATCAAACTTGTTAGGTTGATCTTGAAATGTAATAGATAGGCTTTAAAGAGATCGTAGTGTATCAAGCTGATATAGATTACAGAAGCCAAGGTAGAACGTAGAGCTTTGAGGATCATAGTGTGCCTGCCTTAAGGGCCTCTTCAGAAGTCGTAGAGTGGTCCCAACGTTTGCCAAGCCAACTCAGAGATCGTAGTGTGCTCTCGGAAATGTAGAGCTTACAAAGTTAGCAAGTAAAGATCGTAGTGTGCAAGTCATTAAGAGAAATCGTAGTGCTCTTGTTTGATAGAATCAGATCAAGCACCAAGGTAACAAGACACCACGATCTAGATCGTAGAGTATCATTTGTCGTGTGTTAAAAGCATCGAGCCCTACCTTTTTGTTTGAAGATATATCTCCAACAAATATGGAATGGGTTTCAAACGTTGAAGTCCCCACCAGTTCCAATGGTACAAAAGATCGATATCCTTAGTATGCAACAAAGAAGCGTATTGAAGAAACTAAGGAAAGTACCATTGGTAAGAGAAAAACACCTTTTCAGGTGTTAGGTGAGAAAGCAGTCTGTTGTGTCAGTGGGCCAGAATACAATTCAGAAGATGTGCAGAAAAGTCTCCATCAAAGTACAGAAATATTAAACGCATTTAATGCTTCAACGGATGGATCAAACGGATAGATTTCAAGATCACATATATGCAAAAGATATGCAGATGAAAGATGTAAGCAAGCATTGAACAAAACGTACAAGAACACTCAACGCTCAGCTACTCAGTTCTTTCGAACAAGTGCTTAACAACAACTGAGTAGCAACCATCAAGAACTCAACAACTATCAATCAACTGAAGTAAGAGTTCCAAGTCAGAAGGACTTGAAGAGTTCTAAGTGAACTGTAAAGAGCCAAGTCTGCTAGACTTGAAGAGTTCAAGAGTGAACTAAGAAGTTCCTAGACTGCTGGTCTAGAAGGAATATGAGTGATTCAGAAAAGTGTAAAGGACATCCTTAGTGGATTTCCTACTCGAAGAGTAGAAGAATGGTCTAGGAGCTTTAAGTGCTCAGAACCACTTAAAACGACTGTGTCTATTACATTCTTGTTATAACTGCCATATCTGCCATAACTGCTATAACTGCCTCACTCTCATAAACTCACTATCTTAAGGGAGATTAAAACAAATATTAATCCCGCTGAGTTTTAATCATTATTGAAAGTAGTATGCACACAAGCCAATCATGTTTGATGATAAAGCATATACTTTGTAACAATCTTATTCGTTTATTAATAAAAAGTATTAATTTATTAAAGGCTTTTAATTATCTACATGATGTTGTTTTATAATATGTGATAAACCCATAGTTTTAAACAATGCTTTTAGAATAATGATGATGATCATTCTAATGAGATCTAAATTCTTAGAAAACTTAAAACTAAAATAGTTCCCAATCGTTGGATTACTAAATTGGGGATTAGTGAATCCGGATAGATTGGTACATACGTCGCTTTCTCATTGGATGAGGATGATTGATCTCATGATCATTTGTGTGGAGACACTAAAGCAAGTATGTAGGTGCTTATTGGAGAATAAGTTCACTGAACGTGGCTTGCTAAGGAATACCTAATGGAGTTTAACTTGCCTGTCAATAGGAATTCCTGTAGTGATAGTAGTACAAGTGATCCTTGGACTTGAGATCATCATAGTATCTTGTGTATGATGAGTTACACTTTGACTTATTCCTTAAGACCCTTAGGGTATATCAAAGGGTATGCTTGGGTATAATAAGTTGTACATGTAGATAATGTATGATCAATAAAGAATCTACCGCTTCTAGTAAAAGAAGAGAAATGTCCTATGTGATTCGATAAATGACAACCCAGTAGTCCTTGGCCAAGGCAGAATGAAATTAGAAAAGAATTTCTAATTTGCATTATTTGGAGTTGTGCATTTAAGAGTCGAAATACATATAATTAAATAAAATAAGACTTGACAGTAATTCCATGTCTTATATTTAATTGGGATATTGTATGGTGGAAGGATTGAATTGTACGGTAACTATTTACTCAAAGGTTCTTTTTATGATTAATGTTGAAATCTATATTATCTGGAAAGTCGTTAATCGCTAGGGAGGCTTATCCCTATTGTAGAATAAATACTATTTATTTAAATAAATTAATAATTTAATTTATTTATTTAAATAAGATTAGAATTATTCTAATTAATTTATTCACAATTAGTTTAATATGGAGAACCTAAAGGGCCACACCATAAAAGGAAGAATAATTATTTAAGAAGTTAATGGCATAATCATAATAATATGTTAAGTGTATTTAATTTAATATATGGTGATAGAATAAATTAAATAGCTTAATATTTATTATTTAATATTTTGGAAATATTAAATATATAAATTAATAAGAGGAGTCTTATTAATATTATTATAATTATTATTATTTTAATTTCTAAAGAGTTGGAAATTAGTTTAATATTAGTACTCTGACTAATTCCTAATAAGATTAGGAGGCTAATTATTTAAAAGTTTAATTAATTATTCCTAATAAGATTAGGAGCATAATTAATTAAAGAAATTTAATTAATTAAAGTAAAACTCAATTCCTTAATTGTTAAGGAGGGTTGCCCACATCTATAAATAAGAAGAGTCTTATTATGGGTGAGTTGTTGTTGACGTTTTCATAGAATACGTAATTCCAATAGTTGGGAGAGTACGCTTCTTTTCTATGAGAGATAAAAAAAATTATGGTTTTGCCAAATACACATCTTCTTGAATATTATATATATATTAACGCACGGTTATTATATAGAAAATTAGGGTTATTCGCACGGTTATTATATATATATATATATATATATATATATATAATTTCTTAATTATTTTATAATTAAAATAAAAAATTTATTTTAACTTTAAAATAAAATGTTTATTTTAATCTTAAAATAAAAAGTTTATTTTAATTTTAAAATTGGATTTCATGCTAACTAATTAGAGTTGGAATTTGATTCCATGATAGCTAATTGGAGTTGAAATTGGATTTCATGTTTCCTTAAATAAAGAAGTTTATTTAGATATGAAATAAGATTTCATATTATTAAAAATAAAAGAGTTTATTTTTGAATAGGAAAGTAAATCTATGTTTCCTTAAATAAAGGAGTTTATTTAGATATGAAATAAGATTTCATATTATTCAAAATAAAAGAGCTTATTTGTGAATAGGAAAGAGAATCTGTGTTTCCTTTAATAAAGGAGTTTTTTTTACTTAGAATTGGATTCCACAATTAATTAAAATAAAGGAGTTTATTTTGATTAAAATAAAATAGTTTATTTTATTCAAAATTGGATAAATTAAAATAAAAGAGATTTATTTTGATTTAAATTTAGATTAAAATAAAGGAGTTTATTTTGATTCAAAATTAGATTTATACTAACTAAATTTGCCCATTAAATGATATCAATATATATATTGAATATTTATTATTCATGAGATCAATGTTATTTATTGATGCATACGGTGATGTGTATGATAATAAATGGGATTGATTATGGACTATTGACCAATGTGATTGGATTTTATTTTAGTTGGATGCATGAATGTATGAGTTTTATTAAATGGGGTCTGCGTACCTCGTCTTCTCTAATTTTTCTTAATGTAAATTATATCTCCCTCCTATGTACTTCCCCTTGACTGCTGATCAAGGTTTTTATTTATTTTAAATAGTTTTGTAATAGGAATAGTTAGAATTAATTTTGAAAAATTGGAGATCAAGGGGCAAGGAGCGCTTGAAGACCCATTTGTAATGGAGCCCGGATTTAAATGTAATAGTTATATTTAAATATTAATTCTTTCACCCCTAGGGTTTGACCTTTTGGTTCACTTGGTGGCTCTAGTGAACCAAACTAGAATAAAAGTCCATGATCAATCCGGGTAGAATATAGTATTCTATATGTGCATGCTTATACTATATATATTATATATTATGCAAACATGCTTTGCATGTTCATTAATATGACGCGTATTTTATATATACATATATATATATGTGTGTGTGTATGTGTGTGTGTGTGTGCATGCGCGCTAACAAGATGAAACAAATTAATAACAAAACCCTTCAAAAAAAATTTATATCAAGTCCTAAGCGTTCAAAGATATTTGGAATATCGAACGTCGCCTTCTAGCATGATAAAAATTAATAAAGTATTAAATATTTAATATGAGTTTGTTGTGTCACCACAAGGTGTAAGACCCCAACTTTTATGAATAAAGATGAATTTTCTATATATCATTTATGAATATTATGGAATGAATTTGATATAATGTTATAGTTGTGGGTAATATTTATAAATTTTGCAAAATGCATGAAGTTGTTATATAATATTCGATTGGTGGGGAATATTCATTTTAACAGGGAATATTAAATACAACGACACAATCATTGGTGGACCCTAGCGGAATTATTGTCGGATTAAGAAAACGACAAAAAATACTTTATGAAAATAATTCGGCGAAGTTTACTGTTAAGCTGTTGAAACACCCGGTGTTAAAAGTACAAGATGTCTGGCGTAGTTGCTTAAAGATAGCACACAGTATTGATTATTGATGCTTATGTGATAAGTCACTCGATTTTGTTTTATTGGTATTATTAATGTAATAAAACAAAAAGCTTTTATATAAAAATGAATACTTTTATAAAGTTATTCGTTTTATTAGGCTAATAGTAAAACCTTTTTATATAAAATAGAATACTTTTATAAAGTTATCTGTTTTATTAGACAATAATTAGAATATATTATATTTTATTATGCATAGTGTTTGCATAGTGCCTGCATAATGTTTGCATAGTAAAATCTTTTATAAGGTTATTCGGTTTATTAGATTATAAATAGAATATATTATATTTTATTTAAAAGATTTTTCTTTAAATATGGACCATCAGATTAAAGTAAATCAATCTGGACCGTTCATGAGTTAGTTACTATGCAGTCCATTTTTCTATAAATAGAAGCTCATTCCTTCATTATTTCTTACGAATTCACTGAAACTCTCTGAGAGAAATTATAGAGAAGCTATAGAAAAGTATTTTGCTCCTTCCCTACTCTTATATTCAATTTCTTTTACGGTAAGGGATATTATTTGTTGTACTCGTTAGGGGTATTCCTTCTTTCTTATTGATGAAATTCTTTTGTTTTTCTATTCTTTATTATTCTGTTTGAATAACCTGTATACGCGGGATACCCTATACTTGGTGAAATTCTTCTGTTATTCCATTATTTATTATTACATTGGAACATCCTCATCTGCATGCGTTTTACTGCTGGGACACGGTTCATTTTTTATTATTCTATTGGAATATCTTGTATGCATGCGCGTTTCGCCTTTACACGGTTCCATTCTTTATTATTACATTGGAATATCACAGATGTACGTTTCACGCTGCACTGTTCCGATCTTTATTATTACATTGGAATATCCTCGTCTTCATGCATTTTACTGGCGGACTGGTTCCATTCTTTATTATTACATTGGAATATCACGTCTGCATGCATTTTACTGGGACTGGTTCCGTTATTTATTATTCATCGGAATAACTTTTTGTCATGTCTTGATCTATCGCATGCCCGGTGATTTCTTTTGTTATTCTATTCTTTATTATACTCAGTTGGTTAAAACTTTGACTTCTATACTCCATGAAATTAGAGGAATATCCTTGATATTTGCGCTTCATCCAGTATCTTTTCATGGAAATATTCTTCTGAGCATTCTTGAATTTTACTCTACAAAGAAGTATCATGTTGACAATTTGGACGTTATTAGTTCCTGGATAAATTAATTCTTTAACTTGTTTTATGGAATTCTTATATCATTGTCATCATCCTCATGTTTATATTATGTTGAAAGTCATCTGTGGCCTATAGTGCATAGATGGACTTGGTATGATTATAACCAGGGATTATTCGGTGTAATCATGACTGTAATGTTACAAATGATGTGGAAAACGTCCTCATTGACTTGTAGTGCATTGATGGACAGTTGTTGGCATGATCATGACCATTGATGAATACACGAATATCCTTGGCTGTGGTGCATGGATAATTTGTGGTTGTGATACTAATTAATATCCTTGGCCGTAGTACAGGAATGATGTGGATTATTTATTAAGCTCAGTCTCAGCGATAAAAGTCATGAAAAACCTTTTAAATCATAGAAGATAGTAGATTTTATTCTCTACTTGACTCTTCTAATGGATTGCTTGTTCCGTTGCAGTTAAACTTGATGTTTGTTATATTTTATCAGTTTAACACTGTTGAAGGCTAATGATAATTTATTCTGCATTATCTTAGTCATAATATTTCTTACTGGGCTAGTTGAGCTCACCCTTTCTTTGTAAGACCCCAACTTTTATGAATAAAGAATAATTTTCTTGAATTATATTTTTGAATATTATGGTATTGATTTGATATAATGTTATAGTTGTGGGTAATATTTATAAATTTTGCAAAATAACGTAAGTTGTTATATAATATTCGATTGGTTAGGAGAATATTCGTTTTAACAGAAATATTAAATACAACGACAAAATCATTGGTGGACCCTACAATGTAATTATTATCGGATTGAGAAAACGACAAAAATACTTTATGAAAATAACGGCGGAGGTGTTCTGAATTAAAAGCTGTTGAACTACCCGCGATAAAAATACAATAATATGCGTGGTTATACAAAGTGCTTTTACGGTATTGATTATTGATACTTACGTGAGAAGTCACTCGCTTATACTCAATTATTTCTCACGATAATTCTTTGCATCATATCTCTCATATTATTGATTCAATTATTATTACAGTATCATCTGCATTATATGATATATTATTAAATCAATAATTGAGATGGCAAAGTTATTCATATTATTATTTGCAATATTGACAATGTCTAGAAGTTCTGTCAAGGAGAGGTTTGGTCACCTAATTGCGCGCCAATAAGGAGAAATCGTTATCGGATAGCCCCCTCTTTCTTGGGAATGACCTCGTTGTTAAATATTGTGAATTATAATATTAATGATGAATAAGTTCGTGTTGATTAAAGATGAATTTTATAGTTCCATTGTGTTGGACTTATTTGTGTTAGTATAATTGATGTTTGGAGGATATATTGTTCAATTGGGTATTCGGGACACTTTTCGTGTCGGAGTACTATTCACGAGTTACTATTCACGAGTTACTATTCACGAGTTACTATTCACGAGTTATTATTCACGAGTTACTATTCACGGGGTACTATTCACCCGTAAGATATATTTCTTTTCGGTCCAAATCATTTTTGGGTATAATATTATTACATGAAGAGATGTGCTAATTTTTCAGACCGTTGGTTGAAGATATAATAGTAAATCAATATGGACCGCTGGTGGAAGTTATAATAGTAAATCAATATGGATCGCTGGTTTAAAGTTTTAATAGTAAATCAGTATGGACCGTTGTTTTAAGTTTTAATAGTAAACCAATCTGGATCTTCCGTTTAAAGTAAATCAATCTGGACCGTTCATAAGTTAGTTACTATGCAGTCCATTCTTTTATAAATAGAAGCTCATTCCTTCATTATTTCTTACGAATTCACTGAAACTCTAGAGAGAGAATTATAAGAGAACCTATAGAAAAGTATTCTGCTACTTCCTTACTCTTACATTCAGTTTCTTTTATGGTAAGGGGTGTTATTTGTCGTACTCATGAAGAGAACTTACATTATTCCATTATTTATTATTACATTGGAATAACTTTTGCGATACGAGCTACCCTATACATGGTGACATTCTTCTAATATTCCGTTCTTTATTATTATTCAGCCGAATATCCTCGTACATCGCGTTTACCGGACGAGTTTTATTATTTATTATTACGTAGAATATCACATGCATGCGTTTACCTGCACATAGGATTCCATCCTTTATTATTACATTTGTAATAACTCATTCGTATGCTCTATCGCATTCATGGTGATTTCTTTTGTTATTCCATTCTTTATTATACTCGGTTGGTTAAAACTTTGACTTCTATACCCATGAAATTAGTGGAATATCTTTGATATTTGCGCTTCATCCAAAGATCTTTTCATGGAAATATTCTTCCGAGCATTCTTGAATTTTACTCTGAAAGAAGTATCATGTTGACAATTTGGGCGTTATCGGTTCTAGATAAATTAATTCTTGAACTTGTTTTATTGAATTCTTATATCATTGTCATCATCCTCATGTTTATATTTTGTTGAAAGTCATTTGTGGCCTGTAGTGCATAGATGGACTTGGTATGATTATGACCAGGGATTATTCGGTGTAATCATGACCGTAATGTTACAAATGATGTGATAAAAGTCCTCATTGGCTCGTAGTGCATTGATGGACAGTTGTTGGCATGATCATGACCATTAATGAATACACAAATGTCCTTGGCCCGTAGTGCATGGATAATTTATGGTCGTGATACTAAAGAATATCCTTGGCCGTAGTTCAGGGGTGATTCGATGATGTGGATTATTTATTAAAATTCGAGTCCCAATGATAAAAGTGATGAAAAACCTTTTAAATCATAGAAGATAGTAGATTTTATTCCTACTTGACTCTTCTAATGGATTGCTTGTTCATTGCAGATTAAACTTGATAGTTATTATATTTTATCGGTTTAACATCATGTTGAAGGCTAACGATAAATTATTCGCATTATCTTAGTCATAATATTTCTTCTTGGGTTAGTTGAGCTCACCTTTTCTTTCACCGTTCTCTTGAGGAAATGAGAGCGTAGGCGGGACTAGTCGGGGAACGAGTGATGGTCCTACATAGTGCATTAGTAGTCCTCACTATTACGTGAAATAGTGTGATAATAATTATAATAAGGACTCCTTTTGAGTTTGTATAATCTCTAGTAGACAATATTTGTATTCAAACTCACAGTTTATGTTTTGTCGTATTGTACCGACGCAGTTGTATTATTAAGTTGTATTTGAATTACGTACCATGTATCTGGCGACTCAAGATGGGTGATGTATACCAAATTTTGGGGCGTCCACGGTTGGTATCAAAGCTTAGGGATATGATCCCTGGCTAAGATGTGAGAATAGAACTAGGAAGGGAGAGACGAGAAATTCCTTCGCTAGTAAGACCTACCTAAGTTTTTTTTGGTATTTAATTGGTTGGTCAAAATATAGGGATAATATGTTACATGTCAATTAACCTTTTGTTTTGTGGCAGTATCTGAAAATGACATCTGAGAATGTTGAGAATAGCAATGGAGCACAGGCGATCGTTGATTCACCACATATCAATAATCAGGATAATGTGCATCAGGAAAGCGACAATCCTCATGCAAACAACAACACTGACCAAATGATGAATGATGGAATGTTCAGAGGCTTTATGCAATTCATGCAACAGCAGGAGAGAGCGGCTCCTGTCCAAAATGTAGGTGGAAACACTGGAAACTCTCGGACGGTCACCGCTAAATAGTTCAAGGAGCTGGGACCACCGGAGTTTATTGGAGAGCCAAAACCACTTAAGGCGGAAGCATGGATAAAGCAGATCACCAAAATATTTGATATCTTGGGATGCTCCGAGGAGCAAAAGGTTTCCTTTGCCGCCTTTATGTTGTGAGGAGAGGCCGATTACTGGTGGGAATCGATAAAGCGTACTCAACCTGCCGCACTAAAGATGTCTTGGGAAAAGTTCCAAGAACTATTCAACAAAAAGTACTTTCCCAAAAGTATTCGTCATATAAAAGAGGTAGAATTCATCAAGTTGGAGCAAAATAATATGACCATATCGTAGTACGAAGCCAAGTTTGCTGAGTTGTCCCGGTTTGTGTCCCACTTGGTAGATAATGAAGAGAGAATGACGCGGATGTTTTTA
Source organism: Panax ginseng (assembly GCA_020205605.1). Taxonomy (NCBI): domain Eukaryota; kingdom Viridiplantae; phylum Streptophyta; class Magnoliopsida; order Apiales; family Araliaceae; genus Panax; species Panax ginseng. The sequence goes on from CM035127.1 coordinate 67,473,935, forward strand.
AGAGGTTTGAAGCCAGAGATACGTCAACATCTTATTTCTCATAAACTGTGTTTGTATTCAGATGTTGTAAATAGGGCTCAGTTAGTGGAGCGCGATAACGAGTCAACGCAACCAAAGGAGAGCAGTCATCGAAGCGGTGATAACAAGCGTGGAGGGAATCAACAGGCCAGAAATGGTAACCACTTCGGTGGTAATCAGGGCCAAAACAATAAGAATGGACATTTCAAGAAGAGGAGATTCAACAATGATGGAAGGACGTCAAACCAAAGACCGTTGTTAAGGAAGGAGAACGACCACCTATTATATACTTCAAATGCGGAGGGAGGGACACATCGGTCAAATAGCGATCTTGTAATCAAAGCATGTTATAATTATGGAAGAGAAGGTCACTTAGCCCGATTTTTTTTCGTTCATCAAGACAAGTTCAGCTAGGATGGAGGCACCAAAGTAGTCCCGAAAAAGTCAAAGCCGGTAGTGCAAGGAGAGCGTTTGTTGTGACCTCCCGAAAGCAAGGAACCCGAATGAGGTCATCACGGTAAAGCTTATCATAAACTCTAGCGAAGTCTATACTTTATTTGATATCGGTTCTACCCATTCTTTTATTTCTCCTATTTGCGCTCAACGATTAAATTTGACTCCGGAGAAATTAGACTTTGACTTATCTGTGGAAACTCCGTTAGGAGAAACCTTCATTACATCCACTGCTTATAAGTCTTGTTTGATTCAAATCGATGAAGAACATTACACATCGATCTTATTTCTTTAAAAATACTTGCGTTTGACGTAATTCTAGGGATTGATTGGTTAAATACTCATCATACAAAAATTGATTGTTTTCGTAAGGTTCTTAGTTTTCATATTCCTAATCAACCTATTATGCGAATTCAAGCGACCAAACCATTAAAATCAATCACGATCATTTCAAGCCATAAAGCTATTCGTTTATTGAAAAACGGATGTCAAGCTTTCTTAGCTCATGTCACAAATTTAAACAAAAATACGTCAGTTTTAAACGATATTTCTATTGTTAATAAATTTCCTGACGTATTCCCTGAAAAATTTCCTGGCCTACCCCCAGAGCGTGAAATTAAATTTTGTATCGACCTTGAACCTGGTACAAAACCCATTTCCAAAGCCCCATATCGAATGGCTCCTATTGAACTTCAGGAGTTAAAGATCCAATTGCAGGAATTGTTAGACATTGGTTTCATTCGTCCTAGTACGTCTCCTTGGGGTGCTCCTGTTCTATTCGTGAAAAAGAAAGATGGGAGTATGCGACTTTGTATTGATTATCGGGAGTTGAATCATGTCACCATCAAAAATAGGTACCCATTTCCACGTATTGATGACCTGTTTGACCAGTTGCAAGGAGCCAATATTTTTTCAAAGATTGATCTTCGTTCCAGATATCACCAATTGAAGATTAGAACCGATGACATTCCAAAGACGACTTTCAGAACTCGGTACGGGCATTATGAATTTCTAGTCATGTCCTTCGGATTGACTAATGCTCCTGCTACCTTCATGGATATGATGAATCGAGTATTCAAGGAATATTTGGATCACTTTATGGTCGTCTTTATTGATGACATCCTTATTTATTCCAAAAGTCGTAAAGATCATGAGCAACACTTGAGGCTGACACTCCAAAGCTTCGTGAATATAAGCTTTATGCTAAGTTTAAGAAATGCGAGTTCTGGCTTGTGGAAGTAGCATTCCTTGGGCACGTAGTATCAAGTCATGGAATATCTGTTAACCCGGCAAAGATTGAAGCAATTCAAAGCTGGGAGCAACCTAAATCAGTGACCGAAGTACGTAGCTTTCTCGGTTTAGCTGGTTATTATCGTAGATTCGTGGAAGGATTTTCTCGAATTGCTACTCCATTAACTCAGCTGACTCGAAAAGATACAAATTTCGGTTGGAGCGAAGAATATGAGAAGAGTTTTCAAGAACTCAAGAAGAGACTCATTTCAATACCTGTTCTGACAATACCATCTGGCTCGGAGGGATTTGTCATCTACAGTGATGCTTTGGGTAAAGGGTTGGGTTGTATTCTCATGCAACATGGGAAAGTCATAGCCTATGCCTCAAGATAACTCAAAGAATATGAGAGAAATTATCCTACTCATGATCTAGAGTTAGCAGTTGTTGTCTTCGCACTTAAAATTTGGAGGCATTACCTGTATGGGGAGAAAGTGGAGATCTTTACGGATCATAAAAGCCTCAAATATTTCTTCACTCAAAAGGAACTCAACATGCGACAACGACATTGGCTTGAACTGTTGAAAGATTATGATCATACCATCCAATACCATCCTGGAAAAGTTAAACGTGGTAGCGACGCATTGAGTAGAAGATCATATGCAAGTACGAGTGCGATATTGTCAACGCAAAGGCCCATTTTGTGTGACTTGCAAAGGATGGAGATATAGTTAAAAATTCCAGGGACCTATGTGATGATGGCCAATATACGAGTAGAACCGACTTTAATTGATAAAGTTAAAGCCGCTTCAAGCTACGAGACCGGAATGATCGTATGAGGAAGAAAGTGCAAGAAGGTGCTATGCGAAGCAAGAATCGATGAAGAAGGAATACTTCGAGTCAACTCCAGACTTTGTGTTCCTAACGACCCTGATTTAAAGTATAAAATCATGATGGAGACACACAACACACCGTTTGCAATCCATCCTGGGAGTACCAAAATGTATCATGATCTTCGACATACATTTTGGTGGAGCAATATGAAGAGAGAGATAACGGAGTTTATCTCAAGGTGTTTAACTTTTCAACGAGTCAAGGCAGAGCATCAAGTACCAAAAGGTCCATTGCAACCACTTGAAATTCCAGAATAGAAGTGGGAACACATTACCATGGATTTCGTTACCAGTCTTCCTAAGGTTTCTCAAGGCATAGATGCAATTTGGGTCATTGTTGATAGATTGACCAAGTCTGCTCACTTCTTACCTATACGAGAAACTTATACACTTGAACGTCTTGCTCGTATATACATAAATGAGATTGTAAGATCAGTATGGTATGCTGTATCCATAGTTTACGATCGAGACCCAAGATTCACTTCACAATTTTGGGTTAGTTTACGAGAAAGCTATGGGCGCAGATTCTGATTTAGCTTTCGGCATATCATCCTCGGTGATGGGCGATCGGAGAGGACTATTCAAACTCTTGAAGATCTATTAAGACTCGTGTCCTTGATTTCAAGGAAGTTGGGACAAGTTTTTACCATTGGTGGAGTTTTCCTACAACAACAGTTATCAAGCAAGTATTGGCATGGCTCCATTCGAAGCGTTGTGTGGGAGAAAGTGTCGTTCTCCAGTATGCTGGGATGAGGTGGGTGAAGCAATGTTGTTGGGACCGGAGTTGGTATGTATGACTACAGAAAAGTTATAATAGTAAATCAATATGGATCGTTGGTTTAAAGTTTTAATAGTAAATCAGTATGGACCGTTGTTTTAAGTTTTAATAGTAAACCAATCTGGATCGTCCGTTTAAAGTAAATCAATCTGGACAGTTCATAAGTTAGTTACTATGCAGTCCATTCTTCTATAAATAGAAGCTCATTTCTTCATTATTTCTTACGAATTCACTGAAACTCTAGAGAGAGAATTATAAGAGAACCTATAGAAAAGTATTCTGCTACTTCCTTACTCTTATATGCGCTTTTTTTTACGGTAGAGGATGTTATTTGTTGTACTCATGAAGAGAACTTCTATTATTCCCTTATTTATTATTCTCATTGGAATAACTCAGATACGCTGGGCTACCTATACATGGTGACATTCTTCTAATATTCCGCTTCTTTATTATTCCGCCGGAATATCACATGCATCAGCGTTTATGCTTAACTCGGTTCCATTATTTATTATTCATTCGGAATATCATATGCAAGGCGTTTACATCGGACTGGTTCCATTATTTATTATTACGTCGGAATATCCCGTCATGCAAGTGCGTTCTGGCGGACATGGTTCCATCCTTTATTATTCTGTTGGAATAACTTGCCTGTGCGGTCTATCGCATGCATGGTGATTTCTTTTGCTATTTTATTCTTTATTATACTCAGTTGGTTAAAACTTTGACTTCTATACCCATGAATTTAGTGGAATATCTTTGATATTTGCGCTTCATCCAATATCTTTTCATGGAAATATTCTTCTGAGCATTCTTGAATTTTACTCTACAAAGTAGTATCATGTTGACAATTTGGACGTTATCAGTTCCTAGATAAATTAATTCTTGAACTTGTTTTATTGAATTCTTATATCATTGTCATCATCCTCATGTTTATATTTTGTTGAAAGTCATCTGAGGCTTGTAGTGCATAGATGGACTTGGTATGATTATGACCAGGAATTATTCGGTGTAATCATGACCATAATGTTACAAATGATGTGATAAAAGTCCTCATTGGCTTGTAGTGCATTGATGGACAGTTGTTGGCATGATCATGACCATTAATGAATACACGAATGTCCTTGGCTACTCAAGATGGGTGATGTATACCTAATTTTGAGGGTGTCACATTCTTTCACTGTTCTCTTCAGGAAATGAGAATATAGCTGGGACAAGTCGGGGAATGGAGTGATGGACCAGATGATAGTATTAGTAGTCCTCACTATTTTATTAAATAGTGTGACAATAAATGTAATGAGGACTTATTCTGAGAGTGAATATTTTCTAGAAGACAGTATTTGTATTAAAACTCATAGCTCTCTTGTTGTATATTAAAGATTGTATTTGTATTTTGTACCATCTATTTGGCGACTCAGAATAGGTGATGTATACGTATTTTGGGGGCGTCACAGTTGCTATCAGAGCTTAGGGATATGATCCTTAGCTAAGATGTGAGACTAGAACTACGAGGGGAGAGACGGGGAATTCCTTCGCTAGTATGACCTACCTAAGTTTTTTGGTATTTAATTGATCGGTCATAATATAGGGATAATATGTTACATGTCAATTAACATTTTGTTTTGTGGCAGTATCTGAAAATGACATCCGAGAATGTTAAGAATAGCAATGGAGCACAGGCGACCGTTGATTCACCACATATCAATAATCAGGATAATGTGCATCAGAAAGGCGACAATCCTCATGCAAACAACAACAGTGACCAAATGATGAATGATGGAATGTTCAGAGGCTTTATGCAATTCATGTAACAAAGAAAGCAGAGCTCTCCTATCCAAAATGTAGGTGGAAACACTGGAAACTCTCGGACGGTCACCGCTAAACAGTTCAAGGAGCTGGGACCACCGGAGTTTATTGGAGAGCCAAAACTGTAAGACCCCGAATTTTATGAAATAAAAGTATTCAATTTTTCTTATAATTACAATTCAGTAAATGGTTAAATTGATTAAAAGTTAAAGTTAAGGGTGATATTATGAAATTTTTTAAAAAATACGCAAGTGGTTATAAAATATTCATTATTGTCGGGGAATATTCGTTGGGTCGTGGAATATTCTTTCTGTTAGGAATATTCGTATGATGGCCAAGCAAAACCATTTGTGGGCCCATATGATGAATAACGTGGGATGAAGAAAAAGACAAATTAAAGTTTTTATAAATAATACGCGTTGTTGCACAGTAGGACACGGTATTGCACCAATTATTGATTCTTACGTAAGAAAGCACTACTCAATAATTGTTACAGTAATTACTGTTCAATATTTTATTTTTGATTCAATAATTATTGCGTTGATATTTTATAATTGTCACTACACAGTATTTTTCATTAATTATCAGATCAATAATTTATATTATTTGAATAATATTATTAGATAGCATTATTGGCAATGTCTAGAAAGTTACGCCTAAGGAGAGGTTTGGTCACCTAATTGCGGCAAGAAGTGAGAGAAATTCTTATTGAAAGCCCCTCTTCCTGGAACCGCACTGGTTGTCAATAATGTGTTTCTATAATATTATTTGTGAATAATTAATTATTGATTTATATGATGAGGAAAATATTGATTTTATGAGGATATAGATGGAGAAAATTTTTAATGTGACAATTGTTGAAAATTAATATTTTATCTTTTTCTGATAAAATAATTCAATTAAATATATTATTTTAATAATATATTAATGATGATATTTTTACGATGAATGTGGGATATATGAGTATATGTGGAGGAGTATTTTGTTACAAAAATATTGAAAGCATGTTTTATGTGTTTGGTGGACCCCATTTCTTGATTTGAAATTTGATTATAGCACAGTAAAATCGTCTGCTTTATGGATTTCATCCAATTTTTTGTTTGGAATTTGGAAACACTTTCTTCGCGCAAGTTGTAGAAAATTGAATTTCCTATACAAACTTACGAGATTCAATTTTACGGCAAAAGGGCTATTTATTATGAATTATTGAAGTTCAAAGTTCAAATAATAGATTTTGGAAGTTTAAAATATTTAAAGTGTGAAAACGCGTTTTTTGTTTTGTGGGCAGCCCTAGCATGTGCTTATTAAGAAAAAATTAGATTTCTAGAGGTGTAGGAATCTTGATTTATATATATTATTATTTAATTAAATTTTCTGCTTTGGTGTTCTAAGCATTTTCCTATAAATAGAGTGCTTAGGTTATAATTGAAAATCACACCGAAATCAAGTTTTCTCTCTATATTATCGAAATATTTTTGTGAGTATTTTGAGTATACTTTGAGTATTGCTATACGGTGCAAGTTCGTTCAACGTTATTCCAAATGTCAATAATCGCTTTTTTTGAGGTAAGAGATAATAAGGGATTTTAAGGGTTATTATTTCGAAATTCTTCTGAACCTTCAAAAATTCTGGAAAAAATTGAAATGATAATTTGATGAGTTTTGTTGATTGTGTCCAAAAATGGCGATTTTTGAATTTATAGATTAAGAGTTATGAATTTTATGAGGAAAGACTATTTTAAAAGAAAACCCTTATAACTCCTTGTGGTTAATTCCAAAATTAATGAAATTTTTATTGGGAGTACATCTATATAATATCAGTATATCTTGTAAGTTTCAGAATTTTTGGATAAAAGTACAATTTATGATAAATGTTTAAATATTCGGTGGTTTTGGCCATGTGAAAAATAGTAAATGACTTTTAAAAATTCTGAGAAAAATATATGTTCAATATAGGACTATATTCTGCTAAATTCCGGAAAAGAAATATTTTTGGGCCCGATTTGTTATTTTCATGAAAATGGACTAGTTATGAGTAAATGAATTAAATATGTTATGTGAAGTAAGAAAATTAGAAAAATAGGATTTTATGGCTTGAGAATCCTACATGAGGTATATCTTGATTTTTGATGAGGATTTTGGTTATTGGTGATGAAATCTTATGAGTTTGGCATTTTAGAATGATTAAATGCATTATTTAGTAAAGTGTAAACAATTAAAATAAATTGTTTATAAGCTTAAAAAAAATATTATTCTTTCAATATCATTATACCGAAATATTGGTATGGATTTTATTGTGGAATTTCTACCTTTTTGAGTCGGGTTTACTATTCATGAGATACTATTCACAAGTTACTATTCATAAGATATTATTCACAAGTTACTATTCATGAGTTACTATTCATGACAAAATTGTTTTTTTTTTCTAACCAAATTATAGTTGATTTATGAATATTACTCTGGAGATTAAAACTATATATTGATTTTATTATCATATATAACATTTTATAACCCGATGTTGAAATTCTCTTTCACCGGAGTGTAAAGATGGGTAGATTATTGATATGATCATGACTAGGGTTCTCTTTGGCCATGGTGAAAAGTTGAATTGTGATTTGGTATGATCATGACCATTGAATTTATAATTGAATATCTTTAGCTTAAGTGCAAAGGTGAATTGATCAACATGGTTATAATTATTGTTTATATAAATTACGAAATGATTATATATTTCTTTGAGATATTAATATATTTGGCACATAATGCAAATATGAATCTGTTGAGGAATATCTTTGGCCAGTAGTGCAGATGAATTATGGATGAATATCTTTGGGTCGTAGTGCAAAGATGACTGTTGTTGAATATCTTTGGCCTGTGGTGCAAAGATGAATCTGTTGATGAATATCTTTGGCCCAGTGCAAAGATAAATTTATTAGTATGATTATGAACAGGAACTGTGATTTGGTATAACCATGATCTTTGATGTTTCAGGTAAAGACAAGTGATGAAAATTATCTTCGTCCTGAATGAGAAAAGGAATTTAGAACAACAATTACGATTATGAGTTATACATGTGATTGTGGGCAGAAATTGTTGATTGATGTTACAGGGATAAAACATTGTTGGTGGACTTTTAACATGGAGAAGATAATAGACTTTATGGTCTATTTGACTCTTCTAATGGAGTGCTCGTTCCGCTGCAACTATGGTTGAAATTTTTTTATCATCTACCATATGTTCTAAATCTCTGATTTATTATTGATGAAGGCTATTGATAATTTAATTATCTTTAGTCATGATATTTTTTTACTGAGCTAGTTGTGCTCACCCTTTTGCTTCACAATTCCTTTCAGGTAATAAAAGTGTAGCTGGGTCGAGCGGGGGAATAACAAGGGAATAGAACGGTGGTCTATAGATGTTGAGGGTGAGGTGAATTTAACTTGGAAGGGTGTTTTGCCACTATCATACAAGATGTCTAATGACATACAACCTCGTGTCATCATAAGACAGGTCAGTGCTCATCCACTTCTTTGAGTATATCTACCAAAGACTACCTATATGATCTTGAGTCTATTTGAAATTTAACTCTCAATTAGAGACGGTAGAGATAATGATATGTCAAGAGAAAACTCACCATTGGGAAGAATATGATAGTAATCTTCTCATTTTTCTTTGGGGTCTATTGGGTCAACCAAGGATAATTCTGTGGCCATATGATATCTATCATAACCTAGAAGCATGGCCTCCCATGTACGACGGTTTCCTTGAGCACTTTCCAAAGATTCTAATTTCTAAAACAGTTTTCGACTATACCTTTATGTAAGGTGTCATTATGAGGTGTTGTCCACGGTTGGGACATGAGTCACAGTTGATATATATTTGTATCCAAATTCACAGCATATGTGTTGTTGTATTTTGCACGACAATTGTTGTAATAAAGTTGTAGTTGTTTTCTGTACCATGTATTTGGCGACTCAGAATGGGTTGGATGGAATGGACCTATTTTGGGGTCGTTACATTTGGGTATCGAGCTTAGGATATGATCTCTGGCGGAGATCGGGATTAGAACTAAGAGGGGAGAGATGAGTAAATCCTTCGCTAGTGTGTCCTACCTAAGCTTAATTGTTGGTCGGTCATAATATACGGATATTATGTGATATGTTAATTTGCTTAATTAACCCTTGTTTTATGGCAGTATTTGAGAATGGCAGCTGAGAATGCTAACAATGGAGTGAATGAGACTGTGGGGATACCTCTAATCGCCAACCAGGATAATGTGATGTCAGGCGAAGAAGGAATTAGAGATATCCATGTGGTGAGTGAAGAATTGATAGTTGCACCCGAGATAGTCGCGAGGTAACAACTGAGAGTGAGGAAGAAGAGAAAGAAGAGGTACCTGAGGAGAATTTATTAGAGGTATTTTATTATCAAAATGTAGAATTGCAAAATCGTATTCATGAGTTAGAAAAACAGTCAAGAAATTATGTAAATCATGGAGCAAAAAGGATGCAACAATTCAAGCTTATATTTATCTAGATATGTGATGCTTGAGCGAAGCATTCTTTGGCGGAGTATAAGATGATAAAGATGGAATCTGAAATGAAAGAAGAAAAATTGAACGAGTGAGAATAAGTGATGCGTGGGTAAAAGCCACACGACACGTAGATATTGTGGAAAGAGATGTCCGATCTAAGAAGGCTAAAATAGATGATATGAATTTCTCTTTTTGAAAGCAATTGGGAGAACTCAACATCGAGTTTTTGAATTACCTGTCAGAGCTGGTCAACCCTGAATTTGATATAGATCGAAGATTGATGATTCGGATCATGAATCGAGAGTACGAAGAAGCGATTGAGGAGGAATATGCCCTATAGAAAAGTATGTTCCAACGGTAGTGATGACGCCAAATGTCTTCCTGCATAAGTCAAAGCCGAGTGGTTCGAGGGATAGCGGTTGTCATGACTTCCCAACAAGTGAGGAACCCAAATGAAGTTATTACGGGAGATGAGCAACGGAGAAATCATGATGACCCGGGAGATAGAATCTGACATGAAAGCAAGGTATTCTCAAAAATTTGAGAATACCGAGTGCATAAAATTTCGGGACCGAAATTTCATAAGGAGGGAGATTGTAAGACCCCCGATTTTATGAAATAAAAGTATTCAATTTTTCTTATAATTACAATTCAAAGAATGGTTAAATTGATAAAAGTTAAAGTTAAGGGTGATATATGAAATTTTTTCAAAAATACGCAAGTGGTTATAAAATATTCATTGTTGTTGGGGAATATTCGTTGGGTCGTGGAATATTCTTTCTGTTGGGAATATTCGTATGTGGGCCAGCTGACCATTTGTAGGCCCATAATGTAATAAGCGTCGGGATGAAGAAAAAGACAAATTAAAGTTTTTATAAATAATACGCGTTGTTGCACGATGGGACCATGATTGCACCAATTATTGATTCTTACGTGAAAAGCACTACTCAATAATTATTACGATGAATTATTGCTCAATATTTTATTTTGATTCAATAATTGTTGCGTTGATATTTTATAATTGTCACTACACAGTTTTTTTCATTAATTATCAGATCAATAATTTATATTATTTGAATAATATTATTAGATAGCATTATTGGCAATGTCTAGAAAGTTCTGCATCTAAGGAGAGGTTTGGTCACCTAATTGCTTGCCAAGAAGAGAGAAATTCTTATTGAAAGCCCCTCTTTCCTAAAACCGCACTGTTGTCAATAATGTGTTTCGTAATATTATTTGTGAATAATTAATTATTAATTTATATGATGAGGAAAATATTGATTTTATGAGGATATAGATGGAGAAAATTTTAATGTGACAATTGTTGAAAATTAATATTTTATCTTTTTCTTGATAAAATAATTCAATTAAATATATTAATGATGATATTTTTACGATGAATGTGGGATATATGAGTATATGTGGAGGAGGAGTATTTTGTTACAAAAAATATTGTAAGCATGTTTTATGTGTCGGTGGACCCCATTTCTTGACTGAAATTTGATTATAGCTTGTAAAATCGTCCGTTTGTGGATTTCAGTTAATTTTTATTTGGAATTTGGAAAAACTTTCTTCTATAAAGTTGTAGAAAATTGAATTTCCTATAAAAAGCAGTGAGATTCAATTTTACGCAAAAGGGCTATTTATTATGAATTATTGAAGTTAGGAAGCTCAAATAATTGATTTTTGAAGTTTAAAATATTTAAAGTGTGAAAAACGTTTTTTTTTTTGGCGCGACCCTAGCATGTGCTTATTAAGCTAAAATCGATTTCTAGAGGCGTAGGAATCTTGATTTATATATATTATTATTTAATTAAATTTTACGCTTTGGTTCTTCTAGCATTTTCCTATAAATAGAGTGCTTAGGTTATAATTGAAAATCACACGAAATCAAGTTTTCTCTCTATATTATCGAGCGTATTCTTGTGAGTATTTTGAGTATACTTTGAGTATTGCTATACGGTGCAAGTTCGTTCAACGTTATTCGGTCGTAAGTCTTCGCTTTTTTTTGAGGTAAGGGATAATAAGGGATTTTAAGGGTTATTATTTGAAATTCTTCCAACCTTCAAAAATTCTGGAAAAATTGAAATGATAATTTGATGAGTTTTGTTGATTGTGTCCAAAATGGCGATTTTTGAATTTATAGATTAAGAGTTATGAATTTTATGAGGAAAGACTATTTTAAAAGAAAACCCTTATAACTCCTTGTGGTTAATTCCAAAATTAATGAAATTTCTATTGGGAGTACATCTATATAATATCGTATATCGTAAAATTTCAGAATTTTGGATAAAAGTACAATTTATGATAAATGTTTAAATATTCTTGGTTTTGGCCATGTGAAAAATAGTAAATGACTTTTAAAAATTCGAAAATATATATGTTCAATATAGGACTATATTCTCGCTAAATTCCGAAAAAAAATATTTTTGGAATTGATTTGTTATTTTCATGAAAATGGACTAGTTATGAGTAAATGAATTAAATATGTTATGTGAAGTAAGAAAATTAGAAAATAGGATTTTATGGCTTGAGAATCCTACATGAGGTATATCTGCATTTTTTATGAGGATTTTGGTTATTGGTGATGAAATCTTATGAGTTTGGCATTTTAGAATGATTAAATGCATTATTTAGTAAAGTGTAAACAATTAAAATAAATTGTTTATAAGCTTAAAAAAATATTATTCTTTCAATATCATTATACCAGAAATATTGGTATGGATTTTATTGTGGAATTTCTACCTTTTTGAGTCGGGTTTACTATTCATGAGATATTATTCACAAGTTACTATTCATGAGTTACTATTCATGACAAAATTGTTTTTTTTTCTAACCAAATTATAGTTGATTTATGAATATTACTCTGGAGATTAAAACTATATATTGATTATATTGATTTTATTATCATATATAACATTTTTATAACCCTGATGTTGAAATTCTCTTTCACTGGAGTGTAAAGATGGGTAGATTATTGATATGATCATGACTAGGGTTCTCTTTGGCCAGTAGTGAAAAGTTGAATTGTGACTGGTATGATCGTGACAATTGAATTTATAATTGAATATCTTTAGCTTAAGTGCAAAAGGTGAATTGATCAACATGGTTATAATTATTGTTTATATAAATTCAAAATGATTATATATTTCTTTGAGATATTAATATATTTGGCACGTAATGCAAATATGAATCTGTTGAGGAATATCTTTGGCCTCAGTAGTGCAAAGATGAATTATGGATGAATATCTTTGGGTCGTAGTGCAAAGATGACTGTTGTTGAATATCTTTGGCACAGTAGTGTAAAGATGAATCGTTGATGAATATCTTTGGCCCGTGAGTGCGAAAGATAAATTTATTAGTATGATTATGAGCAGAACTGTGATTTGGTATAACCATGATCTTTGATGTTTCGTAAAGACAAGTGATGAAAATTATCTTCGCCCACGAATGAGAAAAGGAATTTAGAACAACAATTACGATTATGAGTTATACATGTGATTGTGGACATGAATTGTTGATTGATGTTACAGGGATAAAACATTGTTGGTGGACTTTTAACATGGAGAAGATAATAGACTTTATGGTCTATTTGACTCTTCTAATGGAGTGCTCGTTCCGCTGCAACTATGGTTGAAATTTTTTATCATCTACCATATGTTCTAAATCTCTGATTTATTATTGATGAAGGCTATTGATAATTTAATTATCTTTAGTCATGATATTTTTTTTTCTGAGCTAGTTGTGCTCACCCTTTTGCTTCACAATTCCTTTCAGGTAATAAAAGTGTAGCTGGGTCGAGCGGGGGAATAACAAGGGAATAGAACGGTGGTCTATAGATGTTGAGGGTGAGGTGAATTTAACTTGGAAGGGTGTTTTGCCACTATCATACAAGATGTCTAATGACATACAACCTCGTGTCATCATAAGACAGGGTTGTGCTCATCCACTTGCTGAGTATATCTACCAGCACTACCTATATGATCTTGGAGTCTATTTGAAATTTAACTCTCAATTAGAGACAGTAGAGATAATGATATGTCAAGAGAAAACTCATCATGGGGAAGAATATGATAGTAATCTTCTCATTTTTCTTTGGGGTCTATTGGGTCAACCAAGGATAATTCTGTGGCCATATGATATCTATCATAACCTAGAAGCATGGCCTCCCATGTACGAAGGTTTCCTTGAGCACTTCCCAAAGATTCTAATTTCTAAAACAGTTTTCGACTATACCTTTATGTAAGGTGTCATTATGAGGTGTTATCCACGGTTGGGACATGAGTCACAGTTGATATATATTTGTATCCAAATTCACAGCATATGTGTTGTTGTATTTTGCACGACAATTGTTGTAATAAAGTTGTAGTTGTTTTCTGTACCATGTATTTGGCGACTCAGAATGGGTTGGATGGAATGGACCTATTTTGGGGTCGTTACATTTGGTATCAGAGCTTAGGGATATGATCTCCGGAGAGATCGGGATTAGAACTAAGAGGGAGAGATGAGTAAATCCTTCGCTAGTGTGTCTACCTAAGCTTAATTATTGGCCTGGTCATAATATACGGATATTATGTGATATGTTAATTTGCTTAATTAACCCTTGTTTTATGGCAGTATTTGAGAATGGCAGCTCAGAATGCTAACAATGGAGTGAATGAGACTGTGGGGATACCTCTAATCGCCAACCGTGATAATGTGATGTCAGGCGAAGAAGGAATTAGAGATATCCATGTGGTGAGTGAAGAATTGATAGTTGCACCCGAGATAGTCGCGGAGGTAACAACTGAGAGTGAGGAAGAAGAGAAAGAAGAGGTACCTGAGGAGAATTTATTAGAGGTATTTTATTATCAAAATGTAGAATTGCAAAATCGTATTCATGAGTTAGAAAAACAGGCTGAAGAATTGCAGGCAGTCATGGAGCAAAAGGATGCAACAATTCAAGCTTATGTTACCCGATATGTGATGCTTGAAATGTAAGCATTCTTTGGCGAGTATAAGATGATAAAGATGGAATCGAAATTTGAAAGAAGAAAAAATTAAACAAGTGAGAATAAGTGATGCATGGGTAAAAGCCACACGACACGTGGATATTGTGGAAAGAGATGTCCGATCTAAGAAGGCTAAAATAGATGATATGAATTTCTCTTTTGGAAAGCAATTGGGAGAACTCAACATCGAGTTTTGAATTACCACATGCATGAGCGGTCAACCCGAATTTGATATGGATCGAAGATTGATGATTCGGATCATGAATCGAGAAGTCTGAAGAGGCGATTGAGGGAGGAATATGCCTATAGAAAAGTATGTTCAACTGTAGTGATGACGCCAAATGTCAATCTTTGCCCAAGTCAAAGCCGCCAGTAGTTCGAGGATACGGTTGTCATGACTTCCCAACAAGTGAGGAACCCAAATGAAGTTATTACGGAGATGAGCAACGGAGAAATCATGATGACCCGGAGATAGAACTCGAATGAAAGCAAGGTATTCTCAAATTTTTGAAATACAGTGCACGTAAATTTCGGGGATGAAATTTCATAAGGAGGGAGATTGTAAGACCGGTTTTATGAAATAAAAGTATTCAATTTTTCTTATAATTACAATTCAAAGAAATGGTTAAATTGATAAAAAGTTAAAGTTAAGGGTGATATATGAAATTTTTTTCAAAATACGCAAGTGGTTATAAAATATTCATTGTTGTTTGGGAATATTCGTTGGGTCGTGGAATATTCTTTCTCATTGAGAATATTCGTATGATTGGTAGCGACCATTTGTGGGCCCCATAATGTAAATAACTCTCGGATGATGAAGAAAAAGACAAATTAAAGTTTTTATAAATAATACGCATTGTTGCACAAGAGATACCACTAATTGCACCAATTATTGATTCTTACGTAAGAAAGCACTACTCAATAATTGTTACAGTAATTACTGTTCAATATTTTATTTTTAATTCAATAATTGTTGTGTTGATATTTTATAATTGTCACTACACAGTATTTTTCATTAATTATCAGATCAATAATTTATATTATTTGAATAATATTATTAGATAACATTATTGGCAATGTCTAGAAAGTTCTGTCTAAGGAGAGGTTTGATCACCTAATTGCGCCGCCAAGAGGAGAAATTCTTATTGAAAGCTCCTCTTTCCTAGAACTCATTTTGATTGTCAATAATGTGTTTCTGTAATATTATTTGTGAATAATTAATTATTGATTTATATGATGAGGAAAATATTGATTTTATGAGGATATAGATGGAGAAAATTTTTAATGTGACAATTGTTGAAAATTAATATTTTATCTTTTTCTGATAAAATAATTCAATTAAATATATTATTTTAATAATATATTAATGATGATATTTTTACGATGAATGTGGGATATATGAGTATATGTGGAGGAGGAGTATTTTGTTACCAAAAATATTGAAAGCATGTTTTATGTGTCGGTGGACCCCATTTCTTGACTGAAATTTGATTATAGCTTGTAAAATCGTCCGTTTGTGAATTTCGGTTAATTTTTATTTGGAATTTGGAAAAACTTTCTTCTAGAAAGTTGTAGAAAATTGAATTTCCTATAAAAACAAAGTAGATTCAATTTTCCGCGGCAAAAGGGCTATTTATTATGAATTATTGAAGTTCAAGTTCAAATAATTGATTTTTGGAAGTTTAAAATATTTAAAAAAAAGTGTGAAAACGTTTTTGTTTTTGTGGGTAGCCCTAGCATGTGCTTATTAAGCTAAAATCAGATTTCTAGAGGCGTGAGGAATCTTGATTTATATATATTATTATTTAATTAAATTTTCTCGCTTTGGTGTTCTAAGCATTTTCCTATAAATAGAGTGTTTAGGTTATAATTGAAAATCACACCGTAAATTGAAGTTTTCTCTCTCTATTATCGAAAGCGTATTCTTGTGAGTATTTTGAGTATACTTTGAGTATTGCTATACTGAGGTGCAAGTTCGTTCAACGTTATTCCAATCGTAAGTCTTTCTTTTGAGATAAGGGATAATAAGGATTTTAAGGGTTATTATTTCAAATTCTTCCGAACCTTCAAAATTCAGTGAAAAAATTGAAATGATAATTGATGAGTTTTGTTGATTGTGTCTAAAATGGCGATTTTTGAATTTATAGATTAAGAGTTATGAATTTTATGAGGAAAGACTATTTTAAAAGAAAACCCTTATAACTCCTTGTGGTTAATTCCAAAATTAATGAAATTTCTATTGGGAGTACATCTATATAATATCAAGATATCGTGTAAATTTCGTAATTTTTGGATAAAAGTACAATTTATGATAAATGTTTAAATATTCTATTGGTTTTGGCCATGTGAAAAATAGTAAATGACTTTTAAAAATTCTCGAAAAAATATATGTTCAATATAGGACTATATTCTCGCTAAATTCCGTAAAAAAAATATTTTTGGAATTGATTTGTTATTTTTCATGAAAATGGACTAGTTATGAGTAAATGAATTAAATATGTTATGTGAAGTAAGAAAATTAGAAAATAGGATTTTATGGCTTGAGAGAATCCTACATGAGGAGGTATATGCAGATTTTTATGAGGATTTTGGTTATTGGTGATGAAATCTTATGAGTTTGGCATTTTAGAATGATTAAATGCATTATTTAGTAAAGTGTAAACAATTAAAATAAATTGTTTATAAGCTTAAAAAAATATTATTCTTTCAATATCATTATACCGAAATATTGGTATGGATTTTATTGTGGAATTTCTACCTTTTTGAGTCGGGTTTACTATTCATGAGATATTATTCACAAGTTACTATTCATGAGTTACTATTCATGACAAAATTGTTTTTTTTTTCTAACCAAATTATAGTTGATTTATGAATATTACTCTGGAGATTAAAACTATATATTGATATATTGATTTTATTATCATATATAACATTTTTATAACCCTGATGTTGAAATTCTCTTTCACTGGAGTGTAAAGATGGGTAGATTATTGATATGATCATGACTAGGTTCTTCTCTTTGGCGATGAGTGAAAAGTTGAATTGTGACCGGTATGATCATGACCATTGAATTTATAATTGAATATCTTTAGCTTAAGTGCAAAGGTGAATTGATCAACATGGTTATAATTATTGTTTATATAAATTCAAAATGATTATATATTTCTTTGAGATATTAATATATTTGGCTGTAATGCAAATATGAATCTGTTGAGGAATATCTTTGGCCTCAGAAAGTGCAAAGATGAATTATGGATGAATATCTTTGGGTCGTTAGTGCAAAGATGACTTGTTGTTGAATATCTTTGGCCCAGAAAGGCAAAAGATGAATCTGTTGATGAATATCTTTGGCCCGTAGTGCAAAGATAAATTTATTAGTATGATTATGAACAGGAACTGTGATTTGGTATAACCATGATCTTTGATGTTTCAGGTAAAGACAAGTGATGAAAATTATCTTCGTCCTGAATGAGAAAAGGAATTTAGAACAACAATTACGATTATGAGTTATACATGTGATTGTGGACAGGAATTGTTGATTGATGTTACAGGGATAAAACATTGTTGGTGGACTTTTAACATGGAGAAGATAATAGACTTTATGGTCTATTTGACTCTTCTAATGGAGTGCTCGTTCCGCTGCAACTATGGTTGAAATTTTTTATCATCTACCATATGTTCTAAATCTCTGATTTATTATTGATGAAGGCTATTGATAATTTAATTATCTTTAGTCATGATATTTTTTTTACTGAGCTAGTTGTGCTCACCCTTTTGCTTCACAATTCCTTTCAGGTAATAAAAGTGTAGCTGGGTCGAAAGCTGGGAATAACAAGGGAATAGAATAGTGGTCTATAGATGTTGAGGGTGAGGTGAATTTAACTTGGAAGGGTGTTTTGCCACTATCATACAAGATGTCTAATGACATACAACCTCGTGTCATCATAAGACAGGGTTGTGCTCATCCACTTGCTGAGTATATCTACCAGCACTACCTATATGATCTTGGAGTCTATTTGAAATTTAACTCTCAATTAGAGACAGTAGAGATAATGATATGTCAAGAGAAAACTCACCATTGGGAAGAATATGATAGTAATCTTCTCATTTTTCTTTGGGGTCTATTAGGTCAACCAAGGATAATTCTGTGGCCATATGATATCTATCATAACCTAGAAGCATGGCCTCCCATGTACGAAGGTTTCCTTGAGCACTTTCCAAAGATTCTAATTTCTAAAACAGTTTTCGACTATACCTTTATGTAAGGTGTCATTATGAGGTGTCATCCCACTATTGGGACATGAGTCACAGCTTGATATATATTTGTATCCAAATTCACAGCATATGTGTTGTTGTATTTTTCACGACAATTGTTGTAATAAAGTTGTAGTTGTTTTCTGTACCATGTATTTGGTGACTCAGAATGGGTTGGATGGAATGGACCTATTTTGGGTGTCGTTACAAAAACCACTTAAGGCGGAAGCATAGATAAAGCAGATCACCAAGATATTTGATGTATTGGGATGCTCCGAGGAGCAAAAGGTTTCCTTTGCCACCTTTATGTTGTGAGGAGAGGCAGATTACTGGTAGGAATCGGTAAAGCGTACTCAACCTGCAGCACTGAAGATGTCTTGGGAAAAGTTCCAAGAACTATTCAACAACAAGTACTTTCCCAAAAGTATTCGTCATATAAAAGAGGTAGAATTCATCAAGTTGGAGCAAAATAATATGACCGTGTCGCAGTACGAAGCCAAGTTTACCGAGTTGTCCTGGTTTGCGTCCCACTTGGTAGATAATGAAGAGAAAATGACGTGGATGTTTTTAAGAGGTTTGAAGCTGGAGATACGTCAACATCTTATTTCTCATAAACTGTGTTTGTATTCAGATGTTGTAAATAGGGCTCAGTTAGTGGAGCGTGATAATGAGTCAACGCAACCAAAAGAGAGCAGCCGACAAAATGATAATACCAGTGAGAGCAGTCATCGAAGCGGTGACAACAAGCGTGGAGGGAATCAACAGGCCAGAAATGGTAACCAATTCGGTGGTAATCTGGGCCAAAGCAATAAGAATGGACATTTCAAGAAGAGGAGATTCAATAATGATGGAAAGACATCAGCACCAGCACCCGTTGTTAAGGAAGGAGAACGACCACCTATCATATGCTTCAAATGCGGAGGGGAGGGACACATCAGTCCAAACTGCGCGATGCCATCCAAAGCATGTTATAATTATGAAAGAGAAGGTCACATAGCCCGATTTTGTCGTTCATCGAAGACAAGTTCAGCTAGGATGGAGGCACCAAAGGCCATCCCAGAAAAGTCAAAACCGGTAGTGCAAGGGAGAGCGTTTGTTGTGACCTCCCAGAAATCAAGGAACCCAAATGAGGTCATCACCGGTAAGCTTATCATAAACTCTAGCGAAGTCTATACTTTATTTGATACCGGATCTACCCATTCTTTTATTTCTCCTACTTGCGCTCAACGATTAAATTTGACTCCGGAGAAATTAGACTTTGACTTATCTGTGGAAACTCTGTTGGGAGAAACCTTCATTACATCCACTATTTATAAGTCTTGTTTGGTTCAAATCGGTACCCTCACATTACCTATCGATCTTATTTTATTAAAAATACTTGAATTTGACGTGATTCTAGGGATTGATTGGTTAACTACTTATCATGCTAAAATTGATTGTTTTTGTAAGGTTGTTAGCTTTCATATTCCTAATCAACCTATTATGCTAATTCAAGCGACCAAACTATTAAAATCAATCACGGTCATCTCAAGCCATAAAGCTATTTGTTTATTGAAAAATGGATATAAACAAAAATACGTCAGTTTTGAATGATATTTCTATTGTTAATAAATTTCCTGACGTATTCCCTAAAGAACTTCCTGGCCTACCCCCAGAGCGTGAAATTGAATTTTGTATCGACCGTGAACCAGGTACAAAACCCATTTCCAAAGCCCCATATCGAATGGTTCCTATTGAACTTCAGGAGTTAAAGAACCAACTGCAGGAATTGTTAGACATTGGCTTTATTCGTCCTAGTACTTCTCTTTGGGGTGCTCCTGTTCTATTCGTGAAAAAGAAAGATGGGAGTATGCGACTTTGTATTGATTATCGGGAGTTGAATCATGTCACCATCAAAAATAGGTACCCATTGCCACATATTGATGACCTGTTTGACCAGTTGCAAGGAGCCAAATTCTTTTCAAAGATTGATCTTCGTTCCGGATATCACCAATTGAAGATTAGAACCGATGACATTCCAAAGACGACTTTCAGAACTCGGTACGGGCATTATGAATTCCTAGTCATGTCCTTTGGATTGACTAATGCTCCTGCTGCCTTCATGGATATGATGAACCGAGTATTCAAGGAATATTTGGATCACTTTGTGGTCGTCTTTATTGATGACATCCTTATTTATTCCAAAAGCCGTGAAGATCATGAGCAACACTTGAGGCTGACACTCCAAAAGCTTCGTGAATACAAGTTTTATGACAAGTTGAAGAAATGTGAGTTCTGGCTTGAGGAAGTAGCATTCCTTGGGCATGTAGAATCAAGTCATGAAATATCAGTTGACCCGGCAAAGATTGAAGCAATTCAAAGATGGGAGCAACCTAAATTAGTGACCGAAGTACGTAGCTTTCTCAGCTTAGCTGGTTATTATAGGAGATTCATGGAAGGATTTTCTCGAATAGCTACTCCATTAACTCAGCTGACTCAGAAAGATACAAAGTTCAGTTGGAGCGAAGAATGTGAGAAGAGTTTTCAAGAACTGAAGAGGAGACTCATTTCAGCACCTGTTCTGACAATACCATCTGGCTCGGAGGGATTTGTCATCTACAGTGATGCTTCGGGTAAAGGGTTGGGTTGTGTTCTCATGCAACATGGGAAAGTCATAGCCTATGCCTCAAGACAACTCAAAGAATATGAGAGGAATTATCCTACTCATGACCTAGAGTTAGCAGCTGTTGTCTTTGCACTTAAAATTTGGAGGCATTACTTGTATGGGGAGAAGGTGGAGATATTTATGGATTATAAAAGCCTCAAATATTTCTTCACTCAAAAGGAACTCAACATGCGACAACGACATTGGCTTGAACTGTTGAAAGATTATGATCATACCATCCAATACCATCCTAGAAAAGCGAACGTGGTAGCTGACGCATTGAGTAGAAGATCATATGCAAGTACGAGTGCGATATTGTCAACACAATAGCCCATTTTGTGTGACTTGCAAAGGATGGAGATAGAGTTAAAGACTCCAAGGACCCATGTGATGATGGCGAATATACGAGTAGAACCAACTTTAATTGATAAAGTTAAAGCTGCTCAAGCTACAGACCTGGAGCTGATGCGTATGAGGAAGAAAGTGGAAGAAGGTGCTATGCCGGAAGCAAGAATCGATGAAGAAGGAATACTTCGAGTCAACTCCAGACTTTGTATTCCTAACGACCCTGATTTAAAGTATAAAATCATGATGGAAGCACATAACACACCGTTTGCAATCCATCCTGGGTGTACCAAAATGTATCATGATATTCGTCATACATTTTGGTGGAGATATATGAAGAGAGAGATAGCGCTCTTTATCTCAAGGTGTCTAACTTGTCAACGAGTTAAAGTGGAGCATCAAGTACCAAAAGGTCCATTGTAACCACTTGAAATTCCAGAATGGAAGTGGGAGCACATTACCATAGATTTTGTTCTGGCCTTCCTAAGGTTTCTCAAGGTATAGATGCGATTTGGGTCATTGTTGATAGATTGACCAAGTCTCGCTCATTTCTTACGATCTGAGAAACTTATACACTTGAACGTCTTGCTCGTATATACATAAACGAGATTGTAAGACCGCATGGTATGCCAAGATCCATAGTTTCCGATCGAGACCCAAGATTCACTTCACGTTTGGGTTAGTTTTCTTGAAAGCTATGGGCGCAGATTCTGATTTAGCTTCGCATATCATCCTCGAAGACGGACGGACGATCGGAGAGGACTATTCAAACTCTTGAAGATCTATTAAGACTCTATGTCCTTGATTTCAAGGGAAGTTGGACAAGTTCTTACCATTGGTGGAGTTTTCCTACAACAACAGTTATCAAGCAAGTATTGGCATGGCTCCATTCGAGCGTTGTATGGAAGAAAGTGTCGTTCTCGATTATCTTTGGGATGAGGTGGGTGAAGCAACGTTGTTGGGACCGGAGTTGAATACGTATGACTATGGAAAAGATTCAAACGATCCGACAAAGTATAAAAACTTCACAAGATCGACAAAAGAGTTATGCTGATCTTCATCGAAAGGATGTGGAATTCAATATAGGAGATCATGTGTTGTTACGTGTTACTCCATGGAAAGGAGTTACGAGATTTGGAAAGAGAGGAAAGCTCAATCCTCGATTCATCGGCCCATTTTTAATCCTCGATCGAGTAGGAACTATGGCCTATAAACTCGCTTTACCGCCAAGTATGTCTCGTGTTCATAACGTTTTTCACATATCCATGTTACGTAAATATGTGGAAGACCCAAACCACATTATTGAGTTAGAACCGGACAAAATAGCGGAAGATTTGATGTATGAAGAGGTTCCTGTTCAAATCTTGGATAAGAAGGAACATATTCTACGCTCCAAGGTTATACCTCAAGTCAATGTTTTGTGGAGAAACCACGATGTGGAGGAAATGACTTGGGAGTTAGAATCAAAATGAAATCAAGGTATCCTTACCTCTTTGACATACAGTATCGTACCCTAATTTCGAGGGCTTAAATTTCATAAGAAGGGAGGTTGTAAGACCCCAACTTTTATGAATAAAGATGAATTTTCTATAAATATCATTTTTGAATATTATGGAATGAATTTGATATAATGTTATAGTTGTGGGTAATATTTATAAATTTTTCAAAGTCACGCAAGTTGTTATATAATATTCGATTGGTGGGGAATATTCGTTTTAACGAGGGAATATTCGTATAACTAAGACAATCATTGGTGGACCCTACAACGGAATTATTGTCGGATTGAGAAAACAACAAAAATACTTTATGAAAATAACGGTGGAAGTTTTATCGTTAATCTGTTGAAACACCTTGGTGTTAAAGAATGCGATGTCTGGCGTAGTTACACAAAGAACACACGGTATTGATTAATGATGCTTATGTGATAAGTCACTTTCGGTTTTGTTTTATTGGTATTATTAATGTAATAAAATGTAAAAGCTTTTATATAAAATGTAATACTTTTATAAAGTTATTCGTTTTATTAGGTTAATAGTAAAACCTTTTTATATAAAATGTAATACTTTTATAAAGTTATCTATTTTATTAGACAATAATTAGAATATATTATATTTTATTATGCATAGTATATGCATAGTGCTGCGATAGTGTGACGCCCCCAAAATAGGTATACATCACCTATTCTCGAGTGCCAAATACATGGTACGTAATACAAATACAATCTTTAATATACAACAAGAGAGTCAGAGTTTTAATATAAATACATCTTTCTAGACAATATCCACTCTCGAGAATAAGTCCTCATTATATTTATTGTCACACTATTTAACGTAATAGTGAGGACTACTAATACTATCATCCGGTCCATCACTTACTCCCCAGGCTCGTCCCGGTATATTCTCATTTCCTGAAGAGAACAGTGAAAGAAAGGGTGAGCTCAACTAGCCCAATAAGAAATATTATGACTAAGATAATGCAGAATAAATTATCATTAGCCTTCAACAGTGTTAAACTGATAAAAATATAACAAACATCAAGTTTAATTACAGCAGAACAAGCAATCCATTAGAAGAGTCAAGTAGAGAATAAAATCTACTATCTTCTATTATTTAAAAGGTTTTTCATGACTTTTATCGCTAGGACTCAGCTTAATAAATAATCCACATCATCGAATCACCCTTGTACTACGGCCAAGGATATTCTTTAGTATCACGACCACAAATTATCCATGCATTACGGACCAAGGATATTTGTGTATTCATTAATGGTCATGATCATGCCAACAACTATCCATCAATGCACTACGGGCCAATGAGGACTTTTTTCACATCATTTGTAACATTATGATCATGATTACACCGAATAATCCCTGGTCATAATCATACCAAGTCCATCAATGCACTACAGGCCACAGATGACTTTCAACATAATATAAACATGAGGATGATGACAATGATATAAGAATTCAATAAAACAAGTTCAAGAATTAATTTATCCATGAACCAATAACGTCCAAATTGTTAACATGATACTGCTTTATGGAGTAAAATTCAAGAATGCTCAGAAGAATATTTCCATGAAAAGATACTGGATGAAGCGCAAATATCAAGGATATTCCATTAATTTCATGGAGTATAGAAGTCAAAACTTTAACCAACTGAGTATAATAACGAATGGAATAACAAAAGAAATCACCATGCACGCGGTACTTCGCATAGACAGGTTATTCCAACAGATTAATAAATAATGGAACAGGTCGGTGAAATTACATGCCGGCGAGGATGTTCCAATAGAATAATAAAGATTTTAACCGGTCCCAAGGTAAAACGCATGAATGTGATATTCCAGCGAATAATAATAAAAAGATGGAACCCGGTCCCACGTAACGCACGCAGACGAGGATATTCCAACGTAATAATAATAAAGATTTTAAACCAGTCCCATGTAACGCATGAATGTGGATGTTCCAACGAAAAATAAAGATGGAATATTAGAAGAATATTACCAAGTATAGGGTAGTCATGATATCTTGGTTATTCCAATTAGAATAATAAAGAATGGAATAATGTAAGTTCTCTTCATGAATACAAAAGAAATAATACCCCTTACGAGTACAACAAATAATATCCCTTACTTAGTAAAAAGAAACCGAATATAAGAGTAGGGAAGGAGCACACAATACTTTTCTATAGCTTCTCTATAATTTCTCTCTAGAGTTTCAAAGTGAATTAAGTAAGAAATAATGAAGGAATGAGCTTCTATTTATAAAAAAATGGACTGCATAGTAACTAACTCATGAATGGTCGAGATTGATTTACTTTAATCTGACTGTCCATATTTAAAGCAAAATCTTTTAAATAAAATATAATATATTCTATTTATAATCTAATAAAACGAATAACTTTATAAAAGATTTTACTATGCAAACACTATGCAGGCACTATACAAACACTATGTAGGCACTATTCAAACACTATGCATAATAAAATATAATATATTCTAATTATTGTCTAATAAAATAGATAACTTTATAAAAGTATTCTGTTTTATATAAAAAGATTTTACTATTAGCCTAATAAAACGAATACCTTTATAAAAGTATTCTATTTTATATAAAAAGCTTTTCTATTTTATTACATTAATAATCAATACCGTGTGCTACTGTGCAACTACGTGTATTACTGTACTTTTAACACCGGGTGTTTCAACAGTTAACGGTAAAACTTCCGCCGTTATTTTCATAAAGTATTTTTGTCGTTTTCTCAATCTGATAATAATTCCGTTGTGGGGTCCACCAATGATTATGCCGTTGTACGAATATTCCCTGTTAAAACGAATATTCCCCGACCAATCAAATATTATATAACAACTTGCGTACTTTGCAAAATTTATAAATATTACCCACAACTATAACATTATATCAAATTCATGCCAACTCCGGTCCCAACAATGTTGCTTCTCCCACCTCATCCCAGCATACTGGAGAACGACACTTTCTTCCATACAACGCCTCAAATGGAGCCATGCCAATACTTGCTTGATAAGCTTGTTGTTGTGGGAAAACTCCACCAATGGTAAGAACTTATCCCAACTTCCTTGAAGTCAAGGACACGAGTCTTAATAGATCTTCAAGAGTTTGAATAGTCCTCTCCGATCATCCCCGTCCGTCTCGAGGATGATATGCCGAGCTAAATCGTAAATCTGTGCCCATAGCTTTACTAAACTAACCCAAAATCATGAAGTGAATCTTGGGTCTCGATCGAAACTATGGATCTTGGCATACCATGCTTGATCTTACAATCTCATTTATGTACATACGAGCAAGACGTTCAAGTGTATAAGTTTCTCGTATCAAGAAGAAATGAGTAGACTTTGTCAATCTATCAACAATGACCCAAATCACATCTATACCTTGAGAAACCTTAGGAAGACCGCAGAATCGAAATCCATGGTAATGTGCTCCCACTTCCATTCTGGAATTTCAAGTGGTTGCAATGGACCTTTTGGTACTTGATGCTCCGCTTTAACTTTCGTTGACAAGTTAGACACCTTGAGATAAACAGTATTATCTCTCTCTTCATATTGCTCCCACCAAAATGTATGACCGAATATCATGATACATTTTGGTACTCCCAGGATGGATTGAAAACGGTGTGTTGTGCGCCTCCATCATGATTTTATACTTTAAATTAGGGTCGTTAGGAACACAAAGGAGTTGACTCGAAGTATTCCTTCTTCATCGATTCTTGCTTCCGGCATAGCACCTTCTTGCACTTTCTTCCTCATACGTATCAGCTCCAGGTCTGTAGCTTAAGCAACTTTAACTTTATCAATTAAAGTAGGTTCTACTCGTATATTCGCCATCATCACATGGGTCCCTAGAGTCTTTAACTCTATCTTCATCCTTTGCAAGTCACACAAAATGGGCCTTTGTGTTGACAATATCGCACTCGTACTTGCATATGATCTTCTACTCAATGCGTTAGCTACCACGTTCGCTTTTCTAGGATGGTATTGGATGGTATGATCATAATCTTTCAACAGTTCAAGCTAACGTCATTGTTACATGTTGAGTTCCTTTTGAGTGAAGAAATATTTGAGGCTTTTATGATCCGTAAAGATCTCCACCTTCTCCCCATACAAGTAATGCCTCCAAATTTTAAGTGCGAAGACAACAGCTGCTAACTCTAGGTCATGAGTAGGATAATTCCTCTCATATTCTTTGAGTTGTCTTGAGGCATAGGCTATGACTTTCCCATGTTGCATGAGAACACATCACAACCCTTTACCCGAAGCATCACTGTAGACGACAAATCCCTCTGAGCCAGATGGTATTGTCAGAACAGGTGCTAAAATAAGTCTCCTCTTGAGTTCTTGAAAACTCTTCTCACATTCTTCGCTCCAACCGAACTTTGTATCTTTCCGAGTCAGCTGACTTAATGGAGTAGCTATTCGAGAAAATCCTTCCACGAATCTCCGATAATAACCAGCTAAGCCGAGAAAGCTACATACTTCGGTCACTAATTTAGGTTGCTCCCATCTTTGAATTGCTTCAATCTTTGCCGGGTCAACTAATATTCCATGACTTAATACTACGTGCCCAAGGAATGCTACTTCCTCAAGACAGAGCTCACATTTCTTTAACTTAGCATAAAGCTTGTATTCACGAAGCTTTTGGAGTGTTAGCCTCAAGTGTTGCTCATGATCTTCACGTCTTTTGGAATAAATAAGGATGTCATCAATAAAGACGACCACAAAGTGATCCAAATATTTCTTGAATACTCGGTTCATCATATCCATGAAGGCACCAGGAGCATTAGTCAATCCAAAGGACATGACTAGGAATTTATAATGCCTGTACCGAGTTCTGAAAGCCGTCTTTGGAATGTCATCGGTTCTAATCTTCAATTGGTGATATCCGGAACGAAGATCAATCTTTGAAAAGAATTTGGCTCCTTGCAACCGGGTCAAACAGTCATCAATACGGGCAATGGGTACCTATTTTTGATGGTGACATAATTCAACTCCCGATAATCAATACAAAGTCGCATACTCCCATCTTTCTTTTTCACGAATAGAACAGGAGCACCCCAAAGAGAAGTACTAGGACGAATAAAGCCAATGTCTAACAATTCCCGCAGTTGGGTCTTTAACTCCTCGAAGTTCAATAGAGCCATTCGATATGGGGCTTTGGAAATGGGTTTTGTACCGGGTTCAAGGTTGATACAAAATTCAATTTCACGCTCTAGGGGTAGGCCAGGAAGTTTTTCAGGGAATACATCAGGAAATTTATTAACAATAGAAATATCATTCAAAACTGACGTATTTTTGTTTAGATATGTGACGTGGGCTAAGAAAGCTTGACATCCGTTTTTCAATAAATGAATAACTTTATGGCTTGAGATGACCGTGATTGATTTTAATGGTTTGGTCTCTTGAATTCATATAATAGGTTGATTAGGAATATGAAAGCTAACAACCTTACAAAAACAATCAATTTTTGCATGATGAGTAGTTAACCAATTAATCCCTAGAATCACGTCAAATGCAAGTATTTTCAATGAAATAAGATCGACAGGTAATGTGAGGGTACCGATTTGAACCAAACAAGACTTATAAGCATGGATGTAATGAAGGTTTCTCCCAACGGAGTTTCCACAGATAAATCAAAGTCTAATTTCTCCAGTCAAATTTAATCATTGAAATAAGTAAGAGAAATAAAAGAATGTGTAGAACCCAGATCAAATAAACTATAGACTTCACTAGAGTTTATGATAAGCTTCTGGTGATGACCTCATTCGGGTTCCTTGCTTTACGGGAGGTCACAACAAACGCTCTCCTCTTGCACTACCGGCTTTAACTTTTACGGGACGACTACTGGTGCCTCCATCCTAGTTGAACTTGTCTTGGTGAAACGACAAAATCGGGCTAAGTGACCTTCTCTTCCACAATTATAACATGCTTTGGATGGCATCATGCGCTTAGGCGATGTGTCCCTCCCCTCTGCATTTGAAGCATATGATAGGTGGTCGTTCTCCTTCCTTAACAACGGGTGCTGGTGCTGACGTCTTTCCACCATTATTGACTCTCCTCTTCTTGAAATGTCCATTCTTATTGCTTTGGCCCTGATTACCACCGAAGTGGTTACCATTTATGGCATGTTGATTCCCTCCACGCTTGTTGTCATCGCTTTGATGACTGCCCCGCTGGTATTATCATTTTGTCGTCTGCTCGCTTTTGGTTGCGTTGACTCGTTATCGCGCTCCACTAACTGAGCCCTATTTACAACATCTGAATACAAACACAGTTTTTGAGAAATAAGATATTGACGTATCTCCGATTTCAAACCTCTTAAAAACATCCGCGTCATTCTCTCTTCATTATCCACCAAGTGAGATGCAAACCGGGACAACTCGGCAAACTTTGCTTCGTACTGCGACACGGTCATATTATTCTGTTCTAACTTGATGAACTCCACCTCCTTCATGTGACGAATACTTTCGGGAAAGTACTTGTCGTTGAATAGTTCTTGGAACTTCTCCCAAGACATTTTAGTGTGGCGGGGTTGAGTACGCTTTTACCGATTCCCACCAATGTCCGCCTCTCCCTCGCAACATAAAAAGCGGCAAAGGGAACCTTTTGCTCCTCGGAGCATCCCAAGACATCAAATATCTTGGTGATCTGCTTTATCCATGCATCCGCCTTAAGTGGTTTTGGCTCTCCAATAAACTCTGGCGGTTCCAGTTCCTTGAACTGTTTAGCGGTGACCGTCCGAGAGTTTCTAGTGGTTCCACCTACATTTTGGACAGGAGCCGCTCTCGCCTGTTGTTGCATGAATTGCATAAAGCCTCTGAACATTCCATCATTCATCATTTGGTCAGTGTTGTTGTTTGCATGAGGATTGTCGCCTTCCTGATGCACATTATCCTGATTATTGATATGTGGTGAATCAACGGTTGCCTGTGCTCCATTGCTATTCTCAACATTCTCGGATGTCATTTTCAGATACTGCCATAAAACAAAAGGTTAATTGACATGTAACATATTATCCCTATATTCTGACCGACCAATTAAATACCAAAAAAACTTAGGTAGGTCATACTAGTAAAGGAATTCCCCGTCTCTCCCCTCCTAGTTCTATTCTCACATCTTAGCCAAGGATCATATCCCTAGGCTTTGATACCAACTGTGACGCCCCCAAAATAGGTATACATCACCTATTCTGAGTCACCAAATACATGGTACAGAATACAAATACAATCTTTAATATACAACAAGAGAGCTGTGAGTTTTAATACAAATAATATCTTCTAGACAATATCCACTCTCAGAATAAGTCCTCATTACATTTATTGTCACACTATTTAATAGAATAGTGAGGACAACTAATACTATCATCTCGGTCCATCACTCTGGTTCCACGACTCGTCCCGGCTATATTCTTATTTCACGAAGAAGACGGTGAAAGAAAGGGTGAGCTCAACTAGCCCAATAAAAATTATTATGACTAAGATAATGCAGAATAAATTATCATTAGACTTCAACAGTGTTAACTGATAAAATATAACAAACATCAAGTTTAACTGCAGCGGAACAAGCAATCCATTAGAAGAGTCAAGTAGAGAATAAAATCTACTATCTTCTATGATTTAAAAGGTTTTTCATTACTTTTATCATTTGGGACTCGACATAAATAATCCACATCATCGAATCACCCCTGCACTACGACCAAGGATATTCTTTAGTATCACGACCACAAATTATCCATGCACTACGGACCAAGGATATTTGTGTATTCATTAATGGTCATGATCATGCCAACAACTATCCATCAATGCACTACGGGCCAATGAGGACTTTTTCCACATCATTTGTAACATTACGGTCATGATTACACCGAATAATCCCTAGTCATAATCATACCAAGTCCATCTATGCACTATGAGGCCACGAGATGACTTTCAACATAATATAAACATGAGGATGATGACACTGATATAAGAATTCAATAAAACAAGTTCAAGAATTAATTTATCCATGAACCAATAACGTCCAAATTGTTAACATGATACTGCTTTGTGGAGTAAAATTCAAGAATGCTCAGAAGAATATATCCATGAAAAGATACTGGATGAAGCACAAATATCAAGGATATTTCACTAATTTCATGGAGTATAGAAGTCAAAACTTTAACCAACTGAGTATAATAACGAATGGAATAACAAAAGAAATCACCATGCATGCGGTACTTCGCATAGACATGTTATTCCAACAGATTAATAAGTAACGGAACCAGGTCAGGCAAAATTCTCACCGACGGGATGTTCCAACAGAATAATAAAGACAGAACCAGGTCCTGCGTAAACGCACAGACAGGATATTCCAATAGAATAATAATAAAGATGGAACCAGGTCCGGCGTAAACGCACAGACAGGATATTCCAACAAAATAATAATAAATACGGAACTAGGTCCGGCGTAAACGCACAGACAGGATGTTCCAACAGAATAATAAAGACGGAATATTAGAAGAATGTCACCAAGTATAGGGTAGTCTGCGTATACTGGTTATTCCAGCAGAATAATAAAGAATGGAATAACAGAAGTTCTCTTCATGAATACAAAAGAAATAATACCCCTTACGAATACAAAAAATAATATCCCTTACCGTAAAAGAAACTGAATATAAGAGTAGGGAAGGAGCACAATACTTTTCTATAGCTTCTCTATAATTTCTCTCTCTAGAGTTTCAGTGAATTCATAAGAAATAATGAAGGAATGAGTATCTATTTATAGAAAAATGGTTTGCATAGTAACTAACTCATGAATGGTCGAGATTGATTTACTTTAATCTGATGGTCCTTATTTAAAGCAAAATCTTTTAAATAAAATATAATATATTCTATTTATAATCTTATAAAACGAATAACCTTATAAAAGATTTTACTATACAAACACTATGCAGGCACTATGCAAACACTATGCAGGCACTATGCAAATACTATGCAAAATAAAATATAATATATTCTAATTATTGTCTAATAAAATAGATAACTTTATAAAAGTATTCTGTTTTATATAAAAAGATTTTACTATTAGCCTAATAAAATGAATAACTTTATAAAAGTATTCTATTTTATATAAAAAGCTTTTCCTGCTTATTACATTAATAATACCAATAAAACAAAACCGAGTGACTTATCACATAAGCATCAATAATCAATACCGTGTGTACTCTTTGTTCAACTACGCGTATTCATCGCACTTTTAACACGTGGTGTTTCAACAGCTTAATGGTAAAACTTCCGCCGTTATTTTCATAGAAAGTATTTTTGTCGTTTCTCAATCCGACAATAATTCCATTAATAGGTCCACCAATGATTGTCTTAGTTGTACGAATATTCCCTCGTTAAAACGAATATTCCCCGACCAATCGAATATTATATAACAACTTGCGTGCTTTTTGCAAAATTTATAAATACTACCCACAACTAAAACATTATATCAAATTCATTCCATAATATTCAAAATGATATTTAAAAAAAATCATCTTTATTCACAAAAGTTGGGGTCTTACATATAGTGTTTGCATAGTAAAATCTTTTATAAAGTTATTTGATTTATTAGATTATAAATATAATATATTATATTTTATTTAAAAGATTTTTCTTTAAATATGGACCGTCAGATTAAAGTAAATCAATCTGGACCGTTCATGAGTTAGTTACTATACGGTCCATTTTTCTATAAATAGAAGCTCATTCCTTCATTATTTCTTACGAATTCACTGAAACTCTAGAGAGAAAAATTATAGAGAAGCTATAGAAAAGTATCCTGCTCCTTCCCTACTCTTATATTCAATTTCTTTTACGGTAAGGGATATTATTTGTTGTACTCGTTAGGGGTATTCCATCTTTCTTATTGGTGAAATTCTTTTGTTATTCCATTCTTTATTATTCTGTTTGAGTAACCTGTATACGCGGGATACCTTATACTTGGTGAAATTCTTCTGTTATTCCATTATTTATTATTCTGTTGGAACATCCTGTCTGTGCATTTTACGCCGGACCTAGTTCCATTCTTATTATTCTGTTGGAATATCCTGTCTGTGCATTTTACGCCGGACCTGGTTCCAGTCTTTATTATTCTGTTGGAATATCCTCGTCTGTATGCGTTTTACTGCCGGACCGGGTTCCATTCTTTATTATTCATTGGAATATCACATGCATGTGTTTCTGTTTGGACTGGTTCCATTATTTATTATTCTGTTGGAATAACCTGCATGTGCGGTCTATCGCATGCCTGGTGATTTCTTTTGTTATTCCATTCTTTATTACACTCAGTTGGTTAAAACTTTGACTTCTATACTCCATGAAATTAGTGAAATATCCTTGATATTTGCGCTTCATCCAGTATCTTTTCATGGAAATATTCTTCTGAGCATTCTTGAATTTTACTCTACAAAGAAGTATCATGTTGACAATTTGGACGTTATTAGTTCTTGGATAAATTAATTCTTGAACTTGTTTTATTGAATTCTTATATCATTGTCATCATCCTCATGTTTATATTATGTTGAAAGTCATCTGTGGCTTGTAGTGCATAGATGGACTTGGTATGATTATGACCGTGGATTATTCTTGTAATCATGGTAGTAATGTTACAAATGATGTGGAAAAAGTCCTCATTGACCAGAAGCATTGATGGATGAGCTTGTTGGCATGATCATGACCATTGATGAATACACGAATATCCTTGGTTGTGGTGCATGGATAATTTGTGGTTGTGATACTAATGAATATCCTTGGCAGTAGTGCGGGGATGATGTGGATTATTTATTGTTTAGAGTCTCGTGATAAAAGTCATGAAAAACCTTTTAAATCATAGAAGATAGTAGATTTTATTCTCCACTTGACTCTTCTAATGGATTGATTGTTCACCTACCGCAGCTTAAACTTTATGTTTGTTATATTTTATCGGTTTAACATCTTGTTGAAGGCTAATGATAATTTATTCGCATTATCTTAGTCATAATATTTCTTCTTCGGGCTAGTTGAGCTCACCCTTTCTTTCACCGTTTCTCTTCGTGAAATGAGAATATAAATTGGGATGAGTCGGGAACTGGAGTGATGGACCAGATGATAGTATTAGTAGTCCTCACTATTACTCGTTAAATAGTGTGACAATAAATGTAATGAGGACTTATTCTGAGAGTGGATATTATCTAGAAGACAGTATTTGTATTAAAACTCACAGCTCTCTTGTTGTATATTAAAGATTGTATTTGTATTCTGTACCATATATTTGGAGACTCAGAATAGGTGATGTATACCTATTTTGGGGGCATCACACAAGGCAAGTATTAAGTATTTATGATGTTAATTTATCACATTTGATGCTTATAAAGAAAATTGAACAATATTGTTTAGTTGTGTCACCACAAGGACAATATTTTTCTTTTTTGAATATATGGAGTGCTAGGTTGGACTTAACTTGGATAATTTTGATTAGGATGTGCCACCACTTGATCAAAATAATCTAAGAGGCAAAATAGAAGGAGTTGCATAGTTGATGTAATTGACAAAAGTTGTCTACCTATTTATTTATATATAGTTTGTTGTGTCACCACAAGGCTATATACATTTGAAATGGGATCCTTATTCTCACTAGAAAATCTTTAATTAGATTTTACTGAACTATATAAGTGAGGGTAATATAGTTTGAAGAAAATAGTGGGAGATACCAATTTAAAACAAGACCTAATTTATTTTGCTAATTAATAAAAGAATGTATGCTAAAATATTGTTAATTACAAATTCATTTACAGAATTTTACAATGTCTAAATTACTATCACTGCGAAACATATTAGATGCTATTTAACCGGACCAAATCAAATGGATTGGTTAAGGAATTTGAGAAAAATTCTCACGGCTTAAAAGTTATCTTATATCCTTAATACGCCTATCCCTGCAATGGTTGCAGACAATGCCTCTGAGGAAGAGATTGCTACTTTTAGAAAATGGCAAGATGATTCACAGTTGGCTCAATGTATCATGCTCGCATCCATGAGTAACGAGCTTCAGCGTCAGCATAAAACAATGGATGCTCCTACTATACTCCTGCACGTCAAGTAGTTGATGGTGAGGAAAGTAGGACTGATAGATATCAGATATCTAAGGAGCTCTTCCGATCTAGAATGACCGATGACACTATAGTATAGATAAAAGTCCTTAATATAATCAATTTGATTGATCAATTAGGACAATGGGTTTTGTCATGGATGGAGAGTTGAGCCAAGATTTGATCTTGCACTCACTCCCGGACTCCTTCCACAATTGTTGTGAATTTTTCATATGAACAAGCTAGATATCAGCCTTGTTGATTTGCTTAACATGTTGAAAAATGTTGAGAGTCACTTTCTAACCAAGAAAGACCATGTCTTACTGGTAGGGGTCAAAGGATCTTCTGAAAAGAAGAACGATTCTAAGAAGGTAAATAGAAAAGGCAAAAACAAAGGATAATAAGAACAAAAACTGATGCGGATAGCAAAGGAGTTTGCTTCCACTGCAATAAGCCTGGACACCGGAAAGAAACTGCAAGAAGCATTTTGCAGAGGCTAACCAGAAGAAGCTTAGTGAAGTTTCGGTTACAAATACAATTTTGTTCATGATTTAAAATAAATTTTTCTTTAAGTCAAGGTTCTACTTGGGTATTGGATACCGGCTTTGGTTATCATAAATATAGATTTATGAAGGGACCAAGTAAAAGTAGAAAGCTAAATAAAGATAAGTAATCCTATGTGTAGGAAATGAAGCAAAGGTTGCTACATTAGCCATAGAAACTTATAGTTTAGCAATGCCTACGGGCAAGTCTATTAAGCCAATAAGTTGTTATTGTATTCCAGTTCTTGTTAGAAATATTATTTCCATTTTATTGTTGTACAATGAAATCTTTGGTATTATATTTAACAACAATTGTTGTTCTATTTATAATAATAATGTTTTGTATAGACTGAAATATTACTTAATGGATTTTGTGTACTTGACTTACGTAAAAATATATTTTGCAAATTGAAAAAACTAGTATAAGAAAAGGAGATGATCATTCAAAGAGTTGAATTTGTGTATTTGATGAAATACAAATGTGAATTATTTGAAAGGTTCAAAGAATTCAGAAGTGAAACAAATTGACAAAGTATTAAAATTCTTTGATCTGATCAAGGAATAAATACTTGTGCAATAAATTTCTAGATCATCTCAAATGGTTTTCTCATAATGGACGCCTCCTGATATACAATAATTGATTGATATATCTGAAAGGAAAAATCGTACCTTGTTGGACATGGTACGGTCCATAATGATTTTATCGACATTCTAGTATCCCTATAGGGTCATGCCCTAAAAATGGCTGCATATCTACAAAAAGGTAACCTCAAAATCTGGCCCCAAGACTCCATAAAAGTTATGGACAGGGAGGATTCCTAATCTTAAGTATGTTAAGATAAGGGGTTGTCCAACTTATGTGAAAAGGTTTCAAAGGATAAGCTTGGGACAAGATTTGACAAGTGTCAATTTGTGGGACATCCTAAAGTAAGTTTAGGGTATATGTTCTATGATCCTACTTAGCAAAAGGTGTTTGTTGCGAAACACGCTGCCTTCTAAGAAAAAGATGTTTATCATTGAAGGGGATAGTGGGAGGATTATAGATCTTTAAGAGTTCAAGATCCACAAAACACTATAAGTCAAATAAGAGGAAGTTGTAGATGGACCTATTGTACCACAACCAAATCGTAAATCTGGAATAGTACCGAAGATACCTAGAAGGTATGGATTCATCATAGATGATGATGAGGTGCACATCATAGAAGATGATGATCCAGTTAAATACGATGAAGTAAGAGTTGTAGACACTCAGAGAAATGAATTGAAGCAAGTTTCTCAAAAATGAAACATTCGTTTTGATGAAATAATCAAAAGAGTTTGATTTTATCAAAAAATAAGAATGAACCTAGTGTGTACAAAAGGGTCGGTGGGAGCATCGTGACATTTCTAGTATTATGTGTTGATATAATACGGATAAGGAATGACATACCAATGCTACAATCAGTAAAGATAAAGTTGTCTAAATATTCCTCCACAAATGATTTGCGAAGAGTATCGTTATTGGGGATACAAATCTATATAAATAGATTCAAGAGGATGCTCAACTTAACCCAAGGAACGTATAATCATTTGATGCTAAATTCATTTAGCATGGCAAACTCCAAGAGATGTCTCATGTTGATGAGCCATGGAGTGAATCTCTCTTAATAGTCCCCATAGACTCATAAAAGAGAGATCGCATGAGTAACTTTTATGTATGCAATGAAATATACGAGACCTGATGTTGATCGGTCATATTCTAGATAAGATCACTGTAAGACAGTGAAAAACATCTTAAAGTACTTAACCGGCACTAAGGATGTGATTAAAATTCATGGTGGGTCTAAATAAAACTAGAGGGCTTAACAGACTCAAGTTTTTTCAGAAAGACCAAGACGACAAAAAATCCACTTTAAGGTAAAGCGTTACCTTGAACGGTGGTGCAGTGAATTGGAAAGGTTTCAAACAACAAGAAGTTGTTGGTTTAGTGATAAAGACAAAGTATGTAGCTGTAAATGAAGCTGCAAGTTGATTGTTTGGATAAAAGTTTATTACAGAACTAGGAATAGTTCCTAAGTCTCATCTTGGATCTAAACATGTGTTGTGGCACTTTCATTTGATTAAAGAATCATTGAAAGATGGGAAATCACTATAGAGATAGTGGACTCTCAAGAACAATATTACATATCCATTTACTGAAGCTTATCCAACAGCAGGATAATCGTCACTTATAGAAGAAGAGTATGGGATACCATGACGATTGGCTTTAGTGCAAGTGGGAGATTGAAAGTAGTATGCACAAAAGCCAATCATGTTTGATGATAAAGCATATACTTTGTAACAATCTTATTCGTTTATTAATAAAAAGTATTAATTTATTAAAGGCTTTTAATTATCTACATGATGTTATTTTATAATATGTGATAAACCCATATTTTTAAACAATGCTTTTAGAATAATGATGATGATCATTCTAATAAGATCTAAATTCTTAGAAAGCTTAAAACTAAAATAGATCCCAATCGTTGGATTACTAAATTGGGGATTAGTGAATCCGGATAGATTGGTACATACGTTGCTTGCTCATTGGATGAGGATGATTGATCTCATGATCATTTGTGTGGAGACACTAAAGCAATTATATAGGTGATTATTGGAGAATAAGTTCATTGAACGTGGCTCGCTAAGGAATACCTAATGGAGTTTTACTTTCCTGTCAATAGGAATTCCTGTAGTGATAGTAGTACAAGTGATCCTTGGACTTGAGATCATCATAGTATCTTGTGTATGATGAGTTATACTTTAACTTATTCCTTAAGACCCTTAGGGTATATCAAAGGGTATCTTGGGTATAATAAGTTGTACATGTAGATAATGTATGATCAATAAAGAATCTACCACTTCTAGTAAAAGAGAGAAATGTCCTATGTGATTCGATAAATGACAACCCAAGAGTCCTCCTTGGCAAGCGAGAATGAAATTAGAAAAGAATTTCTAATTTGCATTATTTGAGTTGTGCATTTAAGAGTCGAAATACATATAATTAAATAAAATAAGACTTGACGATAATTCCATGTCTTATATTTAATTGGGACATTGTATGGTGGAAGGATTGAATTGTGCAGGTAACTATTTACTCAAAGGTTCTTTTATGATTAATGTTGAAATCTATATTATCTGGAAAGTCGTTAATCGCTAGGGAAGCTTAACCCTATTGTAGAATAAATACTATTTATTTAAATAAATTAATAATTTAATTATTTATTTAAATAAGATTAGAATTGTTCTAATTTATTTATTCACAATCGGTTTAATATGGAGAACCTAAAGGGTCACACCATAAAAGGAAGAATAATTATTTAAGAAGTTAATGGCATAATCGTAATAATATGTTAAGTGTATTTAATTTAATCTATGGTGATAGAATAAATTAAATAGCTTAATATTATTATTTAATATTTTGGAAATATTAAATATATAAATTAATAAGAGGAGTCTTATTAATATTATTATAATTATTATTATTTTAATTTCTAAAGAGTTGGAAATTAGTTTAATATTAGTACTCTAATTAATTCCTAAAAAGATTAGGAGGCTAATTATTTAAAAGTTTAATTAATTATTCCTAATAAGATTAGGAGCATAATTAATTAAAGGAATTTAATTAATTAAAATAAAACTCAATTCCTTAATTGTTAAGGAGGGTTGCCCACATCTATAAATAAGAGGTGTCTTATTATGGGTGAGTTGTTGTTGACGTTTTCATAGAATACGTAATTCCAATAGTTGGGAGAGTACGCTCCTTTTCTATGAGAGATAAAAAATTAGGGTTTTGCCAAATACCCATCTTCTTGAATCTTTATTCTTTCTTGGTAGATCACCTCTAGAGGCCAAACACTTGGGTGGCTAACGTTGATCAAAGGAAGGAACCAAACCCGGTGGATTCAAGTTGAACGAAAAAAGATTTGAGGTGAACTTGTACTGAGGAAGCTCGGATCTTCAAGGGTATGATTCTTGTCCTTCATATTTTTGTTTAATTAATAATTGTGCATAAAGGATGATCCGGGTATATGGTTTGTAAAATTTTAAACTCTGATTTTTCACGCTTCTGCTTATTTTATGCAATTTGATTACGTTAATGAATATTACAAACCTAACAATTATCAACTAACAAGTTAAAACGAAAAGATTTTTAAATATCTATTCAACCCCCCCCCCCCCCCTAGATAACTATTGTGCCTCCGGGAACTAACAATTGGTATCAGAGCAGGTTCTATTATACAGCCTATAAAGCTTAAGTAGATCCAATGGCACACTTACCAAGCGAATCAAGGACTGGAGGAGACAACAAGCCACCAATGTGCAACAAAGATAAATTTGCAAACTAGAAAGTTAGGATGCAAGCATACATGGACTCAATAGATGAAGACCTATTTGAGACTGTTCAGAATGGGCCCTATGTTCGAACAAAGCTTGCACCAACTGCAGACGATCCAAACAGAATACAAATCAAAGTCAAAGAGGAGTGGACAGACAACGAGAAGAGAGCTGTTCAACTCGACAAGAAAGCTAAGAACATTTTGTTTCAATCATTAGAAGATGATCAGTTCAAAAATGTGATCAACAGCAAAGGAGGTTTCGGAATCACTTCTCATCATGCATGAAGGAACGGAAGAAGTAAGAGAAAATAAACAATCTCTCTTAACGCAACAATATGAAATGTTCGCACACGTTCAAGGAGAGAACATCACTGCCACCTACGAGAGATTCAACGTTCTACTCAACTCTCTACGAGCATATGGAAAGATCTATCCAAACAAAGATCTAATCATAAAGTTCATGAGAGCCTTACCAAGCAGGTGGGATGCCAAAACCACTACTATCAGAGAGTCAAAGAATCTCCATGAGATGACTGTTTAACAGCTATACGGCAACCTTCTGACATACGAATTGGAGCTGACTCAACGAGCAGAAACTCTATCAGAAGGAAGAAAGAAGGATAAGAGTGTTGCTCTCAAAGCAACTGAAAGTACCTCAAAGGTCAACAGTGAAATTGACTCTAACTATGATGAAGATGATGATGAGGACTTTGCAATGATGGTAAGAGGACTAAGAAGATTCATGCGTCAAGGCAAAACCAGCAAGCCAAAGAAGGTCAGCAACTACAGCAGCCAGGAGCAAATGAATGAGCTATGCTACAACTGCAAGAAGCCTGGCCATTTCATTCCCAACTGCAACAAACCTCTAAGAGAAGAACTGATGAAGAAATCACATGCAAAGAAGGAATACAAAGGTAACAAAAGGCCTCAGAAGAAAGAAAAAGGCCTTGTAGCTGGAGGATCGTGGAGTGATTCAGACAATGACTCAAATCCTGAATCTGGAGATGATGAAGACCCTCAAATGGCTAATCTATGCCTAATGGCCAAACATGCAAAGGATAAACTTAACTCCAACATACATGAAGTAAGTATCGATGA
Organism: Panax ginseng; assembly: GCA_020205605.1. Lineage (NCBI taxonomy): Eukaryota > Viridiplantae > Streptophyta > Magnoliopsida > Apiales > Araliaceae > Panax > Panax ginseng. The sequence goes on from CM035127.1 coordinate 67,515,496, forward strand.
GGTATTTGATTTCAACTCTCCTGATGTAGACATTAATGATTTAAGAACTGCACTGCATGGCATAACAACTAATCTGCATCAATACATGAAGTGGTTCAGAATTCTGTCGAAGGATTATTCACTTCTTCAAGAGGAGAAAAAGAAAGTTCAAGAAGAACTAGAAGCAGCTCTTCTAAGTACTAACTTTCTCTCCAAGATTGAGGCTGAGAATGAGATCTTAAAACAGACCAATGAGCTCAGTACACAAAGAGAGTCCAATCTAACCTCCAAAATTGAGGAACTAGAAAAGACTATCTCTACATGGAACAAATCCTCATCATCCATGGACTCCCTGCTCTCTAGTCAAAGAAGTGCATTTGACAGAACAGGCTTAGGCTTTGGGGAATCCACCTTAGAGCCATATGTGGAAAAGATAAAGGAAACTAGCACTAGTAATTCTTCAAGTTTCAGTAGAGGCATTACATTTGTGAAATCCTCACAGAAGGAAGAACCAGCCCAACCCTGTTCTACTGTTTCCATCCATACTCAAAGGAGTAAAGGATCTCATGCTGGCCTGGGCTTCAGAAAAGAGAAGAGTAACCAATCCTCTACTCACCAACCTCTAAGGATCGTAGAGTCAAATAAAACCAACTCTACGAACCAACTGGGAAGGTACAGTAGAGGTAAGATACACTCCTCACTTTTCATGAGACCCAAGGACATGTGGAAGAAGAAAAATCAGTTTAACAGAAGGATGACTAAAGAACCACAAAAGTCCAAATGGAGGATGAACTCTTACACACACACATGCATGCATCATACTAAGTGCTTTGTGTGCAATAGAGTTGGTCACAAGGCTGCAAAATATTATTATAATTCTATGCATGTGAGACCCAAGATCAAACAGATTTGGGTCCCCAAGGGTACTAACAAAATAGGACCCATGCAAATATGGGTACCAAAATGAAGGTTTGATGTTACCACAGGAAAAGAGCTCTACGATCACGACCTGGTATCTAGACAGTGGATGCTCAAGGCACATAACTGAGAACAAAGCCCTTTTGTCTAACTACATAGAAAAGGAATGTCCCTCAGTCATCCTTGGAGACAATGGTTCTAGCAAGACGAGAGGATATGGCTCAGCTGGAAATGGAGCAGTGTCCTTCAGTAGAGTGGCCTATGTGGAAGGATTACAACACAATCTTCTGAGCATCAGCTAACTCTGCGACAAGGGTCATCAAGTAACATTCCTCAACAATCAGTGTCAAGTCAGAGATTTGAAGACATCTGCTGTAAAGCTAACCAGAACAAGAGAAGGAAATGTCTACACAGTGAATCTTGGATAGCTTACAAAGTTAGCAAGTGAAGATCGTAGTGTTCAAGTCATTAAGAGAAATTATAGTGCTCTTGTTTGATGGAATCAGATCAAGCACCAAGGTAATAAGACACCACGATCTGGATCGTAGAGTATCATCTGTCGTGTGTTAGAAGCATCGAGCCCTACCTTTTTGTTTGAAGATATATCTCCAACAAATATGGAATGGGTTTCAAACGTTGAAGTCCCCACCATTTCCAACGGTACAAAAGATATCCTTAGTATGCAACAAAGAAGCGTATTGAAGAAGCTAAGGAAAGTACCATTGGTAAAAGAAAAACACCTTTTCAGGTGTTAGGTGAGAAAGCAGTCTGCTGTGTCAGTGGGCCAAAATGCAATTCAGAAGATGTGCAGAAAAGTCTCCATCAAAGTACAGAAATGTTAAATGCATTAATGCTTCAACGGATGGATCAAAGGGATAGATTTCAAGATTACGTATATGCAAAAGATATGCAGATGAAAGAGGTAAGCAAGCATTGAACAAAACGTACAAGAACACTCACGCTCAACTCTACGATCTGAGAAAAAGAAAAGTTTGCTCAGCTACTCAGTTCTTTCGAACAAGTGCTTAACAGCAACTGAGTAGCAACCATCAAGAACTCAACAACTATCAATCAACTGAAGTAAGAGTTCCAAGTCAGAAGGACTTTAAGAGTTCTAAGTGAATTGTAAAGAGCCAAGTTTGCTGGACTTGAAGAGTTCAAGAATGAACTAAGAAGTTCCTAGACTGCTGGTCTAGAAGGAATCTGAGTGATTCAGAAAAGTGTAAAAGACATCTTTAGTGGATTTCCTACTCGAAGAGTAGAAAAGTGGACTAGGAGCTTTAAGTGCTCTGAACCACTTAAAATGACTGTGTCTATTACATTCTTGCTATAACTGCCATATCTTCCATGACTGTTATAACTGCCTCACTCTCATAAACTCACTATCTTAAGGGAGATTAAAACAAATATTAATTCCGCTGAGTTTTAATCATTATCAACTAACAAGTTAAAACGAAAAGATTTTTAAATATCTATTCAACCCCCCCCCCCCCCTTTCTAGATAACTATTATGCCTCCGGGAACTAACATAAAATACGACAAAACATAAACTGAGAGTTTTAATACGAATATTTTCTTCTAGACAGTAGTCAACTCAAATGAAGTCCTAAATACATTTATTATCACACTATGTCATAGAATAATGAGGACTACTAATGCTATCATCTGGACCTTCACTCCGTTCCCCAACTAGTCCTAGCTACGTTCTCATTTCCTAAAGAGAACAATGAAAGCAAAAGGGTGAGCTCAACTAGCCCAGTAAGAAATATTATGAATAAGATAATGCAGAATAATTTATCGTTAGCCTTCAACAGTGTTAAACTGATAAAATATAACAAACATCAAGTTTAACTGCAGCGGAACAAGCAATCCATTAGAAGAGTCAAGTAGAGCATAAAATCTACTATCTTATATGATTTAAAAGATTTTTCATCACTTTTATCGCTAAGACTCAGCTTAATAAATAATCCACATCATCGAATCGCCCCTGCACTACGGCCAAGGATATTCTTTAGTATCACGACCATAAATTATCCATGCACTACGGGCCAATGATATTAGTGTATTCATCGATGGTTATGATCATGCCAACAACTGTCTATAAATGCACTACGAGCCAATGAAGACTTTTACCACATAATTTGTAACATTACGGTCATGATTATACCGGATAATCCCTGGTCTTAATCATACCAAGTCCATCTATGCACTACAGGCCACAGATGACTTTCAACATAATATAAACATAAGGATGATGACAATGATATAAGAATTTAATAAAAAAAGTTCAAGGATAAATTTTTAAATATTTATAATTTAATTTATCCAGAATTCAATATTGTCCAAATTGTCAACATGATACTGCTTTGTGGAGTAAAATTCAAGAATGATAATGTATCAAAAATGATTTGGACCGAAAAGAAATCAATTTTTGTTATGAATAGTACTCTAGGTGAATAGTACCCCGTGAATAGAACTTTGGGAATAGTACTTTGTGAATAGTACCCATGAATAGTACTTTTGTGAATAATACCGTATAAATGGATATTACTCATGGACAGTACTCCGACATGAAAAACTTAAAATTTAACAAGAATGTGTAGAAAATATCCTTGTGAAGCGATACTAGATGAAGCACAAATTTCAAGGATATTCTACTAATTTCACGGATATTCTACTAATCAATTTTTGTTATGAATAGTACTCCAGGTGAATAGTACCCGAGTGAATAGTACCCCATGAATAGTACTTCGGGAATAGTACTCCCTGAATAGTACTTTGTGAATAGTACTTGTGAATAGTACTTTGTGAATAGTACCCATGAATAGTACTTTTGTGAATAATACCGTATAAATGGATAGTACTCATGGACAGTACTCCGGCATGAAAAACTTAAAATTTAACAAGAATGTGCAGAAAATATCCTTGTGAAGCGATACTAGATGAAGCGCAAATTTCAAGAATATTCTACTAATTTCACGGAATATAGAAGCAATACTTTAACCGAATGATGGTATAATCAGGAATACGAGACGAAATAATATTTCTCATATACTACAGAGTATTGAAGAAAATATTATTCCTATGAATACTGAACAAAATAATATCCCTTACCTCGTAAGAAGACCGGATATCGGAATAAAGTGAGGTAGCGCACTTTCTCTACTTTTTCTCTTTAAAGCTTCTCTCTCTATAAATGCTCTTGTGAGTCTTAGTGAATTGGTGAGAATGAAAGAAGAATGAGCTTCTATTTATAGGAAAATATAGTTTCGATAATTGCACGTTTTGGGGCTCAAAATATTATAGTATAATACCTTCATCTTTTTCTTCAGTTTTAATTTAGTCCTGCAAGTATTATCAAACTTGCACCACCTCCCCTAATAGTACATCTTGTGAATCAATAGTACAATGATGTGAATCAATAGTATAATCATGTGAAAAAAATAATTATAGATAGTACCTTCATCTATATCTCCATTTTTAATTTAGTCATGCAAGTATTATCAATCTTGCACCACCTCCCCTAATAGTACATGCATGTGAATCAATAGTACACACATGTGAATAAATATTTATAAGCATGTGAATTAATAGCAATTAATTGCTCATTTATCCGATTAATTACCCGATTGGCCAATATAGCCTCCAGACATCCATTATTATCGAAATAGATGTCGATTTCCACTAACACTAATAATCCCAGCATAATGGAAATATCAATTTCATCTTTAATCAACACGAACTTATTCATCATTAATATTATAACTCACAATATTTAACAATCATATCATTCCCACGAAAGAGGGGGCTTTCCGATAAGGATTTCTCCATATTGGCACGCAATTAGGTGACCAAACCTCTCATTGATAGAACTTTCTAGACATTGTCAATATTGCAAATAATAATATGAATAACTTTGTCGTCTCAATTATTGATTTAATAATATAAAATATTATGCAGATGATATTGTGACAATTATTGAATCAATAATATGAAAGATATTATGCAAAGAATTATCAGAGCAATAATTGAGTATAACCGAGTGACTTCTCACGTAAAGCATCAATAATCAATACCGTAGTGCTACTATGCAACCACGCCAGACATCAGTTTTTTACCACCGGGTAGTTCAACAGTTTAATGGTAAAACTTTGGCCGTTATTTTTATAAAAAGATAATTTTTTTTTGTTTTCTAACTACGACAATACTTTCGTTGTGGGGTCCACCAATGATTGTGTCATCGTACGAATATTCCCTGTTAAAACGAATATTTCCCGACCAATCCAATATTATATAACCACTTGCTTACCATGCAAAATTTGTAAATAATACCCACAACTATAACATTATATCAAATCCACACCATAATATTCAAAAATATATTTCGAGAAAAAAATTAATCTTTATTCATAAAAGTTGGGGTCTTACAACCTCCCTTCTTATGAAATTTCGTCCTCAAAATTAGGGTGCGACTGTATGTCAAGAGGTGAGGATACCTTGACTTCATTTCGATTCTAACTCCCGTGTCATTTCCTCAACATCGTGGTTTCTCCACAAAACTTTGACTTGAGGTATAACCTGGAGCGTAGAATATGATCCTTCTTATCCAAGATTTTAACAGTACCTCTTCATACGTTAAATCTTCCGCTATCTCGTCCTGGTTCTAATTCAATAATGTGGTTCGGTCTTTCACATATTTATGTAATATAGATATGTGAAAAACGTTATGAACACGAGACATACTATGGCAGTAAGGCGAGTCTATAAGCCACGCTTCCTACTCGATCGAGGATTAAAATGGGCCAATGAATCGAGGATTGAGCTTTTCTCTCTTTCCAAATCTCATAACTCCTTTCCATGGAGCAACACGTAACAACACATGATCTCCAATATTGAATTCCACGCCCTTTTCGATGAAGATCAACATAACTCTTTTGTCGATCTTGTGAGGTTTTTATATGTTGTCGATCGCTTTGAATCTTTTCAATAGTCATACGCATCAACTCCGGGTCCCAACAACGTTGCTTCACCCACCTCATCCCAGCATACTAGAGAATGACACTTTCTTCCATACAACGCCTCAAATGGAGCCATGCCAATACTTGATTGATAACTGTTGTTATAGGAAAACTCCACCAATGGTAAGAACTTGTCCCAACTTCCTTTGAAGTCAAGGACACAGAGTCTTAATAAATCTTCAAGAGTTTGAATAGTCCTCTCCGACGCGCCTCATCCCATTCGAGGATGATATGCTGAACTAAATCGTAAATTCATGCCCATAGCTTTTTGCAAACTAACCCAAAATCGTGAAGTGAATCTTGGGTCTCGATCAGAAATTATGGATACTTGCATACAATGCAATCTTACAATCTCATTTATGTACATACGAGCAAGACGCTCAAGTGTATAAGTTTCTCAGATTTCGGTAAGAAATGAGCAGACTTGGTCAATCTATCAACAATGACCCAAATCGCATCTATACCTTGAGAAACCTTGGGAAGACCAAGAATCTAAATCCATGGTAATGTGCTCCCACTTCCATTCTCGAATTTCAAGTGGTTGCAATGGACCTTTTGGCACTTGATGCTCTTGCCTTGACTCGCTGACAAGTTAGACACCTTGAGATAAACCCCGCTATATCTCTCTCTTCATATTGCTCCACCAAAATGTATGTCAAGATCACGATACATTTTGGTACTCCAGATGGATTACAAACGGTGTGTTGTGCGCCCCATCATGATTTTATACTTCAAGTCGTAATCGTTAGGAACACAAAGTCTAGAGTTGACTCAAAGTATTCCTTCTTCATCGATTCTTGCTTTCGGAATAGCACCTTCTTGCACTTTCTTCCTCATACGCATCAGCTCCAATTCTGTAGCTTGAGCAGCTGTAACTTTATCGATTAAAGTCGGTTCTACTCCTATATTCGCCATCACCACATGGGTTCCTAGAGTCTTTAACTCTACCTCCATCTTTTGTAAGCCATACAAAATGGGCCTTTGCGTTGACAATATCACACTCGTACCCACATATGATCTTCTACTCAATGCGTCAGCTACTATGTTCGTTTTTCCAAGATGGTATTGAATGGTATGATCATAATCTTTCAATATCTCAAGCCATCGTCATTGCCGCATGTTGAGTTTCTTTTGAGTGAAGAAATATTTGAGGCTTTTATTATCCGTATAGATCTCCACCTTCTCTCCATACAGGTAATGCCTCCAAATCTTAAGCGCAAAAACGACAACTACCAACTCTAGATCATGAGTAGGATAATTCCTCTCATATTCTTTGAGTTGTCGTGAGGCATAGGCTATGACTTTCCCATGTTGCATGAGAACACACCCTAAACCTTTGCCTGAAGCATCACTATATATGACAAATCCCTCCGAACCAACTAGTATTGTCAAAATAGGTGCTTAAATGAGCCTCCTCTTGAGTTCTTGAAAACTCTTCTCACATTCCTCGCTCCAACCGAATTTTGTATCTTTTCGAGTCAGCTAAGTTAATGGAGTAGCATTCGAGAAAATCCTTCCACGAACCTCCGATAATAACCAAATGTTCCGAGAAAGCTACGTGATTTCGGCCATCGACTTAGGTTGCTCCTACTTTGAATTGCTTCAATCTTTTCCGTCAAACGATATATTCCGTGATTTGATATTACGTGCCCAAGGAATGCTACTTCCTCAAGCCGTAACTCGTATTTCTTCAACTTGTCATATAACTTGTTTTCACGAAGCTTTTGGAGTATCACCTCAAGTGTTGCTCATGATCTTCACGACTTTTGAGTAAATGAGGATGTCATCAATAAAGATTTACCCACAAAGTGATCCAAATATTCCTTGAATACTCTGGCTCATCATATCCATGAAGGCAACAGAGCATTAGTCAATCCAAAAGACATGACTAGGAATTCATAATGCCCGCATCTAGTTCTCGAAAGCGCCTTTTGAATGTCATCGCTTTTAATCTTCAACCGATGATATCCGTAACGAAGATCGATCTTTGAAAAGAATTTCGCGCCTTGCAACTGGTCAAATAGGTGATCAATGCGAGGCAACGGATATCTATTTTTGAAAGTGACATGGTTCAACTCCAGATAATCAATATAAAGTCGCATACTCATATCTTCCTTTTTCACAAATAGAACAGAGCACCCCAAGGAGACGTATTTAGGGCCGAATGAAATCGATGTCTAACAATTCCTGCAGCTTGGGTCTTTAACTCCTCAAGTTCAATAGAGCCATTCGATATGGGGCTTTGGAAATGGGTTTTGTACCGGTTCAAGGTCGATACAAAATTCAATTTCACGCCTGGGGTAGGCCAGTGAAGTTCTTCGTGAATACGTCAGAAATTTATTAACAATAGAAATATCATTCAAAATCGACGATTTTTTTTGTTTAAATCATGATATGAGCTAAGAAAGCTTGACATCCATTTTTCAATAAATGAATAGCTTTATGGATTGAGATGACAAAGATGATTGATTTTAATGGTTTGGTTGTTTGAATTCGCATAATAGGTTGGTTAGAATATGAAAGCTAACAACCTTACGAAAAATATCAATCAATTTTTGCATGATGAGTAGTTAACCAATCAATCCCTAGAATTACGCCAAATGCAAGTATTTTCAATTAAATAAGATCGATAGGTAATGTGAGGATACCGATTTGAACCAAACAAGACTTATAAATAAAGGGATGTAATGAAGGTTTCTCCCAAATCGGAGTTTCAACAGATAAGTCAAAGTCTAATTTCTCCTAGAGTCAAATTTAAACGCTGAGCGCAAGTAGGAGAAAAAAAAGAATGGGTAGAACCGGTATCAAATAAGGTATATACTTCGCTAGAGTTTATGATGAGCTTACCCGTGATGACCTCGTTCGGGTTCCTTGCTTTCTGAGAGGTCGCAACAAACGCTCTCCCTTGAACTACTGGATTTGACTTGTTCGGGATGGCATTTGGTGTCACCATTCCAACTGGACTTGGCTTCCCAAAGACGACAAAATCTAGCTAGGTGACCTTCTCTTCCACAATTGTAACACGCTTTTGGATCGGCACAGCATACGCTTTGACCGATGTGTCCTCCCTCCGTATTTGAAGCATATGATAGGTGGTCGTTTCTCTTCCTTAACAACGGTGTTGGTGATGACGCCTTTTCCATCATTGTTGAATCTCCTCTTCTTGAAATGTCCACTTTTATTGTCTTAGCCATGATTACCACCAAAGTGGTTACCATTTCGCATGTTGATTCCTCCACGCTTGTTGTCACCGCTCAATGACTATTACCATCGTTATTATCATTTTGCTCTACTACTTTCTCTTGGTTGGTTTGACTCGTTATCGCGCTCTAATAATTAAGCCCTATTTACAACATCCTAATACAAACACGCTTTGAGAAATTAAGTATCGACGATATCTCGGGTTTCAAACCTCTTAGAAACATCCGCGACATTCTCTCCTCATTATCAACCAAGTGGGACGAAACCGGGACAACTCTAAACTTAGCTTCAGATCGCGACACTACCATATTGTTCTCGCTTCCAAATTTTATGAACTCTACCTCCTTCATGTGATGAATACTTTTGGTAAAGTACTTGTCATTGAACAGTTCTTAGAACTTCTCCCAAGACATCTTTAATGCGGCAGGTTGAGTAGGCTTTACCGATTCCCACCAGTAGTCTGCCTCTCCTCATAACATAAAGATGGCAAATGGAACCTTTTGCTCCTTGGAGCATCCCAAGACATCAAATATCTTGGTGATCTGCTTTATCCATGTCTTCGCCTTAAGTGGTTTTGGCTCTCCAATAAACTCCGTGGTCCCACTCCTTGAATCATTTAGCGGTGACCGTCCGAGAGTTTCCAATGTTTCCACCGCATTTTGAACAGAGTCGCTCTCACCGATGTTGCATGAATTGCATAAAGCCTCCTAACATCCCATTGTTCATCATTTAAATCATTGTTGTTGTTTTCCGAGGATTATTGCCATCCTAATGGACATTATCCTGGGTATTGATCGTTGGTGACTCAACGGTCTCATGTGCTTCATTGCTTATCTCAACATTTTCGGATGCTATTTTCAAATACTGCCACAAAACAAGGGTTAATTGACATGTCACATATTATCCCTATACTCCAATCGACCGACCAAATAAATACCAAATAAACTTAGGTAGGTCATACTAATGCGAAGGAATTCTCCGCCTCTCCCTCCTAGTTCTTTGTCTCTCACATCTCACCCGTGGATCATATCCCTAAGCTTTGATACTAAACCGCGTGACGCCCCCAAAATAGGTATACATCACCCATCTTGAGTCGCCAAATACATGGTACAAAAAATTCAAATACAACTTAATAATACAACAATTGTCGTAAAAATACGACAAAAAACATAAACCGAGAGTTTTAATACTAATATTGTCTTCTAGATAGTATTCAACTCAAATGGAGTCCTCAATACATTTATTATCACACTATTTCATAGAATAGTGAGGACTACTAATGCTATCATCCGACCGCACTCCGCTCCCCGACTAGTCCCAAATTTACGCTCTCATTTCCTCAAGAGAACAATGAAAGCAAAAGGGTGAGCTCAACTAGCCCAAGAAGAAATATTATTACTAAGATAATGCGTAATAATTTATCGTTAGCCTTCAAATGTTGTTAAACCGATAAAATATAACAAACATCAAGTTTAATCATAAAGCTGAACAAGCAATCCATTAAAGAGTCAAGTAGAGCATAAAATCTACTATCTTCTATGATTTAAAAGATTTTTCATCACTTTTATCACCGAGACTCAAATTAATAAATAATCCACATCATCGAATCACCCCGCACACTACGGCCAAGGATATTCTTTAGTATCACGACCACAAATTATCCATGCACTACGGGCCAAGGATATTCGTGGTATTCATCAATGGTCATGATCATGCCAACAACTCGCCTATCAATGCACTACGGGCCAATGAGGACTTTTACCACATCATTTGTAACATTACGGCCATGATTATACCGAATAATCCTCCTCGGTCATAATCATACCAAGTCCATCTATGCACTACATACAGCCACAAATGACTTTCAACATAATATAAACATGAGGATGATGACAATGATATAAGAATTCAATAAAAAACAAGTTCAAGGATAAATTTTAAAGATTTATAATTTAATTTATCCGTAATTCAATATTGTCCAAATTGTCAACATGATATCGCTTTCAGGAGTAAAATTCAAGAATGATAATGTATCAAAATGATTTGGACCAAAAGAAATCAATTTTTGTTATGAATAGTACTCGTGAATAGTACCAAGAGTGAATAATAGACTTTGTGAATAGTACTTCGTGAATAGTACTCTTTGAATAGTACTTTGAAATAGTACTTTGTGAATAGTACTTTATGAATAGTACCCATGAATAGTACTTTTGTGAATAGTACCGATAAATGGATAGTACTCATGGACAAGATTCTAAGATGAAAAACTTAAAATTTAACAAGAATGTGCGTAAAATATCCTCAGAAGTTTATACTAGATGAAGCACAAATTTCAAGGATATTCTACTAATTTCACTTAATATATAAAGCAATACTTTAATCAAATGATGGTATAATCAGAATACGAGACGAAATAATATTACTCACATACTACAAAGTATGGAAGAAAATATTATTCCTATGAATACCGAACAAAATAATATCCCTTACCTCGTAAGAAGACCGGATATCGGAATAAAGGAGGTAGCGTACTTTCTTCTACTTTCTCTCTAAAGCTTCTCTCTATAAATGCTCTTGTGAGTCTTAGTGAATTGGTGAGAATGAAAGAAGAATGAGCTTCTATTTATAGGAAAATATAGTTTCGATAATTGCACGCTTTGGGCTCAAATATTATAAAGATAATACCTTCATCTTTTTTCTTCATTTTTAATTTAGTCCTCGCAAGTATTATCAAACTTGAACCACCTCCCCTAATAGTACATCTTGTGAATCAATAGTACAATCATGTGAATCAATAGTACAATCATGTGAAAAAAATAATTACAATATAGTACATTCATCTATACCTCCATTTTTAATTTAGTCATGCAAGTATTATCAATCTTGCATCACCTCCCCTAATAGTACATGCATGTGAATCAATAGTACACACATGTGAACAAATAGTTATAAGCATGTGAATTAATAGCAATTAATTGCTCATTTATCCAATTAAATACCCAATTGGTCAATATACCCTCCAGACATCCATTATTATCGAAATAGATGTCGATTTCCACTAACACTAATAATCCCAACATAATGGAAATATCAATTTCATCTTTAATCAACACGAACTTATTCATCATTAATATTATAACTCATAATATTTAACAACCAGATCATTCCCAGAAAGAGGGGGCTTTCCGATAAGGATTTCTCCTATCAAGGCAAGTAAATTAGGTGACCAAACCTCTCCTCGATGTAACTTTCTGTATATTGTCAATATTGCAAATAATAATATGAATAACTTTGTCGTCTCAATTATTGATTTAATAATATAAAATATTATGCAGATGATACTGTGATAATTATTGAATCAATAATATGAAAGATATTATGCAGCAATTACTGTAGAAATAATTGAGTATAACTGAGTGACTTCTCACGTAAGCATCAATAATCAATATCGTGTGCTACTATGTAACCACACGTATTACTGTAATTTTACCACTGTGTAGTTCAATAGTTTAACGTTAAAACTTTTGCCGTTATTTTTATAAAAAAATAATTCTGTCATTTTCTAACTACGATAATACTTTCGTTATGGGGTCCACCAATGATTGTGCCGTCATACGAATATTCCCTGTTAAAACGAATATTCCCCGACCAATCGAATATTATATAACCACTTACTTACCTTGCAAAATTTGTAAATAATACCCACAACTATAACATTATATCAAATCCACACCATAATATTCAAAAATATATTTTGAGAAAAAAATTAATCTTTATTCATAAAAGTTGGGGTCTTACATTGTTGGTAACATTAGTAGGAGTGCAAGAATTGCTCAAGTGAGTTGTTTCTCTAAAGTATAGTTACACAAACACCCATGCACATTACACAATATTTACAACTCTTTCTTCAGAAGACTCTTTCTTTAAATGATTTATTTTAAAAGCTTTATCGGAAATATTATTTTAAAATGTCATTTTATTACTTCAAAAGTTATTTTAAAAGTTTATTCTACACCATTTTGTACTCTACACAAGTTTATTTTAGAAATACTATCAATATATTTTTTGGGATTTTACTAGATACGAGTTAGTGTACAATATAAAACTTATATGAGGTAATTACTAATTAAATCATGAATATACATTTAGGTTGATCTCCTACATAAGAAGTTGAATCTAGTCACATGTTAAGATAAATAATATCATTTTCTTTCATACTTCTAAATTTAAATTTACCATGGTAATAAGTTTTTAATCATTTCTACAACCCTTAACATTAAATGATGAAAATTCTGAAATACAAATTCGTTAAAATTTTCATAAAAGTATGTATTTCATCTAATATCTTTTGACATGAACATTCCTGTTGAATTCTAACTGTTATATTCAAATTGCAAACTTTTGGACTGTGAATGATGAGTGGGTTTTATACCAATGAATTGAGTGCGTTTGAGCTTAATCTTTTGGAAGTTTTTAAGTGTTTGTGTCTATTCATGCATGTTTTACATTGTTTTGTCGGAATTGAGACAAAAGTTACTTGGATCGACGTTTGGGGTTGCTAGATTCTCATTTTCGGCTTGCCATTTACATAGTAGTCACTTCAGATCCAATTTCGTCATTGCTCCATACCTTATTTCGAAACACTCTGATAATGAAATTTGTATATCTATGTCTCCTCTTTTCCGAACATCTTGAATCATCGAAATCAGAGTTTGGACGAACACGTTATGGCCATTTTCCTAAAGGACGTTGGAGTAGAAAATTCCGAAAAATCTTCCAACGCCAGGGCGCCCAAACCTAGGCCATTTCAAGCGCCGAGGCGCTAGGAGGCAGAATCCCAGCGCCGTGAGTAGCGTCGGGGTGCTGGGGTTGGGCCAGATCAAGCTTGGACGTATTTTGTAGCCTATAAATACATGATGTGAGGAATAGAATAAGGGAGATTAGATAGATTAGATTAGAAAAAAAACACTCCATTAGATTAGAACATAAACCTTAGTTTATATTGGATTGTTAGAGATTGAAGCAACTGGGGGATCATTGAAGATCAAAAGTAGGAGCAAGAGGGGAGCATCAGATTTGCAGACAACAGATTTCATTCTTTCCTTTACTTTTACTTTTAACTTTTAATGTTTATTCAGTTGTGAATTCTTGAATTTAATTCAATGACAATGGACTAAATTCTTGGTTAATATTGCAACGGATCTTATTGCATAGCTTATTTTAGTATGCTTCTTTTTAATTATTGTGATCTATTCTATGGATTGTCTATTATGATTGTGTATAATTGTTTAATTGTCTAGCTAACAATTATCATGATAATTTATATGAATTCGGGAGATGAAATATAAATTTAGATCTGATCATAATAGTATGTGATTGTGTTTTCTGCATGGTGTTGGAATTCATGATTTATGTTTAGGATAGGGATATGTCTTTACGCCACATGTAATCTGATAAGGGAACATGTTCTTTAAATTCTTTTTAATTGTAAATTACATAGGAATATAGTGAATTAGTTAATTAGGGTGTTTGATTCAACTCTATCAAATGTGGATTTGGATTAATATGTTTGTGATGCATCGGAAAATGGTTATGTGACACCCCCAAAATAGGTCCACACGACCCATTCTGAGTCTCCAGATATCACACTACAGAAATTAAATACAAACTTCATTTATACAACTGTTGAATTATCGTGCAGAGTACGACAACACATAAGCTGTGAGTTTTAATACAAATATATGTAACTCTCATGGTGCCTCGACCACAACACCATACAATGGTACTTTACATAAAAGTAAAGTCAATAACTATTTTAGAAATTAAAATCTATGAAAAATGCTCAAGGAAACCTTCGTACATAGGAGGCAATGCATCTAAGTTATGATAGATATCCTATGACTCGAGAATTATCCTTGGTTGACCCAATAGATCCCAAAGAAAAATGAGAAGATTACTATCATGTTCTTTCTAATGGTGAGTCTTCTCTTGACATATAATTATCTCCATTGTCTCCAATTGAGAATTATATTTCAACCAAACTCCAAGATTATATAGGTAGTGCTCATAGATATAATCAGCAAGTGCATGTGCACAACCTTGTCTTATGATAGCACGAAGTCGTCTGTCATTAGACATCTTGAATGATAGTGGCAAAAATGCCCTTCCAAAGTAAGGTTTACCTCACCCTATTCGGTTCACCAAAATCAACGGTTAAAATAACGTATAAAATACGACACATTTATCTATAATTCTCAATAAAATTATTTTCATACTGTTTTAGGAGAAACCTCAAAAGCTATAGATCATCGTTCTATTCCCCTGTTACCCCCGCTCGACCCAGCTACACTTTTATTACCTAAAAGGAATTGTAAAACAAAATGGTGTGCAAAACTAGCCCAGTAAAAAATATCATGACTAAAGATAATTAAATTATCAATAGCCTTCGTCAGTAATAAATCAGAGATTTAGAACATATGGTAGATGATAAAACTTTTCAACCATAGTGGCAGCGGAACAAGCAATCCATTAGAAGAGTCAAATAGACCATAAAGTCTATTATCTTCTCCATGTTAAAAGTCCATCAACAATGTTTTATCCCTGTAACATCAATCAACAGTTCCTGTCCACAATCATGTGAATAACTCATAATCATAATTGTGATTCTAAATTCCTCTTCTCACCCAGGACGAAGATAATTTTCATCACATGACTTTACCTGAAACATCAAAGATCATGGTTATACCAAATCACAGTTCATGTTCATAATCATACTAATAAATTCATCTTTGCACTACGGGCCAAAGATATTCATTAACAGTTCATCTTTGCATTACATGCCAAAGACATACAACTATATTTTAGAAGAATCAAGTAGAGCATGATATCTACTATCTTCTAAGAATTAAAAGTTTATTATCAATATTTTATCGCTGAGACTCAGCTCAATACATCATCGAATTATCCATGCACTACGGCCAATGATATTTGTTAGTATCACATCCATAAATTATTCATGCACTACGGGCCACGGATATTCATTAGTATCACGACCACGAATTATCCATGCACTACGGGCTAAGGATATTCGTGTTTTCACCAATGGTCATGATCATGCCAAACAATAATTCATCTTTGCACCCTTGGCCGAAGAGAACGCATGGTTATGATCATACCAATATATTTCCATCAATGCACTACAGGTCATTGAGGACTTTTATCACATCATTTGTAACATTACGGTCATGATTATACCAAATAATCCCTGGTCATAATCATACCAATTAACAGTCCATCTATGCACGTAAGCAACATATGACTTTCATTACAATATAAGCATAAGGATGATGACAATGATATAAGCATTAATCAAACGAAATCAAGGATAAATATTAAAGACTTTAAATTTATCCAAAGTTTAAAAATATCTAAATTGTCAACATAATACTGCTTTGTGAAGTAAAAGTCAAGAATAATATTCATGTATCAAAAATAAATTGGACATAAAAGAAATATATTTTTCGGGTGAATAGTACCCCGTAAATAGTATCCTGTGAATATTGCTTCGGGAATAGTACCTTGTAAATAGTATCCCAACATGAAAACTGCCTCAAATACCCGAGTGAATAATATTCGAGTGAATAGTAATCGGGTGAATAGTAACATGTGAATAGTACTCCGACACGAAAAGTGCCCCGAATACCCGAGTAAATAATACTCAAGTGAATAGTAACTAGGTGAATAGTAACCCGTGAATAGTAACTCATGAATAGTATTCTGGCATGAAAAGATCAATAATTATCAAAAAAGCTCAGAATAATATTTTCATGAAAAGATGCTGGATGAAGCACAAATATCAAGGATATTCTACTAATTTCATGGAGTATAGAAGCAATACTTCAACAAAATGAGTGTAGAAGTAGGAATATGAAACGAAATAATATTACTTACATACTACAGAGTATGGAAGAAAATATTATTTTATACGAATATTGAACGAAGATAATATCCATATGAATACAAAAAATAATATCTCTTCTGAATATGAAATAAATAATACCCCTTACTACTGTTGAACGAAATTAATATTCCAACGAATATTGAATGAAGATAATATTCCTTACGAATATTAAACGGAAATATGAATACGAAAAATAATATCTCTTCTGAATATGAAATAAATAATATCTCTTACTACTGTTGAACGAAAATAATATTCCAACGAATATTGAACGAAGATAATATTCCTTATGAATATTGAACGAAAATAATATTCATATGAATACAAAAATAATCTCTTCTGAATATGAAATAAATAATACCCCTTACAACTGTTGAACGAAAATAATATTCCAACGAATATTGAACGAAGATAATATTCCTTACGAATATTAAACGGAAATAATATTCATATAAATACGAAAAGTAATATCTCTTCTGAATATGAAATAAATAATATCCCTTACTACTGTTGAACAAAAATAATATTCCAACGAATATTGAACGAAGATAATATTCCTTACGAATATTGAACGAAAATAATATTCATATGAATACAAAAAATAATATCTCTTCTGAATATGAAATAAATAATATCACTTACTACTGTTGAACGAAAATAATATTCCAATGAATATTGAACGAAGATAATCTTCCTTACGAATATTGAATGGAAATAATATTCATATGAATATGAAAAATAATATCTCTTCTGAATATGAAATAAATAAAGCCCCTTACGAATACGAAAGAAATAATACCCCTTACGAATACGAAAGAAATAATACCCATTACCTCAGAAGAAGACTGGATACTGGAATAGTGAAGTAGCAGACTTCTCTTCTTCTTTCTCTCTATAGCTTCTCTCTCTATAATTGCTCTTGTGAGTCTTAGTGAATTGGTGAGAATGAAAGAAGAATGAGCTTCTATTTATAGGAAAATATAGTTTCGATAATTGCACATTTTAGGGCTCGAAATATTATAGTATAATACCTTCATCTTTTCCTTCATTTTTAATTTAGTCCTGCAAGTATTATCAAACTTGCACCACCTCCCCTAATAGTACATCAGGTGAATCAATTGTACATTCATGTGAATCAATAGTTCTATACATGTGAAAAAATAGTTACAGTATAGTACCTTCATCTATACCTCTATTTTTAATTTAGTCATGCAAGTATTATCAATCTCGTACCACCTCCCCTAATAGTACATGCATGTGAATCAATAGTACACACATGTGAACAAATAGTTATATAAGTATGTGAATTAATAGCAATTAATTGCTCATTTATCCGATTAATTACCCGATTGGTCAATATAAACTTATCAAAATAAATGTCGATTTTCACTAACACTAATAATCCCAACACAATAAAAATGTCAATTTCATCTTTAATCAACACGAACTTATTCATCATTAATATTATAACTCACAATATTTAACAACAAGATCATTTCCAGGAAAGAGGAGGCTTTCCGATAAGGATTTCTCCCTATTAGCGCTCAATTAGGTGACCAAACCTCTCCTCGACAGAACTTTCTAGACATTGTCAATATTTAAAATAATATTATGAATAACTTTGTCGTCTCAATTATTAATTTAATAATATTAAATATTATGAAGATGATACTGTGACAATAATTAAATCAATAATATGAGAGATATTATGTAGTAATTATTGTAGCAATAATTGAGTATAATTTAGTGACTTCTCACATAAACATCAATAATCAATACCGTGTGCTACTATGTAACCACCCACGACATTCTTTTCTTTTTTACCAATTTTATTTCAATCAGGTTTAACGGTAAAACTTTCGTCGCTATTTTTATAAAAAGATAATTCTATCATTTTCTAACTCCGAAAGTTATTCCGTTGTGGGGTCCACCAATGATGGTGTCGTCGTACGGATATTCCCTAACAAAAAAAATATTCCCCGACCAAACGAATATTTTATATCAACTTGCTTACTTTGCAAAATTTTCAAATATCACCCTTAACTTTAATCTTTTATCAATTTAACCATTTACTAAATAGAAGAACATTTATCAGAAAATTGAATACTTTTATTTCGTAAAATTCGGGGTCTTACAGGTTATAAATACTAGTAGTTCCTGATTAACTGTGATGGCCCCGAATCACCGCGGATCCGGTTCGATCATTCTATACAACTATTACTATTTGCGGAAGATATAAACATAAATTGTTTATACAATACATTACACACTATTTCCCAATGTCGAGTAACCTTAACTTAATACACAATTCATAACTATCTAACATATAACATTATTATCAAACTACACTATTACAAAACTAATTGCGCACATTAACTTTAAGCTGAAACTGTCTTTAACATTTCCTTGTATCCAACACATTCGTCTTAATCTGCAATGTTTTATCATGATATAGCAAGGGTGAACATGAAAGTTGCCCAGCAAGTTTAAGTCCAATAATATAACGATATATTATGATTGAAAGAGTCTGAATAATACGCTGGCTATAATTCAACAATATAATTGTGAACTAGCAGGAACAAATTTATGACTGAACAAGTATTATACATGAACAAATATATCTGAACCAACTGGTAATGAAGGTGATCAGTCTTTCATACCTGACTTATACATGCAATATGTACAGAGTACAATTCATGGCAACCAACAATGATTAACCATAAGCTTATCCGAATGAAACAACTCTTAGTAGAGTTAAGTAAAAACAAACTTGCCTGAACCGTTTATTACCGCTACGCAATTTATAACGCTTTATCCGAAGACTTAATATTAGTAATATAGATCTACAATATTAGAATAATATCATCACAATATAATACTATTATATATATATACATAGAATAACCTAAACACATAGCACATAACACTATCAGTCTATTTAGCACATAAAATTTAGCATCAAGTCAGACTAGTTAAGTCCGAGTTAAAACCGATACAATTCTATCATCCTGACGGTTTAGTCGGACAATGGACGAGTTTAAGTTCAATTAAACTATGGCTAAACACTTAATAATATCTTAGACAATTTTCTAAACAGTCAAAATAATTTTCATAAACTTATAAAAATTTTCAGAAGCTCGTAATAATTTTTTAAAAAATTATTACTATTTATCTTGATTTTTCAATCATTAAAAACATATTTAAATGAATTAAATACCACATAATTCTTTCATCATTAATATTTATTTATTATCAAATATTAATGAATTACATGGTATAATATTATAATATATTTATAATATCACAAGTATTTTTAATACTTTAAAATCACCTTTATATGATTTTTAAACAATTAAATTTATTATCCGATAATTGCTATTAATATTAAAATATTAATATTTTCATGAAAAAATATCAAAAGTTATATTTTATAACTTAAAATATTTTTATAACACTTAAATCATTTTATATGATTTATAAAACATTAATTCTATTTTTCTTAATTTAATTAATATATTTATTAAATAAACTAAGTATCATTAATATTGATTAATTAATTAAATTCCTCCTAAAATATTAAAAGTCACCAAAATATCTTTAAATATTTTCTTATACCTTAATATTATTATTTTCATAATTTTTCATGTATTAAAATTATTTTTAAATAATTTATTTAATATTATAATTAAATAAATTAAATACCATTTATATTCTAAAATATTAAATATTTATGAAATATACTCAAAATAATTAAAAACTATTTTTAGAATTTAAAATAATTTTTCAAAATTTATTTAGTATTTTTAATAATTAAAATCTATTTTTTTTTTATTTATTTAATTAATTAATCTATCTTACGAAAATAAGTGTCACTAGTAAAAAGGGCCTATAGCGGCGCAGCAACTGTCATTATAGGTGTTCTTGGGCCAAGCCCAGATCTTCAAGCACTGCTAACAGGGTATGAGGTTTGACCGGTTCCAGATTGTGTATGTGTAGATTTTCTGGCCAGCTAATGTGTTATTATTGTAATATATGTGTAATAGTACCATTATCAATCGCGTTCATAGCCAAAATACATGATCACAGCAAGATCTAACCATCAGAAAAACATGTAAGAGCTGTTCTTGAGTTTCTGGGTTTTCCAGAAACTCAAACAGTGCGAAGGTGCCTACTTGGTAGCCTTATATCTTTGATTCTAGGAATGATTTATGTGATCTATGAATTCACAGGTGTAGTAGAGGTGTCCGGCTATAATATCATAACATTAGATCCATCTTAAAACCTAACATATGAACGATTAAAGCTGGTCAAAGTAGTGTTCATGAACCGGGTCTTGAATTTTCTGGGTTTTCCAGAAAGTTCTTAAGGCTGATCGGTCAACATAGTTTGACCATAAATATTTACGATTCTAATAAGGCTATGAGTGAAATAAAGACTTCATTATGTACTCATTATACCAGACTATAAAGATCAAACAGCAACATAACCAAAACTCTAACATACGGCAAGATCAAAGGCTCATAAAACGCGTTGTCGAGAGGTTTACGGGGTTAAGTTTTGCCCGAACTCCAATTAAAGTGAGCAGTCAGCGCCTTTTGATTTGCCATATCTAGCGATCTAGACATGGTATGTCCATAAGTCCAGTTCCAGATGGTAGTCCACATGGCATAGAATAGATCCAAAACATAAAACACAGAAAACGACTAACACACACGGATCTAGAGGCACTGACATTGGCTTGTCAGACAACAAAATTAGGGTTCTTGACCAGTTTTAAAAACTTGATTTTCATGCCTCTAGATGTTATGGATCCATGATCCAACAACCCAGATCACTCAAAAACACCCTCTAACACATTTCTAACCAACCAATTTCAACTTATAACATCAAATCAAAAGATTTTAAAAATTAGGGTTCTTATACCTTTTGAAGCTTTGATTCTGATTCTGATCCTTGATGATCTGATATTTGATAGTTATGGACTGATCATGTCTTATCTTATCTCACTTTCTCACTCTACATTTTTGGATTTTAGAGAGAGAAGGTCTTGGAGAGAAATAAAAATATAAGTGACTCATTTCTCTCTCTTTTAATCTATATATGTTGATTTGTTGCTAGGATCTGGTTGATTTCGGCTGGAATGGGTGGATATATGAGTCACATGGAGTTGATGGAGTTGGTGGCCAACTCCATTGTCAATATATACAAACAACCTACTAAATAATGCAACAACGGTATTTTAGTCTTTTTGATTTTTATTTTAATGGCATTCTTGTCAATTAGCCAAACCCTTAGGGTTTAAGGTTTGGGTTAGGGTTTAGGGTTTGAACTATTTTAGGGTTTAGGGTTTAACCCTTGACTTCCAAATTTAATTTTTAAGATTTCTGAATTTCAATTTTAAAAATTAAAAATTACCATTTCTAAATTATAATTAGAATTTTCTAATTATATTAAAATTTACTAATCATAATTCAATCTTGCTAATTAGGATTAATATATCCTAATTAAAATTGCTAATTAAGCAATTAGGGTCAAAAATGGTCATTATGGTTTATGACCCAAAATTAGGGTTTTTAATAGAAAACTAATTTTCTAAAATAGAAAATAGATTTCGTAATTAGATTAGGGTTTTCTAATTACTTAACTTGAAAATTAGAATTAATATATCCTAATTAACATTAAAAGTATTAAATTAACACTTTCGTTTTCCCTAATTATAAATTAGGGTTTCAAATCCCGAAGTTAGGATTTTCTAAATTTGAAATTAGGGTTTGCTAATTAATTAAGCTTTATCCTAATTAATATATTAATTAATAGCACTTAAGCAATATAATAATCATTTAAATTCTGGGATTAGGGTTTCATACATCGAATTAGGGTTTCGAATTCCCAGAACTGAAATTAGGGTTTCCAGAACCGGTTTCTAGGGTTTCTTGTTAATTGTTAGGGTTTTCTAACCGAACGTTTACGTTCTTAATATATAAATTAGGGTTTGTTACAGATATCGTTTATCTGGTCAACCCTTAACCCTTAACCACATACTGTACACATATACAGAGAACATATTCACGTGTACACTTAATCTTGAATAATTCACCTAAATCCTTCATAGAATTTTGAAATCCTCAAAATTCTATCTTAAAAATATCAAACGCATACACTTATTTTCTGTCTAGATTCTAATACTGAACCTTAAATTAATTAATAAAAATTTTAAAAATATTCTAAATTCTCGGGTTGTCACATTAACAATCCAAAATAGTGAGCATAATTAATAAGAAATGTTTTAATATAAATGAAGTAATGAGTGAAGTTGTGATCTTAAATCTCCATAACCTGATTTTCAACTAGTGGTAGTAGTAGTAGTTTAATTATATATTTTAATTCACAACATTAAATCGATTGTTTAAATAAAATTAGTTTGGTTAAGAATTAGTACTTGGTGATTTTTATTAAATAATTCTTCGTGGGAATGATACTTTACTTTCACTTTATTATTTGTTGACCGTGTATACTTGCACGTATGTTTTGATTATGAAATCAATCAACAAGTTTTTGGCATCGTTGCTAGGGAATTAGTTTAATAAGTTTGCCAATATTAATTTTTATCAAATTAGTTTTAATTTAAACATTTTTATTATTATTTTCTTTAATTCTCTTTCTATTTTTTTTTCTTTTCAGGTACCATGGCGGAATTTAATTATCAATGGTCGAATACGAGAATGACTCAGCCAATGAGAGTGGAGATTGATGGACTCGCGACACTTTCTGCATTATCAGCAAAGATTCAGACACTTTTGAGGAGGTTAGACGCTTTTGCAGCACAATGTCGTCAAAGTGTGGCGGTTACTTGTGATTATTGTGTAGAAATCATCTGAGTCATCAATGCGCCATCAATTTTGAGTCGGTACAGTATAGTGGTGATTACCCCAACAATTATGTCTTTCCCAAAAACTATCATCAAGATTGGGGGTATCATCCAGATTTTTCATGGAGCCATGCTCATCAAGATCAATTTTATGCTCCAAGTCCAACATACCCACCGGAGTTCTCGTGTCCACCTCCACTACAACAAGAAGAAAATCTAAATTTGGAGGAAATTTTGTCCAAGTTCATAGCTTCAAGTGAGGAGAGGAGGATTAGTCAAGAGATATCGAGTCAAAATTTTACGGAACAACTATTCAATGCCTTGAACATTTGTCCTCAATACACTTGGCCCTATTACATGGATTCCGAGACTGATGGAGAGCCAGAAAAAAATCTGCAACTGGATGAGCCACAATATGTTGAAAGAGAGGAAACAATTGGGGACCAAGAAAAGGAGATCGATGAAGATTTAACTTTAAGCTTTAACGAAGATGAGCCAATTTCATTAGTATCTCATCTGCCTCCTCCACCAAAGTTCAAGAATCCGGGCAGTTTTGCAAAACCATGCCCATTTGGCAGTCATGTCGTCGGCAAAGCTCTTTGTGACGTAAGAGCTAATACAATTGTGGATTCATGGTGGGATGAAAAGGAGAAGATAGAGGAAGAGCCCATTGTGTTTATTAAGCTTCAATGCCCCAAACTGATCATAGACATAATGGAGAAAACACCTAGTTGTTGGACGTTCTTAATGGGGAACCTATCTACAAAGAGCATGCTAGGTGAATTTAATTCAAGGGCTTTTGCTAATGGGAACCTCCCAAAAGAGACATTGCTACTGATGGATGGATGATTCCTCAATTTTTGAAGGGGAATTGGATAGAGAATTGAAGAAGTCAGGCTGAGACTATAAAACAAGCGCTTGTTGGGAGGCAACTCAAGTTTAATTTTTAGTTTTTTTATTAGGTTTTTTATTAGTAGCTTTGAATTTGCATTTATTTAGGATTTAATAAAATTGCTTCTATCGTGGGTTTACAGGTTATTTGAAAGTAGTATGCATACAAGCCAATCATGTATGATGATAAAGGATAAACTTTGTAATCAATCTTATTTGTTTATTAATAAAAGAATTATTTATTATAGGCATTTATTATCTACATGGTGTTGTTTTAATAATATGTGATAAACCCATAGTTTTAAGCAATGCTTTTAGAATCATGATGAGATCATGCTAATGATATCTAAATTCTTAGATAGCTTAAAACTAAAATGTTCCCAATCAATGGATTACTAAAAAAGGGATTAGTGAATCCGGATAGATTGGTACGTACGTTGCTTGCTCATTGGATGAGGATGATTGATCTCATGATCATTTGTGTGGAGACACTAAAGTAAGTATGTAGGTGCTTATTAGAGAATAAGTTCATTGAACGTGACTCGCTAAGGAATATCTAATGGAGTTTTACTTAACTGTCAATAGGAATTCCTGTAGTGATAGTAGTACAAATGATCCTTAGACTTGAGATTATCATAGTATCTTATATATAATGAATTACACTTTGACTTATTCCTTAAGACTCTTAGAGTATATCAAACGGTATGCTTGGGTGTAATAAGTTATATATGAAGATAATGAATGATCAATAAAGAATCTACCACTTTTAGTAAAAAAAGAGAAATGTCCTATGTGATTCGATAAATGACAACCCAAGAATCCTTGGCTAAGGTGGAATAAAATTAGAAAGTAGTTTCTAATTTACATTCATTAGGAGTTGTGCATTTAGGAATCGAAATACATATAATTAAATAAAATAAGACTTGACAGTAATTTCATGTCTTATATTTAATTGGGATATTGTATGGTGGAATGATTGAATTGTACGGTAACTATTAACTCAAAGGTTCTTTTATGATTAATGTTGAAATTTATATTATCTGGAAAGTCGTTGATCGCTAGGGAGGTTTATCCCTATTGTAGAATAAATATTATTTATTTAAATAAATTAATCGTTTAATTTATTTATTTAAATAAGATTAGAATTGTTCTAATTGATTTATTCACAACCGGTTTAATATGGAGAACCTAAAGGGTTACACCATAAAAGGAAGAATAATTATTTAAGAAGTTAATGACATAATCGTAATAATATATATAAGTATATTTAATTTAATCTATGGTGATAGAATAAATTAAATAGCTTAATATTATTATTTATTATTTTAGAAATATTAAATATAAATTAATAAGAGGAGTCTTATTAATATTATTATTATTATTATTATTTTAATTTCTAAAAGAGTTTAGGAATTAATTTAATATAAGTACTCTCATTTATTCCTAATAGGATTAGGAGAGAAAATTAGTTAAAGGAGTTTAATTAATTATCCCTAATAAGATTAGGGAGCCCATTTAATTAAAGGAGTTTAATTAAATAAATAATACCTTATTTTAATTAAATAGGGTTACCTGATATCTTTATAAGAGGAGTTACATAAGATATCAGATATATGTAATTCTAATAGTTGGAGAGTATGCCCCCTTTTCTATAGAGATAGGAAAAACTAGGGTTTGAGCCAATACTCCCTTCTTCTTGAAAATTCTTCTTCCTTGGTGAATCACCTCTAGAGGCCATACACTTGGGTGGCTTACATTGATTAAAGGAAGGAATCTACCCGAAGATTCAAGGAGATCGCGGAGAAGTAGGAGGTGAACTCGTACCTGAGAAAGCTCATATCTACAAGGGTATGATTCCATAACTTCTTATTCTTTGTTTTAATTAATAATATGCATAAAGGATGATCTGGGTAATTGGTTTGTGAAAAATTTTAAAATCTAATTTTATTTTGCTTCTGCTATTTTTGCAATTTGATTGCTACTTTGATTTTCACAAAACCTTTCAATTCAAGTCAAATTCAAGTGTGGTGCCCAATTTGTTCTATGTGTCTAGCCTATTCTCCAAACATAGCGGATAAGAAGGAAGATTACTATATTTTCAGGGAAGTCCTTTGCTTTACTTTTTCCTATTTCAGCCATTGGGGATAATGTCTAGTTTAAGTTTGGGGGCATTTTAGTGTCATATTGCATATATTTAGTTCTTTGCATTGTAGTTCGTTATTTTTATGTGTTAGCATTGTATATTTTTTTTAGGCAACATATAATACATGGTAGTTAATTATATATGCATATATGTGTTGCATTAGTATGTGTTCATGTAGTATAATTGCATTTTTTGCATGAATCTGTGCGATCGGTTCTTGTGGTCTTAGCTCAGCCTATGATAAGATTGGTTTTGCATGTTAACTTGAATAGTATTGATAATTGATGATGAGTTCTAATTTTAAACATGAAGAAAATCTGAGCATGTCTAAAACTTATGTAACCGGTTAGTACTTAAAGTTTAACTATTTTAATCCACTTGGTTCAAGGGTTTCATAATTTGTTTCTAAGAGAAAATCTTGGTTAAAATTTAAGGAAATTAGTGAACTGGCGGTAAAGGTTGGAATGACGTAAAAGTTTGAGTTTGGGGGAATCTATGGGGTATATATATACAAAATGAAAAAATGAAGAAAAAATGATGAAAAGGAAAAAAAAATTAGAAAATCCAGAAGAAAAAAATGAATAAACACCGTGGCTAGTCTAGTTTTGTGGCATTTGTTACTTGAGTAAGTAAGCCCGATGGGATGTCTCTACACCTAGCGCCCTAAGGCCTTAATGGCTTGGGAAACGTTAGTTGAAAGCTCGTTAAGGTATCATTTAAAAGCCTAAGGGAATAAGACATTGCACAGCCATGAGAAAAATAAAAAAAGAATAAAACACGAGAAAGAGCAAAAATTGTTAGAATGGTTAGCAAGCACACACACACAACATGGGTGATGATAGGTTTGGATTGACTAATTAGTTAGAATTATGGACTTTGACTTGATTGGACATATTGTTTGAGTATCATTGGTATCTTTGAGGCTTGTTGCTATATATCATACTGATTTATTATTGGGTTCGTATGTATATTAGAAAGTAGATCATGCATATGCATTCGTGTAGTTGAGTTAGGTAGTTTATTTTTAGTTCTTCTATGTTTTTGCTTGAGGACAAACAAAGTTTTAAGTTTTGGGGTATTTGATGAGTGGGTTTTATACCCATGAATTAAGTGAGTTTGAGCTTAATCTTTTGGAAGTTTTTAAGTGTTTGTGTCTATTCATGCATGTTTTACGTTGTTTTGTAGGAATTGGGACAAAAGTTACTTGGATCGACGTTTGGGGTTGCTAAATTCGCATTTTCGGCTTGTCATTTACATAGCAGCCACTTCAGAGCCAATTTCATCATTGCTCCAAACCTTATTTCGAAAACCTCAAGGAATGAAAGTTGTAGATCTACGTCTCCTCTTTCCGGAACATCTTAAATCATCGAAATCAGAGTTCGGACGAAGACGTTATGGCTATTTTTCCAAAGGACGTCGAGCGAAAAATTCGAAAAACCTTCCTTACCGAAAGCGCCCAAACCTAGGCCATTTATAGTGCTTAAGGCGCTAGGGCGAATCCCACATCATCGAAGATGCTTAGGGGAGCTAGGGACGCATTTTGGGGTAAATTTTGATATTTTTTTAGTCCAAATTGGATTGGGTTTTCTCATATGCTAGAAAATGAACTTGTAGCCTGTAAATACATGATGTGAGGCATAGAATAAGGGAGATTAGATAGATTAGATTATAAAAAACACTCCATTAGATTAGAGCATAAACCCTAGTTTATATTATATTGTTGGATATTGAAGCAACTGGGGGATCATTGAAGATCAAGGGTAGGAGCAAGAAGGGAGCATCAAATTTGCAAACAACAGATTTCATTTTTTCCTCTACTTTTACTTTTATCTTTTAATGTCTATTCAGTTGTGGATTTTTTATTTTAATTCAATTACAATGGACTAAATTCTTGGTTAAGATTGCAACGGATCTTATTGCAAAGCTTATTTTAGTATGCTTCTTTATTAATTATTGTGATCTATTCTATGGATTGTCTATTATGATTGCATATAATTGTTTAATTATCTAGCTAACAATTATCATGATAATTTATATGAATTCGGGTGATGAAATATAAATTTAGATCTGATCATAATAGTATGTGATTGTGTTTTCTGCATAGTGTTGGAATTCATGATTTGTGTTTAGGATAGGGATATGCCTTTACGCTGCATGTAATCTAGTAA
Organism: Panax ginseng; assembly: GCA_020205605.1. NCBI lineage: Eukaryota > Viridiplantae > Streptophyta > Magnoliopsida > Apiales > Araliaceae > Panax > Panax ginseng. The sequence continues at coordinate 67,544,642 of CM035127.1, forward strand.
GGGAACATGTGCTTGAAATCCTTTTTAATTGTAATTCACATAGGAATATAGTGAATTAGTTAATTAGGGTGTTTGATTCAATTCTATCAACTGTGGATTTGGATTAATATGTTTGTGATGCATCGGAAGGTGGTTATAAATACTAGTAGTTCCTGATTAACAATCCAAAATAGTGAGCATAATTAATAAGAAGTGTTTTAATAAGTGAATAATAAGTGAAGTTGTGATCTTAAATCTCCATAACCCGATTTTCAACTAGTGGTAGTAGTAGTAGTTTAATTATATATTTTAATTCACAACATTAAATCGATTGTTTAAATAAAATTAGTTTGGTTAAGAATTAGTACTTGGTAACTTTTATTAAATAATTCTTCGTGAGAACGATACTCTACTTTCACTTTATTACTTGTTGAACTTGTATACTTACACGTATGTTTTGATTATGAAATCGATCAACAGTGAACATTTTGGACTTTTCACTTTCTATTTGAACTGTAAACATTTTAGGCTGTTAAATATTCCTTATGTAGTGAACCTTATCATTAAATTTCCTATCTATGAATCTTGGACAATACCATTGGACTTGAACTCATTCCGATATATGGACATCGTGTTGACAATTTAGATATTATTGGACTATGTACAAATTAAATTATTCCTTTAACACAATTATATTACATATATCTAATATTCATTCATTGTTTTATTATTCTTGTTGTTTTTGTTTATTATTTGTTGTTTATACTAACTATCAGGACTCAAGTTTGTTGTGAATATTTTTTGGCCTGTGTGCAAAGACTATGGTTGTTGGGTGTTTTAAGCATGTGTGGCAAAGACGTGAAAGTTCTCTTTAGCCTAAGTGCAAAGAAGAACTGTTGTTTAACATGATCAAGAGCATTGCTGAAACAGTTGAGAAAATCTTGATAATGAATTTTAAATTAGAGAATATAGTGAACATTATTGTTTATTTGACTCTCCTAATGGATTGCTCATTTCGCTGTAATTATTTGTTAAAAACTTATGTTGTCTAGCATTTTCTACTTTTATCTGTCGCTTGAGTAGCTTTAACTTTATCAATTAAAGTCGGTTCTACTCTTATATCCGCCATCATCACATGGGTCCCTAGAGTCTTTAACTTTATCTCCATCTTTTGCAAGTCATACAAAATGGGCCTTTGCGTTGACAATATCTCACTTGTACCTGCATATGATCTTCTACTCAATGCGTCAGCTACCACGTTTGCTTTTCCAGGATGGTATTGAATGGTATGATCATAATCTTTCAACAGTTCGAGCCAACATCGTTGCCGCATGTTGAGTTCCTTTTGAGTGAAGAAATATTTGAGGCTTTTATGATCCGTATAGATCTCCACTTTCTCCCCATACAGGTAATGCCTCCAAATTTTAAGTGTGAAGACAACAGCTGCCAACTCTAGATCATGAGTAGGATAATTCCTCTCATATTCTTTGAGTTGTCGAGAGGCATAAAGCTATGACTTTCCCATGTTGCATGAGAACACATCCTAACCCTTTTCCTGAAGCATCATTGTAGATGACAAATCCTCCGAACCGGATGGTATTGTCGAGAGCAGTCTTTGAAATGAGTCTCCTCTTGAGTTCTTGAAAACTCTTCTCACGTTCCTCGCTCCAACCGAATTTTGAATCTTTAAAGTCAATTTGAGTTAATGGAGTAGCGATTAGAAAAACCCTTCTACGAATCTCCAGATAATAACCCATTAAGCCCAGAAAGCTACGCACTTTCGATCCTTGATTTAGGTTGCTCCCAGCTTTGTATTGCTTCAATCTTTGCCGGGTCAACAGATATTCCATTAGTTGATACTACGTGCCCAAGGAATGCTACTTCCTCAAGCCAGAACTCGTATTTCTTCAACTTGGCATAAAGCTTGTTTTCACAAAGCTTTTGGAGTATCAGCCTCAAGTGTTGCTCATGATCTTCACGGCTTTTGGAGTATATGAGGATGTCATCAATAAAGACGACTACAAAGTGATCCAAATATTTCTTGAATACTCGGTTCATCATATCCATGAAGGCAGCAGGAGCATTAGTCAATCCAAAGGACATGACTAGGAATTCGTAATGCCGTCTGGGAGTTACGGCCGTCTTTGGAATGTCATCAGTTTTAATCTTTAACTGATGATATCCGGAATGAAGATCGATCTTTGAAAAGAATTTGGCGCCTTATAACTATTCAAACAGGTCATCAATACATGGCAATGGGTACCTATTTTTGATGGTGACATGATTCAACTCCCGATAGTCAATAAAAAGTCGCATTGTAGACACTCGAAATTTTCTGTACTACTGTTACTAACATTGCAGGAGGACAGATTTGTCTTTTAAGAGGGAACCCTGAAAGACAATCCAAATCCGTACCGGATACTACCGGAAGTCCAGCATCAAACCCCGGATCACAATCTGGGAACAACCAAATCCAACCTCGGAGATAACCCCGAGGCTTGCAGATACAATACCGGAACACACACCGGAGAAAACCGATTAATCTCGAGAGACAACCCCGAGGTATCCAGTCTCAGTCCCAACCATGGGAATAGCCACCAACCTTGGTGATAACCCCAAGGAATGTAGTTTCGGCGATAACCCCGAAAATGCTTGTTTCAAATGCAACCAGCTTCAATCTCAGCGCTCCCAATGAGATACACTGCACCAACCCGGCAATAACATCGGGAAGACAGGCACACCTCAAAGATGACAATGAGGACCTTCAACAATTGCAGCAGTCCAATCTCAGCGAAGTCTGAGCAACGTCTGCTTTAATAGCCCAATCCGGCGATAACACCGGTGAGGGGCAACATCGTCATCTCGTCAACACGATGCCACGTCACGTCTCTATGCAACAATGTCCCATAAGACTAACCAATCCCGAGTGACTATTGTGCGGGGTAACGGATGAAAGTTGAAGCTTGAAGACCGGAGGGCATCGTCCCATCTTCAATGACTTCGAACAAACTCTAATCCCATGCCATCGTACAACTCTCGACAACGGCGGTCCGAAATAGGTCCTCATACCCTCAAGCGGATGCTGGATTGTACTTCGAAAGTTCGAGTGGACATTACGATTGCTCGAGCACGTACTTTGAGACGACCAGGACCGAAAACTCAGGGCAACCCGGGTTTGCCTCTCGGTACACTGCTGGCTCACCAAGCAGTACACCTACTACTAATATGCCTATAAATAGAGGGCTTGGGGTGCTAATTTTTAAGAGAAAAAACAGGAAACCTGCACAATTACACTCTTGCCTTTCGCCCATCTGATTATACTTTCCTCTTTTAAACACCCAGTGAGCTCATATATATCCCTTTTGTACCCACAAAACCCAAGGTGTTTACCCACTCTAAAGATATAGAAGCCTTTTTTAGCAGTCACCTGTAAGCCTTCTCGCACACTTTAGAGTTTTCTCTTCATCTTTTCACACACCCTTCTACACGTTGAGAGTCGTGTTGCTTGCTTTTGCCCTTGGACTTGATCCGTGGTTTCATTCGATCTGTATATATATATTATATATATACATACATATATATATATATATATATATATATATATTTGACTAACATTATCGAGTTATGTCTCGATTGAGCTGAACTTGATGCGGGCGTTTATTTGCTTTTCTATATGTATATATATTTATATATATGAATCGTAGTGTCGAACTATGTTCGATGAGCCTGAACTTGATGCGGAGCATTTCTTGCTTTAATATATATATATTATATATATTAACTATGTGTCGAACTTTGTTCGATGAGCACTGGTTTTATATCGGTGCATTTACTCGCTTTTATATATATATTTATACTTATATATATGAGCGTGATCGAACTACATTCGATGAGCACAGATTTTACATCAGTGCGTTTATTGCTTATATATATATATATATATATATATATATATATATATATATATATATATATATATATATTTTTGTCCTTACTGGAGTTTCCTTCGTGGCGGTTGGCCGTATTCTGACTTTATTTACGTTTTGTCACTTTAGAGTTTCCTCCGTGGCGGTTAATAGCTTTTTACAGCTTTATTTACATTTCTGATTCCCCATGGAGGTGCTTCGTGGTTGGTGATCATGTCTGTATATATATATTTCCAGCTTTTATATATACCTGCTTATTGCTTTCATACAAATTGCAGCATTCTGTGCACCTAGGAATCATGTGATCACAGATTCATCCCATTGGATCTAGAATCGGTTCCCGTGATGGACATTTTCAGCTGTAAGCAGCTTGTAAATTATTCTGCGGCGTCTGAATTTCCTCAAATGGTTTTCATACCCACGAGAAAGTCGGCATTATTTTTGTATATTATTTTCATACGAATGCCTCGCATTCGTAAAATAAAATTAATTAAGCCGATCATTTAATAAAATGGGAGTGTAAAAGGTCTCAATTCCTATTGAGCATCAGGGTTTGAAAAACCTCTTTTATAAAAACATCACTGCCATACCTTGCTAAAAATTGAATTTTTACATAAATTCAAACCCTATGTATATAGGTTCGAACGAGACCTCGCACAACTTCCATATAACAGCACATTGACCCACACACACACACACATTCAGATAATAGTTTCTTAAAAGAGCGGTCACCGTAGTAACGGATGTCTGAAGTGCCTAACACCTTCCCCAAGATAACCAAGTCCCCGGACCCTAATGAATCTCGGTTTCACCGGCCGTTTTAGCGATGTCACATCACTTGGGTCAATGTGCAAACCTTTTCTCGGTTGTGTTGGTACAACCATTTAAAAAACCAACTGGCGACTCTTAATAGTCCTTCATCGACATTATACATGTCGGACCTTTTTCACTTGTTTTTTAAAACAAATCTCACCTAAAATAAGAACACCAAAGAACAAGTAACGGAAAGGGACATCCAAAAATCCCGACGTCGACAGGTGGCGACTCTGCTGGGGACTCCAGTAAGAGGACTTAAGCCGCTATTACGATCTTTTCAAAACAATTATCTGCTTGTGTGTGGATGTTGCATTTACATTTTGATGAATGTGTACGAATGCATTTCCTTATTGCACTTAGTGCTTCGCACCATAACTGCTTGTGATGCTAGTGCTTCCCACCATAACTGCTTGTGATGCTAGTGCTTCGCACCATAACTGCTTATAATATTAGTGCATCGCACCATATCTGCTTGTGATATTAGTGCTTCGCACATGTCATCATTTTCATACGGTGAGACGCGATGTATGTGAATGTATGTTGTGTGGTCCCTCCACCAGGGAGGCTATCCGTCGGTGTTTGATTCTTGGACTCGTGAGAAGGCCGATTCTCCGAGGCTCGGAAAAGGCACCACCCAAATTCGCTCCAGTTGAAAGACCTGATTAACTTCCGTCTAGTAGATTACGATGATTTGGGAACTTAATGCCAAAAGCATGAGAGAGTAACCTAAGATAGGTCACCTCTAATAAACCCAAAACGGAGGAAAGTCTCTTCATGCTCTCATTTCAATTACTTGTAAACACAATTACTTGTAATGACATGTCATATCTATCTCCATGTAATGAGAAATATGAAGAAATGTGTACACATACATATTTAACATGCTACAAAATAGCTGACATCCGTTGTGCAGGATAAAATTCTTAAAAAGGACACATCACATAGCATGTTATTATATACATCCCCTAAAGACTAAACTATGCAAGTCTTTCGCAGGGAATCAATCGGACCTACTACCCGTTCAAAGTCTAAAAAGGCAACAGGCCTACAGTCAATCATGTCGTCATCCGACCAAACTGAACTTAATCCAGTTTCTCACAAAGAATTCGATGGATTAAGCAAACAAATTACAGATTTGGCTGTTCTACTCAAAGAATTACACCAGTCTACACAGGGTCAGAAAATACCCGTACATGTTGAATCCTCCACACAAGGAGGAATCCAGGTCATTACCATACCTAAACCACAGTTAGATACGACCAACAAAACTCTTGATGCTGCCCATCCCACTGGAGATCCAGACACTGGTGACATCAAAAAGAAAGTCCTCCAAATGGAAGAGACCCTTTGTACTATCAAAGGAATTGGAACACACGGGAGTGTTTCATATGCTGATCTGTGTATTTTTCCTGGGGTTCATTATCCTCAAAAATTTAAAACTCCTGACTTTGAAAAATATGACGGGTTAGGAGATCCTTACACACATTTAAAAGTGTTTATTGGAGAACTTGGATCCTATGCAGAGGATGAAAAGCTCAGAATGCAATTATTCCAAAAGAGTCTAACTGGAGAAGCCCGTTCATGGTACACAAGATTAGACAACTCCAAAATTCATAGTTGGGAAGAGCTAGCACATGCATTCCTCACTCAATACAGCTTTCAAACTCAGATGGCTCCTGATCGGTATCAAATTACCAAGATCAAGAAACAGTCTAGCGAATCTTTCAGAGAGTATGCCAAGAGGTGGAGACGCCTGGCTGCCCAAGTTAGTCCTACCATGACAGAATCAGAAATGGTCATGACTTTCATAGACATACAAGAAGCTCCCTTCTATGAGAGAGTTTTAGCTTAAGATCGGTAAACCATTTTCCGAAATGGTCAAACATGGGGAGATGGGTGAGATGGGATTGAAGTCCGGAAAGATTCAAGACCTAGTCGCACTCAAAGTCATTCTTTTGATCACATCCAATCTGGAAATTATGGGAACAACCCCCGGAGGGTCCATAAAAAGAAAGAAGAAGAAGTTTCCCTGATACTACAGGGGCAAAAAGGCAATCAAAACATGCCAATTCAAAGGAGAAACTACACTCCTTTTCAAAGACAAATCAAAAACCCTCCAGTACCAAAAGGTGGAGAAATCAAACGCCCTCGAGTGTTTACACCCTTAGGGGATACCTTCGAGAACATCTTAAATCTTCTGACAACACAAAAGAAAATTACGCATCTTCTTCCACCAGCCAGCCCTAATGGACGTGGTTTCAATGCTGCTAGGAAATGTGCTTATCATGCAGGGGCACCTGGACATGATACTTAGGATTGTTGGGCCTTGAAACACAAGATCCATGACCTAATAGACAACGGGGAGATCGTAGTCACCAAACCAGATCAACCTCATGTTCAAGATAACCCTCTTCCTCAACACAAAGAAGAAGAGGTCAACATGATTAATTGGAGCAGTGGACAGAGTTCCAATTTCAGCTGTGATTCTTCCCATACCATCAAAGACGGTGATGACAGATGGGATTATGCTAAGTTCCAATTCACAATGGAACGAAAGATGAAAGCTCTCTGCAAATAAATTGAGCAATTGGCAGAACTGGTGACTTATCAGCATCAAGTGACACGTCAGTTAATCAGCCAGGAGCATGCCAGTCTCCTACCTCTTATCATGAATATACCCTCGTCGCTTTCAGAAAATGAAATGCTGGAGGACAAAGTGACGAAGAGAGCAAATGCCAAAGCCCGTCGGGATTTCGCCAACAAAAGGGAATTCACCTATTTGGGCCAACCTATGGAGGAAATCCTTCATATGTTAATCAATGAAGGAAGAATCAGTTCCCTTCTACCTCCAATCAACCCCCGTTCGGGACGGTACAACTCTGATGGAGTATGTCAATATCACTCCCAATCTCGCGGTCATAGCACAGAAGAATGTCGGGCACTCCACCACCTTATTCAAAATCTAATCGACAGTGGTGTCCTGCGCCTAGCAGATGACGATACTGTGTTGAGGGCAAGTGATGATGTGGGTCCTACCAAGTGAAAGAGTGTGATAGCAGTCATATCCACTGAAACTGATGGGATTAATACCTTACTCACAACGCCAATAATTCAACTCAAGGGAGGCAACAATCCTTTGAAAGTGGCCGCTCCCGAGCCAATTAACTTGTCGTGCAGAGCACAATATCCTATTGTTAGCTTGTGAAAAGTTCCATGGAATTATGGAGAGGGTGAAGGATTCACCTCACATACAACTGCTACAGTGTCAAAGGAAAATCCACTGTATCTTCCCCAACGGGTGATGAAATCTGCCACCAAATCAAAGGGGAAAATACCCATGGAGAAGATCGAAAAATTCCTCCGCACTATGGGTCATAACGAAGCTACGGTGGTTTCAAGCTTGAAAGAAGCTCCACAACAAATATCAATCTTGGACATGGTCCTAACTTCCGAGAATCACTAGAAGGTCTTGCTAAAGGTTTTAGAAGAAGCCTATCTCCCGACATCAGTGGACACTGAAAAGTTTCAACATCTGGTTGATCACATTTTCAACAACAATGTGATATCCTTCACTGATGATTGACATACCGCCCGAAGGGACCGGTCATTGCAAGCCATTGCACATCGCGGTCTTGTCGTCCGGATATATGGTAGCGGGAGTCATAATAGATGGAGGATCCTCTCTGAATATCTGCCCATATGTTACCTTGGTGAAGATGAACATCAATCTCAACCAAATTCGGAGTAGCCATACCGTCATCAAAGCTTTTGATGGAGCCCGGCGAAATTCGGTCGGAGTAATTGAGCTTCCAATCGAAATTGGTCCTCACACATTCTGCGTATCTTTCCATGTGCTGAAGATAGATTCGGGATACAACCTGCTCTTGGGACAACCATGGATTCATATGGCTGGGGTGGTCCCCTCCACTCTTCACCAACAGTTGAAATACATTATCAACAATAGCCTGGTCACAGTCAACGCTGAATCGGAGATTCCTCAGCACGGAGACATGCCATTCATCAATGCCAATGCCGATGTGGAACCAGTCAGTTTTCATGCTTTGGAAATAAGCAACACTAATACCATACTATTGGAGCACCACTGCCCAAACCCAAGATTTCTGCCGAAGTAATGTCGGCTACTCAAGAAATGATGTCGTTGGGTCATAAGCCGGGACAAGGGTTGGGTAAAGACGCGCCAGGTATCAAGTACCCAATTAAACTTAACAGCACAAGATGGAACAATTTGGGCTGAGGCTATCTTGCTAGTTCTAGTCACAGGAATCCTCATAAGCATCAGCAGATTCCTTCAGCTTCAACCATGTGGCGTTTATCTTCGCCTTCAAACTCTGAGTCCGCACAACCTCCTCAGAAAGGTGCCACCAATGTAATGGCTATGTTATGTCCCAAGCCGGCATGCGGTGAAGGATAAAGAAATCTTTGTTCCAAATCCCGCAGTGGAAGAAGAGGAACGAAGAATCAAGCAAGACGTCATTTGAATGATGTCAGGCATACGCATCATCGTTCATGACGAGTATACCAACAAATACACCCCAGACGATGATTGCCCAAACGTAATGGCCATCATTCAGGACAGGGAGGATGATGATAATCCCTCCATCACTGCGATCCACCCAGACTTTGCTCTTGCCAATTGGAACAGTATTCCTTGCATTGGTCGTCAAGGGTAAAGCGGGCAGAAACTCTTTCTGCCCTGTAGATATAATAACTGCTTATTTTTCTGTACAGTATTAGCAGTTTATTTTGCCAGTATATGCTAACACTGTATATGATCAACGTATTTCATATATACTAAGTGAAATCAATTTTGTTTCAGGACTCTGAATTTAGATGTGCCTGTATTTGCGGATACGATGCCTCTCCTACACAAGGATTGTACCTTTGATGTAGAGATGAATTCAGCCTTGGTGGATATACCGGATGACATTGAGGTGCCTCCAGAAATTCAAGAATGGGTCAAAGACAAACCCAAACCCAACCTTGATCAACCAACTTCTTTCAATCTCGGAACCTTAGAAAGCCCTAAGTTAATCCAGATTGGGTCAGACCTTATCCCAAACCAACGGAATGACATGGTTACGCTATTAACCCAATTCCAGGATGTGTTTGCATGGTCTCATGAAGATATGGTGGGTTTGTCCACTGACATTGTCCTTCATTGCCTTCCCATTAAAGAGGGATTTATGCCAGTCAAGCAAAAACTCAGGCGATTGAAACCTGAATGGAGTTTAAAAGTGAAAGAAGAAATTGTGAAACAATTTCGAGCTGGCATCATAATGGTATCTACATATCCTGAGTGGATATCCAACATTGTGCCCGTACCTAAACCTGGAGGGAAGGTGCGAGTTTGCGTGGATTACCGGGACTTGAATAAATCTTGCTTAAAAGACAGCTTTCCCGTGCCATTTATCCACATTCTCATTGACAATACTGCGCGATACGACATGTACTCCTTTGCTGATTGCTTTGCGGGATACCATCAGATCATGGTTGCCGAGGAAGATCGTGAGAAGACTGCTTTCATCACTCCTTGGGGAACTTTCTGCTATAGACGGTTGTCATTCGGCCTCATCAATGCCGGAGCCACCTATCAACGAGCTATGATGGCTCTTTTACATGACTTAATGCACAAAGAGATCGAGATCTACGTGGATGACATCATTGTCAAGTCCCGGAAGGAGGATGACCATATAGACCATCTCAGAAAGTTGTTCAACAGGTTGCGTAAGTACAACTTGAAGTTGAATCCAGCTAAGTTCGCTTTTGGCGTTAAATCAGGCAAGTTGCTAGGATTTCTAGTCAGCCACAAAGGGATAGAGCTGGATCCTGTCAAAATCCTAGCCATCACTGAAATGCCCATTCCTCAGATAGAGAAGGAAATACGGGGATTTTTGGGAAGAATCAACTTCATCATCAGGTTTATCTCCCAACTCACAGCAACCTGTGAGCCAATCTTCAAGCTATTAAGGAAGAACTCCTCCATGAAATGGAATGATGAGTGCCAGAATGTCTTCCTTACAATCAAGAAATAGCTAGTCAAAGCTCCTATTTTGGTACCACCTAGGGATGATGTTCCCCTATTTATGTACCTGTCCATAAGTGACAATGCCATGGGGTGCATGCTGGGACAGAAGGACGATAGAGGCCAAGAACGAGCTATCTATTACCTCAGTAAAAGGTTCATCAGCTTTGAACACAAGTACACTCTGATCGAAAAGACGTGTTGTGCTTTAGCATGGGCTTCCATGAGGTTACAGCATTACCTCCATGGTCACACAACCCACCTCATATCCCGCGTGGATCCTCTCAAGTACGTGTTCAACAAACCTATGTTAAATTGCCGACTGTCCAGATGGCAGTTGATCCTACAACAATTTGACATCATATATGTGACTCAAAAGTCCATCAAAGGTCAAGGAATCATGGATCAACTGGCCGCCGCACCTTCAGGGGATTTCAAACCCTTGGAAACGTATTTCTCCGATGAAGGAGTAATGACAGTTTAGCAAAACCATCAGTACGATACACGCCGATCATGGAAGATGTATTTTGATGGAGCTGTTAATATGGAAGGCTCTGGAGCTAGAGCAGTTCTAGTATCTGATACGGGGGAGCAGTATCCTGTCGCCATCAAATTACAGTTTGTCAGCACCAACAATACGGCTGAGTATAAAGGCTGTCTCATGGGGCTAAAACTTGCCCGTTCAATGGGCATCAAGCGGTTAACTATCTTTGGAGATTCGGAGTTGGTAATCAAACAATCCACCGAAATCTATCAAACCAAGGAACTACATTTGTTGACTTACCATCGGCAGGTTTTGAAGATGGCTTTGGAGTTCGAAGAAATCTCCTTTCTACACATTCCACGTAATAGGAATGACTTTGCGGACGCATTAGCAACTTTGGCCTCCTTGATTCGCATATCAGACAAGGAACACTTGCCGAGCGTCACAATTTCCCTGCACAAGGCCCCAGCCTATGGGAATTACGTTGGAGAAGTATCGGATGAGCTAACTCCCATCCAACATCCTTGGTATCAGCATATCAAGGAATATCTACGAGATGGATCTACACCCGCTGAGGCGAGCCCGACTGAGAAAAGGCGGATCCATCGACTTGCTATGAAATTCTACCTGAATGGAGATGTGCTCTACAAAAGAGATGCAGGACTGGGTCTCCTCAGATGTTTGGACAAAGATCAAGCCCAAAGGCTTATGGATGAAATCCATGGCGGAGTTTGTGGCCCCCACATGAGTGGCTCCCTCCTTGTCAAGAAAGTCCTCAGGACGGGACATTATTGGTTATCTCTCAAAGATGATTGCAACGACCACGTCAAAAGATGCTATCCGTGCCAGATTCATGGGAATGCTATACACACCCCTCCACGGGAACTCCACAATATGAGTTCACCTTGGCCCTTCTCAATGTGGGGAATAGACGTTATCGGACCCATTGAGCCTAAAGCCAGTAATGGTCACCGATTTATCTTCACCATGATCGACTACTTCACCAAGTGGGTAGAAGCAGCTTCCTTCCCCAGGGTTACTAAAGAAGTCATCATTGCTTTCACCAGAAATAATGTCATTTGTCGATACGGACAACCAGAGGTGATTGTGTCAGACAATGCCAAGAACCTCAACAACAAAATGATGGAGGAATTATGCAGTAAATTCCACATCAAACATCTCAACTCTGTCATCTATCGTCCAAAGATGAACGGTGTTGTTGAAGTGGCTAACAAAAATATCAAGAAGATTATGCAAAAGATGTCCGCCAACCACAAAGATTGGCCTGACCTATTGCCTCTGACTCTGTTAGCCTACGTAACCTCGATGCGTATTTCCACCTTTGGGCAACCCCTACGCATTAACCTATGGGATGGAAGCGGTACTCCCCATAGAAGTTGAAATGGAATCCTCGAGTGTGTGATAGACGCTCGGTGGGCCGAACCAATGGGTACAAGATGTATCACCAATTGTCTCTAATATACTGAAAAGGCGAACATGCGGCTATCTTCCATGGTCAGTTGTATCGACCAAAGGATCGCCAGATCCTACAACAAAAAAAGTCCTGCTACTGAGGTTAAAACAACATGACTTGGTTTTGAAGAAGATTCTTGACAACCAAGATCGGGATAAAGGAAAATTCACTCCTAAGCGGGAAGGCCCATTTATTGTCAAGAAGTATTGACAGAGGCGCTCTCGATTCCAAGAAATGGACGACGATGAATTTCCCCAACTCATCAACTCGGACACCGTGAAATGGTACTATATAAAGTAATTATAAACACCACAGTGTCGGACCATCGAGATCACCATCATTCCGGTTCTTTAACCCTTTACCACCTACAACTTTCTTACATTGCCCCCTCGGAAACATACTTTTCAAAGCCGTGACTGGCTTTCTCCTTTACATTCCTACAACTTAGGTCATCCCACCGGATTGAACCTCTTTCATTTGCAGTTTGGCTACCCATACCTGGGATCAAACTTCTCATACTTACAGTTTATCCTTAACCTAGGATTAAACTTTCTACGCCTGCACTCGACTGACCACGCACATGGGATTACGCTTTTCGTCTCATACGAGGCGAACTTCGTCGACCTGATCTCCTCTTCAATATGAGTACGTAGGCAACCATGTTACATAGCCCGGTCGCAATAAAACAAAAACAACAAAAACATTCCTACACCATTTCTGCCCTATACAGTGTTGAACCTCTTACACCAGGTTCGAACTACGTAGACTTGATCTCCTCTTCAATAGGAGTACGTAGGCAGCCATTCATGGTGCGGTCTCACCCCCTACCAAAACATAAACCCTTGTCGGGTTGATACTGGATCATCCTTCAATACACTACATTTCATTTGGCTTCGCATCAAAGGGATGGAATTACCTGAACTCCTCCCAAATAGGAGATTCGGCGACCATCTAAGTTGTGGTCATACCTTAAAGAGCAACACCAATCCATAAGAGATGGAATTAACTAGGCTTCTCTTAAATAGAAGTGCTAGCGACCATCTGTGGTGCGGTCAATCTCAGAGAGAAAAGCCACACTCCTCTCCACATTTCCATTCAAAAACAAGTCCCAAGACACCAAAGATGGTAGGGATACACATAGATCGATGATCCATTCTGAACTATCCAGAGACAACTCAATGTCCATCCACCCAGAAGGAATTCAGAATATATGAAAAACCACAAGCCCTGAAGCAGCAGGCAAAATATCGAGCAAATAGCAAGGCATATCTAAAAGGGAAGTGATCCAAAAATATATTTCCCTATCATATATAATGCTGTTTTGATATATATACAATATAAACTGTACATGAAAAAATGGCTAAGCTAGTTTGTGCAGATAAATACAAGCTCATCTACAAGTCAGGATATATGCGAGCTAACAAGCCCAACATGGCGTCCCTCTCCGAAGACGGAGACAAAGCTGTGGTCTCCTGTATGAGAATATCCACGCGACCCAAAAGATCTGTAGCCATCTACATGGTGACCATATGATCATCAATATATGCGCTCATCTCTGCAATCATGCCAGTGGTAAGGGACCTCACCGCAAAGATTATCCGTGATGACTACATCCCGGTCGATATAGCACTATCCCTCTTCTAACTATCATCGCATCTCTCGGTGATATAGCCTCATTCCGCTCAACAACAATGCATCTCTCTCGCGATCTAATGCCTCGTCTCTCTCCAATAGAAAGTCATTCCTCACATCAAGAGCGATCGACATCATAGATCGAATCTGGTCTCTCAAAGGTCATCGATGAAGACTCGCTCTAAGTCTCGTGGTCGAGTCTTGAATCACAACAATCTTCGGTACTAGGAGAATCCGGAAGAAATGTTGGCAACCCAAAGAATGGCTCCTCCTCGATGTAGGTATCAATGTCCTCCCTGGGCTCTACATCATCTAACTCTATTCGGTACTGCAGATACTGCTGCAGCCGACAAAATCTCTGTCTCCATCCATGCGGAATACTCTACAGAACAACCTGGATGACTGACAGAAAAAGAAGCTATCTCATGCTGATCCCAGCAAGCGTATATACGAGATCGATCCTCTGCTGAGAGGTATCGAGAAGCTGAACGCTGACCGATCGCCCCCTCGAAAGGATGAAAATCCTGGAACTGGTCAAACTGCGACATCACGGCCAGTGGGTGATAAGTAGTCATACCCCTCAAACCAGCCAGAGGGAGGAAATCCATGCCCGGAGCATGAGTAATGAAGCTGTATGGTGAGCAAAGCCCCGAGCACGGAATAATATCTTTGAATGGATCTCTCGATATCTCGCCAAAAATGCGCATCAGGATCGAGCATCTCAGACACTCCGATGGCTGAAAGGAGTATGACATGGCCACATCATGGGAGAAGAAATACCCATGTCGTCTAAGGGTACCAATCGGTCTCAAGTGTGACATAAACCACACGTACAACATGACCGAACTCCCTGTGAACACTCCTGTAGGATACGTGCAACAATAAGATGCCGACCGTAGGGTCTCTGCTACAATCATAGGTACAATGGTGCGACCCTCTCTAAGAGCTCTCACAGCCCATAATAACACCAATGTCTATCTCTGTCCCATATATCGTGGCATATAAACATACGACAAGATGCGCATACAAAGAAGAATACATCAACTCTGGCCAGACGCCAATGATCCTCCGGTGCGGTGAAATCCCTGGAATATCGTGAGTAGCTATCCTCTGAGCCAAATCATTATATGAGAAAATCTTTGAGATATCACATGGCTAGATGTCACCGTCTCACACTACTCAAGCGCCTCAACCCCGTGAGAGTCATGAATCATCTACTCATGTCTCCCAAAGCTAGATGCACGCAAGGTCCGCATCTAAAAGGCAAAGATCGTCAAATGTGCATACTCCTCCAGAGTAGGAGTCAACTCATGGGTGCCAAAACGGAATACCTGTCTATCAGGTAGCCAATGCTCTAGCATCCCATCCACAAATCCTGCAGGAACCTGAAAAGGCAATAAAGTCATGGTATCTTTCGAAGAATCGATCTACTGGTCACCCTATCTGGGGGTGACATGTTATCATACCACGATCGCATACCTAATCCCATCAATCGGCGGGTGGGTATATCTATATGGCTAATCGTCAAGAAGACATCATCCGTAAGGGCCGTGTCATAAAATCATTCAGGGATCAATGCCAAATATCTCTGGACATACATACATATGCATAACATGATACATGCATAACAGATAATGGATGGCAATATGATATAGGGAATGAAAAATGGTGCATACATTCCTAAGTATATCATCATCTAATACATCACTCAGATACAACTACAAATAGGAAATGGGGCACACAATTAGCTCTACTACTAACAGAGGCCTATCAAAAGATATAGCGAGAATGGGGAACAGCCACCCAATATCTAACAGAGGCCTATCAAAAGATATAACGAGAATATATATCAGAAGAAAACCAGGGTCTCGATGTCTACGTCCTCAATCCTATCCACCTGATGTAACTCCTCCTGAGTCACTGGATCTCTATCAACAGGGATGTCAGGCCTATAGAGAGGAGGATCTGCGTACCAAAAAACCAAATGGGTCGTTCAAGGGCCAAAGACCGAAATGGAAGGGACAAATGACTCCGCCTCTGCTGGATCTCTGCCCAAATGCCAAATAAATATGTGTGCCTGATCCAACTGCCGGGTGAAGCTGTCAATCTGGGTCATATGAGTCGAAGCTCGGACACAAGCTACCAAATCTGTTATCATCAAAGATCCTGGAACCATATCCCCCATGAACTGTGTGGCACGGGACTGGGCTCCAATTGTACGAGGGGACCACCACCGCTGGAACGTCTAATGAGTACATGGACCCTCTGATAATGCAAAACCGTCAACCCCCAACAATGGGATATCAGTGACAGGTGACTGTGATACGGGCCAATGATGCCTGGCATGAGGCAAGATCGGTACACGAATCTCCCCTGTGGTGCTCCTAATAGCACGCTCTCCTAAATAGAGCTCCCAGCCTCCATCGGTGAAGAGAGGAACTCTCCTGGTAGAGATCAAATACTCGACTCCGGTCGGATGTCCATCCTCAAAGTCGATGGTCAAATGCTCCCCTGAATAGGGAATCCGGAGTAATGGTACCGCCGTCAAGAATCAACTCCATTGCATGCGGCGGTGAGTGAATCCTCACCACAAGGACCTCGTGGCAAAATAGAATGGTGCCATCGTCGTCCTCGTGGATAGGTATCTAAACCTAACACACTCATAGGACGCAAACATGGGAGCCTCTCATAGGCCCAAAACTGCCAACACAATGGCAAAATATCTGCTATCAGTAAACACTCTTAACCTACGAATAGGAAAAGACAAGAGAAGTACTCACCAGCAGAAATGGATAAAATCCTAGCCAAGCCTCGGTCAAACCCTGTGAGCGCATGCGCATGCCCCGAAGTAAATAGGCAAAGGTGTAAGAGCCCCAGTCATACTCTCCTATACGGTCCACATCGCGTGTGGCACTGACCAAAGCGAAAGATACCGTAGAAGAGTTATCTGCTATAAAGCAGCCTCGAATGATCATCAGGAACAATCGCCGCAGAACGCGATCCCTGATCCTGACATCATCAGGCATGGGCTCACTCAATAGCCCACTCATAGCGTTTACACTCAAAGGACCTGAACGTACAGTCCTGCCTTTGAGCGCCTCCGTCGAAACTCCTAATAAGGATCGAACGGCAGTAGGGGTGATATTCGCCATGCAAGGCACTGGATCCCCTCCAAACTCCATACCTGTGATAAATTGCCAGTCCATAGGCGTCATCATCACCTCGCAACCCAAAGAGATGGAGTGATCGAGTCCGATGAAACCATCGCCAGATAATTCCACGAGGTAACCCTGTGGACGAGACGGGAAGGATTGAGAAGAATGCCCCGAATCCCCACTCATGCACTACCGTTCTATAGTCAGGATGAAGCGCCTGGTACATGGAGTGAATGCTAAACCGCCCTCCCTCGAGGTCAGTGTAAATCTGGAACACGCATGAAATATGATCAACATCAGAACCCTTTAATCCTCATTAATAGGAAAGAAGGAAGATCAAAGTCTAACGCCATACCTCGTTAGCATGTAAGTACATCGATGGATGTCTGCCCAAATCACCTAGCAACTCTGGGTTCACCACCTGAATGCTCGAAAGCTCCCTGCGAGGGACATGTGCAGCAGGAGCAGGATCCTCAATCGGAATATCCGCTTCCTCGTCCTCAACGTCTGGAACATCTACCTGGACAGAACGTATCACGGCCTCCACCAACCGACGAGGCTGTCTAACAGAACGGGGACAAGGCACTTCGGAAGCCCTCCGCCATACGCCAGAAGCGGTCCTGTAAGAACTGCTCGGCTGATCTGGATCCATAATATCTGGACAACGAGTCTCCAAATCACCTCAGAAAGGGTGTGGTATTTCCTTACCTGGAGCTTTTTAAATGCATTTATGACTATATGCATGCATTCATTTACTTTAACATATAATAGAGTTAAAATGCATGACTACCCAATGCCTACATTTAGAAAAATTTTGCCATAGTCCCCTTTAAAAATAGGACTATCCACATATACATAGGCATGCCTAGGTGGCCATTCAGTAGCGCACCTGCCCCAAAGTTATATACATAATATATGCATTAAAAATCAAAATCATCATGCATAAGGCCAACCTCAATGCTAGGAGTACTTTGCCTTTCTACCTTTTGCTCATTGGACCTCAAATAGGACAAAAAATAGCAGAAAAAGGGGCCAGTTTGACTGTCTCAAAAGTCAAATTTTTTCACATCATTATGTTCAGCATGGTTTAATACTAACATTTACTGTGTTGAATATTTTTTATCAAGTCATTTGTGCATACATAATCACTACTATGTGTTTAGATGCATTTTGTGCGATAACTCACAATCCAATGGACAGAAACTGGAAAAAAATACATGCATACGTTACCAGGATAGTGTAGAACACTTGTACGGTGACAGAATTTGCAAAAAGCAGTCCAAACTCAGCAGATCTGAAGATGGTTCGCGGTTCTCTCTTTGCGAAACAAGTTGAAAGTGAATTGTGAGACCAATCTGCTGAAATTTATCATCCACGATTGGCCATGCACCCACTGCGGTATGTAGTAGGTGCACTACTAACAGAGAAGGTGCACTGCGCTGCTCTATGTGGGTCCGCATAAAAACGAGACTTTGAATAAAAATGCCACGCGATTGAGCAAAACTGCATACAATCCTGGTTTTCTCGGATGAGACTTTGAATCTGTACATCGCCCCTTGGTAGTCACCCGAACACGAGGTATACCCTGCCAATGATCTCATTTGTCACAAATCATATCCGACAATACCTCGTACAGGTCCGATGCCGCCAACTCTGGGTCGTTACCCTCAATAAATCCCCGACGGGGGTTACAACGTGAGTCCCCGACGGGGGTTACAATGTGAGTCCCCGACGGGGGTTACAACGTGAATCCCCAATGGGGGTTACAACGTGAGTCCCCGACGAGGGTTACAATGTGAGTCCCCGACGGGGGTTACAACGTAAATCCCTGGTGGGGGTTACAACACGTTCAGCCATTGATACACATATCAACGAAGGTCAAGCAGCCTTGACGTTATTTCAGTCGATGGCAAGTAAACCCATCGAAACATTGAGAACCGTTTGATAAGTTGCATACATACTCATGCATCCCCAGTAAGTTTTCAACGGGGGTTACAACGTATGTCCCCAGTAGGGGATTACAACGTACATTCAAGCCGTTGACACACATATCAATGAAGGTCAAGCAGCCTTGACGTTATCACAGCCGATAGCGATTAAACCTATCAGAGCTCTAGAGCTATTCGAGGATTTTATGCTCGATTACTCATATTCCCCCAGCGGATCCCCGGCGGGGGTCACAACGTAATGCTCCGTTGATCTGTATGACAGCGAAGGTCAAGAAACCTTGACAATCTACAGAATCTCAGCCGTTGATTCACACGTCAGCGAAGGTCAAGGAGCCTTGACAGTATATCACAAAGGATTGCTCAGTCGTTGATTCACATGTCGGTGAAGTACATGTCAACGAAGGTTAGGTATCCCTGACAGCATCTGTTGTTGGCAGAAAACCCAACAGGATCTTGACATACTCTACCGATACTACCCGGAGAAGTCAATGTGATCAATGAGGATAGATGATGGAATATGTTATACACATCCTCAAACAGATCAAGCTTTATCCCCACAGATCTCTTACACATAAGAGGTATATCTTCAGGATCAAGTCGTTATCAAGAACGCAGGAATTTGGTGATAACTCCAACATCAACATCCTAATAGATTCAGTTTACACATCAAATCTGGTCAGCATTGCCAATCCCTAGTTGAAGCAACAGGGATCCAGCAATCATCCCCAGCATGTTGGGCTACAACCCCGTACACATGCATCATACATTTGCATCATGTTGCTACCCATAGTAGCATGTTTGTGTTGTAGAGTTTCAAGTGTCTAGGATTCTTTATCCTACCCATGCATCGCCATGCATGAGTATGATAAAGAGGGGCATTTGTAAACACTCAAAATTTTATTTACTACTGTTACTAACATTGCAGGAGGATAGATTCGTCTTTTAAGAAGGAACCCTGAAAGACAATCTAAATCCATACCGGATACTACCGGAAGTCCAGCATCAAACCCCGGATCGCAATCTGGGAACAACCAAATCCAACCTCGGAGATAACCCTGAGGCTTGCAGATACAATACCGGAATACACACCGGAGAAAACCGATTAATCTCGGAGACAACTCCGAGGTATCCAGTCTCAGTCCCAACCATGGGAATAGCCACCAACCTTGGTGATAACCCCAAGGAATGCAGTTTCGGCGATAACCCCGGAAATGCTTGTTTCAAATGCAACCAGCTTCAATCTCGGTGCTCACAACGAGATACACTGCACCAACCCGGCAATAACATCGGGAAGACAGGCACACCTCAAAGATGACAATGAGGACCTTCAACAATTGCAGCAGTCCAATCTCAGCGAAGTCTGAGCAACGTCTGCTTTATCAGCCCAATCCGGCGATAACACCGGTGAGGGGCAACATCGTCATCTCGTCAACACGATGCCACGTCACGTCTCTACGCAATAATGTCCCACAAGACTAACCAATCCCGAGTGACTATTGTGCGGGGTAACGGATGAAAGTTGAAGCTTGAAGACCGGAGGGCATCGTCCCATCTTCAATGACTTCGAACAAACTCTAATCCCATGCCATCGTACAACTCTCGACAACGGCAGTCCGAAATACGTCCTGTATACCTCAAACGGATGCCCGGATTGCACTTCTGAAAGTTCGAGTGGACATTACAGTGCCTAAGTGCACGTACTTCGAGACGACCAGACCCAAAAAACCCAAGCCAACCCGGGTTGCCTCTGGTACACCTGCGGCTCAGCTGTAGGTACACCTACGACTAATATGCCTACAAATAGAGGGCTTGGGGTGCTGATTTTTAAGAGAAAAAAGATGGGGAAACCCTGCACAATTCCCTCTGCACTCGCTCATACAGTGTACTTTCCTCTTTTAAACACTTGTGAGCTCATATATAGCCCCTTTTGTACCCACAAAAACCAGTGTTTACCCACTTTAAAGATATAGAAGCCTTTTTTAGCAGTCAGCTATAAGCCTTCTCACACACTTTAGAGTTTTTCTCTTCATCTTTGCACACACCCTTCTACACGTTGAGAGTCGTGTTGCTTGCTTTTGCCCAACTTCCTTCCAGTTGTTTCATTCGATCAGTATATATATATATATATATATATATATATATATATATATATATATATATTACTAACATTATCGAGTTATGCCTCGATTGAGCCTAGATTTCGGTCTGGAACGTTTATTTGCTTTTCTATATGTATATATATCTATATATATGAACTATGTGTCGAAATGTGTTCTATGAGCCTAGACTTCGGTCTGGAGCATTTACTGCTTTAATATATATATATATATATATATATATATTAATTGTGTGTCGAACTTTGTTCGATGAGCCTGGGTTTTATATCAGGTGCATTTACTCGCTTTTTTATATATATTTATACTTATATATATGAATCGTGATCGAACTCGCTCGATGAGCCCGGATTTTACATTCTATATGCGTTTATTGCTTTATATATATATATATATATATATATATATATATATATATATATATATATATATATATATATATATTGTCCTTTGAGTTTCCTTCTCGGCGGTTGGCCGTATTCTGACTTTATTTACGTTTGTCCTTTGAGTTTCCTCCGTGGCGGTTGATAACTTTTACAGACTTTATTTACATTTCGATCCCCATGGAGGTGCTTTGTGGTTGGTGATCATGTCTGTATATATATATTTCCAGCTTTTATATATACCTGATTACTGCTTTCATACAAATTGCAGCATTTTGTGTGCCTAGGAATCATGTGATCACAGATTCATCCCATTGGATCTAGATTCGGTTCTCGTGATGGACATTTTCATTATGTGAAGCGCTTTTGTAAATTATTCTCATGGCGTCTAAATTTCCTCAGATGGTTTTCATACCCACGAGGAAGTCGGCATTATTTTTGTATATTATTTTCATACGAATGCCTCGCTTTCGTAAAATAAAATTAATTAAGCCAATCATTTAATAAAATGGGAGTGTAAAAGGTCTCAATTCCTATTGAGCATCAGGGTTTGAAAAACTTCTTTTATCATCACTTCCATACCTTGCTAAAAATTGAATTTTTACATAAATTCAAACCCTGTGTATATAGGTTCGAACGAGACCTCGTACAACTTCCGTATAACAGCATATTGACCCACACACACACATTCAGATAATAGTTTCTTGAAAAGAGGCGGTCACCGTGGTAACACGGATGTCGGGGGGTGCCTAACACCTTCCCCCCGCATAACCAAGTCCCCGGACCCTAATGAATCTCGGTTTCAATTTCCCGTTTAGCGATGTCACATCATCGGGTCAATGTAAACCTTTTCTCGGTTGTGTTGGTACAACCATTTAAAAACCAATCTGGCGACTCTTAATACCATCGTCGACATTATACATATCGACCTTTTCACTTGTTTTTTCAAACAAATCTCACCTAAAATGAGAACACCAAAGAACAAGTAACGGAAAGAGACATCCAAAAATCCCGACGTCAACACGCATACTCCCATCTTTCTTCTTCACGAATAGAACAAGAGCACCCCAAGGAGACGTACTAGGACGAATGAAACCGATGTCTAACAATTCCTGCAGTTGGGTCTTTGACTCCTGAAGTTCAATAAGAGCTATTCGATATAGGTCTTTGGAAATGGGTTTTGTACCGGGTTCAAGGTCGATACAAAATTCAACTTCACGTTCTGGGGGTAGGCCAGGAAGTTCTTCAGGAAATACGTCAGGAAATTTATTAACAATAGAAATATCATTCAAATGTGACGTATTTTTGTTTAAATCCGTGGCATGAGCTAAGAAAGCTTGACATCCATTTTTCAATAAACGAATAGCTTTATGGCTTGAGATGACAGTGATTGATTTTAATGGTTTAGTTGTTTGAATTCGCATAATAGGTTGGTTAGGAATATGAAAGCTAACAACCTTACGAAAATAATCAATTTTTGCATGATGAGTAGTTAACCAATCGATCCTTAGAATTATGTCAAACGCAAGTATTTTTAAGGAAATAAGATCGACAGGTAATGTAAGGGTACCGATTTGAACCAAACAAGACTTATAAATAGTGTATGTAATAAAGGTTTCTCCCAACGGAGTTTCAACAGATAAGTTAAGTTCTAATTTCTCCGGAGTTAAATTTAAACGTTGAGCGCAAGTAGGAGAAATAAAAGAATGGGTAGAACTGGTATCAAATAAGGTATGTACTTTGCTAGAGTTTATGATAAGCTTACCCGTGATGACCTCGTTTGGGTTCCTTGCTTTCTGAGAGGTCACAACAAACACTCTCCCTTGAACTACTGGTTTTGACTTGTCTGGGACGGCATTTGGTGTCACCGTTCCAACTAAACTTGGCTTCCCTGTATGACAAAATCTAGCTAGGTGACCTTCTCTTCCATAATTGTAACACGTTTTGGACTGCTGCGCACAGTTTAGACTGATGTATCTCTCCCCTCCGCATTTGAAGCATATGACCGGCGGTCGTTCTCCTTCCTTGACAACGGGTGTTGGTGCTGACGTCTTTCCATCATTGTTGAATCTCCTCTTCTTGGAATTTCCACTTCTATTATCTTGGTCATGATTACCACCAAAGTGGTTACCATTTCTGGCATGTTGATTCCATCTACGTTTGTTGTCGCCGCTTCGGTGACTGCTACCACTGGTATTATCATTTTATCAGTTACTCTCCCTTGGTTGGGATGTCTCATTATCGCGCTCCAATAACTAAGCCATCTTTACAACATCTGAATACAAATATAGTTTGTGAGAGATAAGATATTGACGTATATCGGGTTTCAAACCTCTTAGAAACATTCACGTCATTCTCTCCTCATTATCAACTAAGTGGGATGCAAACCGGGACAACTCAGTAAACTTGGCTTCGTACTTCGACACAGTCATGTTGTTTTGCTCCAGTTTAATGAACTCTACCTCTTTCATGTGATTAATATTTTCGGGAAACTACTTGTCGTTGAACAGTTCTTGTAACTTCTCCCAAGTCATCTTCATTGCGGCAGGTTGAATACGTTTTACAGATTCCCACCAGTAATCTGCCTCTCCTCACAACATGAAGGCAGCAAAGGGAACCTTTTGCTCCTCGGAGAATCCCAAGACATCAAATATCTTGGTGATCTCGCTTTATACACGCGTCTCACTTTTAAGTGGTTTTGGCTCTCAATAAACTCGGTGGTCCCAGACTCTTTGAATCGCTTAATTGTGGCCGTCAAGAGGTGCCAGTGTTTTCCACATATTTGGACATGAGTCTTTCTACTTGATGTTGCATGAATTGCAGAAAGCCCCTAAACATTCCGTCGTTCATCATTTGCTTGGTGTTATTATTTGCATGAGGATTGTTGCCTTCTTGATGCACATTATCCTGGGTATTGATATGTGGTGACTCAACGATCTCATGTGCTCCATTGCTATTCTCAACATTCTCAGATGTCATTTTCAAATACTACCACAAAACAAGGGTTAATTGACATACCACATATTATCCCTGTATTCTGACCGACCAATTAAATACCAATTAAACTTAGGTAGGTCATACTAGCAAAGGAATTCCCCGTTTCTCCCCTCCATGTTCTTGTCTTACATCTCAGCCAGGGATCATATCCCTAAGCTTTGATACCAACTGTGACGCCCCCAAAATAGGTATACATCACCCATTCTGAGTCGCCAAATACATGGTACAGAATACAAATATACTTAAATACACAACATGAGCTGTGAGTTTCCATACAAATATTGTCGTCTAGACAGTATTCAAACTCAAAATAAGTCCTCAATACATTTATTATCACACTATTTCACAGAATAGTGAGTACTACTAATGCAAACATCTGGACCGTCACTCCGTTCCCCGACTAGTCCCAGCTATATTCTCATTTCCTGAAGAGAACAATGAAAGAAAAGGGTGAGCTCAACTAGCCCAGTAAAAAATATTATGACTATGATAATGCAGAATAAATTATCGTTAGCCTTCAACAGTGTTAAACTGATAAAATATAATAACTATCAAGTTTAATCTGCAATGAACGAGCAATCCATTAGAAGAGTCAAGTAGGGAATAAAATCTACTATCTTCTATGATTTAAAATGTTTTTCATCACTTTTATCGCTGGGACTCAGCTTAATAAATAATCCACATCATCGAATCACCCTTGCACTACGGCTAAGGATATTCTTAAGTATCACGACCACAAATTATCCATGCATTACGGGCCAAGGATATTTGTGTATTCACTAATGGTCATGATCATGCCAACAACTGTCCATCAATGCACTACGGGACAATGAGGACTTTTACCACATCATTTGTAACATTACGGTCATGATTATACCAAATAATCCCTGGTCATAATCATACCAAGTCCATCTATGCACTACGGGCCAAAGATGACTTTCATAACAATATAAGCATGAGGATGATGACAATGATATAAGAATTGAATTAAATGAAAGTAAAGGATAAATTTTAAAGATTTATAATTTAATTTATCCAGAATTCAATAATGTCCAAATTGTCAACATGATACTGCTTTGTGGAGTAAAATTCAAGAATAATATTATATCAAAAATGATTTGGACCGAAAAGAAATCATATTTTGTCATGAATAGTACCCCGGGTGAATAGTAACAGAGTGAATAGTACCCGTGAATAGTAACTTCGAGAATAGTAATCCCGTGAACAGTAACCCAGCATGAAAAAGTTAAAACTTATCAAGAATGCTCAGAATAATATTTCCATAAAAAGATACTGGATGAAGCGCAAATATCAAGAATATTCTACTAATTTCATGGAGTATAGAAGCCAAAACTTTAACAAAATGAGTATAGAATTCGGAATCTGAAACGAAATAATATTACTTACATACTACAGAGTATGGAAGAAAATATTATTTCATATGAATATTGAACAAAAATAGCATCCCTTACCTTGAAAAGAAGAGTATTCCAACTGGTAGAGCGGGGATATTCTTGAAAAAAACTTTCATTGTTTTCTACGCTCAAAACTTTCTAAAACTCTAAAGAAATACGCTCAATATTATAGAAGAAGAATTCTCTGATTCTGGTGTGATTTTCAATTCTAACTAAGCATCCTATTTATAGGAGAATGGGATGGGTACTATTTGAATAAAAATCACGGACGCAATAGTAACGTACGAAATTTTCAACCGACTTTTTTTTAATTCACGAGATTTGTTACTATGCAAACATTATGCATAATAAAATATAATATATTCTATTTTTCATAAAAACAAAACTTATTATAATATATATATATATAAAAAAAAAATAATTATACATATATAACAAACATTCGTGACTTCTGAATTTCTCCACCCATATGTCCTTTTCAAAAACGTGGGCCCCACCATAATCAGATATATATAATACTTATATATATATATATATATATATATATACTGAATAACTTTCTATCGATTATTTTGAAAAATGAGTAAATGGGGGTCCAAATAATACGTCAAAATTTACAACAAATACTTCAAAAAATTATCTCAATATTTTTAGCAACATTTATCATCATTATTATAATTCGCAATATTTAACAATCAGGTCGTTCCTAGGAAAGAAGGGGCTTTCCGATAAGGATTTCTCCCTATTGGCACGCAATTAGGTTACTAAACCTCTCCTTGACAAAACTTCTAGGCATTGTCAATATTGCATATAATAATATGAATAACTTTGTCGTCTCAATTATTGATTTAATAATATAATATATTATACAGATGATACTGTGACAATAATTGAATCAATAATATGATAGATATGATGCGTGATTTCATGAGCAATAATTGAGTATAACTAAGTGACTTCTCACGTAAGCATCAATAATCAATACCGTGTGCTACTATGAAACCACGTGTATTACTGTACTTTTAACATCAGTTATTTCAACAGTTAACGGTAAAACTTCCGCTGTTATTTTTATAAAAAGATATTTTTGTCGTTTTCTCATTCCGACAATAATTACGTTGTGGGGCTCACCAATGATTATGACGTCGTACAAATATTCCCTGTTAAAACGTATATTCCCCGACCAATCGAATATTATATAACAACTTGCTTACTTTGCAAAATTTATAAATATTACCCACAACTTTAATATTATAACAAATCAACACCATAATTATTCAAAATAATATTTATAGAAAAATTCATCTTTATTCATAAAAGTTGGGGTCTTACACTTTTAGGAAATGAGAATGTAGTTAGTGCTAGCGGGGAGAGCATGAGAATGGAATGACAGTCTGATTTAGTAGTTATAGTAGTACTCACTAAGTTATAAAATATTGTGTCAATAATTATAATAAGGACTTAGTGTGTGTTGTTGTGCTAGACACGGTACTGTACTAATTAAAATTAGTACAATTTTTGTACGTTGTTTAGTTTTTTGACCACTCAAATTAGATTGTATATAAGGATGTAAAATGAGCAAACAGTTCGGGCTCGATTCGTACTTGCTAGGGGTGAGCAATTCGGTTATAACCGAAAACCGAAATTAACACACTTTTAATATCCGAACTAGTAACCGAAATTGTCGATAACCGAATTACAGAATAACCGAATTTACTATTCGGTTATTCGGTTAATAACTGAAATGAAATTTTCCCCACATACTTGATTGAATTTTTCGGTTGATGTTTTCTGTGTTAACCCAAAACAAAGCATCATTAAAGCAGAAAGCGAAACTTAGGCATCCATTGAACAAAACTACATTTTTGTTAACTACCAATTCCAAAATCACAAGTATTTTTGTTTTTCAGTTGAGTACAAAAAAATGGGTAAGATGAAAAAAAATAGAGAAATATACCACATCCATGGCAGTGAGTTTTCCGGCGAACATGTTCAGTGTATGTGATAACATAGATCAGACCACTGGTTTGCTTGACACCTCCACGCCTGGCCAATCAATAAATTGATAGCTTCCTGTGCTGCTTTAAGAACATGGACGATGTTGAGGCGAAACATTTGTGGGGCGATCGTTTTAAACTTACTGGGCATAACGAAAACAATTTTCCCTCCAATGACGGTATTCTTCTAATTTCATCTGTATTAACAGGAAATTTCTAGATTTTATGGAATCGATTGATAGGGTGAATATATATGGGTTTGAGTTTGGGCTTATATTTGTAATTGAAGTGGGTTTTTGTTGTATTAATATTAAATATTTTAGGGTGATTAAAGTGGGATTCTGTTGTATTAATATTAAATATTGGTTTCTTTACAGAAATATACAACAATTAGAAAGTAATTACACCATTAGTGCATCAAAAAAAAATACAAAAATAATACATTTTCCAATATTTATTTACAATATTAGTGCAATTAGGATTCCTTAATTTAGAAAATTAGTATAGGATTCAATTCATAATAATAAGGAAACCTAAAATCAAAGAGAAATAACTGCCATAATTAATAATTCAAATTCAAATATCTTAGATCTAACAACAAAAATAAATTCAAATTCAAAAATAATTGCATACTAATTCTCAGCAAGAACAGAGTTACCAAACAAATCGAAAACAAAACAAAGAGGAAATCACGAACAACCAAAACAAAATAAATTGAAGAAGAAGAAGTCGGAGTTACCAAAACAAATTAAAGAAGAAGAAATCGGAGTTACCAAACCAGCAAGAACAGATCCAAAACGAATTCGGAGTAGCCGAACAAAGAGGAAATTACGAATAATTTTTTTTATGAATATTTGGTTACCCACAAAAACTAAAATGGTTACCTTTGTATGAAGGTTTGGCTACTAACTGCACCATATTAAAAATAATTTTATTTTTAAAAGGTTATTTATAAGTAACTAACAGCTACATAAATGGAAACTTAGACATGGCATTTTGGATACCATCTCACGCACGTAACACTTGAAATCGTTCTTAAATTTTTTATAATTAATTGGTAACCCAATAAAATCCGAATTGGTTACCTTTTTATGAAGGTTTGGCTACCAAATTATAAATAACATTTTAAAAATAAAATTATTATGAATATGGTGCAGTTGGTAGCCAAACCTTCGTACAAAGGTAACAATTTTACTTTTTGTGGGTAACCAAATATTCATAAAAAATAAATCGCGCCTCTGCCACAAAATCGTTTTCTGCGCAAGCCTTTCACCAACTCATAAAATGAATCGTAAGTATGTTTTTTCATTTCACATCTTTCTATAAATTTGAGTCTGTATCAATATGAAGAAATTCAATAAACAAAGAGTTAAAACAAAAACACAAGATGAGAAACAAGAACCCCTCTCACAAAATTCTTACTTTAAACCATTTTAAGACTGGATAGCAGAAAAAGCAGGCATCGCAAAGGCCGAAAGTTTCTTCCTTTGAATGTATCGAGGATGACTAATCCTCAAAAGGAAAGAAGGGGCATCTTCCATGGGGTGTTGGATTGTTGTTGAGGAGGGGTTGTTGATAAATTGCAAAGCCATCAGAGTTTGTGAATTGGGTCTGGATTTTCTTGATTTGGCTGTGAATTTGGAGTCTCTGATTTGGGCTAAAGCTCCTGGCTTTAGATATCTGTGAAATGATTGTGCCTCTTTCTTTGTTGTTGATGATGGCCGATCATCTGAGGGAGACGGAGCGTGGATGAGGAGGGTGGAGGAGTAGGAGCGTGGATGTTGTTCTATTCTTGTAATTAGTATGCAGTTTTTCTAGATGAGAAAAGAGAAGAAGTTATGGGGATAACTATTCCCTAAATTAAGGAATCTTAATTGCATACTAATTCCCTAAATTAAGAAATCCTAATTGCACTAATATTGTAAATAAATATAAATTGTATTAATTGTGTAAATATTTTATGAGTACACTATTGTTATAATTATTTTCAAAAATATAATAGAATATGTAATTAACCCTTAAATATTTTATGGTGAATATCCATATTCTTGTGGGTTTGTCATTCTGTGTTTGGATTTGTAATTGAAGACTGAAGTAGCTTGGTAATTAATAACTTTGGTTATTCGGGTATCCGAAAAGTTTAGATTTTTAAAACCGAACCCGAAATCGAATACCGAACAAGAAATCGGATATAACCGAAATTAAAAAAAATCGAAAAAAATCGGTTATGTTCGGTAATTCTGTTTGTAAGACCCCAACTTTCATAAATAAAGATTATTTTTCTCTAAATATCATTTTGAATATTATGGTGTGGATTTGATATAATGTTATAGTTGTGGGTAATATTTATAAATTTTGCAAAGTAAGCAAGTTGTTATAAAATATTCGTTTGGTCGGGGAATATTCTTTTTGTTTGGAGAATATTAAATGCGATGGCACAATCATTAGTGGACCCCTACAAATGTAATTATTGCTCAGAGTTAGAAAATAACAAAAATATCTTTTTATAAAAATAACGACGAAAGTTTTACCGTTAACTGTTGAAATACCCGGTGGTAAAAGTACAGTAATACGCGTGGTTGCATAGTAGCACACAGTATTAATTATTGATACTTACGTAAAAAGCCCCTCAGTTATACTCAATTATTGCTACAGTAATTGCTGCATAGTATCTCATATTATTGATTCAATTATTATCACAGTATCATATGCATAATATTTTATATTATTAAATCAATAATTGAGACAACAAAGTTATTCATATTATTATTTGCAATATTGACGATGTCTAGAAAGTTCTGTTGAGGAGAGGTTTGGTCACCTAATTGCGCGTCAATAGGGAGAAATCCTTATCGGAAAGCCCCCTCTTTCCTGGGAATGATCTGGTTGTTAAATATTGTGAGTTATAATATTAATTAGGAATAATTGTTGAAAGATTAAAAATATGTTGATTGAAGATAAAATGATTTGTGGTAATATTTATTCAATCTTTGATATAAATAAGAAGTCTGCTATGAGACGTTTGTGATAAGTTTGGTTTATTCTATGGGGGCTCATATGTCATCATCTAAGAGTCATGTTTGAGCCTCGATCGGGTTCATGGAACCTTTAAACTCTGGCGGTCTCACCGCCTTTGAAATCTTTAAACGTAGTATTTGGTGGAGCTTGAGGTTGATTATTCATTGCCCAACCAAGAAGTTAACCAACTCACGAATCGGGATTAGCATTGGCATTATTGTTGTTATTTGTTGACTCTTCCTGAGTTGGTTGACGTTGTTGTCTTCTTCTTGGCGGCATAATTCTGTTAAAATATATGCTTATTAAATCTCTATTAAATTCTCTAAATAGTTAAGACTTAACTCAACAATTTAATATAATTAATTAACACATTATCTCAAATAACTTGATATATATATTCATTCAAATCAAAAGTTTTAACATAAGACGATAGCATCACTGCTATTTACATCAACTATCCTGAGATAAAGAATCCACAGGATTTAAATATTAAAATATTCATTTGTTCATAACTACATCAGAATTTACATCTAAATAATAGACAAGTTTATCACATAAGTAAACAAATTCTATCACTGTCTGTCAAGACGCTGAATAGCCTTGTTACGCTCCTCTTCCATGATGCGAGACATCGTCCTGCGATCCAGCATGTACGATGGGAGTCCTTCGAACTGGATGGGGTACCTCAAAACTCGATCCTGGGCCTCATCCATTTCATGATTAAGTGTAGAGTATGTCTCCCCAAGCTTCGCCTTCTTTGCACGACCATCCTCTTCCGCAAGATCAGCACGACGTGACTCTCTTACCCAGCCTTCCTCTGTTATGATGATCGACTTTTCGAGCTTTCCTTCAGCCCTTCTTCAACTTTTCTATCTCTGCGATCTTATCTTCTTGGTTTGACCCTTTCGTGGACCAAATCCCATTCTACATTTCCCAACGTTAGTGAAGAGTCGAAATCTCCTCTCCTTCTTCTCGAGAGTAATCATCTTTGAATAATCGCCTCGATCGAGATCCTCAAGACTCATCTCGTAACTCCACGTTACGGTCGTATAATATGCCGTACATCTCAGCATCAACGGAGTGATGTGGAAACTCCTCTTCTTCCTCTTCCTCTTCCTTTTCAAATTCCTCATCAAGATACTCCTCAGGATCAGTCTCAGGTTCATGCTCCTGACCAACAACGGTGATCAATGGAGATGACTCCCTCTGTACCAACTGTTCCCTAACGACATGAATATCTCAGGGTTCCTCCTCTGTAGGTACTGTAGGTACTCGGGGTTCCTCCTCCCCAGCTCGACTAGTTCCTCCAACATCCGACATCCTGACAACAAAATTTTTAGTTTTAGTTACTAAGTCGTACTAGTGAGCACATAATTTAACACATAAGCACATAAAGTCTTTTATTATCTTCAATGAATTACAAAAATTCATTCCTTAGAACTCGATAAGAGTTTTCCATTACTATGTTCTTCCTATAAGTCTACTACTTAAGGTTGTTCCCCCACCTAAGGTTCATAACCTACAGCTTTGATACCAACCTATGACACCCCCAAATCCAGGTACTTCGATTCCACGGGATTTGGTGTTCACTGTACAAATATCATCTATCTATCTACCCATAATAAATGCAAACCACGCAATAGATAGAAATAAATCTTCCCTTTATGGGTTACAACATCCTAATAATAAACATAATCCCAGTGTCATACTAACCTTAAACATCTGTGCGGAAACATAAACAAATAAGTCTTAAACCACATCATTAACTTAAGTCTTAAATAGAAATACATCATCATATAAAACAACAAGTCTTCATCACTTGTTAATCTTGCCTTTGCCTTTGCTAGAAGAAGGCTCATCGGACCTTTCGTTCTTAACTGCAATGTTATTATTACGCAAGAGTGAGCACTATTGCCCACAAGTAAAATAATGAAATAATAATGTATAATAACATGCGAGTGAATCAAAGACTTCTGAAATAAAAGCTCAACTTTTGAATCAAGAATGAATAACAAGAATCAAAAAATTTATGAGGGTCATAAGACCTTGAACTATGTCCTAGGTTATCAAGGGTTATACTTGAAACTTTTAACAGTCATAAGACTATGGACCTTTCTACTCGTACTTAGGGGGATCAGCCCTTAGTACCATACTATGCACAATACCTTAACGCTAACGCATAAGTAAATCCCTTTGCAGGGTTGTTCATCTCAGTTTGACATTAGAGTCCGCACCAAAGGAAGTTTGGTTTGGATAAATCAATAAGGGTTCTGAATTTAGAACGTTCATCAACTATGGACTAGTTGAATTAATAAGGATTCGTTAGTCTAACAAGTTTCGATAATAAATGATATTTATAATGAATAACAACCTCAATAGGTATACAATAGAACAATTATTGTATAACAGAATCATACTTTGAAAAGATAGTAAATCTTTAACATAGCAAATGAACTTGATTTATAAACTTGAATAATGATAACAAGTAGGGTTAGGAAACTTGCCTCGTGCGTAGATTACACGTTAATTAAACTCGTTCCTTGATTTAAATCCTACATATCATTTACGTTCACAATACCAGTCAATTGTAACGTAACTAATCATAACAACTTCATTCTTTTTGTCTAACTTTGGTTATGACTATACTTAGTCAATTTATCACATTCATTGTCACATAATTTACACTTCACAAATAACAAGCTAATTATGTATTTAATAATTCAATCCACATGCAATTATGTTATTTACATGTTAAGTATCTATTTTAACATCTCATTATACTTCTAACATATTTCTATGTTTATTAAATTAGGTTGCTATCACATTATTAGACTTGAACATTTTTAAAAATTTCATTTCGAACATTACGGATAGTGGTATTTCATAAGGTACATTGTTAGACTAATTCTTCATTTTCTTATTACATTATGACGTCATGACTTGAGACTGGTATTTGGCGCGTGAATTAGGCAATTAAATGGCAACACTATGGCGTATGCATACAGATTCTATAGAATTTGCGATTCATGAAAAATCGCAGAACATGCCAATTTCTACCAATTTCTTATTTTCTACACGAATTTAGACATACCCACATGATATAATTCATACATAATCATTACCCAACAATTATATAATGATTTTAATCCATTAAAACACATAATTACAGAATTAAAATATGTAAATTTCACTGTTCTTGATGTTCTTGAAGATTTTGAACATAAATCATGAAAATTAATACTACGGATTCGTTATAACACCGAATCTGTTCTTTTAAGGTTTGGTCTCTTCGTATCAACATGCATAATCAAATAAGAGTGGGAATTTTACAAAAACATTTATGTTTGACATATTAAAATCACGTATAAGGCCATATGGCCATAACCCATACTCTGTAAGTTTTGAGCAACATATACGACATGTTTTATGATACTGATGAAATGGTTTACATAATAAATATATAATCAAATACGATAAGGTAACATTTAACACATATACAAACCCATAATCATACCCTTTCCCAATTATAGAGACTTTACAAAAGGTGAAGCCATTTTTTTTTATAAAAACTAAATGACGTAAAAGAATTTAGGTTTGGAGAGTTTACCCAGAGTCTAGTTTAGAAGAGATGATCACAGATGATCCTTTCACCAAAAAAAACTTGTTGATTAAACACTCACAATTCCTCTCAATCTCACAATTTCTCTCTGAAATCTTTCTGGCTCTCAGTTGAACACTTAATGAAGAATACGTAGAATAATATTAACTGAGCCTTTATGCGCAGAGTTGAGGTCAGTTACTCCATACGTGGTTTAACTGCCCCCAACTCCCCTTAAGGCATCATTTGGTTAGCCTTAAAGGCCTATATCCATTTAATTTAATAAAACATTTTATCATATAGTTTAAATCATGTCACACCCAATTCAAATATCTTATTTAATTTAATTTCAATAAAATATAATAATTTATCATTAATTCACATCATTATATAATATAATTAATTTTCTCATTAATTAATTATTTAAAATTATTAAATCTTTAATTAATTATTACATTAATTAAAATAACATTAGGTTTATTAAATATTTCTTTTAATTTAATAAACTCCCATAATTACAAACTTTGAATAATAAAATTCTCTACATTAATTTAATAAATATAACACATATCATTAAATTAATCTACCACAATTGCATCAATTAATTATTTAATCTAATAATTAAATCATCGAAAATATTTATTTAATTCGATAAATATTAAGAATTAAATTACAAAAATCTTGTTCGTTACATGTATTATTTCTTTCGTATTCATATAGGGATATTATTTTTGTTCAATATTCGTATTAAATAATATTTTCTTCCATACTCTGTAGTATGTAGGTAATATTATTTCGTTTCAGATTCTGAATTCTACACTTATGCTGACAAACATTTCTTCTATACTCCTTGAAATTAGTAGAATATCCTTGGAATTTGCGCTTCATCTAGTATCGTTTCACAAGGATATTTTTCTGAACATTCTTGTTAAAGTTTAATCTTTTCATGCCGGAGTACTATTCACGGGGTACTATTTACGAAGTACTATTCACGGGGTACTATTCATGACAAAAATTAATTTCTTTTATGTCCAAATTATTTTTGATACAATATTATTCTTGAATTTTACTCCACAAAGCAGTATCATGTTGACAATTTGGACATTATTGAATTCTGGATAAATTGAATTATAAATATTTAAAATTTATCCTTGGTCTTATTTAATTGAATTCTTATATCATTATCATCATCCTCATACTTATATTATAATGAAAGTCATCTTTGGCCGTAGTGCATAGATGGACTGTTGATTGGTATGATTATGACCAGGGATCATTCGGTATAATAATGACCCGAAATGTTACAAATGATGTAGTAAAAGTCCTCATTGGCCCGTAGTGCAATTATGGACAGTTATTGGTATGATCTTGACCATTGGTGATAAAAAATGAATATCCTTGGCCCGTAGTGCATTGATAATTCAGTGATGTGGATTATTTATTTAGCTGAGTCCCAGCAATAAATATGATGATAAACTTTTAAATCATAGAAGATAGTAGATATCATACTCTACTTGACTCTTCTAATGGATTGCTTGTTCCGCTGCAGTTAAACCTGGTGTTTATTGTATTTTATCAGTTTAACATTGTTGAAGACCAATGATAATTTATTTTGTATTATCTTAGTCATAATATTTCTTACTTCGGGCTAGTTGAGCTCACCCTTTTGCTTTCATTGTTCTCTTCGTAAATGAGAATATAAAGTCGACGCGAGTCGGAAATGGAGTGATCGGGTCCGGATAGGTGGCTATAGTAGTTCTCACTATTATGTGAAATAGTGTGATAATAATTGTAATGAGGACTTTATTTGAGTTTGGATACTCTCTCACGAGACATTATCCGTGTTGAAACCTCACCACGTTTTGTCGTCTCAGATAAAAAGAAGTTTGTATTTAAATTCTGTACCATATATTTGGCGACTCAAGATGGGTGATGTATACCTATTTTGGGGGCGTCACGGTTGGTATTAAAGCTTAGGGATATGATACCTGGCTGAGATGTGAGACTAGAATTAGGAGGGGAGAGACAGGTAATTCCTTTTCTAGTTTGACCTACCTAAGTTTAATTGTTATTTAATTGGTTGGTCAGAATATAGGGATTATATGTGGCATGTCAATTAACCCTTGTTTTGTGGCAGTGTTTGAAAATGACATCCGAGAATGTTGAGATTAGCAATAGAGCACAGGAGACCGTTGAGTCACCACAGATCAATACACAGGATAATGTGCATCAGGAAGGCAATAATCCTCAGGTAAACAACAACACCGACCAAATGATGAACGACGGAATGTTCAGAGGCTTTCTGCAATTCATGCAACATCAGGCGAGAGAGACTCCTGTCCAAAATGTAGGTGGAAACACTGGCAACTCACGGATGGTCACCGCCAAGCAGTTCAAGGAACTAGGACCACCGGAGTTTTTGGGAGAGCCAAAACCACTTAAGGCGGAGGCGTGGATAAAGCAGATCACCAAGATAATTTATGTCTTGTGAAGCTTCGAGGAGCAAAAGGTTCCCTTTGTCACCTTCACGTTACGAGGAGAGGCAGATTACTGGTGGGAATCTGTAAAACATACCCAACTTGCCGCACTGAAGATGTCTTGGGAGAAGTTCCAAGAACTGTTCAACGACAAGTACTTTCCCGAAAGTATTTGTCACATGAAGGAGGTGGAGTTTATCAAGCTGGAGCAAAACAATATGACCGTGTCACGAAGCTAAGTTTGCCGAGTTGTCTCGGTTTACGTCCCACTTGGTTGATAATGAGGAGAGAATAATGCGGATGTTTCTATGGGGTTTGAAACCTGAGATACGTCAATACCTAATTTTTCACAAACTGTGTTTGTATTCAGATGTTGTAAATATGGCTCAGTTATTGGAGCGCGATAATAAGTTAACCCAACTAAGAGAGAGCAGCCGGCAAATCGATAATATAAGTGGTAGCAGTCATCGAAGCAGTGACAACAAACGTGGAGGGAAATAACATGCCAAAAATGGTAACCACTTCGGTGGTAATCATGGCCAAGATAATAGAAGTGGAAATTCCAAGAAGAGAAAATTCAATAATGATGGAAAGACGTCAGCACCAACACCTGTTGTTAAGGAAGGAGAACGACCATCGGTCGTATGTTACAAATGCGGAGGGGAGGGACACATCAGTCCAAACTGTACGCAGCAGTCCAAAGCATGTTACAATTGTGGAAGAGAAGGTCACTTAGCCCGATTTTTTCGTGCACCAAAGTCAAGTCTAGCTGGGATGGAGGCATCAAAGGTAGTTCTAAACAAGATAAAATCGGTAGTTCAAGGAAGAGCGTTTGTCGTAACCTCCCAAAAAGCTAGGAATCTGAACGAGGTGATCACGGGTAAGCTAATCATAAACTCTAGCGAAGTCTATACCTTATTTGATATTGGTTCTACCATTCTTTTATTTCTCCTACTTGCGCTCAACGTTTAAATTTAACTACAGAGAAATTAGACTTTGATTTATCTGTTGAAACTCCGTTGGGAGAAACCTTCATTATATCCACTGTTTATAAGTCTTGTTTGATTTAAATCGGTAACCGCATGTTACCTGTCGATATTATCTCTTTGAAAATACTTGCATTTGATGTGATTTTAGGGATTGATTGGTTAACTACTCATCATGCTAAAATTGATTATTTTCATAAAGCTGTTAGCTTTCATATTCCTAACCAAACTATTATGCGAATTCAAATAACCAAACCACTAAAGTCAATCACTGTCATATCAAGCCATAAAGTTATTCATTTATTGAAAAAGCGGATGTCAAGCTTTCTTAGCCCATGTAATGATTTAAACAAAATACGCCGATTTGAATGATATTTCTATTGTTAATAAATTTCCCGACGTAATCCTCGAAGAACTTCCCCGCCTACCCCGGCGAGAAATCGAATTTTGTATCGACCTTAAACCCGTAGATAAAACCCATTTCCAAAGCCCCATATCGAATGACTCTATTGAACTTCGTGAGTTAAAACCCAACTACGTGAAATTGTTAGACATCGGTTTCATTTCGCTTCTAGTCGTCTCCTTGGGGTGCTCCTGTTCTATTCATAAAGAAGAAAGATGGAAGTATGTGACTTTGTATTGACTATCGGGAGTTGAATCATGTCACCATCAAAAATAGTTACCGGTTACCTCGAATTGATAACCTGTTTGACCAGTTACAAGGTGCATAGTAGCACACGATATTGAATATTGATACTTACGTAAGAAGCCACTCAGTTATACTCAATTATTGCTACAGTAATTACTGCATAGTATCTCATATTATTGATTCAATTATTATCACAGTATCATATGCATAATATTTTATATTATTAAATCAATAATTGAGACAACAAAGTTATTCATATTATTATTTGCAATATTGACGATGTCTAGAAAATTCTGTCGAGGAGAGGTTTGGTCACCTAATTACGCGCCAATAGGGAGAAATCCTTATCGGAAAGCCCCCTCTTTCCTGGGAATGATCTGGTTGTTAAATATTGTGAGTTATAATATTAATTATGAATAATTGTTGAAAGATTAAAAATATGTTGATTGAAGATAAAATGATTTGTGGTAATATTTATTCAATCTTTGATATAAATAAGAAGTCTGTTATGAGACGTTTGTGGTAAGTTTGGTATATTCTATGGGGGCTCATATGTCATCATCTAAGAGTCACTTTCTCCAATAGTAATTGTCTTTACCAGATGTCAAACCACTTGCCGTTTCATATTACACGCGTCGAACCAATTGTCGTTTCACATTACAAGCGTTAAATCAATTGTCGTTTCACATTATAGGCGTCGAACCAATTATTGTTTCACATTACAGGCGTCAAACCACTTGTTGTTTCACATTACAAGCGTCAAACCACTTTTCTTTTCACATCACCAGTCGTCAAGCCACTTGCCTTTTCACATTGCAAGAGCTAAGCTAGAAATCTTCTATAAATAGAAGCTTAATTCTTCTTTCATTCTCAACAATTCACTACGATTCACAAGAGAATTCTATAGAGAGAGAATCAGAGAGAAAGAAGAAGAGTATTCTGTTACTACACTATTTCAGTATCCATTCTCCTACTAAGGTAAGGGATATTATTTCTTTCGTATTCATATAGGGATATTATTTTTGTTCAATATTCGTATGAAATAATATTTTCTTCCATACTCTGTAGTATGTAAGTAATATTATTTCGTTTCAGATTCTGAATTCTACACTTATGTTGACAAATATTGCTTCTATACTCCTTGAAATTAGTAGAATATCCTTGGAATTTGCGCTTCATCTAGTATTGTTTCACAAGGATATTTTTCTAAACATTCTTGTTAAAGTTTAATCTTTTCATGCCGGAGTACTATTCACGGGGTACTATTCATGACAAAAATTAATTTCTTTTCTGTCCAAATTATTTTTGATACAATATTATTCTTGAATTTTACTCCACAAAGCAGTTTCATGTTAACAATTTGGACATTATTGAATTTTGGATAAATTGAATTATAAATCTTTAAAATTTATCCTTACTCTTATTTAATTAAATTCTAATATCATTATAATCATCATCATGCTTATATTATAATGAAAGTCATCTTTGGCCGTAATGCATAGATGGACTGTTGATTGGTATGATTATGACCAGGGATCATTCGGTATAATCATGACCCAAAATGTTACAAATGATGTGGCAAAGTCCTCATTGGCCCGTAGTGCATTGATGGACAGTTGTTGGTATGATCATAACCATTGGTGATAAAAAAATGAATATCCTTGGCCCGTAGTGCATGGATAATTCAATGATGTGGATTATTTATTTAGCTGAGACCCATCAATAAAATTGATGATAAACTTTTAAATCATAGAAGATAGTAGATATCATGCTCTACTTAACTCTTATAATGGATTGCTTGTTCCGCTGCAGTTAAACTTGGTATTTATTGTATTTTATCAGTTTAACATTGTTGAAAGCTAATGATAATTTATTCTGTATTATCTTAGTCATACTCCCTCCGTCCCATAGTTATAGGCTGATTTCTTTTGGCACATAGTTTAAGAAAATCAATTTAATTGGCAATTTTTAACACAAAATTTTCACATATACTCTGTGACGCCCCCAAAATTAAGTATACATTACCCATCTTGAGTCGCCAGATACATGGTACAGAATTCAAATACAACTTAATAATACAACTGTCGTGTACAATATGAATAAACATAAACTGTGAGTTTGAATACAAATATTGTCTACAAGAGATTATACAAACTCAAAAGGAGTCCTCATTACAATTATTGTTACACTATTTCACAGAATAGTGAGGACTACTAATGCACCATCTAGGACCATCACTCTGTTCCCCGACTAGTCCCATTTTACGCTCTCATTTCCTCAAGAGAACAAAGAAAGAAAGGGTGAGCTCAACTAGCCCAAAAGAAGAAATATTATGACTAAGATAATGCAAAATAATTTATCGTTAGCCTTCAACAGTGTTAAACTGATAAAATATAATAACTATCAAGTTTAACTGCAGCGGAACAAGAAATCCATTAGAAGAGTCAAGTAGGGAATAAAATCTACTATCTTCTATGATTTAAAAGGTTTTTCATTACTTTTATCGCTGGGACTCATCTTAATAAATAATCCACATCATCGAATCACCCCTGCACTACGGCCAAGGATATTCTTTAGTATCACGACCACAAATTATCCATGCACTACGGGCCAAGGACATTCGTGTATTCATTAATGGTCATGATCATGCCAACAACTGTCCATCAATGCACTACGGGTCAATGAGGACTTTTATCACATCATTTGTAACATTACTGTCATGATTACAATCAATAATCCTCGGTCATAATCATACCAAGTCCATCTATGCACTACAGAATACGTATGACTTTCAACAAAATATAAACATGAGGATGATGACAATGATATAAGAATTCAATAAAACAAGTTCAAGAATTAATTTATTTAGGAACTGATAACGTCCAAATTGTCAACATGATACTGCTTTGTAGAGTAAAATTCAAGAATGCTCAGAAGAATGTTTCCATGAAAAGATACTGGATGAAGCGCAAATATCAAAGATATTCCACTAATTTCATGGGTATAGAAGTCAAAGTTTTAACCAACTGAGTATAATAAAGAATGGAATAACAAAAGAAATCATCATGCATGCGATAAACCGCACAGGTAAGTTATTCCAACAGAATAATAAAGGATGGAACCAGTGTTAGAGTTTATGCCTTAGAGGCCAATTATTTGATATAATTGCTTAACGTTTTGATATTATATTTGATTGAATAAATATATGATTTTATTATGGTTTTATTCTTTACGTAATATAATTGTTAACATAATAAAATTCCTTAGAATAGTGATACATAACTATATAGTTTCAAGTATGTGACTTGAACATGAGATTATATAATTACAATTAGTATCATTGTTCTTAAATGTCCCTAGTCGAGTATCATTGTTGATGGGACAACAATGATTCATTGAGACTAGTATGTGGATCGATCGATGACCAAATCTCATTGGTCATAAATATATGAGATATTAAGTCAATGCATAGGTACATGTTGAAGAACGATGTCTTCGGATGGACTCCACCATGAGAATTCTATATGGAGCATTATGCGGTGTCATTAGTAATTCTCATAGTGACAATGATGTAATGGTCCTTCGACCTGAAATCGCTATATTACTACACGAGAATTTATGTACTTTGATATCATCAAATGTAATCTTCAATAGGGTGGACTATAAAGGTGATTATTGGGTTCATCATGAATCGTGTGAGAAATATGAGTGATCTAGATGGAATTTAACCATCCTATATATTATGGGTGATATCCATAGGCCTCTTGATTTAGTAGGACTATGAAATGCATGGCCATGCTCAAATAGTGATTTGTTTCATATAGTCTACTCATTGATCAAGAAAACTCAGATTAAATTATGAATAGTATGACACATTCCATGACTCGAGTTTAATCTAGGATATTAAGGTCAAAAGGATTAAATTACATTGAAACATTGGTCACGAAAAGGTTGCATCGAATCACCGATCTTATTATTACTTGGGTAGCAGTGATGCATTACTAGATGCCACTCATTGTTTATAATTTTATAATATGATTTTAAAATTATTGCCAACGTAATAATAACCTATAGGGTCACACACAAAGAACGTAATTAAAAGGAAATTAATTTAAATTGTAAAGATTTAAATATGTCAATATGATTGATAGAATTTTAAATTACGAATTTAAATTAATAGGATAATTTATATATAGGTATATTGATTAAGTAAGACTTAATTAAGATATATATAAATTTGGATTTTAATAATATTAGGTTTTTGATTAATTCCTCTTAACTGCTATATATATGATATATATCAGTAACTTTAGGTTTTACGTCAAAAAAAATACAAAACCCTAGCCGCTCTTAGAGAGAGACTAGAGAAAACAGCTTCGAAAATCCTCATCCTTGGTGGCTAATCTCATTGGTTCCTTCTTCTCGCAGATCGTGGGGCGATTCATGAGCGCGTTTGTGGATACCGTAGAGACGCAATGACTGTTTGGATTGCATTGAGATTCGATCGCATCAATTCCAGCTTTCTTAATTCGTGGATTACGTTGGAGATTCGATCGTATCAATTTCAGCTTTCTTAATCGGTATAATTTCTAACCTCTCAATTAATTGAATTTTTCGCATGGATCCTATTTTAGGTTTTGGAAATTGCTTTAAAAATTTTATTTCGCTTATGCATTTACGTACCAAAACCCCAACAACTTGTG
This sequence comes from Panax ginseng, assembly GCA_020205605.1. Lineage (NCBI taxonomy): Eukaryota > Viridiplantae > Streptophyta > Magnoliopsida > Apiales > Araliaceae > Panax > Panax ginseng. Next base: position 67,588,437 of record CM035127.1, read on the forward strand.
TCAAGCCAGAACGCATGCATGTGATATTCCGACGTAATAATAAATGATGGAACCAGTCCGGTAAAAGCATCAGCATGAATAATAAATAATGGAACCGGTCCCACAGAACGCATATATCTGAGATATTCCGATAGAATAATAAAGAATGAAATCACAGAAGAATTTTACCATGTATAGGGTATCCCGCGTATACAGGTTATTCCAACAAAATAATAAATAATGGAATAACAGAAGTTCTCTTCATGAATACAAAAGAAATAATACCCCTTACCGTAAAAAACTGAATATAAGAGTAGGGAAATAGCAAAATACTTTTCTATAGGTTCTCTTATAATTCTCTCTCTAGAGTTTCAGTGAATTCGTAAGAAATAATGAAGGAATGAGCTTCTATTTATAGAAGAATGGACTGCATAGTAACTAACTTATGAACGGTCCAGATTGGTTTACTTTAAACGGACGATCCAGATTGGTATACTATTAAAACTTAAAACAACGGTCCATACTGATTTACTATTAAAACTTTAAACCAGCGATCCATATTGATTTACTATTATAACTTCCACCAAATGGTCCATATTGATTTACTATTATATCTTCAACCAACTATTCGAAAAATTAAAGACATCTCCTCATGGAATAATATTGTACCCAAAAATGATTTGGACCAAAAATAAATATATCTTACGGGTGAATAGTACCCCGTGAATAGTAACTCGTGAATAGTAACTCATGAATAGTAACTCGTAAATAGTAACTCGTGAATAGTACTCTGACACGAAAAGTGTCCCGAATACCCAATTGAAAAATATATCCTCTACACATCAATTATACTAACACAAATAAGTCCAACACAATGGAACTATAAAATTCATCTTTAATCAACACGAACTTATTCATCATTAATATTATAATTCACAATATTTAACAACCGTGTCGCTCCCGTGAAAGAGGGGCTTTTCGATAAGGATTTCTCCCTATCGACGCCAAGCAATTAGGTGACCAAACCTCCCTCGACAAAACTTCTAGACATTGTCAATATTGCAAATAATAATATGAATAACTTTGCCGTCTCAATTATTAATTTAATAATATATCATATAATGCGATGATAATCTTTGTAACAATAATTGAATCAATAATATGAGAAATATAATGCGTGAATTATCAGTGAGCAATAATTGAGTATAGTTGAGTGACTTCTCACGTAAGCATCAATAATCAATACCGTAAAGCTCTTTGTGCAACTACGCCATTCATCGTACTTTTACTACTACGGGTAGTTCAACGGTTTTAATTGGTAACACCTCCGTAGTTATTTTCATAAAGTATTTTTGTCGCTTTCTCAATCCGATGATAATTACATTTATGGGGTCCACCAATGATTGTGTCATTGTACGAATATTCCCTGTTAAAAAGAATATTCCCCGACCAATCAAATATTATATAACAACTTGCGTACTTTGCAAAATTTATAAATATTACCCACAACTATAACATTATATCAAATCAATACCATAATATTCAAAAATATAATTCAAAAAAATTATTCTTTATTCATAAAAGTTGGGGTCTTACAACCTCCCCTTCTTATGAAATTTTGTCCTCAAAATTAGGGTACATACCTGGTATGTCGAAGAGATGAGGATACCTTGACTTCATCTCAGATTCTAACTCCCAAGTCATTTCCTCCACATCGTGGTTTCTCCACAAAACTTTGACTTGAGGTATAACCTTGGAGCGTAGAATATGTTCCTTCTTATCCAAGATTTTAACAGGTAAATCTTCATACGTTAAATCTTCCTCTATCTCGTCTGGTTCTAACTCAATAATGTGGTTTGGGTCTTTCACATATTTGCGTAACATAGATATGTGAAAACATTATGAACACGAGACATACTTGGCGGTAAGGCGAGTCTATAGGCCACAGTTGCCACTCGCTCAAGAATTAAAAATGGGCCAATGAACCGAGGATTGAGCTTTCCTCTCTTTCCAAATCTCGTAACTCCTTTCCATGGAGCAACACGTAACAACACATGATCTCCAATATCAAATTCTACGTCCTTTCGATGAAGATCAGCATAACTCTTATGTCGATCTTGTGAAGTTTTTATACTTTGTCGGATCATTTGAATCTTTTCTGTAGTCATACGTACCAACTCCGGTCACAACAACGTTGCTTCACCCACCTCATCCCAAAGATCTTTGGAGAACGACACTTTCTTCCATACAACGCCTCAAATGGAGCCATGCCAATACTTGCTTGATAATTGTTGTTGTAGGAAAACTACACCAATGGTAAGAACTTGTCCCAACTTCCCTTGAAGTCAAGGACACAGTAGTCTTAATAGATCTTCAAGAGTTTGAATAGTCCTCTCCATTGTCGTCCGGTCATTCGAGGAGGATGATATGCCGAGCTAAATCGTAAGTCTGTGCCCATAGCTTTTTACAAACTAACCCAAAATCGTGAAGTGAATCTTGGGTCTCGATCAGAAACTATGGATACCGGCATACCATGCAATCTTACAATCTCGTTTATATACATACGAGCAAGACGTTCAAGTGTATAAGTTTCTCGTATCGGTAAGAAATGAGCAGACTTGGTCAATCTATCAACAATGACCCAAATTGCATCTATGCCTTGAGAAACCTTAGGAAGACCGGTAACGAAATCCATGGTAATGTGCTCCCACTTCCATTCTAGAATTTCAAGTGGTTGCAATGGACCTTTTGGTACTTGATGCTCCACTTTGACTCATTGACAAGTTAAACACCTTGAGATAAAATCTGCTATCTCTCTCTTCATATTGCTCCACCAAAATGTATGTCGAAAATCATGATACATTTTGGTACTCCCAGGATGGATTACAAACGGTGTGTTGTGTGTCTCCATCATGATTTTATACTTTAAATCAGGGTCGTTAGGAACACAAAGTCTGGAGTTGACTCAAAGTATTCCTTCTTCATCGATTCTTGCTTCTGGCATAACACCTTCTTGCACTTTCTTCCTCATACGCATCGATCATCGGGTCCAGAGCTCGTAGCAGCGGCTTTAACTTTATCAATTAAAGTCGGTTCTACTCAGTATATTCGCCATCATCGCATGGGTCCCTCGGAGTTTTAACTCTATCTCCATCCTTTGCAAGTCACACAAAATGGGCCTTTGCGTTGACAATATCGCACTCGTACTTGCATATGATCATCTACTCAATGTGTCAGCTACCACGTTCGCTTTTCCGGGATGGTATTGGATGGTATGATCATAATCTTTCAACAGTTCAAGCCAACATCGTTGTCTCATGTTGAGTTCCTTTTGAGTGAAGAAATATTTGAGGCTTTTATGATCCGTAAAGATCTCCACTTTCTCTCCATACAAGTAATGCCTCCAAATTTTAAGTACGAAGACAACAACTGCTAACTCTAGATCATGAGTAGGATAATTCCTCTCATATTCTTTGAGTTGTCTTGAGGCATAGGCTATAACTTTCCCATGTTGCATGAGAACACATCCCAACCCTTTGCCTGAAGCATCACTGTAGATGATAAATCCCTCCGAGCCATATGATATTGTCAGAACAGGTGCTGAAATGAGTCTCCTCTTGAGTTCTTGAAAACTCTTCTCACATTCTTTGCTCCAACCGAACTTTGTATCTTTCTCGAGTCAATTTGAGTTAATGGAGTAGCGATTCGAGAAAATCCTTCCACGAATCTCCGATAATAACCAAATAAACCGAAAAGCTACGTGACTTGATCCATCAACGATTTAGGTTACTCCCAACTTTGAATAGCTTCAATCTTTGTCGGGTCAACAGATATTCCATAACTTGATACTACGTGCCCAAGGAATGCTACTTCCTCAAGCCAGAACTCGCATTTCTTCAACTTGGCATAAAGCTTGTATTCACGAAGCATTTGGAGTCTCAGCCTCAAGTGTTACTCATGATATTCACGACTTTTGGAATAAATAAGGATGTCATCAATAAAGACGACCACAAAGTGATCCAAATATTCCTTGAATACTCGATTCATCATATCCATGAAGGCAGCAGGAGCATTAGTCAATCCAAAGGACATGACTAGGAATTCATAATGCACGTACCAAGTTCTGAAAGCCATCTTTGGAATGTCATCGGTTCTAATCTTCAATTGGTGATATCCGAAACGAAGATCAATCTTTGAAAAGAATTTGGCTCCTTGCAACTGGTCAAACAGGTCATCAATACGTGGTAATGGGTACCTATTTTTGATGGTGACATGATTCACCTCTCGATAATCAATACAAAGTCGCATACTCCCATCTTTCTTCTTCACGAATAAAACAGGAACACCCCAAGGAGACGTACTAGGACGAATGAAACCAATGTCTAACAATTCCTGCAATTGGGTCTTTAACTCCTGAAGTTCAATAGGAGCCATTCGATATGGGGCTTTGGAAATGGGTTTTGTACCAGGTCCAAGGTCGATACAAAATTCAATTTCACGCTCTGGGGGTAGGCCAGGAAGTTCTTCAGGGAATACGTCAGGAAATTTATTAACAATAGAAATATCGTTCAAAACTGATGTATTTTTGTTTAAATCTGTGACATGAGCTAAGAAAGCTTGACATCCGTTTTTCAATAAACGAATAGCTTTATGGCTTGAAATGACCGTGATTGATTTTAATGGTTTGGTCGCTTGAATTCGCATAATAGGTTGATTAGGAATATGAAAACTAACAACCTTATGAAAACAATCAAATTTTGTATGATGAGTATTTAACCAATCAATCCCTAGAATTACGTCAAATGCAAGTATTTTTAAAGAAATAAGATCGACGGTATAATGTGCGATTCTTCGATTTGAACCAAACAAGACTTATAAACAGTGGATGTAATGAAGGTTTCTCCCAACGGAGTTTCCACAGATAAGTCAAAGTCTAATTTCTTCGGAGTCAAATTTAATCATTGAGCGCAAGTAGAAGAAATAAAAGAATGGGTAGAACCGGTATCAAATAAAGTATAGACTTCGCTAGAGTGTATGATAAGCTTACCCGTGATGACCTCATTCGGGTTCCTTACTTTCTGGGAGGTCACAACAAACGCTCTCCCTTGCACTACCGGCTTTGACTTTTTCTAGACTGACCTTTGGTGCCTCCATCCTAGCTGAACTTGTCTTCGGTGAACGACAAAATAGGGTTAAGTGACCTTCTCTTCCATAATTATAACATGTTTTGGACGGCATCGCGCAGTTTGGACTGATGTGTCCCTCCCCTCCGCATTTGAAGCATATGATAAGTGGTCGTTCTCCTTCCTTAACAACGGGTGCTGGTGTTGACGTCCTTCCATTAATGTTAAATCTCCTCTTCTTAAAATTTCCATTCTTATTGTTTTGGCCCTGATTACCACCGAAGTGGTTACCATTTCTGGCCTGTTGATTCCCTCCATGCTTGTTGTCACCGCTTCGATGACTGCTCTCCTTTGGTTGCGTTGACTCGTTATCGCGCTCCACTAACTGAGCCCTATTTATAACATCTGAATACAAACACAGTTTATGAGAAATAAGATTTTGACGTATCTCCGGCTTCAAACCTCTTAAAAACATCCGCGTCATTCTCTCTTCATTATCTACCAAGTGGGACGCAAACTGGGACAACTCGGCAAACTTGGCTTCGTACTGTGACACGGTCATATTATTTTGCTCCAACTTGATGAATTCTACCTCTTTTATATGACGAATACTTTCGGGAAAGTACTTGTCATTGAATAGTTCTTTGAACTTTTCCCAAGACATCTTCAGTGCGGCAGGTTGAGTATGCTTTATCGATTCCCACCAGTAATCTGCCTCTCCTCGCAACATAAAGGCGGCAAAGGAAACCTTTTGCTCCTCGGAGCATCCCAAGACATCAAATATCTTGGTGATATGCTTTATCCATGCTTCCGCCTTAAGTGGTTTTGGCTCTCCAATAAACTCCGGTGGTCCCAGCTCCTTGAAACTGTTTAGCGGTGACCGTCCGAGAGTTTCCAGTGTTTCCACCTACATTTTGGACAGGAGCCGCTCTCGCCTGATGTTGCATGAATTGCATAAAGCCTCTGAATATTCCATCATTCATCATTTGGTCAGTGTTGTTGTTTGCATGAGGATTGTCGCCTTCCTGATGCACATTATCCTGATTATTGATATATGGTGAATCAACGGTCGCCTGTGCTCCATTGCTATTCTCAACATTCTCAGATGTCATTTTCAGATACTGCCACAAAATAAAAGGTTAATTGACATGTAACATATTATCCCTATATTCTGACCGAATAATTTAATACCAAAAAAAAAACTTAGGTAGGTCATACTAGCGAAGGAATTCCCCGTCTCTCCCCTCCTAGTTCTATTCTCACATCTTAGCCAGGGATCATATCCCTAAGCTTTGATACCAACCGTGACGCCCCCAAAATTAAGTATACATCACCCATCTTGAGTCGCCGACATACATGGTACGTAATTCAAATACAACTTAATAATACAACCTGTGCGGTAGTACAATACGACAAAACATAAATCGTGAGTTTGAATACAAATATTGTCTATTAGAGATTATACAAACTCAAAAGGAGTCCTCATTATAATTATTATCACACAATTTCACGTAATAGTGAGGACTACTAATACACCATCTAGGACCATCACTGCTCCCCGACTAGTCTCAATTTCGTTCTCATTTCACGAAGAGAACAATGGTGAAAGAAAGGTGAGCTCAACTAGCCCAATAAGAAATATTATGACTAAGATAATGCGAATAATTTATCGTTAGCCTTCAACAGTGTGTTAAAACCGATAAAATATAATAACTATCAAGTTTAATCTGCAATGAACAAGCAATCCATTAGAAGAGTCAAGTAGGGAATAAAATCTACTATCTTCTATGATTTAAAAGGTTTTTCATCACTTTTATCATTGGGACTCTATTAATAAATAATCCACATCATCGAATCACCCCCGCACTTTTCGGCTAAGGATATTCTTTAGTATCACGACCACAAATTCCATCCATGCACTACGGGCCAAGGACATTCGTGTATTCATTAATGGTCATGATCATGCCAACAATCGTCCATCAATGCACTACGGGCCAATGAGGACTTTTATCACATCATTTGTAACATTACGGTCATGATTACACCCAGAATAATCCTCATTCATAATCATACCAAGTCCATCTATGCACTACAACCAGCCACATATGACTTTCAACAAAAAATATAAACATGAGGATGATGACAATGATATAAGAATTCAATAAAACAAGTTCAAGAATTAATTTATCTAAGAACTGATAACGTCCAAATTGTCAACATGATATCTTGCTTTATAGAGTAAAATTCAAGAATGCTCAGAAGAATGTTTCCATGAAAAGATCTTTGGATGAAGCGCAAATATCAAAGATATTCCACTAATTTCATAGGTATAGAAGTCAAAGTTTTAACCAACCGAGTATAATAAAGAATGGAATAACAAAAGAAATCACCATGCATGCGATAGATCGCACGGCGAGGTTTATTCAAAAGAATAATAAAGGATGGAACCAGTCCGCGCGTAACGCATGACGGGATATTCGATAGAATAATAAATAATGGAACCCGAGTCCCACAAACGCATGCATGTGAGATATTCCGACGAATAATAAATAATGGAACCAGGGCCGCCAGAAACGCATGCATGTGATATTCTCGACATAATAATAAATAATGGAACCAGTGCAAGCGTAAACACACGCATGTGATATTCCGATAGAATAATAAAGAATGAAATCACGTAAGAATTTCACCAAGTATAGGGTAGCTCACATATCAAAGTTATTCCAACAGAATAATAAATAACGGAATAACAGAAGTTCTCTTCATGAATACAAAAGAAATAATACCCCTTACCGTAAAAGAAACTGAATATAAGAGTAGGGAAGTAGCAGAATACTTTTCTATAGGTTCTCTTATAATTCTCTCTCTAGAGTTTTAGTGAATTCGTAAGAAATAATGAAGGAATGGGCTTCTATTTATAGAAGAATGGACTGCATAGTAACTAACTTATGAACGGTCCAGATTGATTTACTTTAAACGGACAATCTAGATTGGTTTACTATTAAAACTTAAAACAACGGTCCATACTGATTTATTATTAAAACTTTAAACTAGCGATCCATATTGATTTACTATTATAACTTCTACCAGCGGTCCATATTGATTTACTATTATATCTTCAACCAACGGTCTGAAAAATTAGCACATCTCCTCATGGAATAATATTGTACCCAAAAATGATTTGGACCAAAAATAAATATATCTTACGGGTGAATAGTACCTTGTGAATAGTAACTCGTGAATAGTAACTCATGAATAATAACTCGTGAATAGTAACTCGTGAATAGTACTCCGACACGAAAAAGTGTCCCGAATACCCAATTGAACAATATATCCTCCAGGCATCAATTATACTAACACAAATAAGTCCAACACAATGGAACTATAAAATTCATCTTTAATCAACATGAACTTATTCATCATTAATATTATAATTCACAATATTTAACAACCGTGTCGTTCCTGTGAAAGAGGGGCATTCCGATAAGGATTTCTCCTTATTAGGCGCCAAGCAATTAGGTGACAAAACCTCTCATTGATGTAACTTCTAGACATTGTCAATATTGCAAATAATAATATGAATAACTTTGCCGCCCTCAATTATTGATTTAATAATATATCATATAATGCGATGATAATTTGTAACAATAATTGAATCAATAATATGAGAAATATGATACGCAAATTCTTATCGTAGTAATAATTGAGTATAAAGCTTAGTGACTTCTCACGTAAGCATCAATAATCAATACCGTGTTAACTTTCGCGGCAACTACGCCAGATTCTCGCATTTTTACTTTTACTACTGGGTTAGTTCAACAGTTTTAACGGTAACACCTCCGCCGTTATTTTCATAAAGTATTTTTGTCGTTTTCTCAATCCGATAATAATTCCGTTGTGGGGTCCACCAATGATTGTCTTGGTTATGCGAATATTCCCTGTTAAAACGAATATTCCCCGACCAATCGAATATTATATAACAACTTGCGTACTTTTCAAAATTTATAAATATTACCCACAACTATAACATTATATCAAATCAATACTGTGACGACCCCAAAATAGGTCCATACCATCCAACCTATTCTCGAAATCGCCAAATACATGGTACGTAAAATAACTACAACTTTATTACAACAATTATCGTATAAAATACAACAACACATATATGTGAGTTTGGATACAAATATATACCAAATGTGACACATGTCCCAACCGTGGAAAGACTCCTCAAAGGGGCACCTTACATAAAGGTATAGTCAAAAACCTGCTTTTAGAAATTAAAATCTTTGGAAAGTGCTCAAGGAAACCTTCGTATACATGAGAGAGCCATACGCCTAGGTTATGATAGATATCATATGGCAAATGTAATTATCCTTGGTTGACCTAATAGACCCCAAAGAAAAACAAGAAGATTACTATCATATTCTTCCCAATGGTAAGTCTTCTCTTGACATATCATTATCTCCACCGCTCTCTAATTGAGAATTATACTTCAAAAAACACCAAGATTATATAGGTAGTGCTCAGATATATATACTCGACAAGTGGATGAGCACATCCTCATCTTATGATGATACGAGGTTGTATGTCATTAGACATCTTGTATGATAGTGACAAAACACCCTTCCAACGTTGGGGTCGCCTCACCCTAGTTGATTCACCAAATATAACTACTAAATGATGACCACCGCTCTATTCCCCCACACTACCCCGCTCGACCCAAATTTACACTCTTATTACACGAAAGGAATTGTGAAATGTATGGGTGAACACAACTAGCCCAGTAAAGAATATCATGACTAAAGATAATTAAATTATCAATAGCATTCATCAATAATAAATCAGAGATTTAGAACATATGGTAGATGATAAAAATTTCAACCATAGTTGCAAATGAACGAAGCAATCCATTAGAAGAGTCAAATAGACCATAAAGTCTATTATCTTCTCTATGTTAAAAATCCACCAACAATGTTTTATCCCTGTAACATATATCAATCAACAGTTCTAGTCCTCAATCATATGAATAACTTATAATCATAATTGTGATTCTAAATTTCTCTTCGCATCCGGGATTTAAGATAATTTTCATCACATGTCTTTACCTCAAACATCAAAGATCATGGTTATACCAAATCACGCCTTCTTTTATAATCATACTAACAATTTCATCTTTGCACTACGGGCCAAAGATATTCATCAACAATTCATCTTTTACTTCTGAGCCAAAGATATTCCTCAACAGTTCATATTTGCACTACAGGCCAAATATATTAATATCTCAAAGAAATATATAATCATTTCAGAATTTATATAAACAATTATAACCATGTTGATCATTTCACCTTTGCACTTAAGCTAAAGATATTCAATTATAAATTCAATGGTCATGATCATACCAGTCAATAATTCAACTTTGCACTACTGGCCAAAGAGAACCCATAGTCATGATCATACCAAAAATCTACCCATCTTTACACTCAAGTCAAAGAGAAATATCATCATTAGGGTTATAAAAATGTTATATATGATAATAAAAATAATATGATCAACATATAGTTTTAATCTCAAGAGTAATATTCATAAATCAACTATAATTTGGTCAGAAAAAGAAACCAATTTTTTTGTGAATAGTAACTCGTGAATAGTAACTCGTGAATAGTAACTCATGAATAGTAACTCATGAATAGTAACTCGTGAATAGTAACTCATGAATAGTAAACCCGACACAAAAAGGTAGAAATTCCACAATAAAATCCATACCAATATTTCGGTATAATGATATTGAAATAACATTTCTTAAACTTATAAACAATTTATTTTAATTGTTTACACTTTACTAAATAATGCATTTAATCATTCTAAAATGCCAAACTCATAAGATTTCATCACCAATAACCAAAACCCTCATAAAAAAAATCTGCATATAACTCATATATAATTCTCAAGCCATAAAATCATATTTTCTAATTTTCTTCCTTCACATAACATATTTAATTCCTTTATTCATAACTAGACCATTTTTATGAAAAATACCAAATCAGTTCCAAAAATATTTTTTTCTGGGATTTAGCAGAATATAGTCCCATATTGAACATATATTTTTCTCGAAATGTTTAAAATACATTTACTATTTTTCATATGGCCAAAACTGCCAAATATTTAGACATTTATTATAAATTGTACTTTTATCCAAAAATTCCAAAATTTATAGAGTATACTTCTATCATATACATGTACTCCCAATAAAAATTTCATCAATTTTGGAGTTAACCACAAGGAGTTATAAGGGTTTTCTTTTAAAATAGTCTTTTCCCATAAAATTCATAACTCATAATCTATACATCCAAAAATCGCCATTTTTGGACACAATCTAGAAAACTCATCAAATTATCATTTCAAATTTTTCCAAAATTTTTGAAGGTCAGAAAAATTACGAAACTTAAAATCATAACAATCCTTAAAATCCCTTACTATCCCTTACTATCCCTTACAATCCCTTACTATCCCTTACCTCAAAAGAGCAGCACTTCTGACTGGATATCGGATATGACGCTGAAGGAAACTTGCACTGATGAATAATAACTCACCAAGTATCTAAATACTCACAAAATACACTCGATAATCTAGAGAGAGAAAGAGAGAAAGCTTATGTTTCTGGTGTGATTTTCAATTCTAACTTAGCCCTCTATTTATAGGAAAATGTTAGCACGCCGAAGCAGACTTAACCTGCAACCTGATGGCTTTACCTACTACTATTCCACCCACCAAAAATCAGCCACCATCCCCAACTACCAAAAGTGGGGTCCACTCAATTCTAGAATTTTCCACCAAAACCTAATTTCCGAATCAGTTACCTCTTAAAATTCATAACAAATTATACGCTCATTTTTAACGGTTCAAAATTTGTGGACATATACTCAACTTATATATGTATAACATATCTAAAAATTACAACGATCCAACGGTCGGATTAAATATTATAACTCACACAATAAAGCTGTAAGAACACTGATTTGATCTTTTAATACCTCCAATACGACAAAATACTGATTAAATACATCAACATTAATTCCTTCATTTATAACCACATAAATAAATCCATCATTTATATCCACATCAAATAAATATTTCCTTATCATATAAATCAATAATTAATTATTCACAAATAATATTACAGAATCACAATAATGACAACCAGGCAGTTCCCAGGAAAGAGGGGGCTTTCCGATAAGGATTTCTCCTTACTGGCGCGCAATTAGGTGACCAAATCTCTCCTTGACAGAACTTTCTAGACATTGTCAATAATGCTATCTAATAATATTATTCAAATAATATGAATTATTGATCTGATAATGGAAAATACTGTGCAGTGACAATTATTGAAACAACAATAATATAAAATATCAACGTAGCAATTATTGAATCAATAAAATAAAATATTGAACAATAATTACTGTAACAATTATTGAGTAGTGCCTTCTCACGTAAGAATCAATAATTCAACAATCTGCAATACCATACGCTTCTTTGTGCAACAACGCCAGATTCTTTGTATTTTAACCACCGGGTATTCCAACAATGTTAATTGTAATAACTACTGTAGTTATTCAATTTTGTCGTTTTCTTCATCCGATGAGCTTATCCGTTATGGGGCCCATAAATGATCATACTGGCCAGTATTTAATATTCCCAACAACAATGAATATTTTATAGCCACTTGCTTATTTTGAAAAAAATTCATATATCACCCTTAACTTTAACCTTTTATCAATTTAACCATTTACTGAATACGAAAATTGAATACTTTTATTTCATAAAATTCGGGGTCTTACAAATACCATAATATTCAAAAATATAATTCTAAAAAATTATTCTTTATTCATAAAAGTTGGGGTCTTACATACCCCTTAATATAGAATTAATGAATAAGTTAATTACTCCTTACTTATCACATTGGAACTCTCAACTTCATTGATTGACGTGTACTGACCATTAAAGTCCATAACCATAGAACTTTAACCAAAGAGAATACAACAACATTAAATGTGGTGATAAAAATAATGACATTGAATGTTATTTCTTCAAAAAAAGAGTAATGATTGAATATTTATTATAAGGGTATATAAGTAAAACAATGAACCAACTAAATTTTATAAATAGTAAGTAGCCTATATATTGGGACATCTCAAAATGGAAAATCAGCCTATAACAATGGGACGGAGGGAGTAATATTTTTTACTGGGCTAGTTGAGCTCACCCTTTTGCTTTCATTGTTCTCTTCAGAAAATGAGAATATAGCTGGGACGAGTCGGGAAATGGAGTGACGGTCCAGATAGATGGCTATAGTAGTCCTCACTATTATGTGAAATAGTGTGATAATAATTGTAATGCGGACTTTATTTAAGTTTGGATACTCTCTACGAGACATTATCCGTGTTGAAACTCTCAGCTACGTTTTGTCGTACTGTATAAAAGAAGTTTGTATTTAAATTCTGTACCATGTATTTGGCGACTCAAGATGGGTGATGTATACCTATTTTGGGGGTGTCACACTGTTTTACCTGTTTTTTGCTCACTCCTAGTACTTGCTCGACTAAAAGTTCAATTCGAGCTCGACTCGAAATATAAATGAGTCAAATATGAGCAAATTTTAAAGTTCGATAAATTATTCGAACCTTCTCAAATTATAATTTTCTATTGATACTCGGATCATATTCGTTCGAAAAGTTCAAATTGCTCGGGCTCGATTCAAAATCGTGCTCGACTCGGTAACTAAATGAGCCACAATCAAACCTTATTTTATACTTGATAAAATTTTTAAACTAAATCTGAGCAACTCATTATCGACTCGGTTCGTTTATACACTTAATTTTATATGCCCGAATTTGGGGTGTTACAACAACACTGCTAGAGGTGGAGGGTTCCATTCTTTGTACTTGACCGCTGAGATCAGTTTTATCTCAAAACAGTACTTCTTAGGCAGTGTTTGATTACCTCTTAATGACTCTGAATGGATTTGTCTCTGATTCGGTCAGAGGCAAATTTTGTTTGACAAATTTTTTTCTTACTTCTTAATGACTCTTAATGGCTTAGACACAAAAATAATTCTATAGCATTAAGATGCATGTATAGAAGCCATTTATATTATTTTTGGACAAAATATCCTCTTTAACCTTCTTGATCTAGTGATCTTTGAGTTGTTGCACTTCACTCACATTGCTTTCTTCTCTCCGCCACGCTTCTTCTCCTTCGTTGTTGTTCATGGGGTACTAATTTTTAGTAGGATAGAGGAGTGACATAATACAACATAGCTATGGATACTTCTGTCGGAAATCGTGATGACAACCGTAGAAAAACCCCATTTCTGCCACCTTGATGCTCTAAAAACCCCAATTTGGTACTTCTCAAGAGATGATCTTTGACTTCCATGGATGTGTATACCCAAAACAAGAAAAACACCCAATTTGAATGCGAGGTGGGAGAAATGGAGGAAAGAGAAATAGAAGAAAAACAAGTCTTTTCTTTGTAATCCATGAGGTTCATGAGATGAGATATTGACAACGATATGTATGTATGATTGATGCCAAATTTAAAGCCCTCCAATTTGTAGAGGGAATTTGAAATTAGATCATTGGAATTTGCAGGTAGTAGTAGAGTGGTCGTAGTGGTGATAGAATTTAGTGTTCAGGACACTTGTAGAATTTCGCATATAGTTAAAATTATACATTGAATGCAAAAGTCTTTGTTTTCATTTACAAGGTTAAAATTGTAAAATATTGTTATTAAGATGTTTTAACAATTTCAATTACCAAACAGTTTTATAAATTCAGATGCAATTTCATTCAGATGATCTAATTTATTAAGATGTCATAACCATTCAGATCTTAATTACTCAATTTTATCAAACACCACCTTAGTCTTAGTTGGAAAACTTAAATTATCCTTGAGGAAAGGATGTTTAGATGGGAGAGGGTATGTCATTATGTCAAGTTCAGCTCATTAAAGGATATCAGAACGCATGGAAGAAGGTGGTTTTGCTAACTGAGTATGCACATAACTTGCCAGCTGGATCAATGAGGAGAAGTTACCAAAAAAAGAGAGAGGTCCAAGTGACAATTTCTGAGCTATTAGAGCCGTGTTTGGTTGCTCACTCTCAAATTTTGTTTTGTTATTTATTTTTTCTCTCTATTTATGCTTTCTTTATCCTTTATCGTTTTTCAAGCATGAGATTTTTTTTCGGATTCCAAACTTAAATCATGACATCAAATTGATATATCAACTCATAATTTGTTTCTAATATTTTTAATTCACTTTTTAAAAAGTTATTTAAATATTTTTTTAATTACAAGCGCTAACCCTCATGGTACATTTGGATATAAATGAAAAATAAAATAAATCAAAATAAAATTTATAAATTTAAAAGGGATAAGAACCGTTCCAATTACAATCAAACTTAATTTTTTTTATTCTATCACAATTATTCCCAAATTCAAACATAACTTCAGTGTTTGTGAATAACAAGTTTTATTTTGAAAAAAGAGACCGGTGCGAAGGGTAAGCTAGTTAATATATATACACGTCTTCCTTAGGTCTTTGAAGCAGCTAACAGTTTAACCCAAAAATAAACCAAATATTGATTCTTCAACAAATTTTCATGGAGGATTCATCTGAAAACAAATCACTAATCTCTTTCTACTCCAAGTACTTACGGAATAGTTTATATAGATTTTTCCCCTCTTCTCCTGATTCGAACTTTCTCGCGAGAATTTCAAATGTATATCAACGGACAACTCGCGCCAGTATAGGAAAACGCAGGACTTCACTACCTCTTCCATTGCCTTTCAATTCAACCACCGATTATCGCAGGTAAGACTTTCAATCTCGCTAAATTGACTTTCTAAAAGTTAATTTGAGATATTTTTAAATTTAAAATTAACATAATTCATTTAAAATTGAAAAACAATAAATCTTATATATCTAGCCGTACTTTTTGAGTAGTTTATTATATTCATAATTATATGGACATAAACTAAATAAATTCATGGCAATTTTGAGTTGGAAAATGTTTGCAATTGATATTGATCTTATATTTAGAGCAGATGTAGTATTTTACATTGTTCAGAAGAAGATAACAAAAATTCCCGATAAATTGATTGTCTTTTGTTGTTATTTTTGTGCAATTATTATTGTCTAAAGTATTGTTTGGTAGTCGATGAAAAAAGATTACTGCATCTGCGTTTCTATTGTTTCACATTATGCAATTGAGCTTATCATAGATACCAAGGCCCCAAAGTGAGAGTCCTATTGAAACACCATTTATTTATGAAAAGTTGTCTATGTAGCATTTAACCTCTAACTCGATTCAATTATCAGGGTTGGTAACTATGAAAAATAGGTTTCCTGACTTCTCAGAAAGGTAAATTTGGAAGTTTTAAGTCTATTTTAAAGAAAGGAAACTATTATTTTGAGGACACACTCAAAAAGGAGAACGGACTCTGTTTTTTTACACATAGGAAGTACAAGACTGTTGAATTTTATATGTAGATGATTTTTTAAGTGGGATAAGTTGATTAGAATAATGCATAGTTTAATGCTGACAAAGTCCCCCAAGTAGGATGTACAATAAAGTTTGGTACTGATTAACATCTTTGACTATGATTTTGTGTGCATTATGTTGGTTCAGTGGTAAGTATTCGGTCTCAAAACAATAGTCCTATTTTGCAAAACCATGAATTTTCAGATAAGTTGTCAATTTTCCTGACGACCTCATTCCTCAATTTTAAATTATATTGCTAATATGAAACGAAAGTTAGGTTTGACCAATTTTCTCCTTCGGAAAAATTTAGGGACTTTATGTCACTTTTGGTGTATATCTGAAAACAGTACTCTCATCTTTGAGCCTTTCAAAGGGGAAAATGGGTCTCTCAATTTGGAAAGAGGGAGTATTAATGAAATCAGGATGGATTGATGGAAGTAGTACTGCATTACCTTCTTAAGGGAAATTCGGTTGTAGGATGTAGTGAAAGTCCTGTAAATATGATATACCAAATCATGACATACATCTCTGCATATGGGGTTAGTTTACTGAAAAGTTGGCATTATAGCACATGAAATCAGATGGTAAGAGTGAAATGAGGATGGTACTGGATGAAAGGATTATTGTTATGGTTAGGAGATTGAAAAAGGTGGTATTGACAAAACCAGTATTACTAGTTTAGTATGGGATAAAAATAATTTGTATTATTGGTATTTGGTTTTTAGGATTTCTTGAGCTGATTGGAACATTATAAAAGTGGCAATTACCTAAAGTTTGTCATTACTTTGTTTGGTTCACTCATTGCATAAAGAAGGTAAGTTCAGTGCTAATTTTTTTAGTTTTTTGTACCCTTCAACCAAATGGATCCCAAAACCTTCAACCAACCAAAATTGGATGTTTTGTTTATTTTTTTGGTGATTTGATTCCCACTTTTTCATAATGATACTTACTACTAATACCACCCTGCCCTAGCTTTTCATAGTATCTCATTTTTGGGTATAATTAGTAACTTATATGCAATTAGTAAAATGAGCCAAACATGGTACTTATTTAAAAATGTGAATTATTATGCTATCCCATCTATTACAACTCCAACCAAACATACTCTTAGCATACTATCTTCCAGCCTAAGAAGCAAGGATACGGGTGCAGGGGTGTGGATGTGTGATACGGGGATACAAGAGTCGGTCAAATTTTTACAAATGGGGATTCGGGTACAACACATATTTAATTATTAAATATATATGTATACAATTATATATATGATAAAACATTTAAAAAAAATTAAATACTTAATTAAATTTATATAAAATAATATCAATATCAAAAATAATTATATTATTTTAATTACTATTAGTTATGCCAGTATATGAACTTTAATATAAATTATTAGTTGTACTTTTGTATATATTTCTTTAATATTTTATGTTAATACAATATATATATATAGGAATTAATCCATGGCAACCGGTTGCCATGGACACTATTTGAGCTACAGGCTGTTGTTAAATTAAATAAAGGGACAATGACCCAATCATATAAGCTAAAGCTAGAAGGAATAACTGAATAATTAATCACGGTATAATTAAAATCATATAAGTATTTTGCTTATATTAAAATTAAATTTGAATTTTAAGATTTCCCAAATTAAACTTAAAAAATTAAAATATATTTCTAATTTTAGTGATCCTCAAGACACCCAAGATGCCCTATTTTAGTGATACTTTTTGAGGTTTTATTAGTTATTGATATTGTAATAGTGATGATGTATTTGATTATCAAATTATATTGTACACCCTAAAGTGGGGCTTGTCAAAAAAATTGTAAATTACTCATTTTGTTTCAAAATATAAGATTATTGACTTTTTGGAGTTAATTTAAGATATTTTCAACTCAAAATTGACATAATTTTTTTTTCATTTTAGTCGATACAATAATGAATAAGAATTACACGTTATAAAATGTCTAGATTCATATGGATGTCTAGATACATGTAACTCCCATTGAGTATTAATATGTATGACTCTTGGGTTTTGTAACATCCTAGTAGTATTATTGTTCTTATAAATAAGACAATTGTAAAGTGATTGAGAGATACATAAAAGATTATGCAAACACTCTCTTTCTCTAATCATCTTGTTTTTAGTTATCTTTCATAACATTTCATAACACGTTATCAGCACGATTGCTTCTCACTTTCGTCTTGAAGATAATCATATTTGGTTTGAAGTAGAAGAAGGTATAACTCTCTCTCTATATATATAGTGATATATGTTGGTAGTTCTAAAAGCAATGTAAAAATGCAGAAATGCCACATCTTCTAATTACTATGTGCTAAGCATAAAGTTTATTACTATTTGTTGCTGTTGTTCAAGTAAACCATATGTTCATGTCTATTGATAAGTTAATAATAATACGAAGAAACATGAAATTTGTGGTGCAAAAGTGTTGTATCATGTATGTGTGAAAAATGAAAAATAGTTTACTGCAACCGAAAAAAATAGTACATAAGATCATGGGTGTATCTTATGTATACGTCTTTGTATATTAGCACTTGGGCCAATTATTTGTACTAGAGGAATTTTAGTAGCTCATTGCTGCATTTCGTGTTATTGGGAAGTCTTACAAATTCTCTTTTTGTGTTTGCTATGAGCATGTTGTTTTGATGGTTGATCTTGTACGAGTTGATGCGTATTAATCATGTTTAGTTATGTCAATTTAAGGTTTTACTTTTTGTTTTTGAGTGGGAACTTATTAACTAGCATTTCATTTTTTTGTTTGCAACGTCATGATGCACATACAGATTTTAAGGCAAGTGCTTATGCTTGTTACTCATGTGGTGTTTGTTTATTCACTGTATTGTATGACAATTGCACTTCGAATGTTGAAATTGATAGTTACAACTGATATTTTGACAAGTTCTACAGTAGCATCACCATATAATCAATATCAGTATATATATATATATATATATATATATATATGTTCATGCACATGTGAATAGTTATATTTGTATAGTTATAATAAATTAAATTTCTAATAATTTTTGATATATTTTTGTATGAAGTTACAATGACAAATATACTTAGTAGTGTTGGTTTGTTATTTAGTTTTAGTGGATGATTTAGTTTAGTGTTTTACTACATTTCTATAAATTGTTTCATTACAATTAAATCTGAACATATATAATTATTTAATTTGATGGGAAATATGTGTAGTTATTTAATATTCAAATCTTATAAATTTGAATTTGTTGCCCTTGATTTATATCAAGCAAGAATTGTTTGTAATGGAATCTTGATGTTGAGATTCATATAAAGGCAAAGAACTTTGGAGATACAATTAAAGTTGGCAATCATGCATCCCTGCAGGATCATGCAAAATTAATTCGCTATCATCTCCATGAAAAATTAAAATATGAGTTAAGCTCATTATAATTGGTTGCACCTGAAGTTGCAAGATTTTAAAAGTGTTGAGTTAGAACAATTCTACATTTTTTTAAAAAATAATCTCACTATTAAAATTATGTGAGAAAAAAAAACACTGATGAAGACATGTTAGATAAAATATTTATTATATTTCATGCCTCGAAAATGCTCCTGCAGTAGCAATATCGAGAGCATAAGTTTACAAAATATTTCTTGAAGCGATAAAGGAGACTATGTTCCCAGAAGTGATATTATGTCTTCTAATGGTTGTACAAAATAATGAGTTTTTGCTGAAAAACCAACAATCTCGCTTGATCGATTCTATTACATTCCCTGAAGTGAATGGAATCTCATTTGATAATCATAGAGGAAATTATGGTTGTAGTTGTGGTAGTGGACTTGAAAAGAACAATCAATATATAAAAGGGAATGTACCCGTCATACTCCTAAACACTTGGTAGATTTGTACCAAGACTCCATAAAAGAAAAGGAAATGGAATGATCCTGAAGATCCCATGAATTATTTTGACTTTTCATATGGAGTGGATATAACTAATTTCGATATCTATGGTTTCCTTGATGATATGTTGATAGAAATGTCCATACCAATTAATTATTTTATTTCATTATAATAAGTAATTTTATGTTTTATTTATGTTTCAAGTAAAATTTATGTTTTGCATATATAAAGTTGTATGGGCCAGAAGCTCATCAAACTTAATTAAAGGCTCTAGAAGAGCGATTATTCATCAAACATAATTGAAGACTCTTGAAGAGTGATTATTCATCAAATTTAATTAAAGTATCTGGAAGAGCGATTATAATGTTTTCAAAGGGCACAAAATTTTGTATTAATGATTCTTTATATTCTTCTGAGACAAGCAGAAATTTGCTCAGCTTTAAGGATATACATTATAATAGTTATTATATTGAAATTAATAACGAAGGCAGTGAAGAATTTCTTTATATTACTTTAATAATATCGGGCCAGAAGCTCATATTAGAAAAATTGTATATTTTCTCTTCTGGGTTATATTATACTAAAATGAGAATAGTTGAAACAAATGTTGTAATACACCAGAAGTGTGCAATACACCAGAAGTGTTTGGATCCAAATATTTTTATGATTTGGCATGATCATCTAGGATCAATAATGATGCATTGAATTATTGAAAACTCCCATGAACATTCTTTAAAGAACCAGAAGATTCCTTTACCTGTTGATTATATCAAAGTAAATTAATTACCAAATTATCACGTTTAATTATTGTTATTTGGTGTTCATCTTCTAAGAAAGAATTCAGAGTGATATTTTTAAGGTATATTTTGAGGATTGTTATTTTAATAGTCTTCCCACCATTAGGGGGAGAAAAGTCGTTGCCTGAAGCACGACGTGAGATCATTGCCTGAAGCACGACGGGAGATTAATTGGAATATTTCAACGTTATTTAATCCTGATTCTCATACAAATCAATATGAACTAGAAGTTCAAATGATTATTCATTTGCAATGAATTGCATATCAATTACCAGAATTATTCACCGATAATAAGAAAAGTGTGATATCTCATATTTTAGTTGCTAATACTCTAGAAGAAATTGAAGTCCTCAGAGACAATCGATTATCTGACAAAGAAAAATTGAATCAAAGTCGCACTTGAAACATGGAAGAATGATCGGTGTTAAAGATAAAATTTCCCAGAAGAAGAAAGTACAAGAAAAACAAGTTGCAGAATTATAAAGAGGCTATACCCATGAAACAGGCTACAAAATTTATTGATCTATCCAAAACTTATGAACGAAATCTCCTGTAAATAAAACTCTTGAAGAGTTATCTCCTAAAGAGGATGAGTTATCCCCTGCAGAGGATCAGGTACCTGAAATGACAGTCAATCATAAATAGTCCAACGATATTATATAAAGATAATGTCGCTTGTATCACTCAAATTAGAGGATGCTATATTATGGGTGATAGAACCAAGCATATTGCACCAAAATTATTTTATACACATGAGCCTCAGAAGAATGGCGATATTGATATCAAGCATATATGATCATGTGATAATTTGGTTGATGGATTCATTAAGTCATTACCAATTATGATTTTGAAGAAGATGGTGCACAATATTGGCATGTTTCGACTTAATGATATTTTTACCATAAATAAATGGAAATTCTATGTACTTATGAAGGGGAGTAAAAATGATATGTGCTGATTGTACTCTTTTTCCTTCGCTAAGGTTTTTTTCCCACTGGGTTTTCCTTTGCAAGGTTTTAATGAGGCAATCTCAAGGCACCGGAAGTTATACAAGAATATTGTACTCTTTTCCTTAGCCAAATTTTTTTCCCACTGGGTTTTTTGGTAAGGTTTTTAACGAGGCATATTCTTAGAAAATTGTTACAAAAGGACTCCATCCATTCTGTATGAAGACAATGCTGCATGTATAGCTCAATTAAAGGGAGGATACATCAAAGGAAATAGAAGAAAACATATCTCACCAAAATTCTTTTTCGCACATGACTTTGATAAGTGTGGAGACATTGATGTTCAACAAATTTGATCAAGAGATAATCTAACAGATTTGTTCAGTAAAGCACTATCAACTACAATGTTTGAAGGATTGCGTCACAATATTGGAATGCGACAGCTGGAGGACTTAATAATTCATTCATGAGGGGGAGCTAATACGCGCTGCACTCTTTTTCCCTTAACCAAGGTTTTTTTTCCCATTGGGTTTTTCCTGGTAAGGTTTTTAATGAGGCAGCTTTCGATGCGTATAGCTATACAACAGACATCAAAGGGGGAGTGTTATAAAATGTCTAGATTCATATGGATGTCTAGATACATGTAACTCCCATTGAGTATTAATATGTATGACTCTTGAGTTTGGTAACATCCTAGTAGTATTATTGTTCTTATAAATAAGACAATTGTAAAGTGATTGAGAGATACATAAAAGATTATGCAAACACTCTCTTTCTCTAATCATCTTGTTTTTAGTTATCTTTCATAACATTTCATAACATTACACTATTTTTTTTTCATCCGCAATTACATATTCAATTTGGGAAATCTTAAAATTCAAATTTAATTTTAATATAAGCAAAATACTTATATGATTTTAATTATACCGTGATTAATTATTCAGTTATTCCTTCTAGCTTTAGCTTATATGATTGGGTCATTGTCCCTTTATTTAATTTAACATGAGAATCATATATAAACACACACAAAGTCAGCAGCAATGGAAATTTGGGAACTTAAAAAAATACATTGGCAAGGAGGAATTAAAAGCTTGCAAATTTAAATTTGAAGGGGGGGGCAATTATGTAATTGCGAATAGCTTTTTGAAGTTTAGTGACTGCCGCTACAGCCTGTAGCGGCATGGCCTTTAATTAATTCTATCCTTGCCATCTATTATACTGATCAACGGTTACAAGCTTGGTTGCTCAAATAGTGTCCATGGTAACCGGTTGCCATGGATTAATTCCCTATATATATAATATGAGTATTATGTATAGAAGATAAGTTACATGTCCTGTATAATTTAGTATAGTAGTACTACTACAATTCCAGTACGTAGTGTACAATTCCAGTACGTAGTGGATATTAATATATTTAAACATAGTCTGACACGAATCACATGGCCACCACTAATCTATGCAGTCTATGGCTCTATGCTAATGTAGTAGTCAGTCCGAAACTCTGACTCATTACATGGGTCACTATGTGGACCATATAAATTATAAAATAAAGTTTGCTTTGCTGAATAAGGAATTGTGAGATAGATATATATTCAGATGCTTTCTGACCCAAAGAAGAACATCGTCAATCGGAAAGGGAAAGAGGAAGGGAAATTTTGTAAAGAAGAAAGAGAGGGAGGAGAAGACAGAGAAATAATGTGCGGGGATACGGCAGATGCCGCACCCCTTCCGCACCCGGTGCAGTGTGGCAGTGCCACACCCTTGCTTCTTAGCTTCCAGCTATACCTTCTTCCTTTTCTTCTAGTATATGTACATATATATATATATATATATATATATTGATATTCATCCTATAGCTTAATAAAATAGGACTTATCACAGAGCAATAGTCAATAATTGAATATATTTTTTTGACTTATATTTCCTACTTCACATATGTTTCTCATGTGTTGTCTTCTATTTATCTTAACATATCCGTCTATTTGCTAAAAAATATAATTATCAGAATGCATGCTTTCACCCAAGGAGATCACAAGTACACTTTGAAACTTGAGCTTTCTTAACTACAAAGCAAGAGCATCTTTAGATTTTGATGATCATGCTCTGCAGGAATATGTCTGAAGGTTCTAGAGTCTTTAATGTTTTGGAGGACATTTTGGAGCACATCTTCCTAAACTTACATATCATCCAGAAGAACTTACAATTTTGGGAATCAAGAGCAGAGGTCAGTAAAAGAGGTCTCCCTGCAGACAATGATCTCATTGAATTACAAAATGTAGTGATGTTCTCCACAATTTGTGGATATTAAGATTTATTGCTTTATTTATTATTTGATCTCAGGGATCAAATGCTCAGAAAGTGTATTTCATGATTTTTAAGAGAGGGCCATGGGCATTTATTGATGGCACAGTTAAGTTGATACGTGATTGTGTTTCAGAGGGTTCTGGCATGCAAAATCTCTGCAGTTCTGCTTCGACTCATATATATGAAAGAATAGATATCTTAAGAAGCTTAAGATACTCTATGGCTACATTTTTGGCACAGGTTTGTTTGTTAGTTGGTTTACTTGGTGTATATAGCAATTTTTGGTTTCAATAGTCTTTGATTATGCATTTGCGATTTTCTTGGTTGCTGCTAATTTATTTTAGTCATTTAGTCCCTAAAATTTTCGTGACACCAGTTTTACTTTAATGGGATATGCAACTTCACAAGATGTTATGCGAACTGAAAGGTAAAATTTGAGTTGGAAGTTTTAGACGGGAATAAAAAAGCTCTTCCTGTTATAATTTATGTGGGTAATTCCGAAGTTTGCTAACTTTGCTTTGCAAATATGACAATTTAATGTAAAATTTGGAAAATGTTTGGTACTAGTATCTAATTCTACATTTCTCTTTCCTCAAAGTTAAAAAGGTAAACGATTGTAATTAGTAAATTTTGTCAGAGCACGTTTTATACCGAGTCTGCCGATAGATTGCTTATTTAATTTACCCATTATTTTAGAATGAAATGATATTCATGATGAATATGTTTATCTTTATTAGCTGTCTAAGCGCTTAAGTAGTCATGCCAAATCGGTAGATCATGTTTGATTTGATTACAAGCGCAATATTTCCCAATGTTAAAAGAAATTTTGAACTTTTGATTTCCAAGTTTGACCATCACTTGGACCACTTGAGCAAATGCCTTTCACCTATGTCATTATATTGCACTGGAAAAATTTCTGTTTTTTATAGCATATGCATCACTTGTATATGTTTTGGAACCAGTCATAATGCTGAGTTAGCTTGCCAGTATTGTTTTATTAACTTGGTGTTTTAAAGTAATCCTTTTGTCAGTGTTGTTTCCCACCTGTGCAAGATTCTGAGAACGGTAGATGAAGTGAGATTAATTCATCTATTACATATGCATACTTTAAGTATATAAAATTTAACTCTGAATCACTTATGGACATGTAGGTTTATATGGAGGTTGACAGATTTGGGGAAGAATTAGCTGAGGATCCAGAAAAGTCGTTCGCTTTGCTATTGGTCAATATCAATGGTTTATTTTCGAAATTAGAGGCTTCAATTGGTCATTTTCATGCAATGCGCCAGGTACTAACAACATATCTAACATATATATATATATATATATATATATATATATATATATATATAATGGGAATTCCACAACATCCTCTCTCACAGAGTGAACGTCATTTACTATTCATGTAAGGAGGACCTTGTAAAACTAACATTTTTCCTTGTGCTAGTATCAATCAATTCCTTATATATATATATATATATATATATATGTGGGGACTGATCCATAGCAAACGTGTAAAAAATAGTCTAGCCTTACAACACATCGTGACCCTCCGTCCATAGATTGAGCGATTTTATAGACCCCGTCCGCAATTTAGTTTTCAGTATTTCAAACTTTAATAATGCGGACGGGACATGACCAAAATGTCCCTCCGTTACAGTTCCACTTCCGCAACTTAATACTGCGGACGTTGGGATACCGAAGCGACAGTCGGACGACGTCATATTCAAATAATGGAACTTAAAGGTCTCGTCCGCAGTTTAATACTGCGAACGTTGGGTCCCCTATATATAAGAGGAGATAGAACTGTCAGAAGACGTCCTAGATACGCACAAAGAGTTCGACCTAAAGCTCAAGATTTTTCTGTTTCTTCTTGCATATTCTTGTTTTTACCGATTCATGTGATCTGAGATGAAGAGACATGCGTGACTATTTTTGGAGGGCACAACCGCACAACATCTGGAAGCCCTTAATTTGTTTTGAATCTGAAGCTTCATCTGACTGACTCATTTTATCAAGCCTTCTAATTTTGGTTACCATGTGTGTTTCTCATCATCCCAAATCACTTGAATATGTAACTACTAGCAAGAATATGCAACAGGAACAAATGATTTTTAGCTTTATAAACTTAATTTTAATGCCTAGATATCTCAAAAAATGTACTGTCAGGATGGGTTAATTGTTTAGTTCTTCTATGCAAACTCTGGAGTGTCCATCACAACATCTTGAGGTCATACATCAATAAACCTCAATTTGTTGTGCTGACACTTCCAAAGTTTGCATAGAAGAACTAAATAATTGACCTATTTTACATCTGATACCTGACGCATTAATAATCTGCAGGGCGTTAGTTGAAGGATTTAAAAGGTCCCGTCCGCAGTTTAATACTGCGAACGCTAGAATATTGAAGGGACAGTCGGACGGCGTCGTTTTCAATAATGAGATATGGTGCCATTTTTAGTTCAAACATAATTGGATACGGTGCCATTTTTAATTCAAACATAACTGGATACAGTATATACAAAACGACGCCTCTAAAGGTATTAATCATCCGCAATTTAATACTGCAGACGCTAGGTATACAAAATGACGCCTTGCATGCAAACAAAATTTTTAGTTGTTTCATTTTGCATCTAAACAAAATTTTAAGTTGTTCCATCTTGTCCATCTGATATTGTTCAAAGCAATCAAATAACTTAAGCGACCATCGTTGCAACGAATTTGAGACAAAAGCAACAAATCAAAAGGAGTTTGTCAAATCCTTACCACCAACCTTACAACATTTATACACTCCAACATATATGTATGGTTGTTTATTAGTGAAATTTGAAGTTTAATTTTTTATAAAAAAATCTATGTTGTACACTTTAAGAGTTGATGGATGTTTATTTTGTTTTTGTTCACTTCTCCAAAAATATCTGTGTTGTTTACTTTAAGAGTTAATGGTGTTTTATCTTATGTTGTTTTTATGTTTGTGTTGTTGATAAATCTTTATTTTGGCTGTTACTTTCAAAAATGGAATTCAATCCCAGACCCACTGTCAACACTTTGGTGTGGGATCAACCAAACCACATTTCAACAGCCGTATGGGACAATCCCTATTACATTAGGTCATTAAGATTCGTTGGAAGTGTGAGTTTTAAGTGACGCGACTTGGGTTTTGTGGTATTTACAAATACTAATGTCTGTAACCAATTAGACGCTTCGTTGATAGAAGTATTAGTGGAGCGTTGGCGTAGTGAGATCAATACATTTCACTTCCCGACTGGTGAAATGACAGTCACCCTTGAAGATGTACATTTCATTTTAGGATTACTGGTAATAGGGCATCCTATTACATGTACATTACTCCATAGCCCTAAACAGTACTTTATTGACAGTGAATTTAGTCGATATATTGTGGGGATGAGAAAGTGTATGCTCGAGAGGGCATTATGTTGTCGTTGTTGGGCAGTAGATTTTGCCAAGTTCCGGTAGATGGTGATTGGGAAACGGTGGTGACTTGCACCAAAGCATACGTACTGTTTATATTGGGGAAGGTATTATTTGCATCGGCAATTCGTGACGTCATACATGCGAGGTATCTTTTATTTTTAGAAGATATTAATAAAGTAAGTGATTATGCATGGGGAGCTACGACGTTAGCTTGTTTGTTCCGCAACTTACATAAAGCAACCCGCCTTGATTCTAAAAGCTTTTTCGGGTGTTTAACCCTTCTTCAGGTATTATATTGTCTATATACCTTCATGTTTATTTAAATTGATATTTGATGACATATTGTATGACAGTGTTTTAACTTCAAATCTTATAGCGGTGTGTGGCCTACGAGCATTTGTCAATCGGTGAACTCTAATTATGCAAGACGAATTCGATCATTTGTTGCCCGCTGAAGAGCGTGAGCCTCTGAGAAGAAAAATGCATACTCTGAAAGAGGCAAGAAGATCATATCCCTCATGACCAAATCTTTTAATGGGGAATTTGATGGGATGATGAGATCTTGTATGGTACACTGGATCTTTAGTATTCACATTTTGATCATCTTGTGGCATAAGAGTATCAAGCGGCATGGTATAGTGGGGCCTCACGTATTCCCCTCATTTGGCTCGACGTGGTTGAATTCCAAATGCCAGATCGTGTATTAAGACAATTTGCGAAAGTGCATGATATTCTGCCCGACCCGATATATATGATCGAACTACGCCGAGAGCGGGAAGGGATCCGCTCAGTTGATTATATCTAGTTCATGAGCGAATACAAAGACCTGGTAGGAGATTCGTGCAGTCGACTACCTCGATTGGTATAAAGTGGATGACTTGTCTGAGAATAAGCCGCACTCAAATTCAACCAGACGATACATATACACCGCGTGCCTTCTTTAGTCAGTACGAAGTTGTCGGCCTCATAAGTTTCTTTGTAATATTTGTACATTGTACATCTATAACATATTACATACGCCTTGCTAATGAAATGTATCCTGAAATATATCTGAGATCGAGGCGCCAGCTTAGATTTTGTTTGAAACCTTACATCAAAACCACACATGCACCCTGCTCGCCATGTGTACAAAGATTGGTATGCAAGGTCGGTACTGTTTAATGAAAAGTAACGGGGAGTTTTTGAAGATCCCAACAAAACCATCCCCAACGTTCCAGAAGATCAGTTGACGTAAGAAACGCCATTTTCCGCTTTTAATCCATTCAGTCAAAATAGTCAAGGATCCCCTTATGTGCCCAACATCCCATTAGATGCTGAAGAGGAACATCCATCATATATATCACCCCCCACCTTACATGCATCAGTGGAGTTCGACTGTTTTTAGTGCGGTTTCGGTTCCAATTTGGTTACTTGCTCAGCCCTATTCCTTCCAGTTAACCGTAAAAACTCCCATTATTTCTTGTTCGTTGTAGTTATTAAAAGATGGCGGGTTATGCTTATAGATCCTTTGTACGATGACGTACTTACTTACATGTACAATTTCATATCGTTATTAGTTAGAGCTAGAATACGTGGCACGTCTTTACTAATGCTGATGTCATTTTCCAAGTACATGTATGTTATATTGTTGAACTAACTAATTGGTTTTTGTTTTTTACAGTGCGACTTTATTGCAAACGCTATGCGGATATTCAACCCTGAAAAAATTTTCCCGAATAAAAGGATGTCCTGGGCATTCAAGTCGGTCCGACCTAAAAATAAAAATCTTGTGGATTGCGGAGTATGTAGACTACCTTGTCCATGGCTTTAGGGCAGCTCGACTGGTCTGAAAAAGATGCGTCATTGTTTAGGTATAGAATTGTCCATGAATTGCGTAAACATAGGGCTAGGGAGGTGGAATATATTTAACTTATACATTGTAAAATTTAATATCCCCATTGAATATGTAATAAGATTTTATGTGAAGCTCAAATAACTCTGCATTAATTGAAATAAAAAAAATTGATTCAGGCAGATGACAAAATGTAAGGAACTGTGATCTGAGAAAAGATTAAGGTATCCGAATATTATAGAGCACATGACAATTAATTTCTTACCTTTACCGAATCACATCCCCATTGATATGTTATTTTTATGTCGGGTTTCGGGACGATGACATGATGCACTCGGGCAAATATTAATTTGTTAAAAGATGTCGGGTTTCGGAACGATGGCGTGATGCACTCGGGCAAATATTAATTTGTTAAAAGATGTCGGGTTTCGGGATGATGGCGTGATGCACTCGGGCAAATATTAATTTGTTAAAAGATGTCGGGTTTCGGGATGATGGCGTGATGCACTCGGGCAAATATTAATTTGTTAAAAGATGTCGGGTATCGGGACGATGTCGTGATGCACTCGGGCAAATATTAATTTGTTAAAAGATGTCGTGTTTCGGGACGATGGCGTGATGCACTCGGGCAAATATTAATTTGTTAAAAGATGATGGGTTTCGGGATGATGGCGTGATGCACTCGGGCTATTTATAATTTGTTAAAAGATGATGGGTTTCGGGACGATGGCGTGATGCACTCGGGCAAATATTAATTTGTTAAAAGATGTCGGGTTTCAGGACGATGGTGTGATGCACTCGGGCAAAGATGTCGGGTTTCGGAACGATGGCGTGATGCACTCGGGCAAATATTAAGTTGTTAAAAGATGTCGGGTTTCAGGACAATGGCGTAATGCACTCGGGTAAATATTAATTTGTTAAAAGATGTCGGGTTTTAGGACGATGGCGTGATGTTTCTTCAACTGCATGAAGCATGTTTCTTGGGATTTCTAGAGGTCGAATACCTGGAAGAGTAGGTTATTGTATGGTGGGAGGCCACAGTCGTGGTAGAAGGCGATGAAGCATATGAGGTGAATATATGAGTTCAGCACTAGTTGTCCGAACTCGATTCCTACGAAACTGAGGAAGGCGGAAATGAAATCATGCAGAGGAAAACGGACCCCGTATTTGAAAGTATGTAACGTAACGACCACCATCCGTCTGGACGTTGATACATTCTTTCGTTTGGCTACGGTACGAGGAGGTCATAGTCGATCGGGATTTGATACAGTTTGTGCATTTGAGAAAGTTGTTGACTGGTGATGGTAGACTTTGTGTTGGTGTGGGTGTATTTTTTTCCGGACGAATATTGTTTCAACATATTCTTTTCGGCTTTTTCGGCGTTGGTTTTATCAGGCAAAAGGGTGTCCTGAGGGGAGCTGACTATTTTTTAGCTTGGTTACAGTTTTTGTAATAGTGTCGTTGGTAGCTTTTTGAGGTTGTGAGGAGTCGGAATCAGCCATTTATGATAGATCTGGAGTTAGTAGGAGCTGTGTTTGTGTGACCATAGAAGGGGAGTAGTTTCAAAATATGAAAATGGAGAGTAGGCGGTTGTTTTTGGAGCGGCAGGGATATATATGATGTGAAAAACTTTTTATCTTATGAACGTTTTCCCAGATACGGTGCTGGTATTATGATGGTGGGCCCTGTATTGTAACGTGGCTGTAATGATGATCGTGGGTCCTTGTTTGGCACGTGGAATAAGCGGAGAGTTTGGTTTTTACAAACGACGATTGAAAGCGGGGTGCTTTAGCTTACTTTTGTTCTGGATAAAACGGTAACGTTTGTAAGTATTATTAAAACCCTAACTGCATACGAGGTCCAGATACTCTCTTTCATCGTTTAAGGGGACAATTAGCTTGAGCGGGCATATCCTACGGCGTAACCATACCTCCACACATTCGTGTCATCTGTAAGCTCTAATTTGGGTGCTAATTACTGATTCATTTGTTTTGTCATGGATTTGTTTGCTGAAGAATCATTTCATTCACTTTCAAGCACTTTAGAAAAATTGTATGATTTTGAATGATGTTACAAGTTTATGTGATGATACCATTCCGTATGTTGGTCAAATATTTGATACGTTGGAAGATGCTGATTTTTTTTTACATAAAATATGCGAAACGTGTTGGTTTTGAGGTCAGAATAAAAACTAGCAAAAAACATGTTAGATCTAAAGATTTTTGTTCTAGATTGTATCAGTGTCGTAAAGCTGGGAGTGTGGTTGTTAAGAAAAGAGAGATTCTCACTGATGACGAAGATAATAATGTAGTTAAGGGCAAGCGGAGGAGGGACTCGATTGATAGAACAGACTGTAGAGCAAGATTTTATGTAGTGCATGATAGGAGTAAAGATAAATGGTTTGTGTCCACTCTTGAACTGAATCACAATCATGAATTTGTCCCCAAGCAAAGTTTTCCAAGTTCAAACACAAATATTTCTGGACTTGCCAAGGATCTTATTGAAACCCTTAATAATGCTGAGATTGGTCCAAGTAGGATGATGAATGTTTTTAGCTCATTGGGAGGAGGTACGAGCAATGTCGGGTTCTCTGAAATGGATGTGCGAAATATAGTTAGAGATATTAGATGTGATAATATCGTTGCGAATGATGCACATGCTGCAATAGATTACTTGAGAAAGTTGCAGCTTGAGAGCCCGAGCAGATTTTATTATAGTGTAAAACCAGGCGTGGATAATCGTATCGAATGTATTATGTGGGTAGATAATCGGTCAATAGTAGCATATGCAAATTTTGGCGACGTTACGTTTGATACCACATACCGAACAAACAAGTATTCCATGCCATTTGCTCCTTTCACGGGTGTAAATCATCATTATCATTCTATATTGCTTGGGTGTGCACTATTGAGCGATGAGATTGAGGATACATTTGTATGGTTGTTTGAGCAATTTCTTGAAGCAATGAATGACAAACATCCAATAACCATTGTCACTGATCAAGATCGTGCTATGTCGAATGCGATTGCTAGGGTTTTTCTAATACACATCATGCATTGTGTACTTGGCACATTAACAAAAAATTCCCGAAAAAACTTGGGCATATCTATTCCTCGCATCCGACTTTTAAGTCAGACTTTAACTACTGTGTGTTTAAGTCTGACTATTCAAGAGTTTGAGGACTGATGGAATTTGTTGGTTGAAGATTATGGTCTGCAGGATCAAGAATGGTTGAAATCTCGGTATGAAGTAAAAGAGAAATGGATTGGGGTGTATTCAAACAATTTCTTCGCAGTAGGAATGGGAGTGAAAGTATGAACAATTTTTTTGACGAATTTGTAAACACGTCCCCGGGGATTAGGGATTTTGTTTTCAAGTCCCAAAAAGCCATTGAGAAGCAGTACATAAGAGAGAAACAAGATGATTATCCGACGATCAGTCGTGCAAGAAATTTCCTTTTTGGAGATCCATCAGAGATGCATGCAGCTAAGATATATACCAAGGAGATGTTCCAGCATTTCCAGATTCAATTGACAAAGTCGCTGAAGTTAACTTCAAAGAAGGTGCATGAGTTGTCAACTCTTGATTCAAAAACCTACTTGCTGTTCAAAGTGATGGATCCTGAATCTAGCCGTAGGTATTTCACAGTTGTGCAATATATCGAAACTGGGATGGCGAAATGTAATTGTAAACAGTTTGAACATTCTGGTACAATATGCCGTCACATTCTCATGCTTCTAAGTTCAAAGAACTTGGTTCAGATACTTGAAGAATTGATACACAAGCAATGGACTCAAGATGCTAATAAAATGAGCGGTCTGGCCCCGTACGTTCTCCCCTCTGCAATAGATTATGCTGAGACACAAACCGGTCGGTTCAATCACATACACACACGATTCGATCTGTTTGTGTTAAATGCTTCATTTTCTAAAGAAGCCACAAATTATGCTCTCCAATTGCTAGATCGTGAGCACAAAATTGTTCGCGCCTTCCGTGTAGAAGGTGTGAAAGCAAGACCGGACGAGAATGTGCAACTTGTTATCAATAATGGGGTCAATATGGAATTGCCCGATGATGATGAGTATGATGATGCAACTGCTTCCAATGATTTTGTGTTTGATCCAATATGTTTGCAGACAAAAGGTCGAAAAAAGGCAACACGACTGAAAAGTGTTGTCGAACAATTGTCAGGTCAGAAACCACTTCGAAAGTGTGCAATATGTGGAATCTTTACAAACCACTATAAGCGGAACCATTATAAAGCTTTAGGGTTAAAAAGGTCGGAATCAACATAATTTCATTTCTTTCGATTTATTATGACATTTTGATACAAATAAAGTGTTATTGTTTGCTAATCAGATGTCTCTGTATGTATGTAACTCCCGGTAACTGCATGTCTCTATCCTGTAAATGCCACGATAAGCGAAACTGGTAAACTCCGAAAGGTTAATATCTTAACTGTCTAGCGCCCTGCGGACGGAATCTTTCAGAAGTGTTGATACTGTACGACGTCGTTTAAATCAAAGACGTCTTAATACGGTGTTGTTTTATATACCTAGCGTCCGTGGTAATATATTTAAGTTTTATACGACGTCGTTTTATATACCCGGCGTCGTTTCATGGTCATAGCATCGTCGTATTATATGTAGGAGAACTAGCGTCATTTTAGGAACAAGATACTGTACGACGTCGTTTAAATCCTTGAACTAGCGTCTGCAGTATTAAACTGCGTACCGTATGCAGAATGGGTCAATTATTTAGTTCTTCTATGCAAACCTTGGAAGTGCTAGCACAACAAATTGAGGTTTATTGATGTATGAGCTCTAGATGTTGTGATGGACACTCCAGGGTTTGCATAGAAGAACTAAACAATTAACCCATCCTGACAGTACATTTTTTGATATATCTAGGCGTTAAAATTTAGTTTATAAAGCTAAAAATCATATGTTTCTGTTGCATATTCTTGCTAGTAGTTACATATTAAAGTGATTTGGGATGATGAGAAACACACATGGCAACCAAAATTGGAAGGCTTGATAAAGCGAGTTGGTTGGATGAAGCTTTGGATTCAGAACAAATTAAGGGCTTCCAAATGTTGTGCCCTCCAAAAATGGTGTCACACATGTCTCTTAATCCCAGATCACATGAATCGGTAACAAGAAGAATATGCAAGAAGAAATAGAAAATTCTTGAGCTTTGGGTGAGCTCTGTGCGTATCCAGGACGTCTTTTGACAGTTCTATCTGGTCTTATATATAGGAGACCCAACGTCCGCAGTATTAAACTATGGACGAGACCTCTAAGTTCCATTATTTGAATGCGACGCTGCCCGACTGTCGCTTTGGTATCCCAATGTCCGCAGTATTAAGATGCGGAAGGGGAACTGTAACGGAGGGACATGTTGGTCATCTGTCCCGTCCGCAGTATTAAAGTGCGGAATACTGAAAACTAAATTGCGGACAGGGTCTCTATAAAACCGCTCGATCTTTGGACGGAGGGTCGCGATGTGTTGTAAGGCTAGACTGGTTTTTACAACGTTTGCTATGAATCGGTCCCTATATATATATATATATATATATATATATATATATGAGGAATGATCTATAGCAATCATTTGCTATGGACACTATTCTAGCAACCATATTTCCAACCGTCCAATAGCAGATCTAATAACTTGAGCATGGGCTTGGCCGCTAGAAGGACTAGGGGCCAAAGAAATGACCAAGTTGTCCTCGAGTTTATTTGGATTTTCAAAGTGGCGTCGTTTTTCTCGACCGCTAGTAGGACCTGCGGCTTGTCGACTTAAATTAATCTCATTCCACATATTGAAACTCAACGAGTCTCCCACATACATAATCTTCTTCCCCCTCTTTCTCTCCAAGAAAACCAACCCATCAAACCTGTACCCGTTAACTTAAATTAATCTCATTCTAATATACTCTCTCTTTTCCATAAAAATTGGCTTCATTTGAATTTTCAAGTCAAACGAACCATTTATAGAATTAATAATTAAGCATATTTATTTACTTATAAAAAAAATAAAAAAATTGAACTATAAACAGTAGGACTGACAGTAAATTCGATGTAGTTTTGTATTGCCATAATCCTTCGGCCTATATTATTTGTAAGAATTTGATTTTAAAAATGATCAATTTGACTTGAAAAATCAAATCAGACTAGTTTTTACAAGACAGAAAGAATATAGAAAGAGAGAAACAAAGTATATTTGTACCTCGAGAGGTTACAAGAGAAGGGCTGCCGCCTATAATAAAAATGGACAATTTCTATAATGAGATTGGTGATGTTCTCTAGCAATGGTTGTAATTAAGTCACGACTCTACGATCATTTAGTCACGACTCTACAATCGCTTAGACATGACTCTACGATTGTTTAGTACTGACTCTACGATCGTTAAGTCATGACTCTACGATCGTAGAGTCAGTACTAAACGATCGTAGAGTCATGACTTAACGATCGTAGAGTCAGTACTAAACAATCGTAGAGCCAGTACTAAACGATGGTTTAGTACTGACTCTACGATCGTAGAGTCATGACTTAACGATCGTAGAGTGACTTCAGCCTTCACTCAACGATCGTAAAGTTCTCTTGTTCGCACTTCACTTTACGATAGTATAGTGACTTCAACCTTCACTCAACGATCTTAAAGTTCTCTTGTTCGCACTTCACTCTATGATAGTTGAGTGACTTTAGCTTTCACTCAACGATCGTAAAGTTCTCTTTGAGCATTTCACTCTACAATAGTAGAGTGACTTCAGCCTAACACATCTGTTTAATGCTTTGTGCTTTATGTCACTGCAAAGTGCAGCAATGCATATGCATTATTGCACTGCTGATTCTCTCTCTGAAGTAGCATTTTTGGTGAGTAAAATTTCTCTTATACATTTTGATATCATCATAATTTGATTAGTGGTAGTATTAGTTCACTACAACTACTTTTTGTATTAGATTAGCACAGATGATTGCTTTATTCATTGCATGCATGCCCTTTCTTTCTTTTTCCAACTTTTTTGAAAGGTAATGTTGTAATTGGACTTTGCTCTTTCATTTCAATTCTGCAAGGTTTTCTTTTTTATCCAACCCTTTTCATGATTTATAACTTGAAGTTTGAAAATTGAAATGGTAGCGTAAAAAGCCAAAGGCAAAGAATTGACTACATAATCAAAGCACAATCATAAAAGTAATTGGTAGAAGCAATAATGGAAAATGAAAACGAACTTTGAATTTTGTGGCCCTAAGATGGATTTATAATGATTTTGTCATTTTGGAATTTTGTCAATTCTCTGTTTTGTTCATATTCCAAGCCCCAACACTTCAATCGCTGTGTGTCTTTGGTGTCTTTGTTTCATCTTTCCCTTTTCTTTTGACGGTTATATAATCATCCATAAATTATTGTTGTAAATATAATAAATGACTTAATTTCTCTCTCTTTGTTATGCAACAAACGCACGATAGCAGCAACAAGATTAGATATGGTTTTTAAGTCGACTGGCAGGTCCTAGTAGCGGCCAGGAAAACGTCACCACTTTGAAAATCCAAATAAACTTGAGGTCAACTTAGTCATTTCTCTGGCCACTAGTAGGAGTTGCACTGGCCGCTAGTCTTTCTAGCGGCTAGGCCTATGCCCAAGCCATTAGATCGTTGGAGATCTGGTTATTGGAATAGTGTCCATAGCAAATGATTGCTATGGATCATTCCTTTATATATATATGTAGACATATTTCCTTTGTCTATTTTTTTTGGGTGAAAACATATTTCCTTAATGTCCGTTTTATGTTCAAAATTGCTTTGCTCTGTTTTTGTATTCAATTTTTTGTCTGATGGCTGCAAATCATCAAAAGAATGCACCATATCGTTGGCTTTTAACGTGTACATTCAGTTACCCATTTTCTTATGTACCGCCTTTCTGCAGAATGATTCTTCTGTTGATGGGAGCTATTCATTCCCTCTAATGTTTGAAAAATTGCCAGAAGTTAACCAGGAAGGGTCTCAGTGGACTGGTTGTGAGATTAGAGATGCCATCAACTTGATTTATCAAAACCTACACAAATTGGACTTGTACTTATCTATCCTTGTAAGAGCTCTGTTTTATCCTTTTATTTTCGCTAATTCTTAGATAACCAGAATGTCTTCAGCTCCTTACTTAAGTTCTTGTTCTTATAAGTGTACCAAGAAACAAATTTAGTTGTGTATTTTATTTTAAAAAGCAAATTTAGTTGGATAATATATATTTTTTTGACTGCTAAGTTTTGCCCCAAGTATGAGGATTGGAACCAGGGACATTGAGGTTATTCCTCAAGGCCTCTGCCCTAGAATCTTGACTTGCTAAAATAACGACTTAAGGAGTTGGGTAGATGAGGAGTTTGGTTTGAAGGAGTTAACTGACTTAAGGATGTGACTGCTCTGTAGTTATTTTGACCAGTGTTGAGTGATGAAAAAACAAATTTGGTCGAGTCTAGCAACACTGCAACAGCGAAAAATGTTTGGGTGGGTTTAAAATATAGAACTAACCTGTTTTAATAGGCGATGCAACTGTTATTTTTCTTCTCTGGCATATCTGATAATAGGGTTTCTTGCAACCCTAACACATCAAAGCAGTGAGAATCTCAATACAACGACTTAAGTGACTGTGATACCAAATTTAATGTAAATCAATAGCCTGATCTTGAGGAACTTAGAATGGTGTTGGCAGTGTTAAATCTGCTAACTGTAGTGACCTAAATATCGAGACAAGACGAGAACAAATAAGTACAGACCAATGACTTGCTTGACAAAGTTATGAGCAACTGAGCATGCGTTGGCTCTGATACCAAATTGATGCACTTGGGAGGCTAAT
Organism: Panax ginseng; assembly: GCA_020205605.1. Classification (NCBI taxonomy): domain Eukaryota; kingdom Viridiplantae; phylum Streptophyta; class Magnoliopsida; order Apiales; family Araliaceae; genus Panax; species Panax ginseng. The sequence continues at coordinate 67,627,137 of CM035127.1, forward strand.
AATTGATTGTTCTGGAATCAAAGTTTCGTAGAGGAAATAAACCCTATTGTCTACCTTTGAACAGACTAATGTTTGCCATTTTGGTAGGTGGATCATTCAACACCTCTAAACAGTATGTGTAACAACCAGTCCAAGCCAAGATGCTTGATTCAAGGGAAAATAACACCCAAATACACAAAGTGCATATTAAAATTGTAATAATCCAAGTCTATTTTCCATCTATTCTTTAGATATGTGTGTGTGTATCACCAAGCAAAAGATAGTTTGATTTCAAGACAACATAAATAATGAAACATCCTAGGACCTATATAATAAAAACCTAATATGATCCAAGTAATTTTCTAATTAAATCCGAAAGATATTTTAAAATCTTACTGTTGTAAATAAATTTTTACTGCCTAATAGTACAAAATTAACATTACATATATATGTGAGTTTAGATTTCTTAGGCTGTATCACCCACCCCTCAACTTGATACCACTGCATCACAAGGTCCTTGAAGTCAGTAAATGAGGGCCATGTATTCTCAAAGGGGGAGGACCCCACTTTACTGTACCCTACTCAAGAACAATGGGGAATGATTAGAAGTCATACGAGGGAGAACTTTCTGTGCCTGATTAACAAACACTTCCTTTCACTTAATGGTAAGCATGAAATATGAGTAGCTATAGGACGACCCTCAGGACACTTAAACTGTGCATTAGAGGGCTCAAAATCTTTCAAATTGCAGTCCCTAATAAATATTCAATAACCTCTCATACTTGCAATAATTTTTGCACCTACCTTCTACCAAAGAAACTCGAACGACATTGAAGTACCCCTTAGTACCATTGAGGGCTGCATAACCCAATCCCATCAAACAACTAATCCTAGAAATCCTGGTCCTCCCTAGGCCAATTAGGCCAATATACTGAAGTAAAATTTTCATGTGTTGTTCTCTTTTGTCTCACTTCTCCATTGTGCTCATAGGCATAGCAATGTCCAATTGCTCCAATTTGTCCTCAATACACTGCATTTTCTCATTGGAGATTTGCCTGAATTTGACAAGTTCCTCTTGCATCAACTGATTGTGAACGTTCCAGCCATATTATATCAGACAACATAGGAGTGCTCGAAAATCAAGAAGTAGAGAACTAGGACAAGTGCATTCTCCGAAGTTCAGTAAATAACACTAGTTGACTGGATACAAAGTATTTGAGCTTGGCTGAACCTAAGGACCTAAGAAATAGGATCTGCAAGTAACATTTTACTTCAAAATTCTCAATCAAGTATGAAGAAGATCCTCACATAAATTACTGATTTAGGGGTAGATTGATTAGATTTGATTGAATTCAGCAAGATAAGGTTTGAACAGAATAAAAAAAGATAAATCAAGATGCTATTTCAGGCGAAAAAAATTAAGACTTTCACATAGACATTTCAGCGAGCAATGGTGGGTAACAAGAACAATGGAATAGAAACGATGATTTAGGAGATTAAAGAGAAAAAAATAGAAAGAAGAGATGAGGAGTATGAGAATGATTGAAGAAGAGTTTACCTAAAATTAGAGTAGAGTCAGAATTTGCAGAGAACAGAACAATAATGAGAGCTCTAGCTGTTCTTTAATGGAGCCAGGAAAGTGCTCTAATAGCAATTGTTATGGTTTCAGTTGACCATTGGTTGGAATTAACAGATTTGAAGAAGAGTAGAGGAGGAAGGGTATCATGTCTTAATTAAGCTATGATTTGTCTCTAAGCATTGTCAATGATGCTCATTGTACTTTTAACTTTTGTGATTAGGCTGCCACTACTTCTAAAGTAAATGCTTGGTGACGTGTCAACGGGTGTGCCACAACCAAGTCTGGTAGGATTCACCTCTGCAGGTGTCCTGTGTAATTAGGAGGGAAAAAATTGAAAATTGAACAACTTTTGTTGCATTCGGGAGCCATTTGGATGGAATCTACCATTGACAGTTCGGGGAGGGTTTAAAAATTGGTATGGAGTGCCAAATATGAATAAGGAATTCGTGAAGCTACCTATCCAAAATAGTAAATGTTTTGAGACACGCCACTGATTTTTCCTCTCACTTTTTTGTTGGTTTTATTTGGCCTAGACATAAATTTAAAATAATATTTCCAATTTCCTCTTTCCCAGTTCATATTAGATGTTGGGCATGAAAAATCTGTGAGTTCCTGACAGTTCTTAAAAAAACTCAAGAGTATATACATCACAGACATTATACTCACAAGCTGATGCAAAGCTTACGATATTTACAATTGTTTTGCTATAGGATGACAATGTTTATCAAATATGATTAACTATTTTCTTAACAAACTTGAAATGTTCATTTCATGTTTGTGAATATCTTGCCCATTATCAAAATCCATTCCAGATGTATGCAGCTCTTAAATAATTCAAGTTTTGTGCAACTATTGTCCACTTGCATTTTACTCTTCGCTAGGTTTCAGAACACCAAAAACCAAGGAAAGTAACTCTTTACTGGATGCAATATACATGTGTGGTTCTTGGCATCTCGGTCTGTTCAGTATGGCTTTTACGCCATAGTAGATTGATGGGGAGTTCTGACATTGACAATTGGATTCGAGAGGCAAGGGACTCGACTGCTAGCTTTTGGAGTGACCATGTTGAACAACCGGTAAGATTTGTCTCAATTGTTCCCTTCTTTTAGTTGCTTGAATTAGAATTATTAGTATAGAATGTTTATATTTTATGATATCTTATGCATCTGTTTACATTAACCTTCAAAACTTGGTTGAGATGGCTCGAGGATAAATCTTAAAATTGGTAATCTCATTTTATCTGTTGACAGATGGTGTTTCCTTTATCCCAGATTATATTAACCTTACTCTCTTGGAACTTAGTCTCAGAAAGATAAATATCAACCAATCCTTTAGTTTTACTTCCTTCAAAATAAATAAAAAACTATGCAACAACGAGTCTACAACATTACAAACTTTGTTTTCTAATTTCTCAGATGCAAGTGTAGTATGATCAAAATTCAAAATGAACAAAAAATTGAGCATAGAAAAACCATAAGAAAAACTTTCTCCCTCTTGTATATCTTCACTCAATCTTACGGTTTCCCCCTTAAAAATCACGGGATATTTCATAATTAATCTGTTCTAGATTTATCTGATAATAGTTCAGGACTTCAGTCTATTAAATTCTCCACCTATATTTAATGTGTGTTCAAAAGATAGTGAAGCGTTTGACTAAAGGTCCTTAAAATGTTTTTTTAAAGTTAAAGGATATAAAGATACCTGCCAGTTATTTCATATTTGATGTTATTATTATGATTACTTATGGTTATATATTTTTATTAAATTTTTGGTTTTTATTATTGTTCTTTGCTCCTTTCTCTTTGCAATTATTATTATTTTATCTCTTTTCTGTAACCTTGCACTCTTTTCATGATTTTATATGGGATTCATTTTCAGCCTACCCCAATTAGCCTGGGATAAAAAAAGGCTTTGTTGTGTTGAGTTGGTCCTCCTATTAAATGTTCGATGAAAGTCTATATATGAGTGTTTTGGATTTCTTAATAATGAGCATGCACATGCTGTTGTGATGCCTTACAAGTGTTTGATGTAAATCTTGAAAATCATGGTGATGACTCTAATTTCTAAATATACTAAGATTGAAGTTGTTATTGAATAAGTGGTTGATCAATATGATTCCATTGGAGTTGATAGTTTTCTTTTCAAGTTGTACAACTTTGTACAAAATTCTGCTTCTATATATAACAAAGGAGCTTTGGAGTTTAAAAATTTTCTGCAATCTTCATTGTCTTTTAGGGATTTGGACTGACCATACTGCTCAACTTTTTCAGAGAAAGCTATTTTATCTTTCGATTTGTTGCTATATAGGATATTTTCCTTGTTTCTTTGTGGGCCTCAGCTAAGGGTGATTTAGGGGTATTTCTTTGTATAAATCTTTGTAGAGATTAGAGACCCCTCTTTTGAATAGTTGTTTTTTTATTTCCTCTTGTTAACTTGTTATAGGGTGGGTGGACTCTTGTATGTGTGTGTGTAATATCAGGTTCCTAGATGTTGATAATGTTGCTGGTCAAAATTAGGGTTATTGCCAGCCATTTTTGTAGTCAATTCTTTAATGAAAACCCTAAGTTTTCTATTGATGGGTAATTGGGTACTTACAATGATTGCTCAACGGGTGTCATACTTCTCGAATTCTTGGAGAAATAGTAGGACATTTTCTTGAAATGGGATATTGAGATTATCACTGAACCAAAACATTGAAATCCAAACAGTTTGCATTTTCTTGTTTCTGCTCTTACAATAGTAAAAGGTCATAGTTGCCATTATATAAGGGAGGGAAAAAGAGAGATGTTTAGTTTATTCACCCTTAAGAAACACAGTTAATAAGTTCAAGTATTCTGGATATATAGAAGTGACCATGTTATTAAGTTTTATCTATACTTCAAAGTCATGGTGGCGGCCTAAGATTTCTGAATGATATTTTTGTCTCTTTATTTTCAGTTTTGGCATTGGGCGATACGCATCGTTACACTAGTTAGGCTTCAAATTTTCTTAAAAAATTATGGAAAAATTCTAAATAATAGGAACAAGAAGTTGGATCAATAAGATAAACACAAAAACACTATCTAGTTTATATAACATTATCCAAATAATAATTTGGAAGGACGGTCTATTTCAGAAAATATGTAATTCGAGGGACTAATATAGTGCTTAGAATATTCTAGTAGTAATCTGGCACATGGGTAGGTAATATCTCCCTGGTGCAAGTTAGCAAATCTGAGCATGATAGTTATCTATAAATAAGATAGGTGTGTGAACTGTGAGAAATATATGAGAATTATGCCTATCCCAGCTATCTTTTTCCTCGAGTTTTCTTCAATTTCATTCCTGAATTCCTTAGTTTATTTCAACTCGAGTTACTCTTCATCATCATTTCTAATTGTTCTTCACTGGATTAGCTTCATTTACTAATTAACAACCCTTGTTAGTTATTAGTTGCTTGATTGGTTCGTTTTAATCAGGCCTAATTAGGTTTAAGCCTGACAGATTGTATCAGAGCCCTCATCCTAGGTCAAGCTTCATCTTCTTCAACCTCCACTTTCATACTCTATTTTCTGCGAATTCACTGTAGCACATCAGATCTCACCAAAAATCTGTCAAAACCTCATCTAAACAACAACTTTGGTGAACTATGCCTTTTTCTAAGAAGAATTTCCCCAAAGCTTTGTTGAAATACTATTTCATTGCCGCTATGGAAAACTTGGAATTTTTGTTTGAAGTTGTGTTAGCACCATGGTGTAATTTTTTTTACAAACTTTCTCCTCTTCTGATTTCTCTCGAAGTAAATAAACCCAGCTTACCCTTGTGTGCGGTCATCTATAAAGGTGACAACATTTTTTAGCAGAAAGAGTTGAGATTCTTGAAGACCGCCATACATCACTATGTATTAATGAAAAAGGTTTTGAAATTCTATATGGTTGTAATGGAAATGAAGTGCGATGATGTTTAGCTAACTCACAAAATTCACACTGAAATGAATATGGATTTTTATTTCTAAACTAATTTGGAAACAAATGCTTTAAATATTAAAAAACTTGGGTGGCCTAATCTATAATGCCACATCATTATTTCATCCCTACTAGCAACATAAATAGATTCAAAACAAGTACTTTGTATAGGTTTTCTCGATTCGGTTCCATCTTAAAAGAAATAAAGTCCACCGATCTTTCTAGCAATGCCAATTGTACTCCCCGAAGTTAGTTTCTGAAACTCACAATAAGAAGGATAAAAGTTAGCTTGACACTAATGATCATGGCTTATTTTACTTATGGATAATAAATTGCAGGATAAATTTGGAACATGGAGAACATTATGAAGGGTAAGAAAATGAGAAATGAACACTGATCCTTTCCAGCTATAGTTGAAAGAGAACCGTATGCAATTTTGATCTTTTTGTTTCCTGCACGGTTTATAAGACGAGAATATTTTTGAAAAACCAGTCATGTGATCAGTGGCTCCAGAGTCGATGAACCAAAGGCAATAAACATTTGATTTTATACTAGAGAGAGCTGCAATGAGATAATTACCCTGTTGAGCTAATGAGCAAAAAGGATTTGAGAATTGTGGAGATTGAAAGAGTTTGTACAGGTGGCCTAATTGTTCCTTTGTAAAATTAGGCATCTCTGAATTGATTTTTGGTCCTTGAGAATCTTCACTCAGGGTCTGAAATGCTTTGCTGTCACTTTCGTTCTTCTTCTTAAAATTATGGGGCTTGCCGTGGATTTTCCAGCTCGTCTCTTTCGTATGCCATGATTTTTTGCAATGGTCACACCATGATTTCTTCCTTCTATCTCCATCTGAATTAGATCCTCTAGAAACAAGAGCCGAGCTTTCTATTTCTGAGTTGGACTTAGGTTCTGGATCTGTCAACATCACTTTTTGCCTAGTCTCGTCCCTCCTAACTTCTGAAAAAACTTCTTTGATGGATGGTAGACGTTTTCTGCCCAGGATCCGACCTCTTACCTCATCCAAGTTATGATTGAGTCCTGCAAGAAACACATAAACTCGATCATTTTCCTCTCTTTTCCTGTGCCTCACACTATCATTTGGGCAGTCCCATTCATCTTCATAGCACAGATTTAGCTCTTGCCATAACATCACCATCTGGTTGTAGTATGTCGTGACTTCCTGATCTCCTTGCCTTGTTCGTCACAACATAGATTTTAAATCGAAAATTTGTGACGAATTCTCCAATCTGAATACATGTCACGTACTGCCTCCCAAACATCTTTGGCAGTTGGTAAAAAGAGAAGTGGTTTTCCAATAGTTGGCTTCATTGAGTTGATAAGCCAAGCAATTACAAATGAGTTCTCTGACCTCCATGTTTTCAGATTAGGGTCATTTGCTGCTGGTTTGTTCACTTCTCCATTTAAATGACTGAGCTTGCCATTGCCATCTATTGCTAGCTTCATGGATTGGGCCTACTCTAGGTAATTTTTTCCATTCAATTTGTGAATGGTAAGTTGAAAGGAAAAGTGTGATGTTGAAAAATCTGTACCACTGTTTACTATAGTAGTTTCATACTGCACATTCTCTGTAGCACTTGTGAGGAAGATGAAGTCTTGCTTGCCCCGGTCATGACAGTTTTTGCCATTAAAGCTTAAACAATAAAGAGTCGAAGCTCTGATACCATGAAAGTTTTTGAGAAGGAAAATAACTTATCTTTATTTTCTTAAATTAATAGATGTTACAGGAGGTATTTATATCCAAAGTAGTTATGGTAGAAGTCTATCCTAATCTACCAGATTAAATAAAAATAGGAGATGCAAAAAAATAGGATAGAAGTCTATCCTAATCTACCACATTACATAAAAAATAGGAAATGCAAAAAAATAGGAACTAACAGACTAACTCCCCTAACAAACTTACTCAAATATTAATTTGAATTTATTAGAAACAGAAACTAATTATCCTAATCTTCGACAAGTTCCCATCACGGTTTATGAAGGTAGAAATGGGAGCATCATGAAGTGAAGAAATACGATAAACACATTTAAAAACAAGAGAAATATTGTTATCTCCCAATCAATAATCCTCTTAGAATCGAATTCGACGATCATTCCCGACTCCATATCTCAAATGTCGAATAAATGAAGTGTAACATTGGGAGATGAATTTCCAAGGACTTGCATGGGTAACATAAATCTCGGGCCTAGCATCCCATCCATTAAAATGCATGCCGAGTTTGCTCCTAATAATCTTATGCTAAAGGGAATGGGGTTCCAAAGGAAATCTTCAAAGCCATTTACCAACCAGAGCAACATTCTTGAGGATCAAATTACCCATCTCCAAACCCCCTCCTGCTTAGAAAGACACTGTTTTCCCCCCAAAGAAAATCTCTTTTTAACTTTTCTAGTGTGTTAGCTACACTAATTGGGATTCTAAAAAAAGAAAGATAATATAGGGGTAAACTAGACAAGTAAACCTGAATTAAAGTAATCCTACCCCAAGGAAAAATACGCACCTTTCCACCTCTAAACCTTGACTCACTCTTACAACTACCGGATCCCAAAACGAGAATGATCTAGGATTCCCACCAAGCGGGATAGGCTTTGGAATTATTTTTTGAGATTTTTGAGGAAGCTTGGACGTCCCCTTTTGGAGAGCTTGCTTCTGGTTAGATTTTGGGCTTTTGGGAAGCACAAGGATGCTAAGATCCTGTGGAGGTGTTCCTGTTTTGCCATATTGGGCATATGGACCGATAGAAATGCTAGAATCTTTAATGATACTTATCTATCTATTCCTCTTTTTTGGGATAGGGTTTCATTTCTAGCATTGTTATTGGAGCTTTCAAAGGAGTTGCTATTTCAAATGTCATTCACATTGGTATGCAATGCTTCATGAGTTTTTCTTTATTTCCTTTCTTATGTTTCTACGTAGTATTCCTTGTCCTCCTTTTACATAATTCCTCTTCTTTCTAATAAAATTATTTTAGCAGAACAATATTTGATCTGAAGCCACAAAGAGAAAATTAAATTTTTAATTGATCATCCTTGCACATAAAAGCTTGATCATTATTGTAATGAAAGCTTCAGATCACTTAATGGGGCTAATTAAAGGTTATTTTAGCTGTTTTTAAATAAAAACTATGATTGGAGACTGTTTGGACGTTCTATGTGACCTGTGTATGTAACACAAACCGTCAATTTGGATGGACAAGTTGATAGTTGCACTATTATCTGTGAGCGCAAGAGGTTAAGTGCTGGTTTTAGGTTCCACGGAGTTATATGCAAGATGGTCTAAAGTTTAATCGATGTTGAGGTCAAATGTAATGTACTCTATAAATATATGCTTCATCTCTCTCTCTCTTAGTCACTACTGTATTGATTCTTGTTTTTTTTCTCTCCTTTGGGTACCAACTGTCAAAACATTTGATGATGTGAATAATCTTCTAATATTTGACTTAACGTTAATCCTTTTTTACCCGCAGATCATGTCTATACGGGATGAGCTTTTTGAGACATTTAAAAAAAGGCACAGAGGTGTTATGGAGCTCGAAGAAGTGCAGTTAACTTCCAACTCTCTACACAGGTTAGTTATACATATTTTGTTTGTGAGGATAGTTAATTTGTTCCTTTCATGTTATGACTTAAACCTCTATAGACTTGTGTCAACCTATTGAATATTTGTTCTATGTTACTCCGACATTCACTTTTAGCACTAACCATATTTAGTAATTTTCTTGATTTTAGAGTATCGTGAGAAATGTGATGTAGTACCAGAACTAAAGCAGTGAATAAAATTAGAAAGCAATGAAGAGAGTGAAGAGAAGAAGGAGGAACATATATTTTAGTCTTTAACAAACAAGTAGCAGTTTGTTGCCATTGTTTTCTTGTTCTTTTTTCTTTCCAAATATTAAGGTTTGCTAAACATACTTTTGACATAATTTTTCTTCCAATAATAATTTAAGTCTCTAAAGCTTAATACTGGAAATGATGATCCGAAAGAATTATATCCAAGTGTTTTTATTCTTCTTAAAAAACTCATTGACAAGTTTTTTTCAATGGTGGGGAGAATGATGCAGAACGGAAGAGGAAAATCAAGAAATTTCATATTAATTTTGTAATGTTATTTAGAGCTAAATAGTTGATTATTAACATAATTGTTTATTGCTTGTATTAAGTAGGATATTTTGGAAGTTTAATTATAGTAGTAGATTTTAATTAGGAGATTGTTTCCTTTTTTAAATTAGGGTTTTTACCTGGTTGTTAAGTCTAGGTTCTCTATATAAAGTATTGTAATATTTATTTATATTTAGATTATTAAATAGATTGATTTGAGAGTTGTGTTTTTTTGTGGCTGAGATTTGTTTATCCCTTAATTCCTCCACCCCTCTCTTGTCCTACATCACTATTGACATGTGGTTTTGGGTTGGATGCTCTTACAAATGCACACAGTCAAAGTACATGGTTCAACGTATAATTTGGTTATTAATAGTCATCAACGGCACACAGTATATTGTGTGGTATTAGAATTTTGGGTTTATTTGGTGCTTGTGTCATGATTTTACCATATCATGTTTTGCTTATAATTTATAAATTTATTCTTGCCTAGTAGTAAATTAATAATTTATGATTTTTTTTTTTGTCTCAACAACACATTATGGGCTCTATAATTTAATTCCGGTTGCCTCTAAATGCAAAACTTTGTTCTATATTATTGCTTGATTTGGCGACTTCCTGTTTACCTTGACATGACAATTTTACTAAGAGATTTTCATTCAATGTCATGTTCGCCGCAGGGGCACAAGTGGCATTGCAGGCTATGATTGATGCTTAAATCCACATCAAAATGTATCCTCTTGTCAAGTCTCTATGACCCTAACATATATGTATGGTCCCTTTGCAGAATGTTGCTGGCTTTCAGTGAGCAGACTAAAGGCCAAAAGTTTCCAGAGAATGCTTCGGACCAAGAAATGCTGGAAATTGTTATGGTCAGGTGGGATCTCCTTTCTGTGAGATTACTCTTCAGAGTGACCCGGAATATATGAGGTGCATAAGCACGACAATTGAGTATGAGTGAAAGATGCCCTCTCTCATAATAGTCGCTTTTGTTGGTATTATCTTCTTATGAGATTGAGCTTAACTACATTTTTATTTGTTGTTTTTCATTTTGTTTCTTGTTTCTTGTTTTCTGTTTGCCTAGATATAACTTTATGGAATCATATATTAAGGGTTCTATATCATCACCTTAAATAAGACATTTTTCTTTGCATTGCTTATTCCATCTAAATGTTCCATTTTGGGATATTAGTAAATGACTTGGTGTTTGAGCTCAAGGAATTTTTCCACTCATGTGCCCATCATTAAGTTGAGTATAGGTCAAAAGTCTGGGATAAAAATGTCAACTTTGAACAGACTTTGAGATACACGTTATATTTAGATTCATCTAGTCTGTAGAGACATTCATGCAATGCATTCCCTTTTCTGCTAGAGTGCCTTCATTATAAAACTTTAATTCGCAACATAAATTTAAGATGATATCCGATATGAACATAATTGTGAGATATTTGATATCAAGTTTCAGGTTCTTTGCATATTTTGCTTTAGACTTGGCTGAAATCTGAGAAACATAAAATAAAATGATACTTTAACATCCCATCATTAAAAGGAATGAATTAAGTAGAAGGATCCTGTTAAGTAAAGTAAACAAATGTTTAATGATGACCCTTGTAACTCTGTATAATCAACAGAGGATAAGAAACAGAAGAATGTTGTTTGCATGTAATGAAAGGGAAGGAAAGAAAATCATTATATTTTAAATTCACACCCATTTTACTCATATTTTACGGAGCCAAGAAAGCATATCACACAATGTCAGGCTTAACCCTAGTTAGGTCTGATTAAAACGAACAAATCAAGCAACTAATTAACTAACAAGGGTTGTTGATTAGTAATTGAAGCTAAAACAGTGAATAGCAATTGAAAATGATGACAAACAGTAATTCTAGGTGCAGAAACTAAAAAATTCAGGAATGAAATTATAGTAAACTTGGGGGAAAAGATAGCTAGGATAAATATGGACCAAGCCATTTCTAATATAATTCTCATACATGTCTTCACACTACACACATCTCTTTTATTTATGGATAACTACCATGCTCAGATTTGCTAACTTGTGCTAGGGTGATACTACCTACCCCATGTGCGAGATTACTACTAGAGTAATCTAAGTACTATTTTAGTCCCTTGAATTAGATGTTTTCTGAACTAGCCCTTATCCTTACATTCAAAACTTGCTGGAAAATGCAAAGAACTCAGCCAATCGTGGAAGTTAAAGTGTAGATCTCCTTCTTTCCTTCTTTTTCTTTTCTTTCTTCCTCGACCAAAGATGAATTTTAGGTTAAAAACTAACGGGTAAGATTTTTGGGCACAACTTTGAAGAGCCGATTGCCTCGTGCCTCAGCAGCTAAGGTGCACGCCTCATTGAAGCAGCCACACCTCGTTGTGCCAGGCACGCCTTTAACAACATTAGAGATTCTCTTTATTGGAGTTTTCTGTTTTTTTTGGGTTAAATGAGGTTATCCGGGTTCCATTGTGTATTTTGTGGATTTTTAGGAGAGTTTGGTTTTGGGAACTAATGTTGTTATTTTTTGGAGGGTTTCTTTTATAGGGTGAGATCTTTTTGCTTGGGGCATAGGCGTGCCTTTTAATCCCAACTATGCTTAGTTTACGTTGCTGTACATGGGTTCACCCCTTTGTTTGGTTTTTTAATGAAACTATGTTCTTATCAAAATAATAGTATTTTCGTACATAGAGCGCGTATACACAAATATGTACTAAAAATAATTCTACATGCCAAATGTCAAAGGATCAAGTTTTCTTTTCTATTAGTACCACAATCCTAAGGTAAAATAATTTGTCTTCTAAAACCTAAGGCGCTGATTGCATAGTATATATTTGGTATTCATAGTCGAGTATGGAAACACATGTTGGAGCTTGAGGGCATCCATTTATGATGACAATGATAGAAATTATATCGGCGCATTACCACGTCTCCTAGCATATTAGAAAGAAATTGGCTGACATTTCTCATTGATTGACCTGGGTCGGTCACTTTAGTCAAAAGTAGTACTGAAGTTTAAAAAATAGTTAGGATTCAAATAACGGACATGATATTCGCCACATATAATAAGTAGATTAGGGATCTAATATAATGGTCGACTCACGAATATTGTGGTTGTAAAGTTAGCATTTCTTAAACCACATATAGTCTAACATAACTCTTATAGAAACATCCAACTCAAAACCTATTTCAAGGTTATATATTGGGTCTTGAGGTTTAATTTGTTCAATTTGGTACTTTGTATTTCAATAAGTCCTCTCACATGTCCCGTAATTATGAACTGAATACATGGAGTAAATACAATGGTATCATGAAGCATGTGGGTCATTGGACATGGCTCATGAGACTCATTGGGGTTGTGCATAAACTGTCACACCTTGTTTACTGAAAATGCAAGGTCAGGTTGAGTAAATGCAACATATTGTAGAGCCCCAACAATTTGACAAAATTTTGTGGGATCCAAGAAGGGTATTTTATAATACTGAGATGCATAATGGAAGATAACGGACAAGATGTACTGTTATTGTGGTTGCAAGAGACCAGATGGAATGTGAATAACCTCCATACCTAAAAAAAAATAATTAGAGAGCCAAGTTCTTTAAGCACAAATTCTCGACTGAGATTGTTGATTAGAACAATTATCCTTCATTGCTATTCCCTGTGTAGGTAATGTCGTAAACATATATGAGCATGATAATTTGTAGAGTAGCAATACAATAGAGGAAAACAGAGGTATCGATTTTGGATTCAACAAAGCCAAAGTGAAGCAGGAACAGGGATAGGTGTTGATAGAAGTGTTAGATTTATAAAATGGGCCCAAAGTCTGGTATATAAAAATATCAAACTCTCTAATTCAAAACCTATTGGTAATGAGAACAGTTGGCCCAAGTCATTATAAACTAGACATATTTTCTCAAGTTATTCAATGTGGGACAAGATATATACTCTACACTCTTCCTCACGTATAAACCCGGTGTATTGAGGGTTGCACGTAAACTTGATGAATATGAAGACCCACACAAGAAGAGAAGCCTAGAAGAAATCCACGGGCAACTATTGACTCAATTGATAAGTGGTACTAGTTAAGAAATGGGTGACTTTGACCCTTCAGAAATGAACTGCAAGTGGGTAAGAATGAAGGTTAAGAAGAGTGTTTAATTAGGCCAAAGTATAGCCCGCTTTGATACCAAGTTGAAAGTTGAAATCCATATTTAGGGCTATGAGAAAACAAAAAAATTGGTGAATATGAGAGCTGAAATCCTTCTAATCATTTCATTGTATATATACTACCTTATGTTACAATCAAACTACAATTAAGGCTTTAATTAGAGTTGTAATCAAGGCTAAATACTAACTTCCCTAAGTAGCTAGATACTAATAATATTCTAACAAATTTACAGAATATTCTACATTCTAATAAGAAGCTCTTGGGGCCTATTATCTATTAAGACCATGTTGTGAATGGTCTTACTTAACATGTTGAGGATAAGTATCCTCAAAATGTGGAGGTTGAAATATGAAAACCATCTCCATTTAATACCATGAAGAAGGCATTGTTGATTTCAATTAGTCTCATGGAGAATACCATGAAGAAGGCATTGTTGATTTCAAGTAGTCTAATTCGCCAGGAAAGAAATACTGCCAAGGAGAGAACGGTATGTTGGTTTGCAGAATTATGAACATATATACAATCATATTGCAATAAAGCGGAAGCATGACATAAATCATATTTAAAATTTTTCTGCAATCCCAGGAATCACCTTATGAAGATGATTCAACTCCTTGATTGATCTTCAAGTTTCAATCCTTTTATCTTTCACGCTTTTTCGAATACATGGATCAAAAGTTCACTACTCGATGTGTGCAGTGCTCTAAAGGTGATCTACTAGGAGTATATTGATTGAAGAAATAAATTTAGGTTCTACAAGACTTTGAGTGGCTAACCCTAATTCTCTCTCCTAACTCCTTGGGTTTTGAGAGAATTTTGTTAGGTAGTATCTCTATACTCACAATTGTGTCAACCCTTAATCTGTCATAAGGCCTCTCCTTATATAGACTTCTTCCCTTCCTAAACTCTTTAGGACTTAGGTTTTTAATTTAATCCCCAAACTATTTAGGAATTAAACAATTTAAAATAATAAGATTTCTCTTATTAATTTATAACTAGTATTTCTAAAATACTTAATTATAAATATTAATCTATTTAATTTATTCCACCAATAAATTAAATATACATAACTTATTATTATTAAGCTAATTACTTTTAAAATTATATTTCTCTTTTATAGTGTTACCCTTTAGGTTCAATATTTAGCCGGTAGTAGAATAAATAAATTAAAACCATTCTAATATTATTTATAATGAATTAAACTCTTTTAATCCAAATATAAATATATAACACTTATTCTACATCATAAGGGATACCTCTCAGCATATCATGATTATCCGGATAATATGAAATCGTTTAATCACAAAGAACCTATTCCACAAATAGTTACCGTACAATTCAATCATTCTACCACACAATGTCCCAATCAAATATAAAACATGGAATTACTGTTAAGTTTCTAATTTCCATTCCACCTTGGCCAAAGATTCCTGAGTTGTCATTTATCGAATTACATATGACATTCTCTCCCTTTACTGGAAGTGGTAGATCCTTTGTTGATCATTCATCTACCTATTCATCTACCTCCATGTATACTTTATTATACCCGAACATACCATTTGATATACCCAAAGAGTTAAGGAATATGACAAAGTATAACTCAGAATACACAAGTTACTATAATGATCTCAAGTCCAAAGATCACTTGTACTATTATCAGTATAAGAACTTAGACTTGTAAAACTCCATTAGGGTTCCTTAAGCGAGTTACGTTCAATCCAATAAGTACTTACATACTTGCTTTTGTGTCTCTACACAAATAATTATGAGATCAATCATTTTTTTTTCAACAGAGCAAACATAGTATTGTACTGATCTATCCGGATCCACTAACCCCATATTAGTGATCCTATGATTAGGAATATTTTAGTTTTGAACTATCTAGAATTTAGATCTCATTTGTATGATTATCATCATGATTCTAAAAGTATTGCTCCAAAACTATGGACTCATTAATTTAATTCAACCTATTAAACATGGATAAAGAATGCATTTAATTAAATAATTTCTTTTATTAATAAATGAACAAGATTACAAAGTAAATGCTTATCACATTCTCTGTTTTTGACTTGAGGGCATACTACTTTCACGGTACGCATCATTGTCGAGTTCAACAATTGGGCTGAAGGTTTCACCATAATCTACCTCATGATCTTGGTGAAATCCTTTAAGAACAAGGTGGGCTTTATACTAGTATAAGTATCCATTAGCTTTCCTTTTGAAACACATAATGTACATGCTGTGTTTTTTGGACTAACGTCCAAGTCTTTGTTGAGAAGAGAGCACTGATTTTGCTTTCCGTACCTTAAGCAATTCAGGGCATAGGTTGACAGGTTGGCTCTTGCATTTGTGAAAGAGTAGTGATGGAGGCATTAGGGTTAAATTTGGAGGCCTGAAGTTTAATTTTACGAGTGAGGACAGTAATTGAATGAGTAGGTGGAGGCAGGGGAGGTTTAGAGACCTTAGGAAGAGTCCGTAAGTTGACCCCCAGGTCATACCTGGGCTGGTGTTGTTTGGCATGATATGAGGTAGTGTGGTAGTTAGGGATCGTGGTGAAGTATTAGACCCAGAGTCTCTCATGAAAACTGTTATGACGGAGAGGGTATGGTGATTGAAATAGGAGAGGAAAGTTAAGTTTAATCACCAGGAGTGAGAGATTGAGATGAAATTGGCCAATTGCGTGGGATAAGACCTGATGGACATTGAGTTAGCTGTTGGGGATAAGAGATCATTGGAAAGGAGGGGGGGTTCAATTAGTTGGGACAATAGAGAGGGAAGAAGAATGAGTCAAAGTAGGAGTTTGTTGGAGTATGCAGAAGAAAACGGAATGTGGGAAAACAGCCCATGGAAAATGTTAAGCTAAGACCTACCTTGAGTCTGTTATGTCTTAGTATCCAGAATACTCTCTAAATAACTACCTCACATGGCCCATGTGATGGTGTGGGATTAGATTTACTGTTCTATCATACAAATTAGTGTGAAAAGTTTGTGCTTTTATTGTGGGTCTCTACTCTCTACCATTTCCCTGCATGGATAATTATCCACGTTTGATGTAGGACCATTTCTCTGTATGGCTTATCCGTTCACCATTTCCTACATCAAACGCGGATAATTTGTATTGCGTAACATGGATCATGTGTGCTGTTGGGCCATGCTCATAAATGAAATTGCTTACTTTTATACAAATTAAGGCGATTGAAGTAGTCACAAAATTGGAGAATTTTTCCTCTTTACTGGTGCAGTAAGTGGACAATTATATTTACTTGAAGGACAAGATGGTTACAAAGTTTGAAATAAAAAAATAGGAAGAAAATCCTTTGTAAAATAGGAAGAGAAACACATGGTGCGAATACCGATAAAAGAGGTGGATGTGTAAACCTTTACAAGTGTTTATGGTTTAAGGACATGTCTTTTGTGTGTGTTTTAGTTAGCATGCGTGTCTTTCTTTCTTGTATGTCTATTTAAATGTATTTGTTAATTTCTTTAATGTAGATACGAAAAAGAACTTATGCATCCGATTCAGAGTCTTGTTGGGGGAGAGCTTGCTCGTGCTTTGCTTATCCAGGTGTGGGTTATGCCTTTTTCTTTTTAAGCAAGTAATTTATATTGTAGCATCTGACAGTAGGTTCTTTGACATGGCAGATTCAGAAACTCAAATTAGACATTGAGACGTGAGTAGAAATTGTTACTCTTCGGTTTTCTAATTGATGCTTACACCATTTTATGTTCCTGATGCCTAGTCGTTATGCCTAACAGGGCAATGCTTGAATTGAACCAGATACTTAGGGCTAATGAGATAAACTTTGCAATTCTAGCAGCTTTACCAGCTTTCTTTCTCTCCCTAATTATCCTGGCATTAATCCGTGCATGGTTCAAGCGGGTAAGAACTTTTGGGCTTCTTTCATTTTTTAATTTCACTCTAATGATGCTGCATCTCATTAAGAAAATATCTCTGGTTAATTAAAGTATTAACCTGAAGTTTTAGGTATTTTGACATTTTACCCCCTTATGTTCCAATTGCACAAAATGGTCCTTAAAATTTTTTCTCTTAATTTCGGAATTTATGTTCAATTGTTCACGGCACGTGAAAAGAAGAAGACAGAAGTATGCATGTGTTTCCCACGTGGAGCATAATTTGATTGACAAAATTGCGCTCGAGGGAACAACATGCTAAATAAATAAAATAGTGAAATACAATTTGAGAAATAAATATTGACTAATATGTAGGTTTTTAAAGACTTTTTAAAGCTACTGGTTTTTCAATGGTAATGTTGTCCATTGATGGTAAAGGTGCATTGATTTTTTAACTAGACAATTATTTTAGGACACCCTAAGTCAAATTTATGACATAAAACAACTTGAAGAAGTGGTTTATAGATATTTTAAAACTTGCCATTGTTAAAAAAAGTAAATTGTAAGTTGGTGTGATTATGATAAGGGTTTAGTGTTTGATATTTTTGAATTTATAAAATGAAATATATTTTAATATAATAATATTGAATTGGCCTAAATAAAAGCAGTAAAAAAAATACGTGAAATGAATACAATTGAGAAGAACAGAGAAAAAGACGGAATACATATAAGAAATAAAAAGGAGTAGATGAGGTAATAAAATAAGAGATGAAGGAAAAAAATAGAGGAGGAGCCTGGATGTACCGAGGGAAAAAAGCTAAATGGACACAGCCAAGTACATTGAAATTTTCATGAAGCTCTCGTGTAATGTACTTTGCTCTCAATTATGACCAGAATCATTATCAGAGGCCCATAATTTGAGATTTTTAATGTTTAAAGCTTGAATGAAATTTCCGTCTAACCCATATCTCCTACTTATAAAAAAAAGTTAAGCATGAATACGCCATATAAATTTGAGTGGCTGAATATGCAGTAAACTTTTCATGTGAATTAAGATTCAATTCAATGCGAAACTTTATTACGCCTCAACATGTTCCAGAGAAAGTCTTCAACATGCAACCGTTTTTATTTGCATCCTCTGCAATTTTTGGATTATATTAGGCCACTAATTTTTGTTCATATAAAGTACAAACCAAGGCAGGTTACATTTACATAAATGACTAGGCATTTGTAAAAGAATGAGTAGAGAAACATAATTGTAAAATTCTTGTCCATCGTCACCAATATTTCTCTATTCACTTTAAATCATTTCCCTTTAATTTTAGGATACTGCTACATCCACTGAATATAAGCCCTGAATAAGCACGGGATGCAAATTTCCCTATGAATGCAATTTTCAGTAGAAAAAAGTTACATTTGTCATTTTATATAGATTGAGTTTCATAGGTATAGAAACTTGTCTAATTCGGTATTTATTCGGGATGTATTCAGTGGATATAGCATTTTCTTGACTTATGACAGCATCTTTGATACCATTGCTATAGTATGGATATAGTTTGGGGTTTAGACCCAACATGCGAGCCACACTAAAACATTTTTTTTTGGTTTTAATGAATTTATCAATGATTTATCTGGAAGTTATTTATTTGTTCTCCCTACTGAGATCAATTGCTGAGTCATGTTAATTTCTAGTAACCGACTTCAATTAATTTTTCATGTACGCCATAGTATTTAATCTCTCCTTCTCAATCAGGATACTAAAGCAGAGGGTAGGGGTAGAATAGCTCGACTCCAAAGAAGGCTGCTAATAGTGGAGGTTGAGAAAAGGATTATGGAGTTCCAAACATGTATTGATAAAGGAATGGTAAAGTACTCAACTTTAGTTTTATTAATTCATGTACATAGCAACGATAACTTTGTCATGTGGGTGCTCTGTGTAACAAGTAAAGTAGATATTCAATCTTGTAATATCATGTGTTGTGTAATAAATATGTTGGTATTGTAGTCTGAGGTTGATAGACTCGACGACCTTGCGTGAGGTGGTTGTCGTCCTGATCGTTTCTAGCAGAGTTGTATTGGTGGAACACCACCGACACTGCAACCCTTCACTTATATTGAAGCGAGAACCTTGGTACAATCGACAGTGTAATGAATTCGGTGTTGAATGGAACCTCAACCCGTTGCCTATATCGAGACAAGAACCTTGGTATAGGTAGAAGACACCACACACAACTATGAATTGTTATATGATAAGTTAGATTGAACCTCACAACTATGAATTGTTATATGATAAGTCAGATTGAACCTCACAACAAACTATGAACAATTTTAAGACTTCTCAAAGAACCAAAAGAGAAAACAATCTCACTAGTAATTTTATTAATGAATTGTTATTCTAATACATCACCTTGGTTCCTTATTTATACAACTCAAGGTAGCCCTAATTCTAAAAGGAATAAATTACATAACAATCCAATTTAACTTTGAAATTGAAAGCCTATCTAATCAGGTTCTTAATTACAATAGGAATAAACTAACTCCCTAAATGTTTGCTAAATTTTCTTCTAGAAACGTAGCAGAGCGCCAGGGCGTTGATGAAGAGCGTTGAGGCGCCTAGGTGCTAAAGAAGAGCGTTGCGGCGCTGCAGGGTCAATAGCTAAGCACCTAGGCGTTTATGAAGAGTGTTGCGACATTGCAGAGGTAGTAGGTTAGTGCTGGCCTAGCGTTGAGGCGTTCTGGGGCGCGGGTGCAGGTTCGTGTTGGGGCATTAACAAGGGCGTTAGGGCCCTGTTTGGCTGTTTGGATTATAAGTTAAAATCACTCTCCTTAATGAATGACCTTGAACTCCTTTCAGACCAAATTAATCCATTAAGTTCTTCCTTAAATCATTTAGCTCTGGCCCTCTTGACCGGACCAATAGGAACTTGAATTGTATTATCATCGTTTAATGTGGCCCTAGTCAGGATAATGTCATTTCCCTCTTGAAAATGATTTGTCCTCAAGTATGGTCCTACATCAAAACGAGCTAAGTTAGCAACTTCAGCGACAACGCAATCACAAGTCTTACCTGACAAATTTAATTTGTATGCATTATCAACAACGCAAGTAAGGTTATGAAAAGTTCCATCTTCTCCTGGATCAAATATTTGTCTTTGAAAATTTTTACGTCGTATATGCAAACACTTGAATTTGTGGATTAAACACAAAAAACAAAACCATACTCAATTTAGTATTTCTAATCCTGTTAGATTATGGATTTTCCTATGGCCTATAAATATAGGTGCTAGGATTTTGGAGAACATACAATTCAGATATATTCACAAACATTTAGATACATTCAGAGAGAGTCAGATACATTCAGATGTATTCAGAAACATGCAGATATATATATTCAGATACATTCAGATATATTCAGAAATATTCTAAGAATTCTCATAGTTCTCTATTTATCTTGTACTCCTCAGATATTTATTTAGTGGATTTCTTCTGCCTTCTCCGTGGTTTTTTCCCGATTTGGGTTTCCATGTAAAACCTTGTGTTATGGTCTGTAGTGGAATTGTACGATCCAACCCACATCAATTCATCACCTGTGCAGCTCACACCTGTGTAGATTGACCCAATAAGCATGTTGGATGATCTCCTTACCTAAAAGGTTAACCTATTAGGTTGAGGCTCTACCATACTTATTAATCCATCTACACTCTTGAATTTATCTAATGTGGGATTCATGTAAAATATCCCAACAATCTCCACCTTTCACTTGAATACCCATCACAAGTATCATACTAGAGTATTCACCATTAAGCACACCTTTTTGAATCCTTCAAGAGCTCTGCTCGACTCTAATACTACTCCACCACGCCGGAGGCAAACGTGTCTGAACAACTTTCCTAGAGCCATTCTGAGCCCGCTCCACCCGATTCAAATCATACAACACCTTTGAGTCCTTCAAGAGCTTTGCCCGACTCTAATACTACTACACCACGCTCGGGAAAACGTGTCTGAGCAACTTTCCCAGAGTCATCATGAGCCCGCTCCACCCGACTCAAATCATCCCGTGCTCCACCTGATTCAACTTTCTCCACCCACGAGGCCTGCGAATTTATCCTCGCACTCCTCTCACACCCTGGAGTTGATACTTGGACTCTATTTACTCCAACCACGAGGCTTGCGAATTTACCATCGCACTCCCCTCGTACCCTGGAGTTGATACTTGGGCCCATCGAATTATGAGCTCTGATAACATTTTGTAGCGGAATTGTACGATCCATCCCACATCAATTCATCAGATGTGCAACGCACACCTGCGTAGACTGGCCCAATAAGCATGTTGGACCACTAGGCGGAACCCCTCACGGTACAGTACGGAGTTTTTGCATATATGGCGCGGGAAGGCCGGTGCAAGATGGGAGTGGTCTTGGCGCCAGATCGATTGATGTGTTACTGCTACACTTTGTGTGGCGGGTCGCGCCGACGAATGACTGAAGCGCGGCGAGCCAGCGGTCGGATGACTGAAGTTTAATGGTTTGTTTTTTGGAAGGACATTATGGGTATTTGAGCCATAATGTGAAGTAGGGTTGAAATAGGATTAGTGGCTATAAATACTATTTATTGTAAATCCTTGTGTAACTAAAATCATCAATAAAACAACAAGCCGCATGTGAAGTACCCAAATTGGGGAACCACATAAATCTCTGTGTTAATTCTCTATCGTCGTGTGTGCATGTGTGATCCTAATTCTAACAAATTGGTATCAAAGTTAGGTTGGATTGAACATGCGAAGAACGATGACATCAAATTCATCGGTTACAAAGTTTGATGTGATGAAGCTTGATGGGACTGGAAATTTCGGGCTATGGCAACAGAGGGTAAAGGATCTGTTGGTGCAGCAGGGATTGGTGAAGGCGTTAAAGAAGAAACCGGAGTCCATGATAACTTATGACTAGGATGAACTCCAAGCGAAGGCGGTGAGTACAATTCGTTTATGTCTAGCAGACGAGGTTATGTATCACGTGATTGGTGATGAATCGCCATCAGGTGTATGGAGTAAATTGGAATCAAGGTATATGTCAAAGTCATTGACAATTAAGTTGTTTCTGAAGCAGAAGTTGTTTGGATTAAAGATGATTGAAGGTTCAGAACTTATTCAGCATATTCATACTTTCAATCAGATAATTAGTGATTTGCTAAGGATTGAAGTGAAATCCGAAGAAGAAGACCATGCGCTGATGTTGTTGTGTTCTCTACCGGGTTCCATGGAGAATCTTGTTACAACCCTCCTATGGGGAAAAGAGACTATGAAATTGGAAGAAGTCACTTCTGCTCTACTGATGTTTAACCAGCGAAAGCAACAATCCGAGGGTATTTCGGGTGAAGGGTTGGTGGTAAAAGGGGGAGAACAACATGGCAGAATATCGGATTGAGGAAAATCAGGATTGCATGGGAAATCGAAGTCAAGGGGCAGGACTCCTAAGCCAAAGGAGTACAAGTGTTACAAATGTCACGAGACAGGACACTTCAAGAAAGACTGTCCATACAAGAATAAGGGTGAAGGAATAGGGAAGAAAACAGAATCAACGAAATCTGCAAACGTTGTGGAAGAATCATCGGATGATGGGGATATGTTGTCAGTTTCAACAAACACGGACGTGGCAGACTCATGGATTTTGGATTCAGCATGTTCTTTTTACATGACGCCTAACACTCCGTCTGTGAATTGTGGTACAGTTCTAATGGGTAATGATGCTTCATGCAATGTCATTGGAATAGGCACAGTGAAGATAAAGATGTTTGATGGTGTTGTAAGAACTCTGGCTGAGGTGAGACATATCCCAGGTTTAAGAAAGAATCTAATTTCATTAGGAACTCTGGACTCTAATGGTTGTGAGTACAAAACAAGTGGTGGAGCCATGAGAGTGACGAAGGGTGCGCTAGTGATAATAAAAGGTTCTAAAGTTAATGGGAATATCTATCAGTTGTTAGGGAGTACAGTTGTAGGTGGAGCTGTTGCCACTATAGTTTAGGATATTGATGATACTTCGCTATGGCATATCCGGTTGGGGCATATGGGGGAACGTGGGATGCTGGAATTACATAGAAGAAATCTGTTGAAAGGGGTGAAATCGTGCAAGGTAGATTTCTGCAAGTTCTGCGTCTTGGGAAAACAGTGTAAGGTGCAGTTTAAGCGTGCGGTGAACAAAACGAAGGGAATACTTCTATGTGCATTATGATGTTTGGGGGCTAGTGACAGTAGCTTCAAAAGTGGGATCGCTATATTTCTTGACTTTTATCGATGATTTTTCGAGAAAGGTTTGGGTGTACTTCATGCGTCACAAGTCTGAGGTCTTTGAAAAATTCAGGGTGTGGAAAGTTGAAGTAGAAAATCAAACAGGAAGACGAATAAAGTGTCTTAGATCAGATAATGGGACAGAGTACAAGTATGAACCTTTGGTGAAGTTTTGTGAGAAGCATGGGATTCAACGACACTGGACTGTTAGAAAGACACCACAACAGAATGGGGTGGCAAAGAGAATGAACAGAACTATAGCAGAGCGGGCACGGTGCATGAGATTAAATGCAGGGCTTTTGAAGGATTTCTGGGCTGAAGCAGTGAGTATGGTAGTTTACATTATAAACAGGTCGCCCAGTACTGGATAATAAGGTGGCACGGGCAAGGAGGTAGATTACTCGGGTATGAAGATCTTTGGGTGTCCAGCCTATGTTCACGTTCCGGGTGATGAGAGATCAAAGCTTGATGCCAAGTCCAAACAGTGTATCTTTCTTGGGTATAAGAAAGGTGTGAAGGGATATAAGCTTTGGGATCCTAAATCAAAGAAAGTAGTGATCAGTAGGGATGTGGTTTTTGATGAGGCTTCCATGGTTAAGACATATCAGGAAGGTCAGAAAACCGAGGTTGGTGAAGACACCAGCAATCAGCAGCAGGGAGTACAAATTGAGCTGGAAAGCTATGATATTGGCAATCCACCGCCAGTGGAACAGGATAATCAGCAGCAGGAGGAAAGCATAGCCGCAAGGAGACCCATATGCACTATCAAACCACCAGAGAGGTATAGGTTTGATGATATGGTTGCATATGCTCTATCTACTACTAGTGGGGATCATCCGTCTACTTTTCAGGAAGCTATTGCTAGTCCTGAAAGGGAAAGATATATGGAGTCATTGAAGAAAAACAAAACTTGGGAATTGTCAGAATTACCCAAGGGAAAGAAACCAGTGGGGTGCAAGTGGGTGTTCAAGAAGAAAGAAGTTGTATCAGAAAAGGAAAAGGAAAGGTTTAAGGCTCGATTAGTAGCGAAGGGATACTCACAGAGGAAGGGGATTGCCTATGATGAGGTGTTTTCTCCGGTGGTGAGACATAGCTCAATCAGGATTATTTTGGCATTGGTGGCTAGCTATGATCTAGAGTTAGAGCAGCTTGATGTGAAGACAACTTTCCTTCATGGTGATTTGGAGGAAGTTATATTCATGGAGCAGCCTGATGGGTTCAAGGAGCCGGAGACTGAGCACATGGTTTGCAGGTCGAGGAAATCACTGTATGGGCTGAAACAGTCTCCAAGACAATGGTACAAGAAGTTTGATACCTTCATGATCCGGATCGGGTTCACTCGATGCGAGTATGATTATTGTGTTTATGTGAAGAATCTTGAGGATGGTTCCTATATTTTTCTGTTACTGTATGCGGATGATATGCTTATTGTTGCAAAGAGTATGGTTAAAGTCAACAGGTTGAAGACCTTGTTGGGAAAGGAGTTTGAAATGAAGGATTTGGGTGCTGTTAGAAAAATACTTGGGATGGAGATTCGCAGGGATAGAACAGTTGGTAAGCTGTGGTTGTCACAAAAGAATTATATGGAGAAAGTGTTGGAGAGGTTTAGTATGGCTAATGCTAAACAATTCAAGACTTCATTATGAAGTCACTTGAGTTGTCTGACATAGTGTCCTAATCGAATCAAGAAGAAGATATGTCGAACGTGCCTTATGCGAGTGCAGTTGGTTGTTTGATGTATGCGATGGTATGTACAAGACCCGATTTGGCACATGCAGTCAGCATAGTGAGAAAATACATGGAAAATCCAGGTAGAGAGCACTGGAAAGTTGTTAAGTGGGTGTTCAGATATGAAGCATTGTGGTTGAAGGGTTTTGTGAATGAGTTGGGCATAGATCAAGGTGGAATACAGTTGTATTGTGATAGTCAGAGTGCCATTTACTTGGCAAAGCATCAAGTGTATCATGCAAGGACCAAGCATATTAGCGTAAGGTTTCACAAAGTTAGAGAGTTGATAGCTATGGGTGATGTGATATTGGAAAAGGTACACACTTCTGAAAATGCAGCTGACATGTTGACAAAGACTGTGATCACGGACAAGTTCAAGTATTGGTTGGACTTGATTAATATCTCCGAATGTTAGTTTGGAGGATTTCCCCCCAAGACCGGTTAGGACAAGTGACTTATCTTCTGAATGGGCGAGGTTATTCGTCAAAGTGGAGATTTGTTGGAACTTGTGACTCATAACATAGAAGCTACCAAAAAAGGCTAGTGCAGGCGTGAGTGGAGCGAAGCGGCGAAGGCCCCTGAATGGAGCGAAGTTAATGACTAGCCCATTAGGGGATGAATCAAGGTTGCTTGGGGTGGAGCCCCGTGATGCAGACGGCGAGTTTCATGTATGGCGCGGGACGCGTTGGTGCAACATTGGGAGTGGCGCGGGGTGCGCCAGGATCGATGCAGGTTCTGCCTGTGTGGCGCGGGGCATGCCAATGACAACTTGGAAGCGGGGCACGCCGGTGGGCGGACTAAAGTTTTATGATTTGTTTTTTGGAAGGACATTATCGGTATTTGAGACATAATGTGAAGTAAGGTTGAAATAGGATTAGTGATTATAAATACTATCTATTGTAAAGCTCTATGTAACTGAACACGTAAATCTCTGTGTTAATTCTCTATTGTCGTGTGCGTGTGTGTGATCCTAATTCTAACATTGTCTTTATCTTTCTGCGTTGATTTATTGTGTTTGCCATAGTTTGTCATAAGAAAGAGAAACTGATAAAAACAGATAAATTCATTCAGAACTTAACTAGCAATAGGAAAATTTTCTGTACTGTTCAGAGAAAGCCCCAAAGATGGACAACTAAAAAAAACAGAGCACACCTCTCTTCACTAATTACGAAATAGCTGTATGAAAATATCCCAAGACTGCATAGACATGTAAAATTAACAAAACAAACTATATACTTAAATCTGAAGTAGTGACTTTTAATTCAGAAGGAAAAAATAAGCTAATTTAATTGCAATTTTAATGATAAGTCAACTTATCCTGACTACAGATTTTTCAGCTGATTTTATCACGTCATTTGCGCTGTTAGCTTATTATGCTTTATTTATAAATTTTGTTTAGATAGATACTGAATCTTTTCCATTTGATGATTGCTCCAAAGGATTGGTAGAGTGCAAATGACAAATATCAGATGTTTAGTATTGAACTCTTTTTTTCCCCATAACATCCATTGTTGCTCGTTCAGTTTCTAATTAAGGATCTTGTTTGTCCACAGTTGTACACAACAAAATTCCATTGAATGAAAAAGGTTTTCCGTATGAATATTCAGTTGCTTCAACCTTCTTTTGCAGGAAAAAGATGCTCAATGTATGTTCGGGCTGGTTTTATATAATTTAGATCGCTTGTATCGAGC
Organism: Panax ginseng; assembly: GCA_020205605.1. Lineage (NCBI taxonomy): Eukaryota > Viridiplantae > Streptophyta > Magnoliopsida > Apiales > Araliaceae > Panax > Panax ginseng. The sequence goes on from CM035127.1 coordinate 67,654,481, forward strand.
TGTTGAGAGGCATGCAAAGGCAACTGGTGAATGGCAATGGTTGGTTCTATGTACCTGACTTCTACGTCAATGCTTATTCGTTTTGTGTGTGAGCTAACTAATTGTTTTGTTACAGCTTGAGACAGGATATTGCTGAATTGGGAAAGCCAGGCGTTCAAACTGCATATAAGCTCACTGTTACATCACGCATGGAACGAATGTATGATTGCTTGCTTCCTTCATCAAAACGCCCCTAGTCCATCCCAGTACTCTGTACCAGGATGCTGTGGGGGTAGGATTTGAAAAGAACAATACTTTTGAAGTTCGCTTTTATTTCCGATTTTCTCTTTTCTTTATTGAAAGGGTAAAGGAGTATTAGTTTTTTTAGCTTAGGCTTAAATGGTGCCTTGTATTACAATATATTCTCGTCTTCTGGAACTTTTCTACTTTAGCTTCAATTGCACCAACAAGAAGTATCTTCTATGAGGATATCCGTGTACAATGACATATTCACACAATGAAAATCTCTTGCTACTATTTTTCTTATTGTTTTTCTGCACACAGAAAGAAGAGACTCAAGCTAAAATCAGCTGCTAACCCTAGAAAATGTCTCGGTCATCATAAACTAGGCTTAAATACAAATACTATCTTGAACAGTTGACCTTTTTCATTTCGATAATCGATCTTTGAATTTTTACAATTAGGTGATCAAAATTTTAATTTTTGCCACTCTAGTTCAATTAGATATGTAATGACCGAAAATTTTATATGGTTATATATCTAAATTTTTACGAATAAATTTTTTTTATTAGAAAGTACTTTTAACCATACAAGTGAATGTGTGAATTAAGCAAGATAGTTAATTTATTTATTTTAAGTTAACTAAGATGAATACTTAATCAATTTGATTAAGAAAGAGTAAGATAAATTATGTTAAAAATTAATAATAACTTGAATGTTAACCTTGAATGGTAAATTAAAAGATTTATAATCTTTAAGTGATTAATTATTTATATAAATTATATAAAGTGATTATATGAAGGTGTAATAACCTATTAAGCCAACTAGGGTTAATTAAGTTAATGAATTAATGGAACAAAAAAGAAAGTCAAGAAATAAGAATATATTAATTAAATATTAATGATATTGAAAACATAGTGGCATATAGTGAATGATTATTTGAGTATTTAAATATAATAAGGATTTATCAATAATGATAAATGTGTTATGGATTATGTGGAAGAATGTATGTGGCTATATATATATTATGAATATGTATATATATTTATTTTTAAGTGAATTAAAAGGAAAAGTTACATAACCTAATTATACATTAGGTATGGAAATTTAATAATCTAATGATTATGGTTTTAAAGAATATTAGTATTTAAAATATATACTAACCATAAGAGATTTATTTTATACACCTCAATTAATTAATTTTGTAACTTAATTAAAGCAAGTTTAATTGGGTTATAAAATTAAATGTACATGAGTAATTATTTAAATTATAAATAAGTGGATGAAAACTCTAATTAAATGATTAGGATAAGATAAAATTAAAAGTATTGAACTATATTAATTTCATAGCCCAAGGAATTATTTAAGAAACCCAAAAATATTAAATTTAAAGTCTAAACTTTAGTCCAATTGTTAAGGAACGTTTTAGTCATTTGATTAAGCGAATGTGGCAATAAAAATAAACCAAATTTTTGGGCTAAAAAGGAAGAGGGAGGGGGCAGCAATGAGAGAGAGAGGTGGAGGCCATGTGATGTTATAATTTCATTTACCAACTCTCCACACGTGTCATTTTATCCTTTAGCCACCATCTTTAACCAAAATTATAAGTAATCTCAAGTCTACAAGCAAAGTTAATGTAAAAGAAAGAGAGAATGAATGGGGGAATGTATATTAGATATACATAATATATCTATACCATTTTTACCAACAAAAAACTCTCCTTTTCTATTTCTTTTCTCTTTCATCCCACTTCCAATTTTGCTAACCAAACCAAATATAGAGAGAGAGAGAATAGAAGGGTTTCGACAGTCATATAGGGGAGAGGAGGGAGATTTTTTGTAAGCCATCTAGCTCCATAATCAACTATAAAAGAAGAAGAGCAAGAAGATCAAATGTATAAGAAAATTTTAACCTTAATCTAGTTTATTTCCTTTTGCTTTGGTTTGATTTTGATGATATAAAGTTTTTGATCTTGAGGTCTAAAACCTTAGATCTACATGTTAATAAGTGTTTTATGTTTAGATCTAACCCTTTTGACAGTTAAAAGTTGGATCAAAAGAAAGAAAAGTGAAACTAATTTCTTAAGGGTTAGAAAACCCTAACCTTTTACTACTTTGAACAATTATAACTTGAGATCTACACCTTTTTTTTGCGATCTTGAAATTCAGATAAGGCACACTTAGAAGGGGGGTTGAATAAGTGTGGGAACAAACTATGACAAATTTTTATTTTTAAATCAAACCACAGAATTCAACTTGTTGGATAAATACAACCTAATGAATTGGGTCTTTGATTTTGTTGTTGAATGAAAATAACTTGCTTGAATTTATATACTTGTAAAAATACTAAAGTTCAATAAATGTTCTTAAGATAATGAAAATATCCAAACTTTAATTATTAATATAATTAAATAACTTTTGTGGGCAAATAAAGTAAAGCAAGTAATAAGATGAACACCAAGATTTTTTACGTGGTTCAGATATTACCCTCTATAATAATAGTGTAGTCCACGTCCAATACCAACTAGTATTGAAGACTCACTTTATTTCTTTAAATTGACTCCTTTTACAAAACAGATTCTTTCAATACATAAATTACAAAAAATCACTTGAGCATTTTTGCTCCATGTGCACCAATGCACCCCTTAAGCACCTATGCTTCCTTGAACCTGTTAGTAAACAATTCTTAATTCATCCGGATTAATTACCTTTAGACAAAATTTAGTCTAAATAAAAAGAATTACAAATGTAGAGATCTAATGATCAAAGAAAATAATCAATTTAACAATGCAAGGCTCAACTAATGAATGCAATGATCAAAGAGTAAAGAGATATCACCAATTTAAAACTCATGAAAAATTCACTAAAAATAATTTGAATTTTAATTGCAGCAGCCAAGTAATTGCACCAAAATAATTTTATAGCTTTTCAATGTATAACATTACAATAGTAATTTGTGTGTAAAACTGATAAAACCCAATAGAATTTATAGCCATAAAAAATATTACCGTTGCTAAATAAATTTTGTTTTCAAAATATATTTCTTAGGCACTCAAATTTTATTTCTGTTAAAAAGCATATCTCCCGATCATAGAAAGATATCTGTTAGAAAATAATTCAGAGCAAATTATGTTGCTTTGATAAATATCTGTTAATCTTTCTAAGCAATAAGAGTCCCAATAATAACTCACTTTTCAGATTCCCACTAAACTTGACACTCAAAAGTGATATACATTAAAATCTGATAACTTTCCAAAGCAACAAACTCGGCATATATCATGATTATCCACCAAAATAATTTGAAAGCAATCATGACTCTTAATAAAACTGTCGTCACAAGTTATCCAAACAACTTCCAAGATTTTTGCATATAGGGGATAAGCACGACACTAAACATCTGATGCCCATTAAAACTTCTTACACGTGCATCATGCTAACTATTGAATTAGGACTATCTCAGATAACAAAGCGATAGCTACATATGAACCTTTCAAGATTTTAGCATACACAACAGTACCCATAAATTTGCTAATCAATTAATTTTGTACATCACAGATCAGTCAACATTTCATTTCATTTTAAGCATGCACATAAAATGACCTAGAACCTTGAATTACAAAAATCAAATATTTGCAATGACCTTACATTAAATCCTAGGACACAAATGTCTTCAAATTCTTTGAACAAATACCGTGTGCTACTATGCAACCACGCGTATTACTGTACTTTTACTACAGAGTGGTTCAACAGTTTTAACGGTAAAACTTTCGCCGTTATTTTTATAAAAAGATAATTCTGTCATTTTCTAACTACGACAATACTTCTGTTGTGGGTCCACCAATGATTGTGCCGTCGTACGAATATTTCCTGTTAAAACGAATATTCCCCGAGCAATCGAATATTATATAACCACTTGCTTACTTTGTAAAATTTGTAAATATTACCTACAACTATAACATTATATCAAATCCACACCATAATATTCAAAAATATAATTCGAGAAAATTATTCTTTATTCATAAAAGTTGGGGTCTTACAACCTCCCCTTCTTATGAAATTTCGTCCTCGAAATTAGGGTACGTACCTGGTATGTCGAAGAGGTGAGAATTGTGAGACCCCGAATTTTTTGAAATGAATGTATTCAATTTTCTTATAATTATTCTATTTAGTAAATGGTTAAATTGATAAAGGTTAAATTTAAGGGTGATGTGTGAAAATTTTTCAAAGTAAGAAAGTTGTCATAAACTACCCGGTGATAAAAGTATAGTAATACGCGTGGTTGCATAGTAGCACACAGTATTGTACATTATCTTTGATTATTGATGATTACGCGAGAAGTCACTTAATTATACTCAATTATTGCTACAGTAATTGCTGCATAATATCTCTCATATTATTGATTCAATTATTGTCACAAAAGATCATCTCGCATAATATTTTATATTATTAAATCAATAATTGAGACGACAAAGTTATTCATATTATTATTTACAATATTGACGATGTCTAGAAAGTTCTATCGAAGAGAGGTTTGTCACCTAATTGCGCTACCAATAGGAGAAATCCTTTATCTGAAAGCCCCCTCTTTCCTGGGAATGATCTGATTATTAAATATTATGAGTTATAATATTAATGATGAATAAGTTCGTGTTGATTAAAGATGAAATTGATAGTTCCATTGTGTTGGGATTATTAGTGTTAGTGGAAATCGACATTTATTTCGATAGTAATTGATGTCTGGAAGTTATATTGACCAATCGGGTAATTAATTGGATAAGTGAGCAATTAATTGCAATTAATTCACATGCTTTTAACTATTTGTTCACATGTGTGTACTATTGATTCACATGCATGTACTATTAGGGGTGGTGGTGCAAGATTGATAATACTTGCAAGACTAAATTAAAAATGGAGGTATAGATGAAGGTACTATACTGTAATTATTTTTTTTACATGATTGTACTATTGAGTCACATGATTGTACTATTGATTCACATGATATACTATTAAGGGAGGTGGTGCAAGTTTGATAATACTTGCAGGACTAAATAAAAAATAAAAAAAAAGAGGAAGGTATTATACTGTAATATTTCGAGCCCCAAAACATGCAATTATCGAAACTATATTTTTCTATAAATAGAAGCTCATTCTTCTTTTATTCTCACCAATTCACTAAGTCTCACAAGAGCAATTATAGAGAGAGAAGCTATAGAGAGAGAAGCTTTAGAGAGAAAGAAGAAGCGAAGTTTGCTACTTCACTATTCTAGTATCCAGTTTTCTTATGAGGTAAGGGGTATTATTTATTTCATATTCTGAAGAGAAATTATTTTTTGTATTTGTATGAATATTATTTTTGTTTAATATTCGTAAGGGGTATTATTTATTTCATATTCTGAAGAGATGTTATTTTTTGTATTCGTATGAATATTATATTCGTTCAATATTCGTAAGGAATATCATCTTCGTTCAATATCTGTAGGAATATTATTTTCGTTCAACAGTCGTAAGGGGTATTATTTCTTCGTAAATGATATTATTTTTTTCAATATCGTTATGCTGGAATATTGGTACAAATTTTATTTTGGAATTTCTACCTTTTTGTGTCGAGGTTACTATTCATTCTAGTATTATTCACTCGGGTATTCGGGGTACTTTTTGTGTCGAAGTACTATTCACGAGTTACTATTCACTTGATTATTATTCACTCTAGTATTATTCACTCGAGTATTCGGGGTACTTTACGTGCTGGAGTACTATTCACGAGTTACTATTCACGGGTAACTATTCACCCGATTACTATTCACTCTAGTATTATTCACTCAAGTATTTGGGGTACTTTTCATGTCGGGGTACTATTCACGAGATACTATTCCCAAAGTACTATTCACAGAGTACTATTCTCGGGGTACTATTTACCCGGATAATATATTTCTTTTCTGTCCAAAATATTTTTGGTACATGAATATTATTCTTGAATTTTACTCCACAAAGCAGTATCATGTTGACAATTTAGATATTTTTAAACTCTGGATAAATTTAAAATCTTTAATATTTATCCTTGATTTCGTTTGATTAATGCTTATTTCATTGTCCTCATCCTCATGCTTATATTATGATGAAAGTCATCTTTGGCTTATGTGCAAAGATGGACTGTTGATTATTGGTTTTATAGTTGTATATCTTTGGCTTACATGAAAAGATGGACTGTTGATTATTGGTTTTATAGTTGTATATCTTTGGCTTACGTGCAAAGATGGACGGTGTATATATATGATCATAACCATTTGGTGATAATAACGAATATCCTTGGCCCATAGTGCATGAATAATTCGATGATGTGATTGGCAGGATCATGACCATTAGTTAACAATTGAATGTCTTTGGCCGTAGTGCACTGATAGACAATTGATTGGTATGATCATGACCATTGGTTTTATAGTTGAATATCTTTGGCCCGTAGTGCAAAGGTAGACAACTGATTGGTATAATCATTGTTATTATATTTGAATATCTTTAGCCTTTGGGGTAAGGATATTGAGTAAACGTTCTATTAAGCCTTTGTGGCAAGGAGAAACTGTTGATTTACATTATTATAAATATGAATTATAGATTTAACTATAATCTTTGGTGGTTTAGGTGAATACAGGTGATGATAGTTCTTTTTGTCTTGGGTATAACAAAGAACTGTTGTTGAGTATTACGGGAATAAAATATTAACGATGGACTTTTAATCTAGAAGAGATAGTAGACATTATGTTCTACTTGACTCTTCTAATGGATTGCTTATTCCGCTGCAGTTAAACTTGATGTTTATTATATTTTATCAGTTTAACATTGTTGAAGGCTAACGATAATTTATTCTGCATTATCTTAGTCATAATATTTCTTACTGGGCTAGTTGAGCTCACCCTTTTGCTTTTATTGTTCTCTTCAGGAAATGAGAACGTAGCTGGGACTAGCCGGGGAACAGAGTGACGGTCCAGATGTTTGCATTAGTAGTCCTCACTATTCAGTAAAATAGTGTGATAATAAATGTAATGACGTCTTCATTTGAGTTTTAATACTGTCTATGAGACAATATTCATGTAAAAACTCTAAGCTACGATGTTGTCGTATTGTATAAAAGAAGTTTATATTTGATTGTGTACCATGTATTTGGTGACTCAAGATGGGTGATGTATACCTATTTTTGGGGTGTCACAGTTGGTATCAGATCTTAGGGATATGATCCCTGGTTGAGATGTGAGACAAGAACTAGGAGGGGAGAGATGGGGAATTCCTTCGCTAGAATGACCTTCTTAAGTTTATTTGTTATTTAATTAGTCGGTCGGAGTATAGGGATAATATGTGGCATGTCAATTAACCCTTGTTTTGAAACTATATTCTAGAATGCTATCTGAAATACAGGAAATGAGCAATATGATACATAGGAAACAATCGGAAAGGTACAATCCAAAAAGAAAGCAATGTATTCTCATCTCTTCGAACTACCAGGTACGTAAATTTCGAGGGCGAGATTTCATAAGGAGGGGAGATTGTGAGACCCCAAATTTTATGAAATGAAAGTATTCAATTTTCTTATAATTATTCTATTTAATAAATGGTTAAATTGATAAAGGTTAAAGTTAAGGGTGATGTGTGAAAATTTTTCAAAGTAAGAAAGTTGTCATAAACTACCCCGTGATAAAAGTATAGTAATACGCGTGGTTGCATAGTAGCACACAGTATTGTACATTATCTTTGATTATTGATGATTACGCGAGAAGTCACTTAATTATACTCAATTATTGCTACAGTAATTGCTGCATAATATCTCTCATATTATTGATTCAATTATTGTCACAGTATCATCTGCATAATATTTTATATTATTAAATCAATAATTGAGACGACAAAGTTATTCATATTATTATTTACAATATTGACGATGTCTAGAAAGTTCTATCGAAGAGAGGTTTGGTCACCTAATTGCGCGCCAATAGGGAGAAATCCTTATCGGAAAGCCCCCTCTTTCCTGGGAATGATCTGGTTGTTAAATATTGTGAGTTATAATATTAATGATGAATAAGTTCGTGTTGATTAAAGATGAAATTGATAGTTCCATTGTGTTGGGATTATTAGTGTTAGTGGAAATCGACATTTATTTCGATAGTAATTGATGTCTGGAAGTTATATTGACCAATCGGGTAATTAATCGGATAAGTGAGCAATTAATTGCTATTAATTCACATGCTTTTAACTATTTGTTCACATTTGTGTACTATTGATTCACATGCATGTACTATTAGGGGAGGTGATGCAAGATTGATAATACTTGCATGACGAAATTAAAAATGGAGGTATAGATGAAGGTACTATACTGTAATTATTTTTTTCACATGATTGTACTATTGAGTCACATGATTGTACTATTGATTCACATGATATACTATTAGGGGAGGTGGTGCAAGTTTGATAATACTTGCAGGACTAAATTAAAAATGAAGAAAAAGAGGAAGGTATTATACTATAATATTTCGAGCCCCAAACTGTGCAATTATCAAAAATATATTTTCCTATAAATAGAAGCTCATTCTTCTTTCATTCTCACCAATTCACTAAGTCTCACAAGAGCAATTATAGAGAGAGAAGCTTTAGAGAGAAAGAAGAAGCGAAGTCTGCTACTTCACTATTCTAGTATCCAGTTTTCTTCTGAGGTAAGGGGTATTATTTGTTTCATATTCTGAAGAGAATTTTTTTTCGTATTCGTATGAATATTATTTTCGTTTAATATTCATAAGGGGTATTATTTATTTCATATTCTGAAGACATGTTATTTTTCGTATTCGTATGAATATTATATTCGTTCAATATTCATAAGGAATATCATCTTCGTTCAATATTCGTAGGAATATTATTTTCGTTCAACAGTCGTAAGGGATATTATTTCTTCGTAAATGATATTATTTCTTTCAATATCGTTATGCCGGAATATTGGTACGAATTTTATTGTGGATATTCTACCTTTTTGTGTCGAGGTTACTATTCATTCTAGTATTATTCACTCGGGTATTCGGGGCACTTTTTATGTCAGAGTACTATTCACGAGTTACTATTCACAGGTTACTATTCACCCAGTTACTATTCACTCTAGTATTATTCACTCGAGTATTCGGGGCACTTTTCGTGCCGGAGTACTATTCATGAGTTACTATTCACGAGTAACTATTCACCCTATTACTATTCACTCTAGTATTATTCACTCGGGTATTTGGGGTACTTTTCATGCCGGGATACTATTCACGAGATACTATTCCCGAAGTACTATTCACAGAGTACTATTCTCGGGGTACTATTTACCCGAAAAATATATTTCTTTTCTGTCCAAAATATTTTTGGTACATGAATATTATTCTTGAATTTTACTCCACAAAGCAGTATCATGTTGACAATTTGGATATTTTTAAACTCTGGATAAATTTAAAGTCTTTAATATTTATCCTCGATTTCGTTTGATTAATGCTTATTTCATTGTCATCATCCTCATGCTTATATTATGATGAAAGTCATCAGGCAAAGATGGACTGTTGATTATTGGTTTTATAGTTGTATATCTTTGGCTTACATGCAAAGATGGATTGTTGATTATTGGTTTTATAGTTGTATATCTTTGGCTTACGTGCAAAGATGGACATGTGTATGACATGATCATAACCACTAGTGATAATAACGAATATCCTTGGCCCATAGTGCATGAATAATTCGATGATGTGATTGGCAGTATCATGACCATTAGTTAACAATTGAATGTCTTTGGCCGTAGTGCACTGATAGACAATTGATTGGTAGGATCATGACCATTGGTTTTATAGTTGAATATCTTTGGCCCGTAGTGCAAAGGTAGACAACTGATTGGTATAATCGTTGTTATTACATTTGAATATCTTTAGCCTTTGGGGTAAAGATATTAAGTAAACGTTCTATTAAGCCTTTGTGGCAAGGAGAAACTGTTGATTTACATGATTATAAATATGAATTGTAAATTTAACTATAATCTTTGGTGGTTTAGGTGAAGACAGGTGATGATAGTTCTTTTTGTCTTTGGGTATAACAAAGAACTGTTGTTGAGTATTACAGGAATAAAATATTAACGATGGACTTTTAATCTAGAAGAGATAGTAGACATTATGTTCTACTTGACTCTTCTAGTGGATTGCTTATTCCGCTGCAATTAAACTTGATGTTTATTATATTTTATCAGTTTAACATTGTTGAATGCTAACTATAGTTTATTCTGCATTATCTTAGTCATAATATTTCTTACTGGGTTAGTTGAGCTCACCCTTTTGCTTTCATTGTTCTCTTCAGGAAATGAGAACGTAGCTGGGACTAGTCGGGGAACCGAGTGACGGTCCAAATATTTGCATTAGTAGTCCTCACTATTTAGTGAAATAGTGTGATAATAAATGTAATAAGGACTTCATTTGAGTTTTAATACTGTCTATGAGACAATATCCATGTAAAAACTCTAAGCTACGATGTTATCGTATTGTATAAAAGAAGTTTATATTTGATTTTGTACCATGTATTTGGAGACTCAAGATTGGTGATGTATACCTATTTTGGGGGCGTCACAAGGATATCTTGACTTCATCTCAGATTCTAACTCCCAGGTCATTTCCTCCACATTGTGGTTTCTCCACAAAACTTTGACTTGAGATATAACCTTGGAGTGTAGAATATGATCCTTCTTATCCAAGATTTTAACAGGTAAGTCTTCATATGTTAAATCTTCTGCTATCTCGTCTGGTTCTAGTTCAATAATATGTGTAAGACCCCAACTTTTTGAATAAAGATTAAATTTTCTCGAAATATATTTTTGAATATTATGACGTGGATTTGATATAATGTTATAGTTGTGGGTAATATTTACAAATTTTGCAAAGTACGCAATTTGTTATATACTATTCGATTGGTCGGAGAATATTCATTTTAACAGGGAATATTCGTACAACGACACAATCATTGATGGACCCCCACAACGGAATTATTGTCGGATTGAGAAAACGACAAAAATACTTTATGAAAATTACGGCGGAAGTTTTACCGTTAACTGTTGAACTACCCGGTAGTAAAAGTACAGTAATACGCGTGGTTGCATAGTAGCACACAGTATTGATTATTGATGCTTACGTGAGAAGTCACTCAGTTAAACTCAATTATTGCTACAGTAATTGCTGCATCATATCTATCATATTATTGATTCAATTATTATCACAGTATCATCTGCATAAAATGTTTTTTTATTAAATCAATGCTTGAGACGACAAAGTTATTCATATTATAAATTTCAATATTTACAATGTCTAGAAGTTCTGTCAAGGAGAGGTTTGGTCACCTAATTGTGCGCCAATAGGGAGAAATCCTTATTGGAAAGCCCCATCTTTCCTGGGAACGACCTGGTTGATAAATATTGTGAGTTATAACTTTATGGATGAATGTTGTTCGGAGTTGAATTTAGAGACGCGGACGTGATATTTGAGTCCGGAACGACGAAATTAGTTAAAATAGTCTATAAACACAAAATTTTCCGGGATTCACTATTTGGTTACAAAGTCAACAGTTGACTTTTTCGGGAAAGTCAAACTTCAAAATTTCAGAATTTATATTTTTGATAAAAATAGTTTCATTATGTTGGAATTGTTTGTGTTAGTGAAAATCGATATTTATTCCGATGATAATTGATGTCTAGGGGTTATATTGATAAATCGGGTAATTTATCGGATAAATGAGCAATTAATTGCTACTAATTCACATGCTTATATAACTATTTGTTCACATGTGTACTATTGAATCACATTATTTACTATTAGGGGAGTTGATGCAAGATTGATAATACTTGCATGACTAAGTTAAAAATGGAGGTATAGATGGAGGTACTATACTGTAATTCGTAATTTTCACATGATTATACTATTGATTCACATAATTGAAATATTGATTCACATTATTTACTATTAGGGGAGTTGGTGCAAGATTGATAATACTTGCAGGACTAAATTAAAAATAAAAGAAAAGTTGGAGGTATTGTCTTTGTAATTTTTGAGAGCCCCAAACGTGTAATTATCGAAACTATATTTTCCTATAAATAGAAGCTCATTCTTTCTTCATTTCTCACCAATTCACAAAAGCTTTAGAGCGATTATTATAGAGAGAAATTATAGAGAGAAAGAAGAAGAGAAGTCTGCTACCTCACTATTCCAGTATCCAGTTTTTTTCAAGGTAGGGAGTATTATTTCTTTCTTATCTATGAAGAGAACTTCTGTTATTCCATTCTTATTATTCTGTTGGAATAACTCAGATATCGCCAAGCTACCCTATACTTGGTGAAATTCTTACATTGTTCCATTCTTTATCATTCTCTTGGAACATCCTGTCTGCATGCGTTCTACTACTACGGACTGGTTCTCATCTTTATTATTCGGTTGGAATATCATGTATGCATGCGTTCTACGCCGGACTGATTCCGCCTCTTTATTATTACATTTGGAATATCCTATTTACTGCGTTTTACTGTGGGACTGATTCCGCCTTTTATTATTACATTGGAATATATCACATGCATGCTTTTACGCCGCACTGATTCCGCCTCTTTATTATTCATTGGAATATCCACATGCATGCATTTTACTGTTTGGACTGATTCCGTTATTTATTATTCTATTGGAATAACTTGCCTGTGCGGTCTATCGCATGCCTGGTGATTTCTTTTGTTATTCCATTCCTTATTATACTAAGTTGGTTAAAGTTTTGACTTTTATACTCCATGAAATTAGTGGAATATCCTTGATATTTGCGCTTCATCCAAAGATCTTTTCATGGAAATATTTTTACTCGAGCATTCTTGAATTTTACTCTACAAAGCGATCATCATGTTGACAATTTGGACGTTATTAGTTCTGGATAAAATAATTCTTGAACTTGTTTTATTGAATTCTTATATCATTGTCATCATCCTCATGTTTATATTTTGTTGAAAGTCATCTGTGGCCTATAGTGCATAGATGGACTTGGTATGATTATGACTAGGGATTATTCGGTGTAATCATGACCGTAATGTTACAAATGATGTGATAAAAGTCCTCATTGGCCCATAGTGCATTGATGGACAGTTGTTGGCATGATCATGACCATTAATAAATACACAAATATTCTTGGCCCGTAGTGCATGGATAATTGTGGTCGTGATACTAAAGAATATCCTTGGCCGTAGTGCAAGGGTGATTCGATGATGTGGATTATTTATTAAGGTGAGTCCCAGCGATAAAAGTGATGAAAAAACTTCTAAATCATAAAAGATAGTAGATTTTATTCTCTACTTGACTCTTTTAATGGATTGCTTGTTCCACTACAGTTAAACTTGATGGTTGTTATATTGTATCAGTTTAACATTGTTGAAGGCTAACGATAATATATTCTGCATTATCTTAGTCATAATATTTCGTACTGGGCTAGTTGAGCTCACCCTTTTACTTTTATTGTTCTCTTCAGAAAATGGGAACATAGCAGGGACTAGTCGGGGAACGAAGTGACGGACCAGATGATAGCATTAGTAGTCCTCATTATTCTGTGAAATAGTGTGATAATAATTGTAATGAGGACTCCTTTTGAGTTTGTATAATCTCTAGTAGACAATATTTGTATTCAAACTCACAGCTTATGTTTTGTCGTATTGTACACGATAGTTGTATTATTAAGTTGTATTTGAATTCTGTACCATGTAAGTGGCGACCCAAGATGGGTGATGTATACCTAATTTTGGGGGCATCACAATATGGTTCGGGTCTTTCACATATTTATGTAACATAGATATGTGAAAAACGTTATGAACACGAGACATACTTGGCGGTAAGGCGAGTCTATAGGCCACAGTTCCTACTCGATCGAGGATTAAAAATGGGCCAATGAATCGAGGATTGAGCTTTCCTCTCTTTCCAAATTTTGTAACTCCTTTCCATGGAGCAACACGTAACAACACAAAATCTTCAATATTGAATTCCACGTCATTTCGATGAAGATCATCATAACTCTTTTGTCGATCTTGTGAGGTTTTTATACGTTGTCGGAGCGTTTGAATCTTTTCCGTAGTCATACGTACCAAATTCGGTCCCAACAACATTGCTTCACCCACCTCATCCCAGCATACTAGAGAACGACACTTTCCTCCATACAACGCCTCAAATGGAGCCATGCCAATACTTACTTGATAACTATTGTTGTAGGAAAACTCCACTAATGGTAAGAACTTGTCCCAACTTCCCTTGAAGTCAAGGACACAGAGTCTTAATAAATCTTCAAGAGTTTGAATAGTCCTTTCCGACTGCCCATCCGTTTAAGGATGATATGCCGAACTAAATCGTAAATCCGTGCCCATAGCTTTTTGCAAACTAACCCAAAATCTTGAAGTGAATCTTGGGTCTCGATAAGAAACTATGGATACTGGCATACCATGAAATCTTACGATCTCGTTTATGTACATACTAGCAAGACGTTCAAGTGTATAAGTTTCTCGTATCGGTAAGAAATGAGCAGACTTGGTCAATCTATCAACAATGACCCAAATCGCATCTATGCCTTGAGAAACCTTGGGAAGACCAGTAATGAAATCCATGGTAATGTGCTCCCACTTCCATTCTGGAATTTCAAGTGGTTGCAATGGACCTTTTGGCACTTGATGCTCTGCCTTGACTCGTTGACAAGTTAGACACCTTAAGATAAACTCCGCTATCTCTCTCTTTATATTGCTCCACCAAAATGTATGTCGAAGATCATGATACATTTTGGTACTCCCAGGATGGATTGCAAACGGTGTGTTGTGCACCTCCATCATGATTTTATACTTCAAGTCGAATCGTTAGGAACACAAAGTGCAGAGTTGACTCAAGTATTCCTTCTTCATCGATTTTTCTTCCTAAATAGCACCTTCTTGCACTTTCTTCCTCATACGCATCATTTCTAGAGTGCAGGCTTGAGCAACTTTAACTTTATTGATTAAAGCCGGTTCCACTCGTATATTCGCCATCATCACATGGATCCCTGGAGTCTTTAACTCTATTTCCATCCTTTCCAAGTCATACAAAATGAGCCTTTGCGTTGACAATATTGCACTCGTGCCCGTATATGATCTTATACTCAATGTGTCAGCTACTACGTTCGCTTTTCCAGGATGGTATTGGATGGTATGATCATAATCTTTCAACAACTCAAGCCATCGTCGTTGTCGCATGTTGAGTTCCTTTTGAGTGAAAAAATATTTGAGGCTTTTATGATCCGTATAGATCTCCACCTTCTCTCCATACAGGTAATGCCTCCAAATCTTAAGCGCAAAAATGACTGCTTCCAACTCTAGATCATGAGTAGGATAATTCCTCTCATATTCTTTGAGTTCTTGTAAAGGCATAGGCTATGACTTTCCCATGTTGCATGAGAACACATCCCAACCCTTTGCACGAAGCATCACTTTGTAGATGAGAAATCCCTCCGGCCGGATGGTATTGTCGAGCAGTCTTTGAAATGAGTCTTCTCTTGAGTTCTTGAAAACTCTTGACATTCCTTGCTCCAATCGAACTTTGTATCTTTTCGAGTCACCGAGTTAATGGAGTAGCGATTCGAGAAAACCCTTCTACGAATCTCCGATAATAACTAGCTAAGCCGAGAAAGCTACGTACTTCGGTCACTGACTTAGGTTGCTCCCAGCTTTGAATTGCTTCAATCTTTGCCGGGTCAACAGATATTCCATGATTTGATATTACGTGCCCAAGGAATGCAACTTCCTCAAGCCAGAACTCATATTTATTCAACTTGGCATAAAGCTTGTTTTCTCAAAGCTTTTGAAGTATCAGCCTCAAGTGTTGCTTATGGTCTTCACGGGTTTTGGAGTATATGAGGATGTCATCAATAAAGACGACCACAAAGTGATCCAAATATTCCTTGAATACTCGGTTCATCATGTCCATGAAGGCAGCAGGAGCATTAGTCAATCCAAAAAAAATGACTAGGAACTCATAATGCTCGTACCGAGTTCTGAAAGCAGTCTTTGAAATGTCATCAGTTTTAATCTTCAACTGATGATATCCGGAACGAAGATCAATCTTTGAAAAGAATTTGGCTCCTTGCAACTGATCAAACAGGTCATCAATGCGAGGCAATGGGTACCTATTTTTGATGGTGACATGATTCAACTCTCGATAATCAATACAAAGTCGCATACTTCCATCTTTCTTCTTCACGAATAGAACATGAGCACCCCAAGGAGACGTACTAGGACGAATGAAACTGATGTCTAACAATTCTTGTAGTTGGGTTTTTAACTCCTGAAGTTCAATAGGAGCCATTCGATATGGGGCTTTGGAAATAGGTTTTGTACCAGATTCAAGGTCGATAAAAAATTCAACTTCACGCTCTGGGGGTAGGCCAGGAATTTCTTCGGGGAATATGTCAGGAAATTTATTAACAATAAAAATATCATTCAAATCTGACGTATTTTTGTTTAAATCTGTGACATGAGCTAAGAAAGCTTGACATCCATTTTTCAATAAACGAATAACTTTATGACTTGAGATGACCGTGATTGATTTTAATGGTTTGGTCGCTTGAATTCGCATAAAAGGTTGATTATGAATATGAAAGCTAACAACCTTAAGAAAACAATCAATTATAGCATGATGAGTAGTTAACCAATCAATCCCTAGAATCACGTCAAATGCAAGTATTTTTAAGGAGATAAGATCGACAGGTAACGTGCGGTTACCGATTTGAATCAAACAAGACTTATAAACAGTGGATGTGATGAAGGTTTCTCCCAATGGAGTTTCAACATATAAATCAAAGTCTAATTTCTCTGGAGTCAAATTTAAATGTTGAGCGCAAGTAGGAGAAATAAAAGAATGGGTAGAACCGGTATCAAATAAAGTATAAACTTCGCTAGAGTTTATGATTAGCTTATCCGTGATCACCTCGTTCGGATTTCTCGCTTTTTGGGAGGTTACAACAAATGCTCTCCTTGAACTCTCGGTTTTGTCTTATGTCAGGACTGACCTTTAATGCTTCCATCCCAAATTGGACTTGACTTGATTGCAACGAAAAAATCAGGCAAGGTGACCTTCTCTTTTGTAATTATAACACGCTTTGGATTGCTGCATACAGTTTGGACTGATATGTCCCTCCCCTCCGCATTTGTAACATACGATTGGCTGTCGTTCCCCTTCCTTAACAACAGGTGTTGGTGATGACGTCTTCCCATCATTGTTGAATCTCCTCTTCTTGAAATTTCCACTTCTATTATCTTAGCCATGATTACCACCGAAGTGGTTACCGTTTCTGGCATGTTGATTCCCTCCACATTTATTGTCACCGCTTCGATGACTGCTACCACTGGTATTATCATTTTTTCGGTTGCTCTCTCTTGGTTGGGTTGACTCGTTATCGCGTTCCAATAACTGAGCCCTATTTACAACATCTGAATACAAATAAGTTTGTGAGAAATTAGGTATTGACGTATCTCGGGTTTCAAACCTCTTAGAAACATCCGCGTCATTCTCTCCTCATTATCAACCAAGTGGGACGCAAACCGAGATAACTCGGCAAACTTAGCTTCAGATCTTTGCACTGGTCATATTGTTTTGCTCAAGCTTGATGAACCCTACCTCCTTTATGTGACGAATACTTTCAGGAAAGTACTTGTCGTTGAATAGCTCTTGGAACTTCTCCCAAGACATTTTGAGTCTGGCGGCAGTTGAGTCGCTTTACTGATTCCCACCAAAGAATCCGCCTCCTGCTCAGAAACATGAAGGTGGCAAAGGGAACCTTTTGCTCCTCGGAGCATCCCAAGACATCAAATATCTTGTTGATCTGCTTTATTCACGTCTCCGCCTTAAGTGGTTTTGAATCTCCAAAAAACTCCGGTGGTCTCAGCTCCTTGAACTGCTTAGTGGTGACCGTCCGAGAGTTGTCAATGTTTCCACTTGCATTTTGGACAAGAGCCGCCCTCGCCTGATGTTGTATGAATTGCATAAAACCTCTGAACATCCCATCGTTCATCATTTGATCGTTGTTGTTTACCTGAGGATTATTGTCCTCCTGTTGCACATTATCCTGTGTATTAATCTGTGGTGACTCAACGGTCTCATGTGCTTCATTGCTTATCTCAACATTTTTGGATGCCATTTTCAAATACTGCCACAAAACAATGGTTAATTAACATATCACATATTATTCCTATACTCTGACCGACCAATTAAATACCAAATAAACTTAGGTAGGTCATACTAACGAAGGAATTCCCCGTCTCTCCCCTCCTAGTTCTTGTCTCACATCTCAGCCAGAGATCATATCCCTAAGCTTTTATACCAACTGTGACGCCCCCAAAATAGGTATACATCACCCATCTTGAGTCGCCAAATACATGGTACAAAATTCAAATACAACTTAATTATACAACAGTCGTGTAAAATACGACAAAACATAATCTAAGAGTTTTAATAAGAATATTGTCATCTAGACAATATCCACACTCAATGGAGTCCTCATTATATTTATTGTCATACTATTTAACAGGATAGTGAGGACTACTAATACTATCATCTGGACCGTCACTCCATTCCCTGACTAGTCCCGGCTACATTCTCATTTCAAGAGAATAAAGAAAGAAAGAAAGGGTGAGCTCAACTAGCCCATTAAGAAATATTATGACTAAGATAATGCAGAATAAATTATCATTAGCCTTCAACAATGTTAAACTGATAGAATATAATAGACAACAAGTTTAACTGCAGCGGAACAAGTAATCCATTAGAAGAGTCAAGTAGAGCATAAAATCTACTATCTTCTATGATTTAAAAAGTTTTTCATCAACTTTATCGCTAAGACTCAGCTTAATAAATAAAATCGAATCATCCCTGCATCACGGCCAAGGATATTCATGTAATCATCAATGGTCATGATTATACCGAATAATCCCTGGTCATAATCATACCAACAACTGTCCATCAATGAACTACAGGCCAATGAGGACTTTTACCACATCATTCATCACATTACGGTCATGATTATACCGAATAATCCCTGGTCATAATCATACCAAGTTCATCTATGCACGTAAGCCAAAGATGACTTTAATCACAATACAAGCATGAGGATGATGACAATGACATAATAATTCAATAAAACAAGTTCAAGGATAAATTTTAAAGATTTATAATTTTAATTTATCCAGAAATCAATAACGTCCAAATTGTCAACATGATACTTCTTTGTGGAGTAAAATTCAAGAATGCTCAGAAGAATATTTTCATGAAAAGATACTGGATGAAGCACAAATATCAAGGATATTCCACTAATTTCATGGAGTATAGAAGCCAAAACTTTAACCAACTGAGTATAATAGAATATATGAAATCGCAAATGGATTTTTGCCCGCCATGCGGTAATCCACGTAGACAGATCATTTTCACAATTTAATAAGGAATGAATACGAAGGATCATTCACCATGCATCTTGATAATCCACATAGACGAAAGTTATTCCAATGTAATAATAAAGAATGGAATAACGAAGAATTCACCAGACGTCGTGAATCCGCATGACATGTTATTCCAATAGAATAATAAAGAATGGAACCGTGTCATGCGTAATCCGCATGCATGTGAGGATATTCCAATGAATAATAAAGAATGGAATAACAACGAGATTCACTGGGCATGCGATAGATCCTTACAGATAGGTTATTCCAACGTAATAATAAAGAATGGAATAACAACGAAATTCACTGTGGGGCATGCGATAGATCAAGACAGATGTGAGTTATTCCAATAGAATAATAAAGAATGGAATAACAGAAGAATTTCATCATGTATGCGGTACTTCGCATAGACATGTTATTCCAACATAATAATAAAGAATGGAATAACAACCCTTACGAGTATTGAAAGAAAATAACTCTCTTCATGAATACGAAAGAATAATACCCCTTACCTTAGAAGAAGACTGGATACTGGAATAGTGAGGTAGCAGACTTCTCTTCTTCTTTCTCTCTATAATTTCTCTCTATAATAATTTCTCTATAGCTTTAGTGAATTGGTGAGAAATGAAGGAAGAATGAGCTTCTATTTATAGGAAAATATAGTTTCGATAATTGTACGTTTTGGGGCTCAAAATATTACAGTATAATACCTCCCTCTTTTTCTTCATTTTTAATTTAGTCCTACAAGTATTATCAAACTTGTACCACCTCCCCTAATAGTAAATAATGTGAATCAATAGTTCAATCATGTGAATTAATAGTTATAATCATGTGAAAATACGAATTACAGTATAGTACCTCCATCATACCTCCATTTTAACTTAGTCATGCAGTATTATCAATCTTGCACCAACTCCCCTAATGGTACAAGAATGTGAATCAATAGTACACACATGTGAACAAATAGTTATAATCATGTGAATTAATAGCAATTAATTGCTCATTTATCCGGTTAATTACCCGATTGGTCAACATAACCTCCAGACATCAATTATTATCGAAATAAATGTCGATTTTCACAAATACTAATAATTCCAACACAACGGAACTATCCATTTCATCTTTAATCAACATGAACTTATTCATCATTAATATTATAATTCACAATATTTAACAACCAGGTCATTCCCTGGAAAGTGGGGTATTGATTATTGATGATTACGTGAGAAGTCACTCAGTTATACTCAATTATTGCTACAGTAATTGCTGCATAATATCTCTCATATTATTGATTCAATTATTATCACGGTATCATCTGCATAATATTTTATATTATTAAATCAATAATTGAGATGACAAAGTTATTCATATTATTATTTGCAATACTGATGATGTCTAGAAAGTTCTGTCGAGGAGAGGTTTGGTCACCTAATTGCGCGCATGATAGGGAGAAATCCTTATCGAAAAGCCCTTCTTTCCCGGAATGATCTGGTTGTTAAATATTGTGAGTTATAATATTAATGATGAATAAGTTCATGTTGATTAAAGATAAAATTGATAGTTCCATTGTGTTGGGATTATTAGTGTTAATGGAAATCGACATTTATTTCGATAGTAATTGATGTCTGGAAGTTATATTGACCAATTGGGTAATTAATTGGATAAGTGAGCAATTAATTGTTGTTAATTTACATTCTTTTAACTATTTGTTCACATGTGTGTATTATTGATTCACATGCATGTACTATTAGGGGAGGTGGTGCAAGATTGATAATACTTGCATGACTAAATTAAAAATGGAGGTGTAGATGAAGGTACTATAGTGTAATTATTTTTTTCCACATGATTGTACTATTGATTCACATGATATACTATTAGGGGAGGTGGTGCAAGTTTGATAATACTTGCAGGACTAAATTAAAAATGAAGAAAAAGAGGAAGGTATTATACTGTAATATTTTGAGCCCCAAAACGTGTAATTATCGAAACTATATTTTCCTATAAATAGAAGATCATTCTTCTTTCATTCTTACCAATTCACTAAGTCTCACAAGAGCAATTATTGAGGAAGGCCATTTTCACGTCCATCTGCCAGATTTCGTAGTCGTGGTAAGCTGTAATCGCAAGCAAAATCCAAATGGACTTGAGCATCGCTACTGGTGAGAAGGTTTCATCATAGTCAACTCATTGCCTTTGTTTGAAACTTTTTGCGACCAGTCGAGCCTTATAGGTCTCTACCTTGCCGTCTGCTCCAGTTTTCCTTTTAAAGACACATTTACACTCAATAGGCTAAATGCCTTCAGGTGGTGAAACCAAAGTCCATACTTGGTTTTCATACATAGAGTTCATCTCTAATTTCATGCCTTCTTGCCACTTCTCTGAGTCTTTACTACTCATAGCGTGTTTGTAATTCAATGGATCATCATCATCTATGATGCGTTGTTAGTTTCCGGAGGCACAATAGTTATCTAGAAGGGGGGGTTGAATAGATATTTAAAAATCTTTTCGTTTTAACTTGTTAGTAGATAATGATTAAAACTTTAGCGGAATTAATATTAGTTTTAATCTCCCTTAAGATAGTGAGTTTATGAGAGTGAGGCAGATATAGCAGTTATAGAAGATATAGCAGTTATAGTAAGAATGTAAGAGACACAGTTGTTTTAAGTGGTTCAGAGCACTTAAAGCTCCTAGTCCACTCTTCTACTCCTCGAGTAGGAAATCCACTAAGGATGTCTTTTACACTTTCTGAATCACTTAGATTCCTTCTAGACCAGCAACCTAGGAACTTTTTAGTTCACTCTTGAACTCTTCAAGTCCATAAAACTTGGCTCTTTTACAGTTCACTTAGAACTCTTCAAGTCCTTCTGACTTGGAACTTTTTCTTCAATTGATTGGTAGATGTTGAGTTCTTGATGGTCGCTACTCAGTTACTGTTTAAGCACTTGTTCGAAAGAACTGAGTAGCTGAGCAAGATTTTCTTTTTCTCAGATCGTAGAGTTGAGCGTTGAGAGTTCTTGTACATTTTTGTTCAATGCTTGCTTGCTTCTCTCATCTACTTGATTTGCATATATGTGATCTTGAAAACTATCCGGTGGATCCATCTGTTGAAGCATTAAATGCGTTTGACCTTTCTGTTCTTTGATGGAGATTTTTCTACACATCTTCTGAATTACATTCTGGCCCACTGACACAGCAGACTGCTTTCTCACCTAACACCTGAAAAGGTGTTTCCCCCTTACTAATGGTACTTTCCTTAGCTTCTCCAATACGCTTCTTTGTTGCATACTAAGGATATCTCTTATGTCTTTGGGACTGGTGAGTACTACAACGTTTAGAATCCATTCCTCATATGTTGGAGTGTGTCTCCACATAAAGCGTGAGGCTTGATGCTTCTGACACAAGACAGATGATACTCTACGACTCAGATCGTGGTACTCTACGATTCAGATTGTGGTACTCTATGACTCAGATCGTGATACTCTACGATTCAGATAGTGGTCTAATGCTATCAGCCGAGAGCACTACAATTTCTCTTAAATACTTTCACACTACGATCTTCGCTTGCTTGAGTTGTAAACTCTACGTTTTCGAGAGCACACTACGATCTCTGAGTTAGCTCGGCAAACGTTGAGACCACTCTACGTTTTCTGAAGAGGCCCTTCAAGGCAGGCACACTACGATTCTTGAAGCTCCACGTTTTTGCCTTGACTTCTGCAATCTTGATCAGATTGATGCACTATGAATTCTTCAAAGCCTATCTATTACATCTCAAGATCAACATAACAGCTTTGATCTTTCTATCTATATATTCATTTCCAGAATGATACACATTAAGAGCTTAGATCAACCTAACAAATTTGATCTATTACTAAGTCCTTGTACATATATTCCTTGAAGGACTTTACCAAATAATCATGAGCATTTATATTTAAACATCAAATCAACATATGCATTCTCCCAACAATCTCCCCCTATTTGATGTTGACATAACCAAGGAGATTTGTTTTCATGATTATTAGTATCTAGATGCAATTGCAGGAAATTTAAACATGACTTAGTATTTCAGTGATCAGCTGAAATTTCTAGAGAATAAGCATGAATTTATTGATGATTAAAGAGTATTACAATTTAGCTTTATATCAATAAGAATTTAAACTTTCACTTATCTCTATTTCTTTGGTCTTTTGCGTGGAGGATTGGCATACTCCTCGGCCCTTCTTTTCTGCTTGCTTCATCCCTTCCGTTATCTCTTCCACTTTCACTTGGGCTTAACTCTTGGGTTGTGATCATGCCTATTCATGAATGCAGGATCTCCAATTGGCATTCTTAGGCCTGTAGTGGTCACATTTTGTGAGCTGGTAGTTGGCCCTTGACCCCTTATTGGCTGAGCCATTAAGACTTCCTACTGATCAGATTGTTGAGTCTGATTGCTTGATCGTGGAGTCTGTTGAAGGCTTCTTAAAGCTTGAGTGTGGAATTGTCCTCTGCCTCTTCCCTGGCTTCCTTGACCTCCTCTGCCTCCTTAACCTCCTCTGTCTCCGCCCTGGGCTCCTTCTTCTTTCCCCTTATTCTCCCCCTTTATGTCAGCATCAAGGGTTCGAATCTCTGCTGAGAGGCGATTCAGTCCTTGGACAAGCTCGTTGAGCTGACTTTTAGTATGAGCAATGTCCTCTCGATTTTCTTCGATTAGAGCTTTAGACCGAGCTTCCCTTTGTTGGAGAACTGATAGAATGTTGTCAGTTTGCTTGCCACTGCTGACGTAGAATTTTTGAAATTCTTTGACGGCAGTTTGTAGATTGAGGAAGCTTTCCAACATGTTTTTATTCTAATTTTCTTGAGTTGTCTGTAGGGCAAGGACAGTTTCTCTGTGTTTCTTGGCTGCTAGAAAGTGAATGTCATCCCGGTCCTTTATGCTTTGAATCATTTTCTTGATAAACTCCTTAAGTGTCTTAGAGAGCGTAGAGCTTAGGGATTGTGGGAGTTTATTGGCAGCATTGATCATTGTTGTTAATTGCAGCTGAATGAGGTCAGTGTGTTCTTCAAGACTCTCATCGAGTTCCTTGATCACTTTCTTAGACATTTCTTTCAAGTCAGCTTTTGTGGACAACTCTGAAAGAATTTCATTTAGTTGGGGAGTTTGTGAGGAAGGGGTTTGTCTCTGGTATTGATCTTGTAGTGAGTAGAGGATAAGATCGAGATTGAAGTATTCGTTATTGGATGAGGAGGGAATATCCGATGGAGGGGTCTGGGTTTGGATGTTTGGGTTTGGTGACTCTACGATTTGAGGTGGAGACTCTGCAATGAGGCTAGAGTCCGTGATCGTAGAGATGATGGGTTGTGGGAGCATTATGAAGTTGACCGCATTTGGTTCCTCAGTTACAGAATTTTGGGATTCTACAACTAGAAATTGATTTAGTGGGTGAAGAATTACTTCCAACCATCATGGGAATTCATAAAAGTGACTAAATGAGGATGATGGCAAGTGATTATCTCTGAAGAGGGTTGGGATAGATAGTACCTCAGGTTTATACTTTGAGGAAGAGTTGTTTATGAGTAACTTCTTGGCAAAGTTGAATCTTCCTGGGAATCCATTAGCTAGTACTGAGATGGTCGGATACTCTTTGAAGCTCCAAAACATGTGATTCCAGGAATTTAGAATTTGAGCTTGATGGAAAGGCATCATGGGTAGATATGAAAATAGTTGCTCATAGTTAGCTCTCCTGTACCCATTTATGCCCACAGCTGTGATCTCGACCTCATCATTTTCTTCATCTTCTCTGTTCTCATTGGAGGATTCCATTATCTCAATGGCCTCATGATGTTCTTGCACTGGTTCTTCTTTATTTCTTGCAGGGACCTCTTCTTCTGCCATGAAGATGTCATGAGCCTCCCCCTCAACTTGATCATCTTCTTATACGATCAATAGATCCCCCTCAACTGGAGCATCTTCTAGGATGGGAGCTTCAGGCATCTCCCCCTTAGCTGGTGTATTCTCTATCATAAGAACTTCAGGGATCTCCCCCTCAACTAGAGCATTGTCCTCTTGGCTTGCTTTGGACAGTTCCTTTTTGGTAGTCATACTCTTGTTTTCCTCCTTGAGTACTTTTTCATTTTCAAGGATATATTTCTTGGCCAGTTTTCTTCTTGATTTTATAAACTGAGCCACAGCCTCAGGACTTTCTTGAACTTCAGTTTTGTCCTGTTGATCATCGAGACTATCAGGTGTGGCAGCTTCTTTGCTCGAGGTGTTTGGTCTGGTCTCTACGATCAGTAGAGACTCTACAATTGAAGAGAGATGGCCTTTTGGGTTTGTGGCTGATCTTACTCTTCTTCAACAGCTGAGATATGGTAGCTCTATCTTCTTTTGCCTCAGCCTGCTGTTGCTTCTTTCTCAGAATCCTTAGAGTCTCAATGTCAGAGAACTCTACTGGTTTATCAGTTATGGATCCCTGGGATTCTTCTTCCATCCTAGCCTTAAGCTTCCTCTTGCCCTTGCTTTTTCTGATAAGGGAAGAGGGTTCTCCCTTGTTTGTTTCTTCTTCTTCTCCTTCAATTTCTCTGACAACTGACATATTTCCTGGTACTCCTGATTCCCTTATTTCACCAGTTCTTCCACTGGATTCAGACATCATTTGCACATTTTTAGCTGGATTCCTTTTCCAGTTTTTGAATAGTTGTTGGGTCATTCGCCTATTTGGATTAATGGCTTCTCCTTTGTCGTCCTTAATCTTGTCACCCAAAGAAGCTTGTAGGATGATGCTTATGAATCGCCCGTAGAGCATATTTTGAGAGCTCTTTGTCTTCTTTGAGCTGATTAACCGCTTCCCAATCCATTCAAGCAGTAGAGCCCCATAGTTAAGTTGTATTTCATAACATATGGCAGTCATGAGCTTGAGTTGCACCTCATATACAGAGTCATGACCAGAGCTCTTGCAACATATATATTTTCCAACAATTTTAGCTAGAAATTCATACCTCTGTGGAAACTCCTTCTTCTTGTATCCTTTGACAGAGGGAGATTTCTTGTGATGCATCTTTTTGAGTCCCTTATGGAAGTTTATGCCATCTATGAATGGATACCCTTCAGGTTTGAGACCTAGGGCTAGATTAATGTCCATAGCCTTTAGTCTGATTTCTACGTTCCCGACTTTCGCAGTGATGGTGTTGTTTTCAAATACACCATTGTTATAGAATTCTTTTACCAGCTTCAGGTAGATCAATGTGTCTGTGCCCAAAGCTTCTTCGAGACCCGCCTTCTTCAGTAACGACAGAGTTTGTGAAACTTGGGTTCAACTGTTTTGAACTCGTCAAAGCAGAGTCTGTAGCCGGAGATAACACTGGAAGCCGCCATTAATTTTCTTGCAAGAAGTGTGATTGATTGAGCTTTCTTCTGATTTAGGGTTTCTATTTTGAGAGAGGATGAGAGAGATAATCTTTTGAACTTCTGATTTCAAAAAGGCGCTCTCAAATAGTACATGTAACTTCCCTCTCTCCATTTTTGCTTAGTGGGACAGGTGTCGAATTCTGCTTGGCTCTACGAATTTGACTGAGAAGGATTGTACTGATTTGCCCTTAGCTCCTGCAGAGCTGATGTGTCCTTAGGGAGGACTACGATCGTTGAAGTAGCTTTTGTGATCGTTGAGTCTGCTTTGCATTCGTTGAGTCTGAACTACGATTATTGATTCTGTCCAGCAATCTTCGTGTCTGAGCTACGATCGTTGAGTCTATCCAGCATTCGTTGTGTCTGAGCTACGATCGTCGAGTCTGTCCAGCATTCGTCGAGTTTGTTCAGCATTCATCGAGTCTGTTCCAGCAATTGTCGTGTCTGAACTACGATCGTCGAGTTTGACCGGATCCTTGTGATGAGCTTTTGACTTAGCATTCTTTTAAGGTAGCTCAGGAAGGGCCAACCTCTTGGAGTGAGTCAAGGGTTAGGTTTGTTCCTGAGGCACTTATCAGAGAGATTGCTTTGTTTTGAAACTTATCATCACAGGATGCTCCTCTTGATGGTGGGGTTCTGCTATAGTTGAGTCTGCACTACGATGGTTAGGTCTTTGCTACGATCATTTTCTTTCATGTTACTTCAGCTCTACAATCGTGGACTTCCCTTGATTATGTCTACGATTTCAACCATAGCCTTTGTATCTGTATAGTTAGCATATACTAGAGCATATATTTCATGATTGTAAATTAAGCATTCCCAGTTCACTTATTAACTTGTTAAACCTGGATTCATCTAGAGGTTTTGTAAAAACATCAGTAAGTTGATTTTCAGTAGGGATATATTGTAAAGATATAGTTCCATTTTGCACATGATCCCTAATGAAGTGATACATTATTTCTATATGCTTAGTCCTAGAATGCATAACAGGATTATGAGTTATTGATATGGCACTTGTGTTATCACGGTGAATGGGAATGGATTTGAAATCAAACCCATAATCGCCTAAATGATTTTTCATCCATAGGATCTGAAGCACACAAGAATTGCCAAAGAAAGAATGTATTCACTTCTGCGATTAACGTGAATCTTGAGTTTTATTTTTTGCTAAACCAGACACAAGTCTGCTTCTAGCAATTAACAAAAAGCCATCGGTACTCTTTTTCTATCTATTTTGCGACTGCAAAAATCGGCGTATATGTGTATCCTGTTAGTTCAAATGAGGATTCCTTAGGGTACCAAAGCCCCAAGTAAGGTATACCCTTGAGATACCTGAAAATCCTCTTTACAGCAGATAAATGTGATTCTTTAGGGTTAGCCTGAAATCTAGCACATATGCATGTTGCAAACATTATGTTTAGTCTACTGGCAATTAGATATAAAAGAGAGCCTATCATACCTCTGTATTGAGTTATATCAATACTTTTACCTTTTTCATCTTTGTCAAGTTTGGTTGCAGGAGCAATTGGGGTTTTCATGGGAGAAGCTGATTCCATGCCATACTTCTTAAGTAAATCTTTGATGTACTTGGCTTGGTTTATAAAGATTACTTCATTAGTCTGCTTTACTTGCAGTCCAAGGAAGAAATTCAGCTCACCCATCATGCTCATTTCAAACTTGCTCTGCATTAGCTTGGAGAATCTCTTGCATAACTTTTCGTCAGTAGAACCAAAAATAATATCATCAACATATATTTGAACCAATAAGACTTTGTCTTTATGCTTTCTAAGATATAATGTGGTATCTACTCTACCTCTAGTGAACCCATTTTCAATCAGGAAGTTAGTTAGTGTTTCATACCATGCTCTAGGTGCTTGTTTAAGACCATATAAGGCTTTGTCTAATCTATAAACATAATTGGAAAGAGATGGATTGATGAAACCTGGAGGTTGCTCTACATAGACTTCTTCTTGAAGTTCTCCATTCAGGAATGCACTTTTGACATCCATCTGGAAGACCTTGAACTTCATGTGAGCAGCAAAGGCAAGAAAGATTCTGATGGCTTCTAGTCTGGCAATAGGTGAAAATGTCTCATCGTAGTCAATGCCTTCTTCCTGAGATTAGCCCTTGGCCACTAATCTTGCCTTATTCCTGGTTATTACTCCATCTTCATCCATCTTATTTTTGAAGACCCATTTGGTTCCAATGACAAGATGCCTCTTTGGTCTTGGTACCAATCTCCATACTTTGCTTCTTTCAAATTGGTTGAGTTCTTCCTGCATGGCTTCTATCCAGCTGGAGTCTTCCATAGCATCATCTATCTTCTTTGGTTCCATTTATGACAGAAAGCTTAGATAAAAGCATTCATTTTGGGTGGCAGCTCTTGTTTTGACTCTTGCACTCGGATCTCCAATGATTAGATCTTGAGTGTGATCTCTTGCCCATCTGTTTTCGATTGGAACATCTGTCCTGATACCTTCTTGTCTTAAATCTTCAAAATCTATTTCTTCTTCTTGGTGTGGAGGTTCGTTGTCTTGCATAGGCTTCTCTACGATCTCATTCTCTTGCTCAACGATTTCATTATCTAGCACTACGATCGTAGTATTGAGCTCGACGATTTCATTCGTAGTGTCTGCACTATCGATCGTAGTGTCTTGAAGCATTGTTTTGTCTTAAGTCTGTTTCATCAAAGATTATGTGAATCGAGACTTCAACACTCAGTGTCTTCTTGTTGAACACTCAGTAGGCCTTACTATCTGTGGCATATCTAAGAAAGATTCCTTCGTCTGACTTGGGTTGAAATTTTGTCAAGTACTGCTTCCCATTGTTGAGAATGTAGCATGCACAGCCGAATACATGAAAGTAGCTGACATTTGGCTTTCTTCCTTTCCACAGTTCGTAGGGTGTCTTCTTGATCGTAGAGTGTATCCGTGATCTGTTCTGCATGTAACATGCAGTGTTGACGGCTTCTGCCCAGAAGTATTCAGGTAGATGAGCTGCTGCTAGTAGAGTTCTTCCAGCCTCTATCAAAGTTCTTTTCTTTCTTTCAGCTACTCCATTTTGTTGAGGAGTTCGTGGAGCTAAGAAGTTATGACTAATGCCATTGTCTGTGCAGAACTGGTCCATTTCTGAGAAGTCGAATTCTCTTCCATGATCACTCCTTATAGCCTTGATTTTCTCTCCTTTCTCGTTCATCACCAGTCTAAACATTTTGATCAATTGGGAGCTCATTTCATCCTTTGAGGTTAGGAAGAATACCCATGTGAATCTGGTGTGGTCGTCGACTATAACTAGAGAGTATCTTTTTCCTCCAAGACTTGTTGTTGGAATTGGCCCAAATAGATCCATGTGGAGCAACTGCAGGGGCTTGTCGATAGAGTTGGCAGTTTTTCTCTTGAATGAGCTTCTAGTTTGTTTTCCAAGCTGACAGGCATTGCATGGCCTTTCTTTTATGAAGTTGAACTTAGGTAGGCCTGGAACGAGATCTTTTGATGCCAGTTTGGACATGCTTTTAAAGTTTAAGTGGGACAACCGTCTATGCCATAGTCAGCTCATTTCTTCAGATGCTTTTGCCTGAAAGCATATTGTCTCATCTGAGCTTAGTTGACCAAGATTCACTGTGTAGACATTTCCTTCTCTTGTCCCAGTTAACTTTACAGCAGATGTCTTCAAATGTCTGACTTGACACTAGTTGTTGAGGAATGTTACTTGATGACCCATGTCGCAGAGTTGGCTGATGCTTAGAAGGTTGTGTTGGAGACCTTCCACATATGCTACTTTGCTGAAAGATACTGCACCATTACCAGCAGAGCCATATCCTCTTGTCTTGCCCGAGCCGTTGTCTCCAAAGATGACTGAGGGACCCTCCTTCTCTATATAGTTAGATAGAAGGGCTTTGTTCCCAGTCATGTGTCTTGAGCATCCACTGTCCAGATACTAGGTTGTGATCGTGGAGCTCTTTTTCTGTCATAACATTTAACCTTCATTTTGGTACCTATATTTGCATGGGTCCTATTTTGTTAGTACCCTTGGGGACCCAAATCTATCTGATCTTGGGTCTCACATGCATGGAATTATAATAGCATCTTGTAGCCTTGTGACCTACTCTATTGTACACAAAACATTTGGTGTGATACATGCCTGTGTGTGTGTGTGAGGGTTCATTCTCCATTTGGACTTTTGTGGTTCTTTAGTCATTCTTCTGTTAAACTGATTTTCCTTCTTCCACATGTCCTTGGGTCTCATGAAATGTGAGGAGGGTATATTACCTCTACTGTACCTTCCCAGTTGGTTCGTAGAGTTGGTTTTATTTAACTCTATGATCCTTAGAGGTTGGTGAGTAGAGGATGGGTTACTCTTCTCTTTGCTGAAGCCCAGGCTAGCATGAGATCCTTTACTCCTTGGAGTATGGATGGAAACAGTAGAACAAGGTTGGGTTGGTTCTTCCTTCTATGAGGATTTAACAAAGGTAATGCTTCTACTAAAACTTGAGGCATTACTAGTGCTAGTTTCCTTTGTGTTTTCCACACTTGGATCTGAAGTGGATTCCCCAAAGCCTAGGCCTGTCCTATCAAATGCATTTCTCTGACTAGAGAGCAGGGATTCCATGGATGATGAGGATTTGTTCCATGTAGAGATAGTCTTTTCTAGTTCCTCAATTTTAGAGGTTAGATTAGACTCTCTTTGTGCATTGAGTTCATTTGTCTGTTTTAAGATCTCATTCTCAGCCTCAAGCTTGGAGAGAAGGTTAGTACTTAGAAGATCTGTTTCAAGTTCTTCTTGAACTTTCTTTTTCTCATCTTGAAGAAGTGAATGATCCTTAGACAGAACTCTGAACCACTTCATGTATTGATGTAGATCAGTTGTTATGCCATGCAGTGCAGTTCTCAAATCATTAATGTCTACATCAGGAGAGTTGAAGTCAAATACCTCATCAAGACTTACTTTATGTATGTTGGAATTTTGTTTATCCTTTGCATGTTTGGCCATTAGGCACAGATTATCCATTTGTGGTTCTTCATCATCTCCAGAATCAGGATTGGAGTCATTGTCTGAATCACTCCACGATCCTCCAGCTACCAGGCATTTTTCTCTCTTCTGAGGCCTTTTGTTGCCTTTGTATTCCTTCTTTGCATGTGATTTCTTCTTTAGTTCTTCTCTCGAGAGGTTTGTTGCGGTTAGCGTTGAAGTGGCGAGCTTCTTGCGCTTGTAGCATAGATCATTCATTTGCTCCCTCGCAAACTGCGATGAGTTCTTGACCTTCTTTGGCTTGCTGGTTTTTCCTTGACGCATGAACCTTCTTAGTCTTTTTACCAGCATAACAAAGTCTTCATCATCATCTTCGTCATAATCAGAGTCAATCTCAGTGTTGACCTTAGATGCACTTTCAGTTGCTTTGAGAGCAACACCCTTATCCTTCTTTCTTCCTTCTGATAGGGTTTCAGCTCGTTGAGTCAGCTCCAGTTCGTATGTCAGAAGATTGCCATATAGTTGTTGAACTGTCATCTCATGAAGATTCTTTGACTCTCTAATCGCAGTGGTTTTGGCATCCCACCTGCTCGGTAGGGCTCTCATGAACTTTATGATCAGATCTTTGTTTGGATAGATCTTGCCATATGCTCGTAGAGTCGTTGAAGCGAGCGTTGAATCTCTCATAGGTGGCGATTCGTTTTCTCCTTGAAAATGAGCAAACATTTCATCTTCGTGTGTCGAGGGAGTGATTGTTTATTTTCTCTTACTTCTTCCGTTCCTTCGTGAATGATGAGCAGTGCTTCCCAAACCTCCTTCGTTGTTTTGCTGTTGACAACATTTTTAAATAGATCATTTTCTAAGGATTGAAACAAGATGTTCTTGGCCTTCTTGTCAAGTTGGACAGCTCTCTTTTCGTTGTCAGTCCATTCTTCTTTGACTTTGATTTGTATTCTGTTTGGATCGTCTGTAGTTGGTGCAAGCTTTGTTGGAATATAGGGCCCATTTTGAACGGTCTCAAATATATCTTCATCTATTGAGTCCATGTATGCTTGCATCCGAACTTTTCAGTTAGCAAATTTATCTTTATTGTACATTGGTGGCTTGCTGCCTCCTCCAGTTCTTGATTCACTTGGTAAGTGTGCCATTGGATCTACTAAAGCTTTGTAGGCTGAATAATAGAACCTGATTTGATACCAATTGTTAGTTCCCGGAGGCACAATAGTTATCTAGAAGGGGGGGTTGAATAGATATTTAAAAATCTTTTCGTTTTAACTTGTTAGTAGATAATAATTAAAACTGTAGCGGAATTAATATTAGTTTTAATCTCCCTTTAGATAGTGAGTTTATGAGAGTGAGGCGATATATAGCGCTTATAGCGAGATATAGCGCTTATAGTAAGAATGTAAGAGACACAGTGCGTTTTAAGTGGTTCGAGCACTTTAAAGCTCCTAGTCCACTCTTCTACTCCTCGGTAGGAAATCCACTAAGGATGTCTTTTTACACTTTCTCTAATCACTTAGATTCCTTCTAGACCCGATGAGTCAGGAACTTCTTAGTTCACTCTTGAACTCTTCAAGTCCAGCAGACTTGGCTCTTTTATAGTTCACTTAGAACTCTTCAAGTCCTTCTGACTTGGAACTTTTTCTTCAGTTGATTGGTAGATGTTGAGTTCTTGATGGTTGCTACTCAGTTACTGTTTAAGCACTTGTTCGAAAGAACTGAGTAGCTGAGCAAGCTTTTCTTTTTCCCAGATCGTAGAGTTGAGAGTTGAGAGTTCTTGTACGTTTTTGTTCAATGCTTGCTTGCTTCTCTCATCTACTTGATTTGCATATATGTGATCTTGAAAACTATCCGTTGGATCCATCCGTTGAAGCATTAAATGCGTTGACCTTTTTATTCTTTG
Source organism: Panax ginseng (assembly GCA_020205605.1). NCBI lineage: Eukaryota > Viridiplantae > Streptophyta > Magnoliopsida > Apiales > Araliaceae > Panax > Panax ginseng. The sequence goes on from CM035127.1 coordinate 67,688,452, forward strand.
ATGGAGACTTTTCTGCACATCTTCTGAATTGCATTCTGGCCCACTGACACAGCAGACTTCTTTCTCACCTAACACCTAAAAAGGTGTTTTCCCCCTTACCAATGGTACTTTCCTTAGCTTCTTAAATACGCTTCTTTGTTACATACTAAGGATATCTCTTATGTCTTTGGGACTGGTGAGTACTACAACATTTAGAATCCATTCCTCATATGTTGGAGTTTGTCTCCACATAAAGTGTGAGGCTTGATGCTTCTGACACAAGACAGATGATACTCTACGACTCAGATCGTGGTACTCTACGATTCAGATCGTGGTGACTTGTCGCCTTGGTGCTTGGTCTGATGCTATCAGCCGAGAGCACTACGATTTCTCTTAAATACTTGCACACTACGATCTTCGCTTGCTTGAGTTGTAAACTCTACGTTTTCGAGAGCACACTACGATCTCTCGAGTTGGCTCTCAAGAAACGTTGAGACCACTCTACGTTTTCCGAAGAGGCCCTTCAAGGCAGGCACACTACGATTCTTGAAGCTCCACGTTTTTGCCTTGACTTCTGCAATCTTGATCAGATTGATGCACTACGAATTCTTTGAAGCCTATCTATTACATCTCAAGATCAACCTAACAGCTTTGATCTTTCTATCAATACATTCATTTCCAGAATGATACACATTAAGAGCTTAGATCAACCTAACAAATTTTATCTATTACTAAGTCCTTGAACATATATTCCTTGAAGGACTTTATAAATAATCATGAGCATTTATATTTAAACATCAAATCAACATATGCATTCTCCCAACATGTGTACCTCATCTTCATCTTCTATAACAAATCCATACCTTTCAGGTATCTTCGGTACTTTTCTAGATTTACAAATAGGGTGTGTTACAATAGGTTCATCCACTTGGTTAGGTACCTGACTTTGATCTGTAGTATTTTGTGGTTCTTGAACTTCTTCAAGATATATCTTACTCCCACTGACCCCTTCAAGGATAAAATCATTTTCCAATAAGGTAGCATGTTTCTTAACAAACACCTTTTGATCAGTTAGATGATAGAAATAATACCCTGATGTTTCTTTAGGGTATCCCACAAATCTACACTTGTCGGATCTAGTCTATAACTTATCGTTTTCAAACTTTTTGACATAAGTTGGATAACCCCAAGTCTTAACATGCTTAAGATTTGGTTTCCTCCCTGTCCATAACTCATATGGGGTCTTAGGGATGGATTTAGTTGGTACCTTGTTAAGTAGGTATGCAGCCGATTCTAGGGCATATCCCCAGAAGGAAACTAAAAGATCGGTAAAGCTCATCATAGATCGAACCATGTCCAACAATGTTCGATTTCTCCTTTCAGATACACCATTGAGCTGTGGTGTTCCTGGTAGAGTCCATTGTGAAATTATACCATTTTCTTTGAGACAATTGTGAAAATCACTGCTTAAGTATTCACCACCTCGATCTGATCGAAGAATCTTAATAATTTTTCCAGTTTGTTTCTCTACTTCACTTCTAAACTCCTTAAACCTTTTAAATGATTCATATTTGTATTTCATTAAATACACATATCCAAATCTTCAGTGATCATCAGTGAATGTAATAAAATAAGAATACCCTCCTTGTGCAGTCGTTGTCATAGGTCCACATACATCTGTGTGTACCAACGCTAGCAACTCTATAAATCTTTCTCCTTTTCCACTAAAAGGAGATTTAGTCAATTTTCCCATGAGACAAGATTCACAAGTTGGATATGATTCATAATCAGATAGCTCTAAGAGCCCATCCTTATGCAACTTGGATAATCTTGTTTCATTTATATGATCGAGTCTATAGTGTCACATATAGGTATAATTAACATCATCTCTTTTCCTTTTATTAGTTTGTTCAATTTGAAATATATTTTCATGCAATCCAAGTATATAAAGTCCATTTTGCAAATTACTAACACCATTTAAAATATTATTATTATAAATAGAACAATTGTTGTTCTTTATTATAATGTCAAAACCATCCATATCTAATATCGAAATTGAAATAATGTTTCTAATGATATTCGGAACAAAATAACAATTATTTAAATAAATGAACTTGACCACAGGCAATGCTAAAAAATAATTCCCTACAGCTAATGCAGCAACCTTTGCTTCATTTCCCACTTGTAGGACGACTTCATCCTTGTTCAGCTTTTTACTTCTGACCAGTCCCTTCATATTATTACATATGTGAGAACCACAGCCGGTATCCAATACCCAAATAGAAGATTGACTTTCAGAAAAATTAATTTTAATCATAAAAAAACCTTGATTAGGATTCGAAGCTTCTCTAAGCTTCTTCCCTTTTTGTTCATAAGATAATCCTTGCGCCTTCTTCCAAAGGTGACCCCTCTTTGTTGTTACAATGGAAGCAAATTCCTTTGCTAGCTGGATCAAGTTTCTTTTGATCCTTCACTTTTGCCTTACCCTTAGCCTTCTTGGATTTCTTCTTTTGAGAAGATACCTTGGGCCTCTTCCTTTTCTTAGAAGAAACATCCGCCATTAAGACATGGTCCTTCTTGGATGGGAAGTGACCTTCAGTAGTTTTCAACATGTTAAGTAATTCAGGCAAGCTGACATCTAACTTATTCATGTGAAAAATCACAACAAATTGTGAGAAGGTGCCCGGGAGTGACTTTAAGACTAAATCTTGACTCAACTCCCCATCCATGACGAACCCAAGCTGTCCAAGACATTCAATCAGATTAATCATCTTTAAGACATGAGTCTCAATGGTAGTACCCTCGGTCATCCGAGATCGAAAGAGCTCCTTAAATATTTCATATCTAGCAGTCATACTTTGCTCACCATACAGCTTTTGCAGGTGCAGCAGCATAGTGGAGCATCCATGGTTTCATGCTGACGCTGAAGCTCGTTACTCATGGATGCGAGCATAATGCATTGAGCCACAGTTGCATCATCTTGCCACTGTTTAAAAGTAGCAATCTCTTCCTTAGAGGCTTTCTTTGCAACTTCTACAGGTACGGGTGAATTTAGGACATAAGAAATCTTTTCAGCTGTGAAAACAGTTCTCATATTCCTAAACCAGTCTGTGTAATTCGGTCTAATCAGTTTGTTAGCATCAAGTATGCTACGAAGTGAAATTAGTGAGTGTGACATTTTTAAAATTTCTGCATATGAAAAATAACATTTTTAGCAAACATTCATTTAATTAATTTGTTTTACCAAAGTAAATTAGGTCTTATTTTATATTGGTATCTCTTACTATTTTCTTCAAACTATATTACTCTCATCTATATAGTTCGGCAAAATCTATTTAAAGTTTTTGCTAGTGAGAATAACGACCTCATTTCAAATGTATATAGCATTGTGGTGACACAACAAATTATATAGAAATAAATAGGTAGACAACTCTTTGTCAATTACATCATTATGTAACTCCTTATCTTTTACCTCTTGGATTATATTGATCAAGTGGTGGCACATCCGAATCAAAATTATCTAAGTTAAGTCTAACCTAACACTTCTATATATTCAAAAAAGAAAAATATTGTCCTTGTGGTGACACAACAAAACAATATTGTTCAATTTTCTTTATAAGCATCAAATGTGATAAATTAACATCTTAAATACTTAATACTTTTCTTGTGGTGACACAACAAACTCATATTAAATATTTTATACTCTATTAATTTTATCATGCTAGAAGGCGACGTTCGATATTTCAAATATCTTTTAATGCTTAGGACTTAATATAATTCCTTTGAGGGGTTTGTTATTTATTAGTCTCGTCATGTTTAGCGCGCATGCACACACACACACACACACACACACACACACACACACACATATATATATATATATATAATACTAGCATGTAAATATAGAATACTATATTCTACCCTGATTGATTATGGACTTATATTCTAATTTGGTTCACTAGAGCCACCAAGTGAACCAAAAGGTCAAACCCTAGGGTGCAAGAATTAATATTTAAATATAACTATTACATTTAAACTCGGGCTCCATTACAAACGGGTCTTCAAGCGCTCATTGCACCTTGATCTCCGGTTCTTCAAGAAATTCTAACTAATCCTATTGCATAAACTATTTAATTCAAATAGAAACCTTGATCAACACTCAAGGGGAAGTACATAGGAGAGAGATAGAATTTACATCAAGAATAAAACCAGAAAAGACGAGGTACGCAAACCCCATTTAATAAAACTCATTCATTTAAGCATCCATCCAAAATAACATCGAATCACATTGGTCAATAGTCCATAATCAACCTCATTTATTATCATACATATCACCATATGTATCAATAAATAAAGCATTCATCTTATGAATAATAATCATTTAATATATATATATATATATATATTGATTTAATGAGCAAATTTAATTAGCATAATTTTCATTTTTTGATTTAAAATAAACACATTTATTTAATCAATTATGAAATTACATTCTAAATACAAAATAAACAACTTTATTTTAACTTAGAATTTCTGGAAAAACATGAAATCCAATTTTTAATTTAAATAAACCTTTTATTTTAATTAGAAATCAGATTTTTATGAATAAAATAATTTTTATTCATTTACGAAATGGCAATGCAGCTGCACTTCAAATGAACTAGGTTTGGCATTGCAAATACTGGATCATCCCATTTTTCAAAATATGGTCTGGTCTTTGCAAATGCGTGAGTTTTATACTACTGAGCGGCCACCAGAAGCGTCGGTACCACCCCATTTTGAAAATTGACTTGACGTAGCGGTTGCCGTTTACTAAAGTGAATCATGGCGTTGCGGCGTCGATTCATAAAAGTGTTTTTCCAGTTCGCGAATTCTGCAGTTTTTCTCTAAAAACTCAATTCTATGCTAACAATTATGCCCAGAAAATTTGTATAAAACACATATCAATCATATATATCAAATCTAAGCAATTAATAACAACATAAAGGTTTGGCTCTGATACCACTGTTAGGTTTTCTAAAAATCATGAAGCCATCAAATTGAATAAATAGCGGAAGCATGGTAAAATTTGATTTTAAACTTTTCATTAAACTAATTACCCAGATCATCCTTTATGCATATTATTAATTAAAACGAAGAACAAGAAATTATAGAATAATACCCTTATAGATACAGCTTCCACATGTACAAGTTCAACTCCTACTTCTTCGCGATCTCCTTAAATCTCCAGGTTGATTCTTTCCTTTGATCAACGTTAGCCACCCAAGCGTTTGACATCTAGAGGTGATCCACCAAGAACAAGAACCTAGTTTTCTATCTCTGTAGAAAAAGGGAGTGTACTCTCCAACTATTGGAATCACGTATATTTGATATCTAATATAAGACTCCGCTTATAAAGATATCAGGTAACCCTATTTAATTAAAATAAGGTATTATTCATTTAATTAAACTCTTTTAATTAAATAGGCTCCCTAATCTTATTAGAGATAATTAATTAAACTCTTTTAATCAATTTGCCTCCTAATCTTATTAGGAATAAATGAGAGTACTTATATTAAATTAATTCCTAAACTCTTTTAGAAATTAAAATAATAATATTAATATTAATAAGACTCCTCTTATTAATTTCTATTTAATATTTCCAAAATATTAAATAATAAATATTTAGCTATTTAATTTACTCTATCACCGTAGATTAAATTAAATACACTTAACATATTATTACGATTATGCCATTATTTTTCTTAAATAATTATTCTTCCTTTTATGGTGTGACCCTTTAGGTTCTCCGTATTAAACCAGTTGTGAATAAATCAATTAGAACAATTCTAATCTTATTTAAATAAATAAATTAAACTATTAATTTATTTAAATAAACAATATTTATTCTACAATAGGGATAAGCCTTCCTAGCAATCAACGACTTTCTAGATAATATAGATTTCAACATTAATCATAAAAGAATCTTTGAGTAAATAGTTACCGTACAATTCAATTCTTTCACCATACAATGTCTCAATTAAATATAAGACATGGAATTACTGTCAAGTCTTACTTTATTTAATTACATGTATTTCGATTCCTAAATGCACAACTCCTAATGAATGCAAATTAGAAACTACTTTCTAATTTCATTCCACCTTGGCCAAGGATTCCTGGGTTGTCATTTATCGAATCACATATGACATTTCTCTTCTTTTACTAGAAGCGATAGATTCTTTATTGATCATTCATTATCTCTATATATAACTTATTACACCCAAGCATACTCTTTGATATACCCTAAGGGTCTTAAGAAATAAGTCAAAGTGTAAATCATTATATAAAAGATACTATGATGATCTCAAGTTTAAGGATCACTTGTACTACTATCACTTCAGGAATTCCTATTGACAGACAAGTAAAACTCCATTAGATATTTCTTAACGAGTCACGTTCATTGAACTTATTCTCCAATAAGAACCTACATACTTGCTTTAGTGTCTCCACACAAATGAACATGAGATCAATCATACTCATCCAATGAGCAAGCAACGTACGTACCAATCTATCCGGATTCACTAATCCCCTTCTTAGTAATCTATTGATTGAGAACATTTTAGTTTTTAAGCTGTCTAAGAATTTAGATACCATTAGCATGATCTCATCATGATTCTAAAAGCATTGCTTAAAATTATGGGTTTATCACATTTTATTAAAACAGCATCATGTTGATAATCAAATGCCTTTAGTAAATAAATACTTTTATTAATTAATAAATAAGATTGATTACAAAGTATATGATTTATCATCATACATGATTGGCTTGTATGCATACTACTTTTAAATGAGAACTCGGGAATTTTTGGCCAAAGTGGAATGAAATTAAAAATGAGTTTCTAATTTGCATTATTTAGAGTTGTGCATTTGTGAATCGAAAAATATATAATTAAATATAAAAAAACTTGACAGTAATTACATGTCTTATATTTAATTGGGACATTGTATGGTGGAAGAATTAAATTGTACGGTAACTATTTACTCAGATGTTCTTTTATGATTAATGTTGAAATCTATATTATCTGAAAAGTCATTGATCGCTAAGGAGGTTTATCCTTATTGTAGAATAAATGTTATTTATTTAAATAAATTAATAGTTTAATTTATTTATTTAAATAAGATTAGAATTGTTCTAATTGATTTATTCATAACTAGTTTAATATGAAAAACCTAAAAGGCTGGGTCACAACATAAAAGGAAGATTATTTATTTAAGAAGTAAATGGCATAATTGTAATAATAAGTTAAGTGTATTTAATTTAATATATGGTGATAGAATAAATTAAATAGCTTAATATTTATTATTTAATATTTTAAAATATTAAATATAAATAAATAAGAGGAGTCTTATTATTATTATTACTATTATTATTAAGTTAATTCCTAAAAGGGTTTGGAAATTAATTAATATAAGTACTCTCATATATTCCTAATAAGATTAGGAGGCTAATTAATTATAAGGTTTAATTAATTATTCCTAATGAGATTATGAAGCCTGTAGACATTCGAATTTTTTTTTTCCTGTTACTAACCATGCAGGAGGGCAAAAGCATCTTTTTCACACTCCAGAGATAACCCTGGAGGATCACAACATCAATTTTAACCGCGGAGATAGCCACAGGAGATCAAATTTCCAACCCCGGGAAAACAGTTTCCAACCCCGGATATAACCCCGGGAAAGTCAATTTCAACCCCAGAGATAGCCCCGGGGGATCAAGATCAAAGCCTGGAGATAGCCCCAAGAGGTCAAGCCAACCTCAGAGATAACCCTGAGGACAGTCAAAGTCAACATCAAGTCAACCTCAGAGATAACCCTGAGAAAATACTGCTACAACTGCGCGAAAACCAGAGATAACCCCGGGAGGGAAAATGGTCATTTTTCCAACTCAACTTCAACTCACATCAAATAAACTCATTTCAACTCAAATTACTTCAATAGAAGTCCCACAAGAACCATATCTTAACTTTCGAGCGCAAACTACACAAAACGGCTCAACGGACTACCTGACGGAAACCCGGGAATGCCATTTCGGTCATGAACCCATCTTCCTGGAATCAAAAAGGGCAAATCCTATGTCATTGTGTATCTCTCAGAAAGATCTTTCTGGAATGGTATGGCACGCTTCCATCAGACTCCCGGATTGAAAGTTATGAAGGTCCGAGCGAACAGCGCGTTGTCCGAGTGTACATACTTCGACACGGCGGGACCCACATCCTGGGCATCCCGGGCAGCCGCAGGTAGACCTGCGGCTCCCCCTCTATAAGTAGAGGGCTTGGGGTGGCCATATTTACAAGAGAAATGGCGAGGAAGCCTTGTCCAATTTGTTTTGTACACACTATAAACTGAGTGCTTTCTCATTTTAAACACTTGTGAGCTTATATCCTGTCATATTTTTACCGGCGGGAACCGAGTTTTCATCCACTTAAAGTTATAGAAGTCTTCTTTTGCAGTCCACTGTAAGCCTTCTTACACACTTTAAAGCCTTTTTCTTTATCTTTGCACACATCATTCTTCACGTTGAGAGTCGTGTTGCGTGTGTATGCCCGAACTTCGGTCCGTGATTTCATTTCAGTTTATATATATATATATATATATATATATATATATGGACTAACATTATCGAGTTATGCCTCGATTGAGCCTAGACTTACGTCTGGAGCGTTTATTTGCTTTCTTATATATATATGTATATATGAATTGTGTGTCGAACTCTGTTCGATGAGCCTGAACTTATATGTCTCGAGTTTCTTTCGCTTATATATATATATATATATATATATATATATATATATATATATGAACTGTGTGTCAAACTCTATTCGATGAGCCTGGATTTTACATCCGGTGCGTTTAACACTTTTATATATATATATTTACATTCAGTCCACTTTGAATTTACTTATAAGGTTGGCCGCCTCTTCTGACTTTATTTACCTTTCGTCCTCTTTGGAATTTACTCCGTGGCGGTTGATTGTTTTTACAATTTTATTTACATTTCGATCCCCATGGAGCCGCTTCGTGGTGGTGATCATGTCTGTGTGTATATATATATATATATATATATATATATATATATATATATATATATATATATACAGCTTTAATATATACATACCTTCTTACTGCTTTATTATCAATTGTGGCATCATGTGAGCCTAGGAATCATGTGATCACAGATTGATCTCTTCGGATCTAGATTCGGTTCCCGTGATGGACATTTTCAAATATGTAGCGACTTATAAATTTATTCACGGTGTTCGGATTTCCTCAGATGGTTATCATACCCACGAGGAGTTCGGCACTATTTTGTATATTATTTTCTCGAAGATGCTTCGCATCTCGAAAATTAAAAACAATCAAGTCGAACACTTAATAAAAATGGGAGTGTAAAAGGTCTTAATTACTATTGAGCACAAGGGTTTGAAAAATCTCTTTTATAAAACATCACTGCCATATCTTGTTAAAACTGAATTTTTACACAAATTCAAACTCTGTGTATATAGGTGCGAACGAGGCCTCGCACTACATCCAAATAACAGCATATTGAGACACACACACATTCATATAATAGTTTCTTGAAAAGTGGCGGTCACTGTGGTAACACGGATGTCGGGGGGTGCCTAACACCTTCCCTTCGCATAATCAAGTCCCCGAACCCTAATGAATCTTAGTTTCACCGACCCATTTAGCAATGTCACATCACTGGGTCAATGTGCAAACCTTTTCTTAGTTGTGTTGGTACAACCATATAAAAAACTAACTGGCGACTCTTAACAGTCCATCGTCGACATGACACATGTCGGACCTTTTTCACTTATTTTTTCAAACAAATATCACCTAACATGAGAACACCAAAGAACAAGTAACGGAAAGGGACAAATAAAAATTCCGACGTCGACAAAGCGTAATTAATTAAAGGAGTTTAATTAATTAAATATAAAAACTTATTCCTAAATAGTTTAGGAGTGGTTCCCTAAATCTGTAAATAAGAGAAGTCTTTTTATGGCAAGAGGGTGACATAAGTTATGTATTTTTTTTTATTCCAAGAGTTGGGAGAGTACACATTTTCTATTTGAGATAGGAAAAGTTAGTGTTTAGCCAATCACCCATCTTCTTGAGTTTTTGTTTTTCCTTGGTGGCTCACCTGTAGAGGTTAAACGCTTGGGTGGCTAACGTTGATCAAAGGAAGGAATCAATCCAGCGTATTCAAGGAGAGCACGAAGGATTAGAAGTTGAACTTGTACCTAAGGAAGCTCAAATATTTAAGGGTATAAATTTGATTCTTCTTCTCTTTCGTTTAATTAATAATTGTGTATAAGGATGATCCGGGTATATGGTTTGTAAAATTTTAAAATTTTAAAATTTATTTTGACCATGCTTCTGTTACTTTGATTGTGTATACGAATAATATAAACCTAACATATGCAACTTGGATAATCTTGTTTCATTAATATGGTCGAGTCTACAGTACCACATAAAGGTATAATTAACATCATCTCTTTTTTATTTCTTAGTTTGTTCAATTTGAAGTATATTTTCATGCAAGTTAAGTATGTAAAGTCTATTCAGTAATTTACCAAAACAATATAAAACATTTTTATTATAAATGGAACAACTGTTATTCTTTATTATAATATCAAAACCATCCATATCTAATACAAAAATTGAAATAATATTTCTTACAAGTGTTGGAACAAAATAACAATTATTTAAACTAATGGACTTACTTGTAGGCAGTTCTGAACGATAAGTTCATACATCTAATGCGGCAATTTTTGCTCTATTTCCTACTCGTAAGACAATTTCATCTTTGTTCAGCTTTCTACTTCTGATTAGTCCCTGCATAGTATTACATATGTGAAAACTACAGTTGGTATCCAATACCCAAGTAGAATTTGGACTTTCAAAAAAAATTAATTTAAATCATGAACAAACCTTGATTGGAAGTCGAAGCTTCTCCATGCTTCTGCTTTTGTTATGCAAGGAACTTCTCGCAGTTCCTCTTTCAATGTCCCGACTGATTGCAATGGAAGCATATTCATTTGCTATCTAGATCAGGTTTCATATTACCCTTCACTTTCGCCTTGCTCTTAGCCTTCTTGTTTTTCTACTTTTCAGAAGATACCTTAGGCATTTTCCTTTTCTTGGAAGAATAATCCATTAATAAGACTTGGTCCTTCATAGATGGAAAGTGACCTTCAGCAGTTTTCAACATTTTAAGTAATTCAGGCAAGTTGGCACACACTTTATTCATGTGAAAAGTCATAACAAATTGTGAGAAGGTGTCTGGAAGTGATTGTAAGATCAAATCTTGACTTAATTCCCCATCCATAACAAACCCTAGCTGTCCAAGTTGGTCAATCAAATTGATCATTTTCAGGACATGAGTCTCAATAGTAGTGCCCTCAATCATACGAGATCGGAAGAGCTCCTTAGATATCTAATATCTAGCAGTTCTACTTTGCTCATCATACAACTTTTTGAGGTGCAACAATATAGTAGGAGCATACATAGTTTCATGCTGACTCTGAAGCTCGTTACTCATAGATGAAAGCATGATGCATTAAGCCACAGTTGCATCATCTTGCCACTTTTTAAAAGTAGCAATCTCTTCCTCAGAGGCTGTGTCTGCAACATTTGTAAGGACAGGCGAATTAGGACATAAGAAATTCTTTCAGCAATAAGAACAATTCTCAGATTTCTTAACCAGTCCGTGTAATTCAGTCTGGTCAATTTGTTAGCATCAAGTATGCTACGTAGTGATGGTGAGTGACATTTTCAAATTCTGCATGTGAAAAAGATAACATTTTAGCACACACTCATTTAATTAATTACCAAAATAAATTAGGTCTTGTTTTAAATTGGTATCTCCCACTATTTTCATCAAACTATATTACCCTCATTATATAGTTCGGCAAATCTAATTAAAGATGTGCTAGTGAGAATAAGAATATCATTTCAAATGTATATAGTCTTGTGTGACACAACAAACTATTTATAAATAAATAGGTAGACAACTATTGTCAATTACATCACCATGTAACTCCTTCTATTTTTGCCTCTTAGATTATTTTGATCAAGTGTGATGCATCCGAATCAAAATTATTCAAGTTAAGTTCAACCTAGCACTTCCATATATGTGAAGAGAAAAACAATATACTTGTGTGACACAACAAAACAGCATTGTTCAATTCCTCAATAAGCATCAAATGTGATAAAATATCTCAAAAAAATAAAATAGGCCTTGTGTGACACAACAAACTTATAATGATTAACTGATACTCTATCGTTTTATCATACTAGAAGGCGACGTTCAATATTCCTAATATCTTTGAACGGTTAAGACTTAATAAAATATATTGGAGGGGTTTGTTATAATTTGTCTCATCTTGTTTATCGCCCATGCACATATAGAATACTATATTCGACCCAGATTGATTATGAACTTTTATTCTAGTTTGGTTCACTAGAGCCACCAAGTGAACCAAGAGGTCAAACCTAGGGTGCAAGAACAGAATTTAAATATAACTATTATATTTAAACTCGGACTCCATTACAAACAGGTTTTCAAGTTCTCCTTGGTCTCCAATTCTTCAAGTAATTTCTAACTAATCATATTACATAAACTATTTACATTAAATAGAAATCTTGATCAACAGTCAATGGGAAGTATATAAGAGGGATATAGAAATTACATCAGGAAAAACTAGAGAAGACGAGGTACGCAGACCCCATTTATAAAACAAATACATTCAAGCATACATCTAAAATAAAATTCAATCACATTAGTCAATAGTCCATAATCAATCACATTTATTATCATACACATCACCATATGCATCAATAAATATTATTTATCTCATGAATAATAAATTCATTCCATATATGCATCGATATCATTAAATGGGCAAAAGTTTGCTAAAATTTTAGTTTTGAAACAAAATAAACTCTTTTATTTTAATCAAAAACCAAATCCAAATTAAACTCCTTTAATTTTTTTTAGCAACCTGAAATCATATTCCAGATAAAATAAGCATTTTATTTTAAAGTTTTATCAATTAAATAACATTTACTTTAATTGAAGAAAATAATAAATTTCATTTAGCATTAAGGCGTGGTGGCGCCCAAAATTAATCGGGAACCCGGTAGGCGCATTACAAGTCCGAAAAGGTCGTGCCATGTAATCGTAAAATGTAAAACTTTTTTTTCTTTAAAAATTCTATCCAATCGCATATCATACATACATTGAATCATCAAAATCGATAATTAGCACAAAGTTAGGCTCTGATACCACTTTTAGGTTTGCATATAGAGCAATCATGTAATCAAATCACATAAAAGAAGCGGAAGCGCGATAAAACGAGTTTTTAAAATTTTCATACAAGTCATCACCATGATCATACTTTGTGCTTAATTATCAATTAAATAGAAAATAGATGGAGATCAGATTCATACCCTTGTAGAAACTAGTTTACTCATGTACGAGTTCTCCTCCGATTTCTTTTCACGTTCAACTTGAATCTACCAGGTTTGATTCCTTCCTTTGATCAATGTTAACCACCCAAGTATTTGGCCTCTAGAGGTGATCCACCAAGGAAGAACAAATATTTAAGAAGATGGGTGTTTAGAAAAACCCTAGATTATATTTCTATATAATTATGTGTACTCTCCCAAATATTGGAATAATCAGTGTGTAACTTATGTAACCCTAACTATAATAAGACTTCTCTTATTAATAGATGTAGGTAACCCTCCTAAACAATTTAAGATTAGGGTTTCATTTCAATTAATTAAACTCTTTTAATTAGTTAGGCTTCCTAATCTTATTAGGAATAATTAATTAAACTCTTTTAATTAATTAGTCTTCTAATCTTATTAGGAATATATGAGAGAGAACTTTTATTAGTTAATTCATAAACTCTTTTAAGAATTAAACTAATAATAATAATAATAATAATAATAATAATAAGACTCCTCTTATTAATTTATATTTAATATTTTCAAAATATTAAATAATAAATATTAAGCTATTTAATTTATTCTATCACCATAGATTAAATTAAATACACTTAACTTATTATTACGATTATGTCATTTGCTTCTTAAATAAATATTTTCCTTTTATGGTGTGGCCCTTTAGATTCTCCATATTAAACCGATTGTGAAGAAATCAATTAGAACAATTCTAATCTTATTTAAATAAATAAATTAAACTATTTAATTTATATAAATAAATAATATTTATTCTACAATAAGGGTAAACCCTCTAAGTGGTCAACGATTAACATTAATCATAAAAGAATATTTGAGCAAATAGGTGTCATATAGTTCATTCCTTCTACCATACAATATCTGAATTAAATATAAGACATGCAATTACTATCAAGTCTTATTTTATTTAATTATATATATTTCGATTCTTAAATGCACAACTCTGATAATGCAAATTAGAAACTACTTTCTAATTTCATTATGTCTTGGTCAAGGACTACTAAGTTGTCATTTATTGAATCACATAGGACATTCTCTTTTTTTATAGAAGCGGTAGATTTTTTATTGATTATTGATTATCTCCATGTATAAATTGTTATACCCAAGCGTACCATTTGATATACCCCAAGGGTCTTAAGGGACATGTCAAAGTATAACTCATCATACACAAGATACTATGATGATCTCAAGTCTTAGGATTACTTGTACTACTATCACTAGAGAAATTTCTATTGATAGGCAAGTAAAACTCCATTAGGTATTTCTTAGCGAGTCACGTTCAGTGAACTTATTCTCCAATAAGCACCTACATACTTGCTTTAGTGTCTCCACACAAATGATTATGAGATCAATCATCTTCCTAAAAGCAAGCAACATATGTACCAATCTATCTGGATTTACTAATCCCCATTTTAGTAATCCAACGATTATAAACTATTTTAGTTTTAAATTATCTAAGAATTTGGATCTCATTAGCATGATCATTATCATGATTCTAAAAGCATTGCTTAAAACTATGAGTTTATCACATTTAATATAAACATCATGTAGATAAATTAAAAGTCTTTAATAAACAATTCTTTTATTAATAAATGAATAAGATTATTACAAACATATCAAATATGATTGACTTGTGTGCATACTATTTTCATTTCAAGCACAATCAGTTAAAAAACAAAAAGGACATAAAAAATATTGTGTGGCCCAAAGAAGGGACCACCTAATTGTTAAAGAATGAAAAATCAAAGAGGAGAATTGCACAATCACTTTATCAACTACGATTACTAACTGATATTTATATACACGTATATCAAAACTTTCCCAACTATCATGTTAGAAATTTTGTTTACCTCCATATTTGGAGTTCGTCTGCCTCCCAAATCTCTATTTCTCACAACCTATACCATTGCAACCTCCAAAATCTTGATTTCGAACCTCGAATAGCTACTTCAGAGCTCTGCAAGCCACACATTTCACCTAATTTGACATTATTGAGGTCGATCGTTCAACTGTGAGGGACAACCCAAGCTTTTACTGAACTTTGTTTTCAAAAGCTTGCTTTAGTAATTTATGTCGAAGTAGAGTAAACTATATTCTTTGTATTTCACTTGTATTTAGTAAATATTTCAATTTATTGTAATAGTATATACACTTAAACCATATAAAATAGCATTTTCGATGTCCTGTCAGCATTCAGACGTTTTCTTTGGCAAGAAAAGTTTTTGGGATCACTTTTGAGTTTTGATTACTCAAGTGTACTTAAAATATGCCAATGTGAAATTTCAAACATTAGGATCACAAGTGTAAAAGAGATCATATTTCGAAAAACAAAAATACATTTAGCCCAAAAAATAATGTATATTTATCTTTTCCACTTCTTATGTTTTTTGCACCCAATAAAAGAAAAGGACATTAATTTTCACATATAAGGTACCATTGTTAAAAAGAGTAGTACTTGTATAGGAGAGCAAATCCTCTGTCCCCATTTTTCATATTTCCCTTGTATCCCCCCACTAAAATTTTGACACCTAACCTGTTACTTAACACCAATTAACTCTAAAATTAAATAAAAGGCTAGATGTCAAAATTTAAATGGAAAAACACAACGAGACAGAAAAAATAAGTAAAGAAGATATGCTCTCCTTGTATAGTTGCCAAAATTGAAAGCGTTAGAAAATTGAAAATAGTACTAGCATAAGATATAGCTGTTCTAAAATGGAATAACCATGATAAAAAATTACAACATAAAACACTAATGAATCCAGACACCTTATCTTGGATCAATGGAAACACTAATAAGAAGCAACAATCATGATTCCTCATCCAATTTTCTCGTCCTTTTTCTTTTTCTGCACAGAAACATCTCCATTTGTAACTGCAGTTGGTTTATCCCCTGACATATCACCATCATCTGCAGCCTCCACTTTGGATTTCTTTTTCTTGCTTTTCTTTACATAAGGTTCACTAGGTTCTTCATCCACATCCATTTCTGCTGATTTCTTTTTCTTACTTTTCTTCGCTGAAATCTCGACTGGTGCTTCATCCACATCCATTCCAGTATCTGCAAAGTGAAGACAATTGGAAGAGGAAATCACACTAATCATGACCAACAGATAAAGTAAACATTAAAATGTAACCTGCCAGACTCACTGGCCATGGATAGTCCTTCCATAATCCTAATAATAAGACCTCAACACTGTATGCTGGTATAATCATAAGAGTTCAACAATGTCATAATGAAGGAACATCACAAGTTCCGCAGTCACGGTAGACTGCTCATTGAAGAATGACACAACCAAAGAAGTGAAAGCAAGTCTCAATCAATTTAAATGGCTGAACGCTCAGGTACAGCATTTAACTTAAATCAACGGGAAACATGATCCCCAATCATATAATTTTATTTTATTTTGGTTTTCCTCAAAGTTGAATATTATCTGTTGGCACAATCGTTTACTACTAGATATCAGAGTCCAAAATTCACACAAAAGTAAAATGCGTCATGTATCCACCCCTGACCTACCTTTATTTCCCACATTTTCAATGGCAACTTTCATCACATCAATGTTTTTGCGAGGTGCAACCCCCTTGTCATAAAAGTCAAGCCGCTCCTCAACTTGCTCCCGTAGTTTATCTCCAAAAGCAGTGGTATTCTTCTCTGTATCCACAAAAGAGAACTTGTAACTTACCCCTCGAAAGAGGGACTATATATGCAAGAGAAAGAAAACTAATATCAATACTTTCTTTGGAGGAAAAAAAAACCCTTACAGACTCACCTAAGAAACAATCGATGCGAGAAGCAATGGAGCACTTGTTCGCAAGATAACGAGCCATTCGACCTTTATTTCGAGCAGATGCCCGGCCAATAAAAGAAGAATGGAATATTAGGCCATACTTGGGTGTATTCCCTCGAGTTTTTAATGCCCTGAAGCCAAAACAATTTAGTGATTGAGGAATGACACAAGTATTTTCAAAATAAATAGACATATAGACAGTATCAATACAATGAAGTAATAAATACATCTTAACTACCAAGCTCGTATATATAACCAAATTACGCATAAACCTCCACAAGGTAGCTCTATGTCAAAATTGTTTACAGGGGTACAAGACTACCAATTATTATATTTAAGTAGAACACCTGAAGAGTGCCTTCTCTGCACCAAGAATCTGAAGAGTAGAAGAAGGACACTTGGCCAAATTTGTAAGACTACCAGCATGAGAAATCAAACGGGCTCCAACAACTTCACCAATAAGTGCAGCCAAATTAGGTGCTATATCATTCATTTTAGCAACCAGGTAATCATAAAGCTTTTTCCTGTATTCTGCGAGGTCCATTACCCTCTGGGCAAATAACTTGACATTAATCAAGTCAACTGGGGACAAATCCTGTCCTGAAAGAGACAAAGGTCAAAGTGAACAGAGGGATGTCATGTGGTTTCATTCACAATCAACTCCAAATTAATATACCCATGGAAGCTTTGGCAGCTTCTACAATTTCCTTTGCTTTATCTTCATCTCCAACTATGTCTGTTAGGCCTGGTATTTTGTCTTCAGACAACTCTGATTTATTCTCAACAAACTTTGCAACTTTAGCATAAAGATAGTTGTCATTGACAATCTTCACTAATTCAGGGAAATGCCAAGAATACCATTCTCTGTATAATAAGATCAGAATTCTAGTTAAAAATTCACAATAAACTAAACAAAAAATGCCACCAATTCATACATCAGAAGAGACAATGAGACTAACTAAGTGTTTTGATGACTGAACCAAAGATTAAAATTTTTATTTTATTTTTGGTTTTTTTTTTTTTGGGGGGTTGTTACAGATTACAAACCTGACTCATGGAAAAAGAGTTGACATCTTTATCAAGAGTATCAAGAAGGAATATTGCTTGAATAACCATATTGTCAACACGGTTTACATTGAACTTGACCTTTGCCCTGCTGTAGCTGTGTCCCAGACCAAGCTGCGCTTTTTCCAAATCACCCGGCTATATAAGTTTGAGGAAAATAGGAAATACAAGAAAGCCACAAAAGAAACACATTAGCTAAAAAACAGAATGGACGATATTACAAACTAAGGAAAAATATAGGGAAGAAATGAAATGCAACCTTTAAGTTCTCAATGAACCTATCAATATGCAAACGCACGCCATGAAGGAGCTCAAGAACAAACTCATTGCTTTGGCAGGGAATCTTTGTTACTTCATAGATATGCGAACCGAGCTTAGGCTCAGCTACTCCTACACTGAACTTAGGCTTCTTACCATCCTTGACTTTGGGGAGAGTAAGTGCCAAAAAGTTCTGCAACTCATCTGTCATTTGCCCTACAGTTCATATTCAACATTAGATATATACTCCATAAAAGACACATGCACCAAATTCAAACATTACATAATGATCTCTTAAACCAAATTCCCCAAAGACGAGACAAGCCAACAGATGAAAGCTACAAAGTCAAAGTTCCAATCTCCATTCAATAACAAGATGTGATCATCTCAGCGAGTCTTTTTATAAATAACAAAACTATAAAATTTATTTTTCTTTACATGCATGGATACGTCAACGACCATATGAAGTAGAAATATACTAAATACCACACCCTAAAAACAAGTCTCAAAGCATATATATATATAGAGGACAGATCTAAAGCATACCTCTTAAATAACATACCTCTCTTAAATAGCATACATTTATTAAAATTACATTTTTTTGAAGATTCTTTTAAAAAACAAATGGGGTTGCGGGTGGCATTTTTGTAATAAAAGAAAAGCAAGTGGGACCACTCTCTTTTAATATTATTTTATATTTTTTAAAAGAATTTTCAAAACGACGTAGTTTTAATAAAAGTATGCTTATTTAAAAGAGGTATGTTATTTAAGAAGTATGTTTTAGATCCGTCATCTATATATATCATAAAAACCCATACAAAAACAAAGATTGAAGGCCATTTTCAAAATCACCAGCTCACAACCAAATAAATTAAAACAACAGGAAAGCAAACACTCAAAATTTTCCTTTCTTCCATTTAACCAAGCGGGCAGGGAGTAGAGAAAGTCTGTGTTTTTTTTCTTCTGCTAATTAAAGTCAACCTTATTAATTGCTCAAAACTCTGAAATTATACACAATAAATAGCATGAAACTCAAAAACCAGTCCCCTTTCACTAAAGAAGTTACTAAGAATATGAAGCAAATGGGGGAGTCTAGAGAAAGTCTTTTTTTTTTCTTCGGCTAATTAAAGTCAACCTTGTTAATTGTTCAAAACTCTGAAATTATACATAATAAATAGCATGAAACATAAAAACCAGTCCCCTTTCACTAAAGAAGTTACTAAGAATATGAAGCAAATGGAACCCCTAAAACAACAATTGAACTAAACATTTCAGATATCATCACTAATGTATCAACTTCAAAAATATTAACCCATCCACTTCAACTTAGACAAATATTAACCCATCCACTTCAACTTGGACAAAGCACAACAACTAAAAAGCAAATATATATTACTGCAAAAAAAATTCCCAGGAACCAAACTAGCATTTCTAACATTCTGAAAGTACTTCAGTTAGCAGTTAGAACAAACCCAAATTACAATTAATCCAAATGCGTGAAACTCGTGCTACCTTCGGAGACAGCGTTCATTTGATTGAGAGCATCCAGAGCTGAGTCAAATGGGCTAAAAGCCACCAGTTTTACTACTTTCCCTAATCGATTGAGATCGGCTACGGAGTTCTGAACTGCCTCTGTGTTCTGTCCAATTTCGTCAAGTTCATGGCCATGAAACAGAGAATACCCTGACGCAAACTCGTATAACAAATACAAAGACATGACGGTATTCCTCTTGTCTCTCTCCCTACTTTGTTTTTCTCTTAATCGCTTAGCCAGAATTGGATGGAAAGAGGTGAAAGAGCACTAGGGCACTTGAAATGCTAGGGTTTAGGGTTTTTGTATTGTTGGGGAAGGAGATTAGTTATGGTATTACGAGGGACTATAGAGTATAGACTACACATTAGCCAGGGTTTACTGACCTTCGAAGATTGACAAGATCGACGGTCAGAAACTTTGTTTGGTTGAAAGGCGATTAAAAATTTTAAAATAGGAATAATACCTTCAATAGCGTCTCAACTTATTGTCATTTTCATATTTGGTCCCCAAACTTTTCTTTTTACATGTTTGAACCCCAAATATTTTAATTCTTCTAATCTTCGTAAAATTCATCTAATTTAGACGAAATCCCAAAATCTTTAATGAAAATCCCACACATATGAGCGACACATGCATATTTTGAGGGTCAAATTGTCCTTTCACTTCCTTCACTTGTGTATGTGACGTAGCGGAAGTACAACGAAAACTATTATCAATTATTGAATTGCACACGATTGTCAAACGATAACCTTCTACAACCCGTTGATTCTACGAATACCAGGAAATAGGCAACAAAATTCTAATTCAGAGAATTTTGGAAAATAAAAAAAGTCTATTATTCATCAAAACTGCTGCTTCCCATCATAATAAACGTTTAAATAACAAAACCCTAAATGCGGAATCCAAAACAGAAAAGGAAAACTAATAAGGAAAATTATAAAAATAACCCGAAAATGATAAAATGTAATTTTGAAGGCCTAAACGATGGAATTTAACCAAAAAAACCCTACAGTTCACAAGCAAAATGCTAGTGACTTTTGATCGTTGACCCGTTTCCAATGAAATTAGGCTTCGAAAACGCGAAAATCCGACACTCCAAACTTGACAGAAATTACCAAATTGCCACTGGATCAAATCTTTCCATAATCTATCAAATCTTTCCATAAACTGGATCAACTCTATCAAATCTTTCCATAAACTGACACGCTTGCTCTTCAACCGCATCATTCTCCCCAGGGTGGACAGAATTCACCCTCGAATTGTCATCATCAGAAGAATCACCTGTGTAAGGAATCAAATGCTTGACATTAAAAACATCCGTTGTACGAATATGACTCGGCAGTCGCAAGCGATATGCATTAGGATTGATCTTCTCAATGATTTCCACTGGCCCAATCTTCTTGGCAGACAACTTATTATAGTCACCTGCAGAAAATCTATCCTTAGTAAGAACAACCCACACATACTCTCCCACTTCGAATTCAACATGACGCCGTTTCTTATCAACATCTTGTTTATACTTGCTCGTAGTGTAAGATTCCCAACTTTTTAATAAATAAAATTGAATTTTCTCTATTCATTATCTAAAAGTAATAAGGTGATAATTTGATATAATACTTTGGTTATGGGTGAAATGTGTAAATTTTGCAAAATAAGCAAGTGATTATAAAATATTCATTGTTGTTTGGGAATATTCGCTTTAGTCGTGGAATATTCTTCTTTGTCGAAAAATATTAAATGCGACGCCTATGCGATCATTTAATGGGTCCCATAACGAAAAACGGTCGGATGAAGAAAACGACAAGTTTGGGTTTTTATAAATAACGACGTAGTTGTTACCGTTAACACTGTTGGAATACCCGGTGGTTAAAATATAGTAATATGTGTAGTTGCACAAGATGGCGCACGGTATTGCATGCAGTGTTGTTAGATTATTGATTCTTACGTGAAGAAGACACTACTTTCGATAATTATTACGGTAATTCTTCGCTCAATATTTTATTTTATTGATTCAATAATTGCTACGTTAATATTTTATATTATTGTTGTTTCAATAATTGTCACTGCACAGTATCTCCATTATCAAATCAATAATTCATATTATTTGAATAATATTGTTAGATAACATTATTGGCGATGTCTAAGGAAGTTCTGTCTAAGGAAAGGGGTTTGGTCATCTAATTGCGCGCCAATAAGGAGAAATCCTTATCGAAAAGCCCCATCTTTTCTGGGAACGACCTGGTTGTCATAATTGTGATTCTGTAATATTATTTTCAAATAATTAATTATTTATTTATATGATAAGGAAATATTTATTATATGTGGATGGATAGGGAAATATTTATTTTGTGTGGATATAAATGAAGTAATTAATGCTGAGGTGTTTTATCAATATTTTTGTTGGAATAGAGGTGTTGAAAATCGTCCGTATGTGAATTTCGATAATTTTTCGTTTGGAATTTGGAAAAACTAAAATCTACAAAGTTGTAGAGAATTTAATTTCCTATGGAATAGACATAAAATTCGTATTTTCTAATAAAGGGCTATTTATTATGAATTATTGAAGTTTCGGAAATAAATATTTTTATTAAAATTATGGGTGAGACCCACTTTTATTTTTTGTAAAAACATGTGCTGAAAATTTTTGTTCAAAGGTGGAGTGCTTGTCTTGGTCTTGGCATAGGTAGAAGAAAAAAATAATAATATTATTTTATTATTTTAGTCTGATTTGGCGTTCTGGCATTTTCTTATAAATAGGTGCTTAGGTTAGAATTGAAAATCATATCAGAAACATAAGTTTTCTCTCTCTATATTATCGAGCGTATTTTTGTGAGTATTTAGATACTTTGAGAGTTGATATTCAGTGCAAGTTTCCTTCGACATTACGTCCGATATTCCAGTCAGAAGTACTGTTCTTTTGAGGTAAGGATGTTATTTTCTTCGTAAATGATGTTATTATTTCAATATCATTAATTATACGGAAATATTGGTATAATTTTATTGTGGAATTTCTACCTTTTTCATGTCGGGGTTACTATTCACGTATACGACACTATTCACGTATACGCCATTATTCACAAATACGACACTATTTGTGACGCCCCCAAAATCGGTATACATCACATATTCTGAGTCGCCAAATACATGGTACAAAATTCAAATACAACTTAATTATACAACAGTCGTGTAAAATACGACTAAACATATGTTGTGAGTTTTAATACAAATATTATCATCTAGACAATATACAAACTCAATGGGGTCCTCATTACATTTATTATCACACTATTTCATAGAATAGTGAGGACTACTAATACTATTATCTGGACCATCACTCTGTTCCCCGACTAGTCCCTGCTACGTTCTCATTTCCTGAAGAGAACAATGAAAGCAAAATGGTGAGCTCAACTAGCCCAGTAAGAAATATTATGACTAAGATAATGCAGAATAAATTATCATTAGCCTTCAACAGTGTTAAACAGATAAAATAACAAACATCAAGTTTAACTGCAGCGGAACAAGCAATCCATTAGAAGAGTCAAGTAGAGAATAAAATCTACTATCTTCTACGATTTAAAAGGTTTTTCATGACTTTTATCGCTGAGACTCAGCTTAAAGAATCCACATCATCCCTGCACTACGGCCAAGTATATTCATTAGTATCACAACCACAAATTATCCATGCACCACAGTCAAGGATATTCGTGTATTCATCAATGGTCATGATCATGCCAACAACTGTCCATCAATGCACTACGAATCAATGAGGACTTTTTCCACATCATTTGTAACATTACGGTCATGATTACAATCAATAATCCTCAGTCATAATCATACCAAGTCCATCTATGTACTACGTGCCACGATGACTTTCAATATAATATAAACATGAGGATGATGACAATGATATAAGAATTCAATAAAATAAGTTCAAGAATTAATTTATCCAAGAACTAATAATGTCCAAATTGTCAACATGATACTTCTTTGTAGAGTAGCACTCAAGAATGCTCGAAAGAATATTTTCATGAAAAGATACTGGATGAAGCGCAAATATCAAGGATATTTCACTAATTTCATGGAGTATAAAAGTCAAAACTTTAACTAACTGAGTATAATAAAGAATGGAATAACAAAAGAAATCACCGGGCATGCGATAGATAGCATGAGGCGAGTTATTCCAACGAGAATAATAAATAATGGAACCGGTCGTGCGTAGCCTTGCCGCAGCGGCAGATATTCCAACGAATAATAAATAATGGAACCGGTCATGCGTAAACGCACCGCAGCATGATATTCCAAATGAATAATAAATAATGGAACCGGTTCATGCGTAAGCAACGCATGGCAGGATGTTCCAACAGAATAATAAATAATGGAACAATGTAAGAATTTCACCAAGTATAGGGTATCCGTGATACTGAGTTATTCCAATGAATAATAAAGAATGGAATGACAAAAGAATTTCACCAATAAGAAAGAAGGAATACCCCTAACGAGTACAACAAATAATATCCCTTACCGTAAAAAAGAAGAGTATTTTTGATTTGGTAGGCGATGATATACTCAAAGAAAACTTGCACTACGCTCAAAGCTTTCTTAAACTCTAAAGAAATACGCTCAAGATTATAGAAGAAGAACTCTCTCTATAGTTTCTCTCTAGAGTTTTCAAGAATTAAATAAGAAATAATGAAGGAATGAGCTTTTATTTATA
This sequence comes from Panax ginseng, assembly GCA_020205605.1. NCBI lineage: Eukaryota > Viridiplantae > Streptophyta > Magnoliopsida > Apiales > Araliaceae > Panax > Panax ginseng. The sequence goes on from CM035127.1 coordinate 67,713,323, forward strand.
GAAGAATGGATTGCGTAGTAACTAATTCATGAACGGTCCAGATTGATTTACTTTAAGCGGATGGTCAGTTGGTTTATAATAAAATATAATATATTCTATTTATAATCTAATAAAATGAATAATTTTATAAAAGTATTATGTTTTATATAAAAAGATTTTACTATCTGAATACTATATCACAAGCCTTTATGAAAACACTATGCATAATAAAATATAATATATTCTAATTATTGTCTAATAAAAAATGTATAACTTTGTAAAAGTATTTTGTTTTATATAAAAAGATTTTACTATTAGTCTAATAAAACGAATAACTTTATAAAAGTATTACATTTTATATAAAAAGCTTTTCCATTTTTATTACATTAATAATACTAATAAAACAAAACTCATCATCATTATTATAATTCACAATATTAATCGACTAGTTCGTTCCTCGGAAAGAGGGGCTTTCAATAAGGATTTCTCCCCATTGGCGCGAATTAGGTGACCAAACCTCTCCTATGTAACTTACAGACATCGTTAATATTGCAAATAATAATATTAATAACTTTGTCATCTCAATTATTAATTATAAAATATTGACAATAATTGAATCAAATAACGTGAGATCTTATCAAAGAATTCTTTGTAATAATAATTGAACAAAATTGAGTGACTTCTCACGTAAGCATCAATAATCAATACAGGTAATATTCTTTATGCGACTTACGCCGTATTCTTGTACTTTTAACACCGGGTGTTTCAACGATTAACAGTAAAACTTCCTGTGATTATTTTCATAAAAATATTTTTATGTCGTTTTCTCAATCGACAATAATTCCGTTGTGGGGTCCACCAATGATTGTGCCATTGTACGAATATTTCTGTTTAAAACGAATATTCCCCGACCAATCGAATATTATATAACAACTTGCTTGCTTTGCAAAATTTATAAATATTATCCACAACTATAACATTATATCAAATTCATTCCATAATATTCAAAAATGATATTTATAGAAAATTCATCTTTATTCATAAAAGTTGGGGTCTTACACTATTCACAAAAAAATAAATTTTTCGTTCTTTGTCCAAGTTGTCTATTGTGGTTACTATCTTTGATTGTATCCATGTTTTGATCTTTATTTTTTGAATTATGCTCCACAATTGATTATTATGGAGTATTTTTGAACTTGGATAAACTGTAGTACGAATCCCTAATATTTGTCCTTTTGTCTTATTGGATTCATTTTCTTTTAAGATAGTTTTCATCATTCTCAGTCCTAAATGATGATATTACTGAATATCTCTGGCATGTAGTGCAAAGATGAATGATTAACTGATGAATATCTTTGGCCCGTAGTGCAAAGATGAACAAGTGTTGAGATGAACATGACCAACTGGTGATACAAATGAATATCTTTGGCCTGTAGTGAAAAGATGAATATTTGATTCAAGATGTATATTGATTGATGTTACAGGGATAAAATATTGATGATAGACTTTTAAATCTTAGAAGATAGTAGAATTCATTCTGTACTTGACTCTTCTAATGAATTGTTGTTTCCGCTGCATTTGTTGATCTGAAACTTGTTGCCTATTATATTTTATCAGATTTTTTCCTGTTGAAGACTAATGATAAATTTGTTGTATATTATCTTAGTTATAATATTCTTTACTAGGCTAGTTGAGCTCACCATTTTCCTTTTTGTTCCATTTTCCTTCTCAAGAGGTGAGAATATAGCGGGAACTAGTCGGGGTGTGGAGTGATGTTTCTAGTCAGTTGTTTTAGCAGTCCTCACTATTTTATAAAATAGTGTGATAATAATTATAATGAGGACTCCTTTTGAGTTTGAATATTGTCTATTAGATAATATTTGTATTTAAACTCACAGTATATGTGTTGTCGTATTTTGCACGACAATTGTATTAATGAAGTTGTATTTATTTCTGTACCATGTATTTGGCGACTCAGAATGGGTGATGTATACCTATTTTGGGAGCGTCACAGTTGGTATCAGAACTTAGGGATATGGTCTCTGGCGGAGATCGGGGAATAGAACTAGGAGGGGAGAGACGAGTAAATCATTCGCTAGTGTGTCTTACCTAAGCTTATTTGATATTTAATTGGTCGGTCAGAATATAGGGATAATATGTGGCATGTTAATTTGTTTAATTAACCCTTGTTTTATGACAGTATTTGAGAATGGCAGCTGAAAATGTTAACAATGGAGTGAATGAGACCGTGGAAACACCTTTAATCACTAACCAGGGGAACGTGCAATAGGAAGGCAATATTCCTCCTGTAAACAACACTACCGAACAAACGATGAGTGATGGAATGTTTAGAAGCTTTTTGCAGTTCATGCAAAATCAGACGAGGGAGACTCGTGTACAAAAGACGGGTGGAAATAATAACAACGCGTGGCTTGTCACAGCTAAGTAGTTTAAAGAGTTGGGACCACCAGAATTTGTAGGAAAGCCAGATTCGATCAAGGCGGAAACGTGGGTTAAACAAATTACCAAGATATTTGATGTCTTGGGATGCACGGAGGAATAGAAGGTTCCATTCACCACCTTTATATTCCGTGGTGAGGCAGACTGCTGGTGGGAGTCTGTGAAGTGTACCCAGCCAGCCACACTCAATATATCTTGGGAAACGTTTCAAAAACTATTTAATGACAAGTACTTTCCTGAAAGTATTCGTCATATGAAGGAGATAAAGTGTATTAGACTGGAACAAAACAACATGACGATGTCCCAGTACGAGGCGAAGTTCGCGGAGTTATCCAGGTTTGCACCTCATTTGGTAGAGAATAAGGAACGTATGACGCAGATGTTTCTGAGAGGTATGAAACCCGAGATTCGGCAATATCTTATTTCTCACAAATTTTCTCTATATTCAGATGTTGTCAACATGGCTCAATTATTAGAGAGAAATAATAAGTATGTTCAACCGAGGGACCACAACCAGGGTCATACCAGTGGCAGCAGCCATTAGAGCAATGATAACCAACGGGGAGGAAAGAATACGGACAAAGGCGGTAACCACTCGGGTGGTAATCGTGGCCATGATAATAGAAGAAGCGAGTCGGGAGGAGATTTCAAAAAGAGAAGGTACAATAATGATAACGTGAAGACGTAAGCACCAACATCAACTGTTTCTAAGGCAGGAAAACGATCACTGGTTGTTTGTTATAAATGCAAGAAAGAGGGACACATCAGCCCAAACTACCCACAATAATCCAAGGTGTGTTATAACTGTGGAAAGGAAGGTCATATAGATAGAGATTGTCTTATAGCGAAACCAAGTCCAACGAGGATGGTGACTCCAAAGGCTGTCCCGGACAAGTCAAAGTCAGTGATTCTTGGAAGAGCGTTTATTGTGACTGCCCAAAACGCAAACCCGAACGAGGTGATCACGGGTAAGTTAATCATAAATTCTTACGAAGTTTATACCTTATTAGATACCGGTTCTACCCATTCTTTTATCTCTTCTACTTGTGCTCAACGTTTGAATTTGACTCCGGAGAAATTAGACTTTGACTTATCTGTTGAGACTCCGTTAGGAGAAACTTTCATTACATCTACTGTTTATAAATCTTGCTTGATCCAAGTTGGTACTGTTAGTTCCCACTAGGCACAATAGATCTAGAAGGGGGGGTTGAATAGATCCTTTTTATTTTGAATACTTTTCTCTTTTATTTTGTATTGTTATTAAATTAGCATATGACAAACATAAGAATCTTTTCAAGCACATCGGAATAAGTAAAAGATCCCCACATACATTGTTAAATAGAGAGTTAGTTCAATTTGTAGCGGTTAAAACATACATAATGATTATAGCAGCTTAATAGACATAATGTAAATGACATAATGTAAAAGACATAAGGGGTTTAAGTGGTTCGGAGACTCAAGCTCCTAATCCACTTTTACGCTTTCAACTAGCGATTTCCACTAAGGAAGGCGGCACCACTCGAATCACTACGATTCCTTCAAGGCCGTGACCTTGGGACTCCGATTCACTAAGAACTCTTCAAGGCCAAAGAACCTTGGAACGTCTCTAGTTCCCTAGAACTCTTCAAGCCCAAAGAGCTTGAAACTTCATTTAGTCCCTCCGGAGAAGGACCCCTTAGGCCTTGGCTTCTTATTGAGTTATTTATTGGATTTGGTACTGAGCTGCTAAGATGTCTTTATGCTTTGAACATCTTCTGTACTTAGCAGCTTGGCGTGATCATCCTTGAAGTGCAGTTGAGTGTTGCATGATGCTTAGCTTCTTCAGTTACTCAACCTCCTCTGATGATCCCTTGATGAACTGCCTTGAAGATCATTCCTCTTGATACGTGATGGCTGCACATGATGGGTTTCCAAGATGACTGTAAGCCCTTCTGTTAAGTACTTAGAAACTTTCTTATGCTTGCCACCATGATGACGTTTGTGATCTCCCTTTTTGATACTTGATGCCTTCTCATGATGGACTTGCTAAGATGACTGTAAGCTCTTCTCTATGGTACTTAGAGTCTTCCCATGATGGTCATCAAGATGACATGACACTCTTCTTTCTCTAGGCAGTTCAGAACACTCTTTATGTAGTAGAACTCTCACTTCTACATTATAGAACTCTCACTTCTACTTCTTTCTTTGTCTGTCTCTAAGTGTTCTTGGTGGATCGTAGAGTGAGCCTTCAGACTCACTATCTCACATGGTTTAGAACAGTCCACCGTTACTCCAAACTCGGAAACTCCAGCAACCCTCGATCTTTGAAGCTCTTGCTGATTTATACTCCTTCCCAATCCTTCAGTTGGAAAGTAGTCATTGAAATTTATTCAAATATCTCCACAGATCTCGAGTTGACTGAGGTAGACTGCAAATGTGGCATGTTATACTTTTCTGATACTGCAGTCTACTATTTCACCTACCCCGTCAGAGATGTCACTTTAATGTCTTGGGCAGGTTGAAGACTTTATTTCCTCCTTCTGATTTCTCGATCAGAGGTTGTCCTTTTGCATCGATGCTCTCAATATGCTCTTGTCCGAATATTACCCTTCAGATTGAACCGTTGCAAATGCTTCAGTCTTCAGCTATTTGAACTTTACGATTCTGATGCATGTCTTCATAGGACCTGATCGTAGTGTCATGTTGACTGATAGAGACAACACTACGATCTTGAAGAGTGTTGATTGGATCTTCAATGTAGAACACCTCTTCTTTCTTTTGTGCAGTGCTTCAACACTTCTGTTTGCCTCAACAGCTCTCAGATACTGATGACTTGACTTCTTTGTTATGGCCCCTTCTGAATAGCAAGACACTTCAGATTTGTGGCGTGTCCAGCTCGCTTTCTCCTTGTGATCTCCCGTTCACTTATCATCAATGGACTGACCCAATACTTAATCACTTTAGCCTTGTTCTTCAGAAGCTGTCCAGTATCTCTGTATGCACTTCATCAGTTCTTTATTTGTTTGACAAACACTACGATCTTGATTGCTTCCAAGATCGTTGTCTTCTATCTTGCTGATACCATGACACTTAGCGACTTTCCTTAGTCGATTCCATCAAGTCTTCTTCTGATCTCCTTGTGGAAGACTTCATCTAGAATGGCTTCACAACTCAATCTTGATGCTGATTGGGTTGGTGCTTAGATCTTCTGTTAGCTTGCATGCCATTCGTTGAGTGCTCTCTGGTTTCCTTCATGATGGGATGTATCTTTGCAGTGCCAACCAGAGGCTTCATTCCTTTGGATATTCTGGGAGTGCTCATTCGTTGAGAATCGTATTTTCTCTACGATTCTATCTTGGCATTGTGAGCACATCTGTTGAGGTCTTAGTTCTTCACTCTACGATTCTGCTTTGGCTGTGCAGACACTACGACTTCGAGATTAGATCTTAACACTCTACGATTTCTGCCTTGTGCTTGTTATCTTCATCTGATCTTGCTCGACTACGATCTTTGCCTCTAGTATGATCAGTAGACTCTACGACTCTGAGTGTAGTCTATGATTCTTGACTTGGCTTTGGCGAGATACTTGGTCGACTCAGAGGCGGAGTTGTCTCACGATTCTCGAACATGACTTCCTCAAAGATACTCTTCGTCCCCCGAGGAAGTTCTCCTCACACTACTTCGATCCTTCCTCGCCTCTCCGACGATCCTATGAACTCCGAGATCTACTATCTTGCAGACTACGATTACGCCTCGATAGCTCTCGAGTTTTCCTCGACTCTCCGGCAAGCGGATTACGATTTCAGTGCGGTCTTTCGATGATCGAGACAAGCCTATCTATTACATCATAAGATCAACCTAACATGCTTGATCTTTCTATGTTTATAGTCCTTGTACATCATTTCTTTTTAAGGACTTTATAAAGTTTGTTTTTGCTTATGTAGGATCAACCTTACATACTTGATCAATTCATTCTAAGTCCTTGTACACATGTTTCTATTATCTATCAAAGAACTTTATGACTTTTACGTATGCAAGCATACTTTCTATTCATTCATTCATATATCATCAATCAAATCATATATAAGCAGGAATAACATTCACATGCATATTCCCCACAATCTCCCCTATTTGATTATGATAAAAAATAATAAGTGCATATGCATGTTATGAATGAATCTTATATACAGTGAGCAGCTGTATTTCTAAAACAGATAATCATGAATGTCATTTATAATGATGTGGAATTTAATACATTGACATTTTACATCCTGGATCCAGAACATACCTAACTAGTTAGAGATGTACCTCTTTTGGCTCCATGTATGTTTCCAGGATTTTGTTGATCAACTATTCATCTGGATTGTTCTGCTCGCTCCTGCTCCCCCTCAGATGTATGCTTCTCTTCTCCTTCTGGCTCCCCCTCAGCTTCAGCATACATAGGTTCATCATTCTTCGTCTCCCCCTCAGAAGATGACTCTGCCTCTTTTTCTGCTATCTTCTTCTTTGACTTCTTCTCTCCTTTCCTTCTGCTCTTCTTGCTCTTCTTTGAAAGCCTCTTGCTCTGCCTCTTTCTATGCCTCTTTTTCTCCCCCTTTTTGTTATCAATCATTTGGGAGAGCTGCTCCATGTTGGACATAAGCTGCTCCATCAGGTAGGAGGAATTGGCAACTTCAAACTTGAGTTCCTGTTGGCCTAGCTCAAATTGCACTGAGAAAGACTACTTCATATTGTCAATCTTGTTAGAGAGGATTTGGATCTGCTCTTCACTGCCCTTTTTTGCTTGTAGTGCATCTGCCTTCTGATCACTCATGACCTTCAGATAGATGGTATCTCTCTCTTTGAGTTTGAGAGATATATTAGCTATAGTAGCTTGAAGTCTGTTTTGGAATGAATTATCTCCTGCTGCTGTCAGCTTCTGTGACTCTTCCGTGATTAGAGATATTTTCTCAATCAGTTCATCAGAATTTTTCATCAGCTCCTTCTCCACAGATACTTGATCATCTGGTTAAGCAGTCTCCTGTCGAACATTAGATTGAACTCTACGATCTGCATCCTTGATATGATTTTCAAAGGTGTTGAGAATCAAGAATCGTTGAGTTCCAATCATTGAATTGAGGATGAAGGAATGTCTGTCGAGAAGGTGCTTGAGCGGATGGAGGCTTCGGTATTGAACTTGAACACCATCGGTAGTAGAGTGAATGCACTCTCGATCATCTCTTTGGTCATGATCCTTCTTCCCGAGAGTCCACTCTACGATCGTGGGGATATAGTGATCATTGCCAAGCATGTCTGTAGACCTTGTAGTGAGGCTGGTTTGTGATCAATTTGGTGGCAAACTTCTTCACCCTTGGGAAGTTTTGTGCTACCAGCTCCATGCTTGGAAAATAAGAGTAGCACCAGCTGAAGCAACTTGCATCCTTTTCAGTATGTGCTTTTAGCCAAGGCATCCACTTGAAGAACCATCTCATAAGTAGATCATCAGGATTGTAGAGGATGGTTGTGCAGTCTAGCTCCATATTGTTCCAGTTTTTGACCATATCAAAGGTAGTCATCCGTACCACCTTGGCAGTTCATCTCCATAGTTCACCCATCTTTCTGGTGATTCATTCGTGACTTCTACCACTATTCTCCTGGTGAATTTTGCTGGAGAGAGGACATGATAGAATTCTGGTTCCTCTGATTCCTGATTTTCAGAATTGGAATCATTTTCCATTTCTTCTCTTTCGGAGCCTGAACCATTTTGATCATTTCCAACAGTGAATCCTTCTTGCTGCATTTCATTTCCAGAATCTTCTTCAGCAAGATCTTCCTCTGATTCATCTTCTTCACCACTGGTTCTATCTTTAGCACTTTCATCCTTTGATACAAACTCATCATCACTTAGTTCAATGATAGCACTTGAGTGATCACTTCTCTTTTTAGAGGCAAATTTGGCTCGCAGTCTATAGCTCTTCCTTCTTGTTGGAAGTTCAGCTACAGGAGTTTTAGACTCTTCTTCCTCTTCAGATTCTGAAGCCTTTGGATCATCAGACGAACTTCCTTGAGGTTTAGCACTAATAGGGGCAGTCCCTTCTTCTTTGGACTCATCATTTTTTGACCTATCATCTGGGCTTGTTGGGGCAATTGCATTTGGGGATTGAGTTTGGTCATCTTGAATCTTTTCTTCATCATCAGAGTGCATGCTCTGAGGATTAGCCACCGGGCTTGAGCTTCTTCATCAGCAGATGCTGCATTTTCATTCATTAATCCAAATTTCACCTTCATCATTGGATTTGGTCTCATGAGGACTCAAATTTTGAGATTGTCAGTTGCCTTTTCTTCTTCTGATTCTACATCCTCCTCCTCATCAGATGTACTATCTCGGGAAACTGAGGCTGGTTTGTTTACCACTTTAGCTTTCTTTTGTGATGGCCCTTGAAGCAGTCTGTTGCTTCTTCTCTTGGTGGTTTCTGCAGTCAGGACTTTTTCTTCTTTATCCTTGTCTTTGGTGGAGAGACTTCTTGGCGGGGCCTTAGTTTTCTTCACACCTCTGATCTCTTCTTGGCTGGTGTGGTTGCCGCTAGTACAGAGTTATCAGACTCAGAGCTTTCTACCTCTTCTTTGCAGAAGCCCTGCTGCTGCTCCCTGTTGTCAGTCTTCTATTTTCCTTGGGGTTTTTCTTCCAATTTACAAACAGTTGTGGAGACATCACTTTGTGAACATTCAGAGGCTCTCCTTCATCATCCTTGATCTTGCCTCCCATCTTCTTCTTCATTACAATGCTCAGCAGTCTTCCATGAAACACCTTTGTCAAGGGTTTTTCTGTGGACTTCTTCAACTCAGCCTTTTCTACCCATTTGGAGATTTGATCAAACAGGACAACTCCAAAGTTAATTCATTTCTTCAGAACTATTGCTGACATAATCTTCAACTGCTGATCAAGCACAGTATCATGTGCAGTATCCTTGCATAATATACATTTGCCCACTATCTCTGCAAGGAACTCGAACTCCTCTGGAAACTCCTTCTTCTTCATGTCCTTCAGATTAGGGTTTCTTTGGTACCCCATGATCTCCTTCGCTTATTCCGTATCGATATTATCAAGGCTCTTCAGTCCTTAGTCAGGAAAGCCTAAGCATTGATTGATGTCAGAAGATTTCAGCTTTAAAGACTGACCTTTGACCTTGGCAGAAAGGATTCTGGAGTTTATAGAAGCATTTGAGTAGAACTCTTTAACCAGGTCAACATATACTCGAGTGCTTGCCTCAAGACATTCTGAGAATCCAACTTTCTTAACAAGTTAGAGAATGTCTCTGAACTTCTTTTCGAATTTCTCAAATGACTTGGTTCCGAGCTGAATGCTAGTGATTACTTGCCAATCTTCCATTTGAATTGTTCGAGGAATATGGGTATATGATTCAGAGGATTCTATGAGAGATGGCTGATTGTGATTTGTGTAAGATTAATAGATTTTGGCTTCGATGATGATTCTAGGGTTTGAAAATAGGAGGGAGAAAAGTTCGATGGTTTTGATAACTGTTTGCAGATTTTGAATTTGTCTTAATGACAGTTCCTTCTAACTCTGCATAATCAGTGATGTGTCAACCAACCATTGGTTGCACGATGTCCAGTAATGAGCTGTAACTCCCCATAACTTTTCAGTTAGATATTTCTTTCAAAAGAGTAGACGTTTTATTGACATGGATTGACCGTTGACCTCTTTGGTTCGTAGAGTAGCATGGTAAGGCAGCTATGGACTCTACGTTTTCCTTTGTTGACTCAACGATCAACTTTTGAGAGATGCTGTAGTGGATGGTTTTGACATTTATCCTCATTTTGATGCACACAACTTGATCATCGATATATTCGAACTTATCTCCTCATAATCTGAATGGTTGAGCAATTGTCCCATTTTCCAAGCTCCTTGTGAACTGGAGTATCCTCTGGTAGGACTGCGATCGTCGAGTCTGCTTCTGTGATCGCTAAGGTTGCACTACGATCGTGGATTTCTCTTCAACCTCGACTCTACGATCGTTGACTGACTTGGTCCTTGAGATGAACTTTACTTAGCATTCCTTCTGGGTCAAGGTAGCTTAGGAAGGGCCAACCTCTTAGAGTGAGCTAAGGGTCAGGTTTGTCCCTGAGGCGCTTTTCAGATGAAATACTTTTGAAGTAATTTGCAATGATATCTCATTCGACCTTTTCTGGTGGGGAGGTCCTCTGCCAACTTTAGACAGTTGCATTTGCTGTAATCGTGGTGTCCTCCTGTTCTTACACTACGATTGGATGTTTGATCGCAGGCACTCCACGATGTTGGGTTGGGTGGCTGATAGGTTATCAGTAGTACGTTTTGAGACGTTCCTACTGACTATGGATCTTCATTTGGTTCATCAGCCACAAAGTTTTGGGACTTTATCGCTGGTACATTTCTTCATAGTATATCTCAGTGCTGTTGTTTCTTAACAGATCACTGCTCCCCCATGGTTGATGCTGTCTTCTCAAATAGATGTGATTCCCTTTTCTTTATGTTCATTAGAAGGCAGCCTTGCATATCTTCTTCTGACCAGAATCACCATTATCACTTAAATCTCCTTGTATCGTAGGCATGGATATTTTCAGGACTGATCACTCTACGATCATTTGACATCACTACGAACGTAGTCTTCTTTGACAGTCTTGTGCTTGCTGAGTTTTGCTTCCACGATGAGTTCCTCTAGACTGATGCTCGATGATCCTCTGATGTGAACTTCTTTGAGGATTCTTCAAATATAGCATGCTTTGCCTTATTTGAGCATATAAAACCCTTTTCATCTTTGGTTGCATGGCCTACTTCCATATACAAATTAGCAGCCATGTGAGCTTCATTCAGGTTAGCTCAGTGGGTCTTCGAGGATAGGCTTGGACATATAGGAATTTTATCAGAATCATTTCTAAACAGTCTTTATCCTTCTGCTGGTTGAGTCTTCTTGTCTGAAGTCTTCTGCTTCAGCATTCCTTAGTGTGGTTAGACAGACCAAGTACCTGCATGTTAGATACATTTCTATTTTTGGTACCCACAATTAAATGGGTCCTGCTAGGTTAGTTTTCTAAACCCCTGTTCCTCATATTTGGATAATCATCACATTTATCACCAACAGTCATATTCATGCATGCACCTAGTTTTAGATAATACATTTTGAGATGCATGAAGGTGAGTGTGTATAAGATTTGTCATTTTAATAACACATTCTTTCTCTTTGATGGTTTTATCGTTTGCTAGGTTATGTTCACAATGTTTGAGTGTTCACAGAGTGAAAATCAACTCTACTATTTATGTGTATCTTGTTGATTCATGGAGGTGATCAATTTTTACAAATCATCAAAATACACTTGTAGAACTGATCATACTCTGTGGGTTATCAAACATTTAGAACATAGGTTTTTACATACATACTAACCCATCAGCAAAGATTACTCCACATAAAAATTGATTTAACCTTTGATATGCTTATGACCTATTTCAGATTTCTTTCAAGATGTCATCTTCAACCTAAAACTTGGGTGGAGAGAAAGTTTGTATACATTTGAATTTCCATCCTCGGGTATTTTCTCTCTTCACCTTTTTAGGTAGATTATGACTCCTTAACATAATATTGTTATAGTTCATAAGAAGGTGCATTTATGTTGTACACAAGTATAATAGTGAGGAACCGTACCTTTTTACTGTTAGTTTCTTAACAGTTATTTATCTTTAATATACTGAGTTTAGGTATTGATGTGCATAGCTTCACATTTGCTCCTGACAGCTTGTTGCTCTTGTTGGCCTTTAATCAATCAGTCGTGGTCTTGAAGATGCAGACTAGGAGAATCTCAGCATCTTTAGTTCTTTAACATCTTTCAGTTTAGAAGGTTTACATCCAGTTGCTGGTTGGCCAGACACAAGTTTGAGAAGTTCTTCTTTCTTCTCTGGATAAGCATTTCTTTGCATGTATGGCCTTTTCATCTTTTCAGGTTGGAGGATGTTTGACTCTTTTCTGTGGATGTCTCTTGAGCTTTCTAGCCTGGTCGTCAAACTACAAGATTGACTACAAGCAAGGATTGGTCTTGTTGATATAATAGTCAAGAACGTGGACCAATCTGAGCAGCTTCAGGTGTATATACACATTTAACATGTACACAGTATTTCCAACAAGTGAGCTCATCTACATATAGCAAGTGACTTACTACTAAACTAAGTTTAGAACAATGTTTGTGTCTGGGATCAGACTCAAAGCGATTAGCTTTTGAATATAGCATGAGAACCTGCTCTGATACCAATTGTTAGTTCCCAATAGGCACAATAGAGGGGGGGGGGGGGGTTGAATAGATCCTTTTTATTTTGAATACTTTTCTCTTTTATTTTGTATTTCTATTAAATTAGCATATGACAAACATAAGAATCTTTTCAAGCACAGCGGAATAAGTAAAAGATCCCCTTCATTGATATATTCATAATTATACATACATTGTTCGTAGAGTTAGTTCAGTTATAAGCAGTTAAAACATACATAGCAGTTATAGCAGTTAATAGACATAATGTAAATGACATAATATAAAAGACAAAAGGGGTTTTAAGTGGTTCAGAGACTTAAGCTCCTAATCCACTCTTCTGCTTTCAACTAGCAGGATTTCCACTAAGGAAGGGCATCACCCTGAATCACTACGATTCCTTCAAGGCCAGCAGCCTTGGGACTCCAGTTCACTAAGAACTCTTCAAGACCAGTAGCCTTGGAACGTCTCTAGTTCCCTAGGAACTATTCAAGCCCAGCAGGCTTGGAACTTCATTTAATCCCTCCGGAGAAGGACCCCTCAGGCCTTGGCTTCTTGTTGAGTTGTTTGTTTGTTTGTTTGTTGGATTTGGTACTGAGCTGCTAAGATGTCTTTATACTTTGAACATCTTCTGTACTTAGCAGCTTGGCGTGATCATCCTTGAAGTGCAGTTGAGTGTTGCATGATGCTTAGCTTCTTCAGTTACTCAACCTCCTCTGATGATCCCTTGATGAACTGCCTTGAAGATCATTCCTCTTGATACGTGATGGCTGCACATGATGGGTTTCCAAGATGACTGTAAGCCCTTCTGTTAAGTACTTAGAAACTTTCTCATGCTTGCCACCATGATGACGTTTGTGATCTCCTTTCTTGATACTTGATGCCTTCTCATGATGGACTTGCTAAGATGACTGTAATCTCTTCTCTATGGTACTTAGAGTCTTCCCATGATGGTCATCAAGATGACATGACGCTCTTCTTTCTCTCGGCAGTTTAGAACACTCTTTATGTAGTAGAACTCTCACTTCTACTTCTTTCTTTGTCTGTCTCTAAGTGTTCTTGGTGGATCGTAGAGTGAGCCTTCAGACTCACTATCTCACATGGTTTAGAACAATCCACCGTTACTCTAAACTCGGTAACTCCAGTAACCCTCGACCTTTGAAGCTCTTGCTGATTTATACCCCTTCCCAATCCTTCCGTTGGAATGTAGTCGTTGAAAGCTATTCAAATATCTTCACAGATCTCGAGTTGACTGAGGTAAACTGCAAATGTGACATGTTATACTTTTCTGACACTGTAGTCTACTATTTCACCTACCCTTGGTCGGCTCGTAGGCAGGCTGTCTCTACGATTCTGAACATGACTTCCTTAGCAAACTACGTCCCTGAGGAAGTTCTCCTCGACACACTACGATCCTTCCTCGTCTCTCCTAACAGTCTACGAACTCCGAGATCTACTATCTTGTAGACTACGATTCTGCCTCGATAGCTCTCGAGTTTTCTTTGACTCTCCTAGCAGACTACAATTTCTGGTGCAGTGCTCGACGATCAGACAAGCCTATCTATTACAACATAAGATTAACCTAACATGCTTGATCTTTTTATGTTTATAGTCCTTGTACATCATTTCTTTTTAAGGACTTTACAAAGCTTTTTGCTTATGTAGGATCAACCTAACATACTTGATCAATTCATTCTAAGTCCTTGTACACATGTTTCTATTATCTATCAAAGGACTTTACAGCTTTTCTATATGCAAGCATACTTGCATATTCATTCATATATATCACAATCATATCATATATAAATAGGAATAACATTCACATGCATATTCCTGACAGGTACCATCACATTACCTGTCGATCTTATTTCTTTGAAAATACTTGCATTTGATGTGATTTTAGGGATTGATTGGTTAACTATTCATCATGCCAAAATTGATTGTTTTCGTAAGGTTGTTAGTTTTCATATTCCTAACCAACCTGTTATGCGAATTCAAGCAACCAAACCACTAAAGTCAATCACTGTCATATCAAGCCATAAAACTATTCGTTTATTGAAAAACGGATGTCAAGATTTCTTAGCCCATGTCACGGACTTGAACAAAAACACGTCAGATTTGAATAATATTTCTGTTGTTAGTGAATTTCCTGACGTATTTCCTGAAGAACTTCCCGGTCTACCCCCATAACGTGAAGTTGAATTCTTTATTGACCTTGAACCTAGTACAAAGCCCATTTCTAAAACCCCATATCGAATGGCTTCTATTGAACTTCAGGAGTTAAAGGTCCAACTATAGGAGTTGTTAGACATCGGTTTCATTCGTCCTAGTACATCTCCTTGGGGTGCTTATAAGACCCCAACTTTTATGAATAAAAATGAATATTTCTATAAATATCATTTTTGAATATTAAGGTTTAATTTGTTATAATGTTATAGTTGTGGGTAATATTTATAAATTTTGCAAAGTAAGCAAGTTGTTATATAATATTCGATTGGTCGGGGAATATTCGTTTTAACAGGAAATATTCGTACGACGACACAATCATTCGTGGACCCCACAACGTAATTATTGCCGGAATGAGAAAACGACAGAAATATCTTTTTATGAAAATAACGACGAAAGTTTTACCGTTAACTGTTGAAATAACCGATGTTAAAAGTACAGTAATACGCGTGGTTGCATAGTAGCATACGGTATTGATTATTGATGCTTACGTGAGAAGTCACTCAGTTTTACTCAATTATTGCTACAGTAATTGCTGCATAGTATCCACGTTATTTGATTCAATTATTATCAATATTTTATATATTATAAAATCAATAATGGATATGACAAGTTATTCTAATTATTATATGTATAATTAACAATGTCTAGAAAGTTCTGTCGAGGAAAGGGGCTTGGTCACCTAATTGCGCGCCAATAAGGAGAAATCCTTATTGGAAAGCCCCCTCTTTCCTGGGAACGATCTGGTTGTTGGCATGATCATGATCATCGGTGAAAACACGAATATCCTTGGTCGTAGTGTGACGCCCCCAAAACAGGTATACATCACCCATTCTGAGTTGTCAAAAATAAGGTACAGAAATAACTACAACTTTATTGTTACAACATATAAACTGTGAGTTTAAATACAGATATTGCCATCTAGACAGTATCCACATACAAATAAATCCTCATCATAATTATTGATATATTATTTTACAAAAATGGTGAGGACTACTAAACAACTCTCTAAAATCATCATTCTATACCCCGACTCGTACTCGCTACATTCTCACCTCCTGAGAAGAAAAATGGAACAAAAAGGAAAAGGGTGAGCTCAACTAGCCCAGTAAAGAATATTATGACTAAGATAATACAGAACAAATTATCGTTAGTCTTCAACAGGGAAAAAAATATAATAGAATACAATAGACAACAAGTTTTAAATCAATACTCGTAGCGGAAAATATTAATTCATAGAAGAGTTACATAGAGGATGAAATCTACTAATATCTATGAATTTAACAGTCCATCATCAATATTTTTATCCCTCAGAACATCAATCAATATATATCCGAATCATATATTCATCCTTGCACTACTACGAGCCAAGGACATTCACCGATTGGTCATGTTCATCTAAACACTTGTTCATCTTTTGCACTACGGGCCAAAGATATTCATCGAAATCATTCATCTTTTGCCTATAGGCCAAAGATATTCAAGAATATCATCATTTAAGACCGAGGATGATGAAAAATATTTTTAAAGAAACGAATCCAAAGTGAAACAAAATGACAAGGATTAAGGATTAAGGATTAAGGATTAGTACTTTGTTTTATCCATGTCCAAAAATACCTCAAAAATAATTATAGTGGTGTAAAATTCAAGAATGATCAAAACATAGATACAATCAAAGCTAGTATCCACAATAGATATTTTGAATGAAAAGGAAATTTTTATTTTTTGATGAATAGTCTTAGTATTATTCGTGAATAATACTTGAGTATACGTGAATAGTGGCCGTATACGTGAATAATAATCTCAGACACCAAAAGTTCCAAAGTTGATAAAACTTCAGATCAATATTTCAAAGATAATGATATTGAAGAAATAATATCATTACGAAAAAATAATATCCCTTACCTCGAAATATTTATACTTCTAACCTGAAACACCTGGATATAAAGCTATGACTTGAACTTGTACCAGTATAGCAATACTCAAAGTATACTCAAAATACTCACAAGAATACGCTCGATAATATAGAGAGAGAAACTTGGCTTTACGGTGTAATTTTCAATTCTAACCTAAGCACCCTATTTATAAGAAAATGCTTAGAACACCAAAATGTAAAAATTTAATAAAATATTAATATATAATTATTAAATTCTTACGCACACTTTTTATCAAATTTGAATTCAAAGATTCAACACAAGTAGCCCACCTCACAAAACTTTTAAAAAACGTTTTGTTATTTTAAACAATTAAAACTTCCAAAATTAATTATTTGAACTTTGGAACTTCAATAATTCACAATAAATAGCCCTTTTGTCAGAAAATTCAATCTCGTGAGTTTTTATAGGAAATTCAATTCTCTACAACTTTGCGGAAGAAAGGTTTTCCAAATTCCAAACGAGTAGATTGACCGAAATCCATAAACGGGTGATTTTAGAGGCTATAATCAAATTTCCATTCAATAAATGGGGTCCAATTTACACATGTTTAACATGTTTTAAACATTTATTGCAACAAAAATACTCTTCCTCCTCAGATACTCATATATCCCACATTCGTTGTAAAAATATCACCATTATTATATTATTAAAATATAATAATATATATATTTAAATGAATTATTTTATCGTAAAAAGATAAAATTTCAATTTTCAACAATTGTCACATTAAAATTTTCTCCATCTATATCCACATAAAATCAATATTTTCCTCATCATATGAATCAAAATTAATTATTCACAAATAATATTACGAGAATCACAATATTGACAACCAGCAGGTTCCTCAGGAAAGAGGGGCTTTCCAATAAGAATTTCTCCTTCTTGCGCCTTGATTAGGTGACCAAACCTCTCCTTAGACAGAACTTTCTAGACATTGCCAATAATGTTATCTAATAATATTATTCAGATAATATGAATTATTGCTTCGATAATGAAAAATACCGCGTAATGACAATTATTGAAACAACAAAATATATAAAATATCAACGCAACAATTATTGAACCAATAAAATAAAATCTTGAATAAGAATTATCAGTAACCATTATTGAGTAGTGCCTTCTTACGTAAGAGTCAATAATTGGTGCAATCTGCAGTGCTATCTTGTGCAACAACGCCAGATTCGTGTTTTAACCAATTCGGGTATTCCAACGAGGTAAATTCAGTAATAACTATGCCGTTATTTTTAAACAACTTATATTTGTCATTTTTTCCTCCAATCGCTTTCAAGTTATGGGGCCCACACATGGTCATGCCTGGTCGCATTTAATATTCCCTAAGCGCATTTAATATTCCACGACCAAACGAATATTCTCCGACAACAATGAATATTTTATAACCACTTGCTTATTTTGAAATATTTGCGTATTTTACCCATAACTATCCACATTAATCACATCAACCCTTACTATTTCAAAATAATAAATAGAGGAAATTAAATTTCATTTATTAATTATTTGGGGTCTTACAACCTCCCCTCCTTATGAAATTTTGTCCTCGAAATTGACATACGTACCTGGTGTTTCGAAAAGGTGAGGATACCTCGCTTTCATTTCCGTTTCCAATTCCCAGGTCATTTCTTCTATAGCATGGTTCCTCCACAAAACTTTAACTTGTGGTATGACCTTCGTGCGTAGGACATGCTCTTTCCTATCCAAGATCTTGACAGGTACCTCCTCATACGTTAAGTCTTTGGCTATTTCGTCCGGTTCTAACTCAATAACGTGGTTCGGGTCTTTCACATATTTACTGAAATGCGGATATGTGAAACACATTATGAACACGAGACATACTTGGAGGTAACGCGAGTCTATAGGCTACATTTCCTACTCGGTCAAGAATTTGAAATGGACCAATAAATCGTGGATTGAGCTTTCCTTTCTCCCCAAAATCTTGTAACTCCCTTCCATGGAGCAACTTCGCAACAATACATGATCCCCTATACTAAATTCCACGTCCTTTCGATGAAGATCCGCATAACTCTTTTGTCGATCTTGTGCCGCTTGTATACGTTGTCGAATCATTTGGATCTTTTCGGTATTCATACGTACTTCAACTCGAGTCCCAACAATGTTGCTTCACCCACCTCATCCCAACATATTGAGAGAGCGACACTTTCGTCCATATAATGCTTCATATGGAGCCACACCTATACTTGCACGATAATCATTGTTGTAGGAGAATTCCACCAATGGTAAATACTTATCCCAACTCCTTGAAGTCTAGGGACATGAGTCTTAATAAATCTTCAAGAGTTTGAATAGTCCTCTCTGATTTTCCGTCCGTTTGAGGATGGTATGCCGAACTGAATCGTAAATCCGTACCCATAGCTTTTTGCAAGCTAACCCTAAATCTTGAAGTGAATCTTGGGTCACGATCCAAAATTATAGATACTGGCATGCCATGCAACCTCACAATCTCATTTACATACATACTAGCAAGACGTTCAAGAGAATAAGTCTCCCGTATCGGCAAGAAATGTGCAGACTTGATTAATCTATCAACAATAACCCAAATAGCATTTATGCCTTGAGAAACCGTGGGAAGACCCGTAACGAAATCCATGGTAATGTGTTCCACTTCCATTTCGGAATCTCAAGTGGTTGCAATGGTCCCTTAGGAACTTGATGCTCGCTTTTTTACACGTTGACAAGTTAAATATGTTGAGATAAACTTTGCAATCTCTCTCTTCATATTGTTCCACCAAAATGTATGTCGAAGATCACGATACATTTTAGTACTTCCAGGATGGATTTCAAATAGTGTATTGTGTGCCTCCATCATGATCTTGTACTTCAAATCAGAATCGTTAGGAACACAAAGTCTGGAGTGGACGTAGTGTATGGATAATTTGTGGTCGTGATACTAATGAATATCCTTAGCCGTAGTACAGGGGTGATTCGATGATGTGGATTATTTATTAAGCTAAGTCTCAGCGATAAAATTTATGATAAATTCTTTTAAATCATAGAAGATAGTAGATATCATGCTCTACTTGACTCTTCTAATGGATTGCTTGTTCCGCTGCAGTTAAACGTGATGTTTGTTATATTTTATCAATTTAACACTGTTGAAGGCTAATGATAAATTATTCTGCATTATCTGAGTCATAATATTTCTTACTGGGCTAGTTGAGCTCACCCTTTCTTTCATTGTTCTCTTCAGGAAATGAGAATATAGCTGGGACTAGTCGGGGAACGGAGTGACAGTCCAGATGGTTGCATTAATAGTCCTCGCTATTCTGTAAAATAGTGTGATAATAAATGTATTGAGAACTCCATTTGAGTTTGAATACTGTCTAGAAGATAATATTCGTATTAAAACTCTCAGTTTATGTTTTGTCGTATTTTACACGACAGTTGTATTATTAAGTTGTATTTAAATTTTGTACCATGTATTTGACGACTCAAGATGGGTGATGTATACCTACTTTGGGGGCGTCACAGTTGGTATCAAAGCTTAGGGATATGATCCCTGGCTGAGATGTGAGACAAGAACTAGGAGGGGAGAGACGGGAAATTCTTTCGCTAGTATGACCTACCTAAGTTTATTTGGTATTTAATTGGTCGGTTAGAGTATAGGGATAATATGTTGCATGCTAATTAACCCTTGTTTTGTGGCAGTATTTGAAAATGACATTCGAGAATGTTGAGAATAGCAATGGAGCACAGGAGACCGTTGAGTCACCACAGATCAACACCTAGGATAATGTGCATCAGGAAGGCAATAATCCTCAGGTGAACAACAACACCGACCAAATGGCAAATGACGGAATGTTTAGGAGCTTTTCGCAATTGCATAAACATCGAGCAAGAGAGACTCACCATCCAAAATGCGTGGAAACACTGGCAACCCTCAGACGGTCACCGCTAAGCAGTTCAAGGAGCTGGGACCACCGGAGTTTATTGGAGAGCCAAAGCCACTTAAGGCGGAGACGTGGATAAAGCAGATCACCAAGATATTTGATGTCTTGGGATGCTCTGAGGAGCAAAAGGTTCCCTTTGCCACCTTCATGTTGCGAGGAGAGACAGATTACTGGTGGGAATCTGTAAAGCGTACTCAACCTGCCGCACTCAAAATGTCTTGGGAGAAGTTTCAAGAACTGTTCAACGACAAGTACTTTCCCGAAAGTATTCGTCACATGAAAGAGGTAGAGTTCATCAAGCTGGAGCAAAACAATATGACCGTGTCGCAGTACGAAGCCAAGTTTGCCGAGTTGTCCCGGTTTGCGTCCCACTTGGTTGATAATGAGGAAAGAATGACACGGATGTTTCTAAGTGGTTTGAAACCCGAGATACGTCAATATCTAATTTCTCACAAACTGTGTTTGTATTCAGATGTTATAAATATTGCTCAGTTATTGGAGCGCGATAACGAGTCAACCCAACCAAGAGAAAGCAACCGGCAAAATGATAATACCAGTGGTAGCAGTCATCGAAGAGGTGATAACAAATGAGGAGGGAATCAACATGCCAGAAATGGTAACCACTTCGGTGGTAATCATGGCCAAGACAATAAAAGTGGACATTTCAAGAAAAGTAGAAGAAGAATTCTCTCATTCTTGTGTGATTTTCAATTTTAACTAAGCATCTTATTTATAAGAGAATAGAAGGGGTACTATTTAGAAACGGACTGCACAGTGGAAATTCGGACGATTTCATTAAATCCTTCAGTCGTCTGATTTTTTAAAATAATAATATAATATTCAAGTAAAACAAAACTTATAATATATATATATATAAAGTCTCGTGGTTAATCCCCCCCTAATTCAATCCGTGAATCACATATAATATATATATATATATATATATATATATATATACTGAATAACTTTAAAAAATGTGTAAGTGGGGGGTCCAAATAATACACAAAAATTTATAACAAATACTTCATAAAAAATCCCTTAATATTTTAACAACATTTATTCATCATTATTATAACTCGCAATATTAACAACCAGATCATTCCCAGGAAAGAGGGGTCTTTCCGATAAGGATTTCTCCCTATTGGGGCGCAATTAGGTGACCAAACCACTTTCCTCGACAGAACTTTCTAGACATTTTTAATTATGTAGATAATAATATGAATAACATATTATCTCAATTATTGATTTAATAATATAAAATATTGACAATAATTGACTCAAATAACGTGAGATACTATGCAGCAATTATTGTAGCAATAATTGAGTGACTTCTCACGTAAAAATCAATAATCAATACCGTGTGCTACTATGCAACCACGCGTATTAATGTATTTTTACCACTGGCTATTTCAACAGTTTAACAGTAAAACTTTCGCCGTTATTTTTATAAAAAGATATTTACGCTGTTTTCTCATTTCGACAATAATTACATTTGTCAATTCCACTATGATTGTGCTGAGTAAATTTAATATTCCCCTGTTAAAACGAATATTCCCCGACCAATCGAATATTTTATGACAACTTGCATACTTTGCAAAATTTATAAATACTACCCACAACTATAACATTATATCAAATCTATACCAAAATATTCAAAACTATATTTCGAGAAAAATTTAATCTTTATTCATAAAAGTTGGGGTCTTACAACCTCCCCTTCTTATGAAATTTCACCCTCGAAATTAGGGTACGTACTTGGAATGACAAAGAGGTGAGGATACCTTGATTTTATTTCAGATTCTAACTCCCAGGTCATTTCCTCAACATCATGGTTTCTCCACAAAACTTTGACTTGAGTTATAACCTTGGAGCGTAGAATATATTCCTTCTTATCTAAGATTTTAACATGTACCTCTTCATACATTAAATCTTTCATTATTTCATCCGTTTCTAACTCAATAATGTGGTTAGGGTCTTCCACATATTGACATAACATAGATATGTGAAAAACGTTATGAACACGAGACATACTTGGCGATAAAGCGAGTCTATAGGCCACAGTTCATACTCGGTCAAGGATTTAAAATGGGCCAATGAATCGATGATTGAGCTTTCCTCTCTTTCCAAATCTCGTAACTCCCTTCTATGGTGCCACACGTAACAACCCATGCTCTGCAACATTGAATTCCACGTCCTTTCGATGAAGATCAACATAACTCTTTTATCGATCTTGTGAGGTTTTTATACGTTGCCGGATCATTTGAATCTTTTCTGTAGTCATACGTACCAACTTCGATCCCAACAACATTGCTTCACCCACCTTATCCCAGCATACTGGAGAACGACACTTTCTTCCATACAACGCCTCAATTGGAGCCATATCGATACTTCCTTGATAACTGTTGTTGTAAGAGAATTCTATCAATGGCAAGAACTTGTCCCAACTTCCCTTGAAGTCAAGGACACAGAGTCTTAATAAATCTTCAAGAGTTTAAATAGTCCTCTCCGATTACCTGTCCGTTTGAGGATGATATGTCGAACTAAATCGTAAATTTGTGCTCATAGCTTTTTGTAAACTAACCCAAAATCGTGAAGTGAATCTTGGGTCTCGATCAGAAACTATGGATACTGGCATACCATGCAGTCTTATAATCTCATTTATGTATATACGAGCAAGACGTTCAAGTGTATAAGTTTCTCGTATAGGTAAGAAATGAGCAGATTTGGTCAATCTATCGACAATGACCCAAATCGCATCTATGCCTTGAGAAACCTTGGGAAGACCAATAATGAAATCCATGGTGATGTGTTCCCACTTCCATTCTAAAATTTCAAGTGGTTGCAATGGATCTTTTGGCACTTGATGCTCCGCCTTGACTCGTTGACAAGTTAGACAACTTTAGATAAACTCCGCGATCTCTCTTTTCATATTGCTCCACCAAAATGTATGTCTAAGATCATGATACATTTTTGTACTCCCAGGATGGATTGCAAACGGTGTGTTGTGCGCTTCCATCATGATTTTATACTTTAAATCAACGTCGTTAGGAACACAAAGTCTAGAGTTGACTCGTAGTATTCCTTCTTCATCGATTCTTGCTTCCGGAATAGCACCTTCTTGCACTTTCTTCCTCATACGTATCAGCTCCGAGTTTATAAGTTGAGCAGCTTTAACTTTATCGATTAAAGTCGGTTTTACTCGTATATTTGCCATCATAACGTGGGTCCCTGGATTCTTTAACTCTATCTCCATCCTTTGCAAGTCATACAAAATGGGCCTTTGTGTTGACAATATAGCACTCGTACCCACATATAATCATCTACTCAATGCGTCAGCTACCACGTTCACTTTTCCAAGATGGTACTGAATAGTATGATCATAATCTTTCAACAGTTCGAGCCAACGTTGTTTTCGCATGTTGAGTTCCTTTTGGGTGAAGAAATATTTGAGACTTTTATGATTCGTATAGATCTCCATCTTTTCCCCATATAGGTAATGCCTCCAAATTTTAAGTGCAAAAATGACTGCTGCCAACTCTAGATCATGAGTAGGATAATTCCTCTCATATTCTTTGAGTTGTCGTGAGGCATAGGCTATGACTTTCCCATGTTGCATGAGAACACATCTTAACCCTTTGCCTGAAGCATCACTGTAGATGACAAATCCCTCCGACCCAAATGGTATTGTCAGAACAGGTGCTAAAATAAGCCTCCTCTTGAGTTCTTGAAAACTCTTCTCACATTCCTCGCTCCAACCGAGTTTTGTATCTTTTCGAGTCAGCTGAGTTAATGGAGTAGCGATTCGAGAAAATCCTTCCACGAATCTCCAATAATAACCAGCTAAGCCCAGAAAGCTACGTACTTCGGTCACTGACTTAGGTTGCTCCTAGCTTTGAATTACTTCAATCTTTGCCGGGTCAATAGATATTCCATGATTTCATATCACGTGCCCAAGGAATGCCACTTTCTCAAGCCAGAACTCGCATTTCTTCAACTTGGCATATAACTTATTCTCGCAAAACTTTTGGAGTATTAGCCTCAAGTGTTGTTCATGATCTTCACTGCTTTTGGAGTAAATGAGGATGTCATCAATAAAGATGACCACAAAGTGATCCAAATATTCCTTGAATACTCGGTTCATCATATCCATGAAGGCAGCAGGAGCATTAGTCAATCCAAAAGACATGAATAGGAATTCATAATGCTCATACCGAGTTCTAAAAGCCGTCTTTGGAATGTCATCAGTTTTAATCTTCAACTAATGATATCCGAAACGAAGATCAATCTTTGAAAAGAATTTGACGCCTTACAACTGGTCAAACAGGTCATCAATACGAGGCAACGGGTACCTATTTTTGATGGTGATATGATTCAACTCCCGATAATCAATACAAAGTCGCATACATCCATCTTTCTTCTTCACGAATAGAATAGGAGCACCCCAAGGAGACGTACTAGGACGAATGAAACCGATGTCTAACAATTCCTACAATTGGGTCTTTAACTCTTGAAGTTCAATAGGAGCCATTTGATATGGGGATTTGGAAATGGGTTTTGTACTGGGTTCAAGGTCAATACCAAACTTGATTTCACGCTTCGAGGGTAGGCCAGGAATTTCTTCGGGGAATACGTCAAGAAATTTATTAACAATAGAAATATCATTCAAATCTGACGTATTTTTGTTTAAATCTGTGACATGGGCTAAGAAAGCTTGACATCCGTTTTTCAATAAACGAATAGATTTATGGCTTGATATGATAGTGATTGACTTTAGTGGTTTGGTTGTTTGAATTCGCATAATAGGTTGGTTAGGAATATGAAAGCTAACAACCTTATGAAAACAATCAATTTTAGCATGATGAGTAGTTAACCAATCAATTCCTAAAATTACATTGAATACAAGTATTTTCAAAGAAATAAGATCGACAGGTAATGTGCGATTGCCGATTTGAATAAAACAAGACTTATAAATAGTGGATGTAATGAAGGTTTCTCCCAACGAAGTTTCAACAGATAAGTCAAAGTCTAATTTCTCCAGAGTTAAATTTAAACGTTGAGCGCAAGTAGGAGAAATAAAAGAATGGGTAGAACCGGTATCAAATAAGGTATAGACTTCGCTAGAGTTTATGATTAGCTTACCCGTAATGACCTCGTTCGGGTTCCTCACTTTTTAGGAGGTCACAACAAACGCTCTCCCTTGAACTACCGACTTTGACTTGTCTGGGACGGCATTTGGTGTCATAATCCCAACTAGACACGGCTTTACTGCACGACAAAATTGAGCTAGGTGACTTTCTCTTCCGCAATTATAACATGTTTTGGACTGCTGCATGCAATTTGGACTGATGTGTCCCTCCCCTCCGCATTTGTAGCATATGATCGGTGATCGTTCTCCTTCTTTAACAACGGGTACTGGTGCTAACGTCTTTCCATCACTATTGAATCTCCTCTTCTTGAAATTTCCACTTTTATTGCCTTGGCCATGATTACCACCAAAGTGGTTACCATTTCTGGCTTGTTGATTTCCTCTACGTTTGTTGTCCCCGCTTCGATGACTGCTACCAGTGGTATTATCAATTTATCGATTGCTCTCTCTTGGTTGGGTTGACTCATTATCACGCTCCAATAACTGAGCCCTATTTACAACATCTGAATACAAACACAGTTTGTGAGAATATATGTATTGACGTATCTCAGGTTTCAAACCTCTTAGAAACATCCGTGTCATTCTCTCCTCATTATCAACCAAGTGGGACGCAAATTGGGATAATTCGGTAAACTTAGCTTCGTACTGTGACACAATCATATTATTTTGCTCCAGCTTGATGAACTCTACCTCTTTCATGTGACGAATACTTTCGGGAAAGTACTTGTCGTTGAACAGTTCTTAGAACTTCTCCCAATACATCTTCAGTGCGGCAGGCTGAGTATGCTTTACAGATTCCCACCAGTAATATGCCTCTCCTCACAACATGAAGGTGGCAAAGGGAACCTTTTGCTCTCGGAGCCATCCCAGACATCCAAATACTTGGTGATCTGCTTTATCCACGTCTCCGCCTTAAGTGGTTTTGGCTCTCCCAAAAACTTTGGTGGTCCCAGCTCCTTGAACTGCTTATCGGTGACCAACTGTGAGTTGCCAGTGTTTCCACCTGTATTTTGAACAGGAGTCGCTCTCACCTGATGTTGCATGAATTGCATAAAGCCTCTGAGCATCCCATCGTTCATCATTTGGTCCGGTGTTGTTGTTTTCCTGAGGATTATTGCCTTCCTGATGCACATTATCCTGGGTATTGATCGTTGGTGACTCAACGGTTTCATGTGCTCCATTGCTTATCTCAACATTCTCGGATGTCATTTTCAAATACTGCCACAAAATAAGGGTTAAATGACACACCACATATTATACCTATATTCTGACCAACCAATTAAATAACAAATAAACTTAGGTAGGTCATACTAGCGAAGGATTTCCCGCCTCTCCCCCCTAGTTCTAGTCTCAAGATCTTAGCCAGGATCATATCCTAAGCTTTGATACTAATCAGTGACGCCCCCAAAATAGGTATACATCACCTATTCTGAGTCACCAAATACATGGTACATAATTCAAATACAAACTTAATTATACAATACGACCAAAAGCGTAGCTATGAGTTTTAATATAGACATTGTCTTCTAGACATTATTCAAACTCAAAATAAGTCCTCATTACAATTATTATCGCAATAAAATAGTGAGGACTACTAATGCAAACATCTGGACTGTCACTCGATTCCCCGACTAGTCCCAGCTATATTCTTATTTCCTGAAGAGAACAATGAAAGCAAAGGGTGAGCTCAACTAGCCCAGCAAGAAATATTATGACTAAGATAATGCAGAATAAATTATCGTTAGCCTTCAACAGTGTTAAACTGATAAAATATAATAAACATCAAGTTTAACTGCAGCGGAACAAGCAATCCATTAGAAGAGTCAAGTAGAGCATAATATCTACCATCTTCTATAATTTAAAAAGTTTATCATCAATTTTATCGCTGAAACTCAGCTTAATAAATAATCCACATCATCGAATCATCCCTGCACTACGGGCCAATGATATTCATTAGTACCACGACCACGAATTATCCATGCACTAGGGGCCAAGGATATTCGTATTTTCATCAATGGTCATGATCATGCCAACAATTGTCCATCAATGCACTACGGGCCAATGAAGACTTTTACCACATCATTTGTAACATTACGGTCATGATTATACCGAATAATCCTTAGTCATAATCATACCAATCAACAGTACATCTATGCACGTAAGCCACATATGACTTTTATCACAATATAAGCATGAGGATGATGACAATGATATAATAATTCAATTAATTGAAAGCAAATGATAAATTTTTAAAGATTTATAATTTAATTTATCCAGAATTCAATCATGTCCAAATTGTCAACATGATACTGCTTTGTGGAGTAAAATTCAAGAGTAATATTGTATCAAAAATAATGGACCGAAACGAAATCAATTTTTGTCATGAATAGTACCCCGGGTGAATAGTAACCGAGTGAATAGTACCCCGTGAATAGTACTCCAGCATGAAAAAGTTAAAACTTATCAATAATGCTCAGAATAATATTTTCATGAAAAGATACTGGATGAAGCGCAAATATCAAGAATATTCTACTAATTTCATGGAGTATAGAAGCCAAAACTTAACAAAATGAGTGTAAAATTTTGAATCTGGAATGAAATAATATTACTTGCATACTACAGAGTATGGAAGAAAATATTATTTCTTACGAATACTGAATAAAAATAATATCCCTTACCTTAAAAAGAAGAGTATTCCGACTTGTAGGGCGGGGATATTCTTGATGAAAACTTTCACTATTTTCTACGCTAAAAGCTTCTTAAAACTCTAAAGAAATACGCTCAATATTACAGAAGAAAAATTCTCTGATTCTGGTGTGATTTTCAATTCTAACTAAGCATTTTATTTATAGGAGAATGGAAGGGGTACTATTTAGAAACGGACTGCACAGTGGAAATTCAGACGATTTCATTGAATCCTTCAGTCGTCTGCTTTTTTAAAATAATAATATAATATTCATGTAAAACAAAACTTATAATATATATATATATGTAAAGTCTCGTGGTTAATCCCCCCAGATTCAATCCGTGAATCACACACATGCACACACACACACACACATATATATATAAGTATTATATACATATGTACACACACACACACACACACATATATATATATATATATATATATATATATATATATATATATATATATACTGAATAACTTTCTACAGATTATTTTGAAAAATGTGTAAGTGGATGGTCCAAATAATACGCCAAAATTTATAATAAATACTTCATAAAAAATCCCTCAATATTTTAACAACATTTGTTCATCATTATTATAACTCGCAATATTAACAACCAGATCGTTCCTAGGAAAGAGGGGGCTTTCCGATAAGGATTTCTCCCTAATGACGCGCAATTAGGTGACCAAACCCCTTTCCTCGACAGAACTTTCTAGACATTGTTAATTATACAGATAATAATATGAACAATTTGTTATCTCAATTATTGATTTAATAATATAAAATATTGACAATAATTGAATCAAATAACATGAGATACTATGCAACAATTACTGTAGCAATAATTGAGTATAACTGAGTAACTTCTCACGTAAACATCAATAATCAATACTGTGTGCTACTATGCAACCACTCATATTACTGTATTTTTACCACCGGGTATTTCAACAGTTTAACGGTTAAACTTTTGCCATTATTGTGACACCCCCAAAATAGGTATACATCACCCATCTTGGGTCGCCAGGTACATGGTACAGAATACAAATACAATCTTAAATATACAATATGAGCTGTGAGTTTTAATACAAATATTATCTTCTAGATAGTATTTAAACTCAAAATAAGTCCTCAATACATTTATTAATACACTATTTCATAGAATAGTGAGGACTACTAATGCTATCATCTGGACCGTCACTCCGTTCCCCGACTAGTCCCTGCTACGTTCTCATTTCCTGAAGAGAACAATGAAAGTAAAAGGGTGAGCTCAACTAGCCCAGTAAGAAATATTATGACTAAGATAATGCAGAATAAATTATCGTTAGCCTTCAACAGTGTTAAACTAATACAATATAACAAACATCAAGTTTAACTGCAGCGGAATAAGAAATCCATTAAAAGAGTCAAGTAGAGAATAAAATCTACTATCTTCTATGATTTAAAAGGTTTTTCATCACTTTTATCGCTGGGACTCAGCTAAATAAATAATCCACATCATCCCTGCACTACGACCAAGGATATTCATTAGTATCACAACCATAATTTATCCGTGCATTATGGGCCAAGGATATTCGTGTATTCATCAATGATCATGATCATGTCAACAACTATCCATCAATGCACTACGGGCCAATGAGGACTTTTACCAAATCATTTGTAACATTACGGTCATGATTATACCGAATAATCCCTGGTCGTAATCATATCAAGTTCATCTATGCACTACAGGCCACAGATGACTTTCAACATAATATAAACATGAGGATGATGACAATGATATAAGAATTCAATAAAATAAGTTCAAGAATTAATTTATCCAGGAACCAATAACGTCCAAATTTTCAACATGATACTGCTTTGTGGGGTAAAACTTAAGAATGCTCAGAAGAATATTTCCATGAAAAGATACTGGATGAAGCACAAATATTAAGGATATTCCACTAATTTCATGGAGTATAAAAGCCAAAAGAAATCACGAGGCATGTGATAGACCGCACAGATAGGTTATTCCAATAGAATAATAAATAACGGAACCAGGTCATGCGTAAACGCACAGACAGGATATTCTAACAGAATAATAAATAATGGAACCAGGTCATGTGTAAACGCATTTATGTGATGTTCTAATGTAATAATAAAGAATGGAATAACGAAGAATTTCACCATGTATGCGGTACTTTGATGAGCATGCGAGTTATTCCAACATAATAATAAAGAATGGAATAACGTAAGAATTTCACCAAGTATAGGGTAGCCCACGATATCTGAGTTATTCCAATGTAATAATAAAGAATGGAATAACAGAAGTTCTCTTCATGAATACGAAAGAAATAATACCCCTTACGAGTACAACAAATAATATCCCTTACCTTAGAAGAAACTGGATATAGGAAAAGAGAGGTAGCAGACTTCTCTTCTTCTTTCTCTCTATAATTTTCCATCTCTAGAGTTTTAGTGAATTCGTAAGAAATAATGAAGGAATGAGCTTCTATTTATAGGAGAATGGAAAGGCACTATGTAAGGATTTTTCTCACGGATTCAAAATGTAAGTCACAAAATTCATTTGCCGATTGAATTTCTTAATAAAACAAAACCAAAAAAATATAATATATAAATGCATTTATATAACACATGCTTAAAAAGAAAACTTCAACCACCCGTGAATCATCTTTGAAAAAAAAACTCTCCCAGGACAACTTTCATCATTCCACTAACACCACCCGTGACCACATGTCACACACACACACACACACATATATATATATATATATATATATATAATATATATATATATTAACCACATTACCCCCCCACCCGTAACCTAATATAAATATAAATATATATATATATATATATATATTATATAAATATGAGATAACTTTTTACCGAATATTTTGAAAAATGGGTAAATGGGGGGTCCATAAAATAAGCCAAATTTCATTAAAATTACCTCAATATTTTTAACAACATTTATCATCATTATTATAATTCGTAATATTTAACAACCAGGTCGTTCCCAAGAAAGAGGGGGCTTTCCAATAAGGATTTCTCCCTATTGATGCGCAATTAGGTGACCAAACCTCTCCTTGACAGAACTTCTAGACATTCTCAATATTGCAAATAATAATATTAATAACTTTATCATCTCAATTATTGATTTAATAATATATAAAATATCGATAATAATTGAATCAAATAACGTGAGATACTATGAAACAATTATTGTAGCAATAATTGAACAAAACTGAGTGACTTCTCACGTAAGCATCAATAATTAATATCGTGTGCTACTATGCAACCACGCGTATTACTGTACTTTTAACACCAGGTGTTTCAACAGTTAACGGTAAAACTTCCGCCGTTATTTTCATAAAAAGATATTTTTATCGTTTTCTCAATCCAACAATAATTCTATTGTGGGGTCCACCAATGATTGTGCCATTGTACGAATATTTCCTGTTAAAACGAATATTCCCCGACCAATCGAATATTATATAACAACTTGCGTACTTTGCAAAATTTATAAATATTACCCACAACTATAACATTTTATCAAATTCATTTCATAATATTCAAAAATGATATTTATAGAAAATTCATCTTTATTCATAAAAGTTGGGGTCTTACAATCTCCCATTCTTATGAAATTTCACCCTCAAAATTAGGGTACATACCTAGTATGTCGATGAGGTAAGGATACCTTGATTTCATTTCAGATTCTAACTCCCAGGTCATTTCCTCAACATCGTGGTTTCTCTGAAAAATTTTGACTTGAGGTATAACCTTGGAGCGTAGAACATGTTCCTTCTTATCCAAGATTTTAAAAAGAACCTCCTCATACGTTAAATCTTCCGCTATTTCATCCGGTTCTAACTCAATAATGTGGTTCGGGTCTTCCACATATTTACGTAACATAGATATGTGAAAAACGTTATGAACACAAGACTTACTTGGCGGTAAAGCGAGTCTATAGGCCACAGTTCCTACTCGATCGAGGATTAAAAATGGGCCAATGAATCGAGGATTGAGCTTTCCTCTCTTTCCAAATCTTGTAACTCCTTTTCATGGAGCAACACGTAACAACACATGATCTCCAATATCGAATTCTACGTCCATTCGATGAAGATCAACATAACTCTTTTGTCGATCTTGTGAGATTTTTATACGTTCTCGAATCGTTTGAATCTTTTCCGTAGTCATACGTACCAACTCTGGTCCCAACAACGTTGCTTCACCCACCTCATCCCAGCATACTGGAGAACGACACTTTCTTCCATACAACGCCTCGTATGGAGCCATGCCAATACTTGCTTGATAACTGTTGTTGTAGGAAAACTTCACCAATGGTAAGAACTTGTCCCAACTTCCCTTGAAGTCAAGGACACAGAGTCTTAATAGATCTTCAAGAGTTTGAATAGTCCTCTCCGACTGCCCGTCCGTCTGAGGAGGATATGCCAAGCTAAATCATAAATTCGTGACCATAGCTTTCTGCAAACTAACCCAAAATCGTGAAGTGAATCTTGGGTCTCGATCAGAAACTATGGATACTGGCATACCATGCAGTCTTACAATCTCATTTATGTACATACGAGCAAGACGTTCAAGTGTATAAGTTTCTCGTAACGGTAAGAAATGAGCAGACTTGGTCAATCTATCAACAATGACCCAAATCGCATCTATGCCTTGGGAAACCTTGGGAAGATCGATAATGAAATCCATGGTAATGTGCTCTCACTTCCATTCTAGAATTTTAAGTGGTTGCAATGGACCTTTTGGTACTTGATGCTCCGTCTTGACTCGTTGACAAGTTAGACACCTTGAGATAAACTCTGCTATCTCTCTCTTCATATTGCTCCACCAAAATGTATGTCGAAGATAACGATACATTTTGGTACTCCCAGGATAAATTGCAAATGGTGTGTTGTGCGCCTCCATCATGATTTTATACTTTAAATCAGGGTTGTTAGGAACACAAAGTCTAGAGTTGACTCAAAGTATTCCTTCTTCATCGATTCTTGCTTCCGAAATAGCACCTTCTTGCACTTTCTTCCTCATATGCATCAGCTCCAGGTTTGTAGTTTGAGCAGCTTTAACTTTATCGATTAAAGTCGGTTCTACTCGTATATTCGCCATCATCACATGGGTCCCTGGAGTCTTTAACTCTATCTCCATCCTTTGCAAGTCACACAAAATTGGCCTTTGCGTTGACAATATCGCACTTGTACCCTCATATGATCTTCTACTCAATGCGTCAGCTACCACGTCGCTTTTCCAAGATGGTATTGAATGGTATGATCATAATCTTTAAATAGTTCAAGCCAACATCGTTGCCGCATGTTGAGTTCCTTTTGAGTGAAGGAATTTTTGAGGCTTTTATGATCCATAAAGATCTCCACCTTCTCTCCATACAGGTAATTCCTCCAAATTTTAAGTGCGAAGACAATAGCTGCCAACTCTAGGTCATGAGTAAGATAATTCCTCTCATATTCTTTGAGTTGCCGAGAGGCATAGGCTATGACTTTCCCATGTTGCATGAGAACACATCCTAACCCTTTGCCCGATGCATCACTATAGATGAAAAATCCCTCCGAGCTAGATGGTATTGTCAGAACAGGTGCTGAAATGAGTCTCCTCTTGAGTTCTTGAAAACTCTTCTCAAATTCCACGCTCCAACCGAATTTTATATCTTTTCGAGTCAGCTGAGTTAATGGAGTAGCGATTCGAGAAAACCCTTCCACGAATCTCCGATAATAACCAGCTAATCCGAGAAAACTACGTACTTCGGTCACTGATTTAGGTTGCTCCCAGCTTTGAATAGCTTCAATCTTTGCCGGGTCAATAAATATTCCATGACTTGATACTACGTGCCCAAGGAATGCTACTTCCTCCAGCCAGAACTCACATTTCTTCAACTTGTCATAAAGCTTGTTTTCACGAAGCTTTTGGAGTATCAGCCTCAAGTGTTGCTCATGATCTTCACGGCTTTTGGAATAAATAAGGATGTCATCAATAAAGACGACCACAAAGTGATCCAAATATTCCTTGAATACTCGGTTCATCATATCCATGAAGGCAGCAGGAGCATTAGTCAATCCAAAAGATATGACTAGGAATTCATAATGCCCGTACTGAGTTCTGAAGGCAGTCTTTGGAATATCCTCAGTTTTAACCTTCAGCTGATGATATCCAGAATGAAGATCGATCTTTGAAAAGAATTGTGCTCCTTGAAACTGGTCAAACATGTTATCAATGCGAGATAACAGATACCTATTCTTAATGGTGATATGGTTCAATTCCCGATAGTCAATTCAAAGTCGCATACTCCCATCTTTCTTCTTCATGAATAGAACAGGAGCACCCCAAGGAGAAGTACTAGGACGAATAAAGCCAATGTCTAACAATTCCTACAGTTGGGTCTTTAACTCCTGAAGTTCAATAGGAGCCATTCGATATGGGGATTTGGAAATGAGTTTTGTACCGGGTTCAGGTCGATACAAAAATTCAATTTCACGCCTGGGGTAGGCCGTGAAGTTCTTCGAGGGAATACGTCGGAAATTTATTAACAATAGAAATATCATTCAAAACTGACGTATTTTTGTTTAGATCCGTGACATGAGCTAAGAAAGCTCGACATCCATTTTTCAATAAACGAATAGCTTTATGGCTTGAGATGACAGTGATTGATTTTAATGGTTTGGTTGTTTGAATTCGCATAATAGGTTGGTTAGGAATATGGAAGCTAACAACCTTACGAAAACAATCAATTTTTGCATGATGAGTAGTTAACTAATCAATCCCTAGAATCACATCAAATGCAAGTATTTTCAATGAAATAAGATTGACAGGTAATGTGAGGGTACCGATTTGAACCAAACAAGACTTATAAACAGTGGATGTAATGAAGGTTTCTCCTAATAGAGTTTCAACAGATAAGTCAAAGTCTAATTTCTCTGGAGTCAAATTTAAACGTTGAGAGCAAGTAGGAGAAATAAAAGAATGGGTAACACCGATATCAAATAAGGTATAGACTTCAATAGAGTTTATGATCAGCTTACACGTGATGACCTCGTTCGGGTTCCTTGCTTTCTGGGAGGTCACAACAAACGCTCTCCCTTGAATTACCGACTTTGACTTTTCTGGGACGGCCTTTGGTGCCTCCACCCCAGCTGAACTTGCCTTCCCTAAACGACAAAATCAGGCTAGGTGACCTTCTCTTTCACAATTATAACATGCTTTGGACGACATCACGTAGTTTGGACTGATATGTCCCTCCCCTCCGCATTTGAAGCATATAATATGTGGTCGTTCTCCTTCCTTAACCACGGGTGATGATGCTGATGTCTTTTCATCATTGTTGAATCTCCTCTTCTTGAAATGTCCATTCTTATTGTCTTGGCCATGATTACCACCGAAGTGGTTACCATTTCTAGCATGTTGATTCCCTCCACATTTGTTGTTACCGCTTCGATGATTGCTACCACTGGTATTATCAATTTGTCGGCTGCTTTCTCTTGGTTGAGTTGACTCGTTATCGCGCTCCAATAACTGAGCCCTATTTACAACATTTGAATACAAACACAGTTTATGAGAAATTAGATATTGACGTATCTCGGGTTTCAAACCTCTCAGAAACATCCGCGTCATTCTCTCCTCATTGTCAACTAAGTGAGACGCAAACCGGGATAACTCGGAAAACTTAGCTTCGTACTGCGACACGGTTATATTGTTCTACTCCAACTTGATGAACTCTACCTCTTTCATGTGACAAATACTTTCGGGAAAGTACTTGTCGTTGAATAGTTCTTGGAACTTCTCCCAAGACATCTTCAATCAAGCAAAGGAGTTGAGTACGCTTTCTACGATTCCCACCAAAGGATCTGCCTCTCCTCGCAACATAAAGGTGGCAAAGGAAACCTTTTGCTCCTCGGAGCATCCCAAGACATCAAATATCTTGGTGATCTGCTTTATCCATGTCTCCGCCTTAAGTGGTTTTGGCTCTCCAATAAACTCTGGTGGTCCCAGCTCCTTGAACTGTTTAGCGGTGATCGTCCGAGAGTTTCCAATGTTTCCACCTTCATTTTGGACAGGAGTCTCTCTTGCCTGATGTTGTACGAATTGCAGAAAGCTCCTAAACATTCTGTCATTCGCCATTTGGTCGGTGTTGTTGTTCACCTGAGGGTTCACCTGAGGATTATTGCCTTCCTGATGCACATTATCCTGGGTGTTGATCTGTGGTGACTCAACGGTCTCCTGTGCTCCATTGCTATTCTCAACATTCTCGGATGTCATTTTCAAATACTGCCACAAAACAAGGATTAATTGATATGTAACATATTATCCCTATACTCTGACCAACCAATTAAATACCAAATAAACTTAGGTAGGTCATACTAGCGAAGGAATTCCCTGTCTCTCCCCTCCTAGTTCTAGTCTCACATCTTAGCCAAGGATCATATCCCTAATCTTTAATACCAACTGTGACGCCCCCAAAATAGGTATACATCACCCATCTTGGGTCGCCAGGTACATGGTAAAGAATATAAATACAATCTTAAATATACAACATGAGCTGTGAGTTTTAATACAAACATTGTCTTCTAGACAGTATTTAAACTCAAAATAAGTCCTCAATACATTTATTAATATACTATTTCATAGAATAGTGAGGACTACTAATGATATCATCTGGACCGTCACTTCGTTCCTCGACTAGTCCCTGCTACGTTCTCATTTCCTGAAGAGAACAATGAAAGTAAAAGGGTGAGCTCAACTAGCCCAGTAAAAAATATTATGACTAAGATAATGCAGAATAAATTATCGTTAGCCTTCAACAATGTTAAACTAATACAATATAACAAACATCAAGTTTAACTGCAGCAGAACAAGCAATCCATTAAATAAGTCAAGTAGAGAATAAAATCTACTATCTTCTATGATTTAAAAGGTTTTTCATCACTTTTATCGCTGGGACTCAGCTAAATAAATAATCCACATCATCCCTGCACTACGACCAAGGATATTCATTAGTATCACAACCATAATTTATCCGTGCACTACGGGCCAAGGATATTCGTGTATTCATTAATGATCATGATCATGCCAACAACTATCCATCAATGCACTACAGGCCAATGAGGACTTTTACCACATCATTTGTAACATTACGGTCATGATTATACCGAATAATCTCTGGTCATAATCATACCAAGTCCATCTATGAACTAAAGGCCACAGATGACTTTCAACATAATATAAACATGAGGATGATGACAATGATATAAGAATTCAATAAAACAAGTTCAAGAATTAATTTATTCAGGAACCAATAACGTCCAAATTGTCAACATGATACTGCTTTGTGGGGTAAAACTTAAGAATGCTCAGAAGAATATTTTCATGAAAAGATACTGGATGAAGCGCAAATATCAAGGATATTCCACTTATTTCATGGACTATAAAAGCGAAAACTTTAACCAACTGAGTATAATAGAATGGAATAACAAAAGAAATTACCAGGCATGCGATAGACCACACAGACAGGTTATTCCAACAGAATAATAAATAACGGAACCAGGTCATGCGTAAACGCACAGACAAGATATTCCAACAGAATAATAAATAATGGAACCAAGTCATGCGTAAACGCACAGACATGATGTTCCAACAGAATAATAAAGAATGGAATAATAGAAGAATTTCACCATGTATGCGGTATTGGCGTATGACAAAGTTATTCCAACATAATAATAAAGAATGGAATAACGTAAGAATTTCACCAAGTATAGGGTAGCCACAGATACAAAAGTTATTCCAACAAAATAATAAAGAATGGAATAACAGAAGTTCTCTTCATGAATACGAAAGAAATAATACCCCTTACGAGTACAACAAATAATATCCCTTACCTTAGAAGAAACTGGATATAGGAAAAAAGAGGTAAACTTCTTCTCTTCTTTTCTCTCTATAATTTTCTATCTCTAGAGTTTCAATTGAATTCGTAAAAATAATGAAGGAATGAGCTTCATTTATAGGAGAATGGAAAGGCACTATGAAAGGATTTTTCTCACGGATTCAAAATGTTAGTCACGAAATTCATTTGTCGATTGAATTTCTTAATAAAACAAAACCAAAAAAATATAATATATAAATGCATTTATATAACACATGCTTAAAAAGAAAACTTCAACCACCCGTGAATCATCTTTGAAAAAAAACTCACTTTCATCATTCCACTAACACCACCCGTGACCACATGTCACACATATATATATATATAAAATATATATTAACCACATTCCCCCCCCACCCGTAACCTAATATAAATATATATATATATATATATAAATATATATATATATATATATATATATATATATAAACCCCTGCACCTTTATATATATTATATAAATATGAGATAACTTTTACCTAATATTTTGAAAAATGGGTAAATGGGGGTCCATAAAATAAGCAAAATTTCATAAAAATTACCTCAATATTTTTAACAACATTTATCATCATTATTAGAATTCGCAATATTTAACAACCAGGCCGTTCCCAAGAAAGAGGTGGCTTTCCAATAAGGATTTCTCCCTATTGACGCGCAATTAGGTGACCAAACCTCTCCTTGACAGAACTTCTAGACATTCTCAATATTGCAAATAATAATATTAATAACTTTATCATCTCAATTATTGATTTAATAATATATAAAATATCGACAATAATTGAATCAAATAACGTGAGATACTATGAAACAATTATTGTAGCAATAATTGAACAAAACTGAGTGACTTCTCACGTAAGCATCAGTAATTAATATCCTGTGTTACTATGCAACCACGCCAGACATCGCATTTTTAACACCGGGTGTTTCAACAGTTAACGGTAAAACTTCCGCCGTTATTTTCATAAAAAGATATTTTTATCGTTTTCTCAATCCGACAATAATTCCGTTGTGGGGTCCACCAATGATTGTGCCATTGTACGAATATTTCCTGTTAAAACGAATATTCCCCGACCAATCGAATATTATATAACAACTTACGTACTTTGCAAAATTTATAAATATTACCCACAACTATAACATTATATCAAATTCATTCCATAATATTCAAAAATGATATTTATAGAAAATTCATCTTTATTCATAAAAGTTGGGGTCTTACAATCTCCCATTCTTATGAAATTTCATCCTCGAAATTAGGGTACGTACCTGGTATGTCGATGAGGTAAGGATACCTTGATTTCATTTCAAATTGTAACTCCCAGGTCATTTCCTCAACATCGTGGTTTCTCCATAAAATTTTGACTTGAGGTATAACCTTGGAGCGTAGAACATTTTCCTTCTTATCCAAGATTTTAACAGGAACCTCCTCATACGTTAAATCTTCCACTATTTCATCCGGTTCTAACTCAATAATGTGGTTCGGTTCTTCCACATATTTATGTAACATAGATATGTGAAAAACGTTATGAACACGAGACTTACTTGGCGGTAAAGCGAGTCAATAGGCCACAGTTTTTACTCGATCGAGGATTAAAAATGGGCCAATGAATCGAGGATTGAGCTTTCCTCTCTTTCCAAATCTCGTAACTCCTTTCCATGGAGCAACACGTAACAACACATGATCTCCAATATCGAATTCTACGTCCTTTCGATGAAGATCAACATAACTCTTTTGTCGATCTTGTGAGGTTTTTATACGTTGTCGAATCGTTTGAATCTTTTTCGTAGTCATACGTACCAACTCCGGTCCCAACAACGTTGCTTCACCCACCTCATCCCAGCATACTGGAGAATGACACTTTCTTCCATACAACGCCTCGTATGGAGCCATGCCAATACTTGCTTGATAACTGTTGTTGTAGGAAAACTCCACCAATGGTAATAACTTGTCCCAACTTCCCTTGAAGTCAAGGACACAGAGTCTTAATAGATCTTCAAGAGTTTGAATAGTCCTCTCCATTTGCCCGTCCCATCTCGAGGGAGGATATGTCGAGCTAAATCGTGAATCCGTGCCCATAGCTTTCTGCAAACTAACCCAAAATCATGAAGTGAATCTTGGGTCTCTATCAGAAACTATAGATACTGGGTCTCAATATTGCAAATAATAATATTAATAACTCTATCATCTCAATTATTGATTTAATTATATATAAAATATCGACAATAATTGAATCAAATAACGTCTTGATACTTGTATGCAATAATTCATCAGAGCAATAATTGAACAAAACCGAGTGACTTCTCACGTAAGCATCAATAATTAATATCGTATGCTACTATGCAACCACGCCAGATTCTCAGTACTTTTAACACCGTGTTTTTCAGCAGCTTAACGGTAAAACTTCCGCCGTTATTTTCATAAAAGATATTTTTATCGCTTTCTTAATCCGACAATAATTTCGTTGTGGGGTCCACCAATGATTGTGCCATTGTACGAATATTTCCTGTTAAAACGAATATTCCCCGACCAATCGAATATTATATAACAACTTGCGTACTTTGCAAAATTTATAAATATTACCCACAACTATAACATTATATCAAATTCATTTCATAATATTCAAAAATGATATTTATAGAAAATTCATCTTTATTCATAAAAGTTGGGGTCTTACAATTATTTTTATAAAAAGATATTTTTGTCGTTTTCTCATTCCGACAATAATTCCGTTGTAGGTTCCACCAATGATTGTGCCGTCGTACGAATATTCCCCGACCAATCGAATATTATATAACACCTTGCATACTTTGCAAAATTTATAAATACTACCCACAACTATAACATTATATCAAATTCATACCGTAATATTCAAAATATATTTCGAGAAAAATTTAATTTTTATTCATAAAAGTTGGGGTCTTACAGTTTTGGCATCCCACTTGCTAGGTAAAGCTCTCATGAACTTTATGATTAGATCTTTATTTGGATAGATCTTTCCATAGGCTCGGAGAGAGTTGAGCAGTACATTGAATCTTTCGTAGGTGGAAGTGACATTTTCTCCTTGAACGTGTGCAAGCATTTCATATTGCCGAGTCAGGAGAGATTGCTTGTTTTCTCTAACTTCTTCTGTTCCTTCATGCATGATGAGCAATGCTTCCCATACTTCCTTTGCTATTTTTCTATTGACCACATTCTCAAATATATCATCTTCTAAGGATTGGAACAAAATGTTCTTGGCCTTTTTATCGAGTTGGACAGCTTTCTTTTCGTTATCAGTCCATTGTTCTTTAACCTTGATCTGGATTTTGTTTGGGTCGTCTGAAGTTGGTGCAAGCCTTGTAGGAATGTAGGGCCCATTTTGAACAGTTTCAAATATATCTTCATCTAATGAATCCATGTAGGCTTGCATACGAACTTTCAAGTTGGCAAATTTGTCTTTGTTGTACATAGGTGGCTTGCTGCCTCCTCTAGTCTTTGATTAGCTTATCAGATGTGCCATTGGATCTACTTAAGCTTTGTAGGCTATTTGATTGAACATGCTCTGATACCAATTGTTAGTTCCCAGAGGCACAATAGTTGTGACGCCCCCAAAACAGGTATACATCACCTATTCTGAGCCGCCAAATACATGGTACAGAATACAAATACAACTTAATTATATAACTGTCGTGCAAAGTACGACAAAACATAAGCTGTGAGTTTTAATACAAATATTATCGCCTGACAATATACAAACTCAAATTCAATATTATTACATTTATTTTCCCACTATTTCACCGAATAGTGAGGACTACTAATGCTATCATCTCGTCCGTCTACCCGCTTCTCCGACTAGTCCTCGCCACGCTTCTCATTTCCTCAAGAGAACAATGAAAGTAAAAGGGTGAGCTCAACTAGCCCAAAGAGGAAATATTATGACTAAGATAATGCGTAATATATTATCGTTAGCCTTTAACGATGTTAAACCGATATAATATAACAACCATCAAGTTTAATCTGCATTTAACAAGCAATCCATTAAAAGAATCAAGTAGAGAATAAAATCTACTATCTTTTATGATTTAAAAGGTTTTTCATCACTTTTATCGTTGGGACTCAGCTTAATAAATAATCCATGTCATCGAATCACCCCTACACTACGGCCAAGGATATTCTTTAGTATCACGACCACAATCATCCATGCACTACAGGCCAAGAATATTTGTGTATTCATTAATGGTCATGATCATGCCAACAACTGTCCATCAATGCACTACGGGCCAATGAGGACTTTTACCACATCATTTGTAACATTATGGTCATGATTACAACAAATAATCCCTTGTCATAATCATACCAAGTCCATCTATGCACTACAGGCCATAGATGACTTTCAAAAAAATATAAACATGAGGATGATGACAATGATATAAGAATTCAATAAAACAAGTTCAAGAATTAATTTATACAAGAACTAATAATGTCCAAATTGTCAACATGATACTGCTTTGTAGAGTAAAATTCAAGAATGCTCAGAAGAATATTTCCATGAAAAGATACTGGATGAAGCGCAAATATCAAGGATATTCCACTAATTTCATGGAGTATAGAAGTCAAAACTTTAACCAACTGAGTATAACAAGGAATGAAAAAACAAAAGAAATCACCGGGCATGCGATAGACCGCACAAGCTGGTTATTCCAACAGAATAATAAATAACGAATCAGTGTCCATGTAAACGCATGCATGTGATATATTCCAACGTAATAATAAAAAGATTTAAATCGGTCCCATAAAACGCATGCAGCACGTGATATTCCAACATAATAATAAAGATTTTAACCAGTCCGTAGAACGCATGAGACATGGATGTTCCAATAAAATGATAAATAATGGAACCAGTCCGGCAGAAATGCACGTATACGGTGTTCCAACGTAATGATAAAGAATGGAATAACATAAGCATTTCACCAAGTATAGGGTAGCTCATGATATCTGAGTTATTCCAATAAAATAATAAAGAATGGAATAATGAAGTTCTCTTCATGGATAAGAAAGAAATAATACTCCCTACCTTGGAAAAACTAGATACTGGAATAGTGAGGTAACAGACTTCTCTTCTTCTTTCTCTCTATAATAATCGCTCTAAAGCTTTTGTGAATTGGTGAGAAATGAAGGAAGAATGAGCTTCTATTTATAGGAAAATATAGTTTCGATAATTGCACGTTTTGGGGC
Source organism: Panax ginseng (assembly GCA_020205605.1). Classification (NCBI taxonomy): domain Eukaryota; kingdom Viridiplantae; phylum Streptophyta; class Magnoliopsida; order Apiales; family Araliaceae; genus Panax; species Panax ginseng. Next base: position 67,757,093 of record CM035127.1, read on the forward strand.
TCAAAAAATTACAAAGACAATACCTCCAACTTTTCTTTCATTTTAATTTAGTCCTGCAAGTATTATCAAACTTGCAACACCTCCCCTAATAGTAAATAATGTGAATCAATAGTTCAATCATGTGAATCAATAGTATAATCATGTGAAAAATATGAATTACAAAGATAGTACCTCCATTTATACCTCCATTTTAACTTAGTCATGCAAGTATTATCAATCTTGCACCAACTCCCCAATAGTAAATAATGTGATTCAATAGTACACACATGTGAACAAATAGTTATATAAGCATGTGAATTAGTAGCAATTAATTGCTCATTTATCCGATAAATTACCCGATTTATCAATATAACCCCTAGAGATCAATTATCATCTAATAGATGTCGATTTCCACTAACACTAATAATCCCAACACAATGGAACTATCAAAATTCATTTTAATCAACACAACTTATTCATCATTAATATTATAACTCACAATATTTAACAACCGTGTCGCTCCTAGGAAAGAGGGGCTTTCCGATAAGGATTTCTTCCTTATTGGCCCGAATTAAGTGACCAAACCTCTCCTTGACAGAACTTCTAGACATTGTCAATATTGCAAATAATAATATGAATAACTTTGTCATCTCAATTATTAATTTAATAATATAATATATTATGCAAATGATACTGTGACAATAATTGAATCAGTAATATGAGAGATATGGTGCAGAAATTACTGTAACAATAATTGAGTATAACTGAGTGACTTCTCACGTAAGCATCAATAATCAATACCGTGTGCTACTATGCAACCACGCCAGATTATTCTTTATTTCTTTAACACCGGGTGTTTCAACAGATTAATCGGTAAAACTTCCGCCGTTATTTTCATAAAAATATTTTGTCGTTTTCTCAATCCGACAATAATTCCGTTATGGGGTCCACCAATGATTGTGCCATTATCATTTAATATTCCCCGTTAAAAAACGAATATTCCCCGACCAATCAAATATTATATAACCACTTGCTTACTTTGCAAAATTTGTAAATAATACCCACAACTAAAATATTATATCATTTCGAGAGAATTTAATCTTTATTCATAAAAGTTTGGGTCTTACAACCTCCCCTTCTTATGAAATTTCGTCCTCGAAATTAGGGTACGTAGCTGGTATATCGAAGAGGTGAGGATATCTTGACTTCATCTCAGATTCTAACTCCCAGGTCATTTCTTCCACATCGTGGTTTCTCCACAAAACTTTGACTTGAGGTATAACCTTGGAGCGTAGAATATGATATTTCTTATCCAAGATTTTAACAGGTAACTCTTCATATGTTAAATCTTCCTCTATCTCGTCCGGTTCTAATTCAATAATGTGGTTCGGGTCTTTCACATATTTACGTAACATAGATATATAAAAAACGTTATGAACACGAGACATACTTGGCGGTAAGGCGAGTCTATAGGCCACAGTTCCTACTCGATCGAGGATTAAAAATGGGCTAATGAATCGAGGGTTGAGCTTTCCTCTCTTTCCAAATCTCATAATTCCCTTCCATGGAGCAACACGTAACAACACATGATCTCCAATATCGAATTCCACGTCCTTTCGATGCAGATCAGCATAACTCTTTTGTCGATCTTGTGAGGTTTTTATACGTTGTCAGATCGTTTGAATCTTTTCCGTAGTCATACATACCAACTCTGATCCCAACAACGTTGTTTCACCCACCTCATCCCAGCATACTGGAGAACGACACTTTCTTCCATACAACGCCTCAAATAGAGCCATGCCAATACTTGCTTGATAACTGTTGTTGTAGGAAAACTTCACCAATGGTAGGAACTTATCCCAACTTCCCTTCAAGTCAAGGACACAGAGTCTTAATAGATCGAGTTTGAATGGTCCTCTCCGACTGCCCGTCCGTCTGAGGATGATATGCCGAGCTAAATCGCAAATCCGTGCCCATAGCTTTTTGCAAAATAACCCAAAATCTTGAAGTAAATCTTGGGTCTCGATCAGAAACTATGGATACTGGTATACCATGTAGTCTTACAATCTCATTTATGTACATACGAGCAAGACGTTCAAGTGAATAAGTTTCTCGTATAGGTAGGAAATGAGCAGACTTGGTCAATCTATCAACAATGACCCAAATTGCATCTATGCCTTGAGAAACCTTGGGAAGACCAGTAACGAAATCCATGGTAATGTGTTCCCACTTCCATTCTGGAATTTCAAGTGGTTGCAATGGATCTTTTGGTACTTGATGCTCCGCCTTGACTCGTTGACAAGTTAAACACCTTGAGATAAATTTTGCTATCTCTCTCTTCATATTGCTCCACCAAAATGTATGTCGAAGATCACGATACATTTTGGTACTCCAGGATGGATTGAAAACGGTGTGTTGTGCACCTCCATCATGATTTTATACTTTAAATCAGGGTTGTTAGGAACACAAAGTCTGGAGTTAACTCGAAGTATTCCTTCTTCATCGATTCTTGCTTCCGGCATAGCACCTTCATGTACTTTTTTCCTCATATGCATCAGCTTCAGGTCTGTAGCTTGAGCAGCTTTAACTTTAACGATTAAAGTCGGTTCTACTCGTATATTCGCCATCATCACATGGGTCCCTGGAGACTTTATCTCTAACTCCATCCTTTGCAAGTCATACAAAATGGGCCTTTGCGTTGACAATATTACACTTGTACCCGCATATGATCTTCTACTCAGTGCATCAGCTACTACGTTCGCTTTTCCAGGCTGGTATTGAATAGTATGATCATAATCTTTCAACAGTTCGAGCCAACGTCGTTGCCGCAATTTGAGTTCCTTTTGAGTAAAGATATATTTGAGGCTTTTATGACCCGTATAGATCTCCATTTTCTCCCTATACAGGTAATGCCTCCAAATTTTAAGCGCAAAAACGACAACTGCCAACTCTAGATCATGAGTAGGATAATTCCTCTCATATTCTTTGAGTTCTTGCGATGAGGCATAAAGCTATGACTTTCCCATGTTGTATGAGAACACATCCTAACCTTTTGCTGAAGCATCATCAGTGTAGATGACAAATCCTCCGAGCCGGATGGTATTGTCGAATAGTCTTTGAAATGAGTCTCCTCTTGAGTTCTTGAAAACTCTTCTCACATTCCACGCTCCAACCGAATTTTGTATCTTTTCGAGTCAGCTTAGTTAATGGAGTAGCGATTCGAGAAAACCCTTCTACGAATCTCCGATAATAACCAGCTAAGCCGAGAAAGCTACGTGCTTGATCATTAACGATTTAGGTTGCTCCAAATTGAATTGCTTTAATTTTTTGTCGTCAACAGATATCCCATGATTTGATATCACGTGCCCAAGGAATGCAACTTCCTCAAGCCAGAACTCACATTTCTTCAACTTGGCATATAGCTTGTTTTCACGAAGCTTTTGGAGTATCAGCCTCAAGTGTTGCTCTCGATCTTCACGGCTTTTGGAATATATGAGGATGTCATCAATAAAGACGACCACAAAATGATCCAAATATTCCTTGAATACTCTTGGTTCATCATATCCATGAAGGCGGCGAGCATTAGTCAATCCAAAAGACATGACTAGAATTCATAATGCCCGTCTTCAGGAGTTACGGCGAAAGCTTTGGAATGTCATCGCTTTTAATCTTCAACCCGATGATAAATTTAACGAAGATCAATCTTTGAAAAGAATTTGGCGCCTTACCGAATCAAACAAAATATCAATGCGAGGCAATGGGTACCTATTTTTATGGTGACATGATTCAACTCCCGATAATCAATACAAAGTCGCATACTTCCATCTTTCTTCTTCACGAATAGAACAGGAGCACCCTAAGGAGATGTACTAGGTCGAATGAAACCGATGTCTAACAATTCCTGCAGTTGGGTTTTTAACTCCTGAAGTTTAATAGGAGCCATTCGATATGGGGCTTTGGAAATGGGTTTTGTACCGGGTTCAAGATCGATACCAAGCTCGATTTCACGCTCCGGGGGTAGGCCATGAAGTTCTTCGGGGAATACGTCAGGAAATTTATTAACAACAGAAATATCATTCAGAACTGACGTATTTTTGTTTAGATCCGTGACATGAGCTAAGAAAGCTTGACATCCGTTTTTCAATAAACGAATAGCTTTATGGCTTGAAATGACATTGATTGATTTTAATGGTTTAATTGTTTGAATTCGCATAATAGGTTAGTTAGGAATATGAAAGCTAACAACCTTACGAAAACAATCAATTTTTGCATGATGAGTAGTTAACCAATCAATCCCTAGAATCACGTCAAATGCAAGTATTTTCAATGAAATAAGATCGACAGGTAATGTGAGGGTACCAATTTGAACCAAACAAGACTTATAAACAGTGGATGTAATGAAGGTTTCTCCCAACGGAGTTTCAACAGATAAGTCAAAGTCTAATTTCTCCGGAGTCAAATTTAATCGTTGAGCGCAAGTAGGAGAAATAAAAGAATGGATATAACCGGTATCAAATAAGGTATAGACTTCGTTAGAGTTTATGATAAGCTTACCCGTGATGACCTCGTTCGGGTTCCTTGCTTTCTGGGAGGTCACAACAAATGCTCTCCCTTGCACCACCGGCTTTAAATTTTCTAGGACGGCCTTTGGTGCCTCCATCCTAGCTGAACTTGTCTTCGGTGAACGAAATAATTGGCTAGGTGACCTTCTCTTCCAGAATTATAACACGCTTTGGATGGCATCGCGCAGTTTGGACTGATATGTCCCTCCCCTCCGCATTTGAAGCATATGATAAGTGGTCGTTCTCCTTCCTTAACCACGGTTGCTGGTGCTGACGTCTTTCCATCATTATTGAATCTCCTTTTCTTGAAATGTCCATTTTTACTATCTTGGCCATGATTACCACCAAAGTGGTTACCATTTCTGGCATGTTGATTCCCTCCACGTTTATTGTCACCGCTTCGACGATCGATACCATGGTATTTTCATGCGGTAAATTTGCTTTCTCTTAGTTGCGTTGACTGCGTCAGCGCCCAATAATCGAGCCCTATTTACAACATCCGAGTACAAACACGCTTTATGAGAAATAAGATATTGACGATATCTCATTTTTCAAACCTCTTAAAACATTCGTGTCATTCGCTCCTCATTATCGACTCAAATGGGATGCAAACCGGATAACTCCGCAAATTTAGCCTCGTATTGCGACACGGTCATATTATTTTGCTCCAACTTGATAAACTCCACCTCTTTCATGTGACGAATACTTTCGGAAAGTACTTGTAGTTGAATAGCTCTTGGAACTTCTCCCAAGACATCTTAAGTCGTCGAGTCAGTAATGCGTTTGCGATTCCCACCGATGTCGCCTCTTCACGCAATACGTGAAGGTGGCGAAGGAACCTTTTGCTCCTCGGAGCATCCCAAGACATCAAATATCTTGGTGATCTGCTTTATCCACGCTTCCGCCTTAAGTGGTTTTGGCTCTCCAATAAACTCGGGTAGTCCCAGCTCTTTGAACTGTTTAGCGGTGACCATTCGAGAGTTTCTAGTGTTTCCACTTGCATTTTGAACAGGAGCCGCTCTCGCCTGATGTTGCATGAATTTCATAAAGCCTCTGAACATTCCATCGTTCATCATTTGGTCAGTGTTGTTGTTTGCATGAGGATTATCGCCTTCCTGATGCACATTATTCTGATTGTTGATCTGTGGAGACTCAACGGTCTCTTGTGCCCCATTGCTATTCTCAATATTCTCGGATGCCATTTTCAAATACTGCCACAAAACAAGGGTTAATTGACATGCAACATTTATCTCTATACTCTGACCAACCAATTAAATACCAACATTTATCTCTATACTCTGCTATTAATGAATATTTGTGTATTCATTAATGGTTATGATCATGCCAACAACTGTCCATCAATGCACTACGGGCCAATGAGGACTTTTACCACATCATTTGTAACATTACGGTGGATTACAATCAAATAATCCTCAGTCATAATCATACCAAGTCCATCTATGCACTACAGAGGCCACGGATGACTTTCAAAAAATATAAACATGAGGATGATGACAATGATATAAGAATTCAATAAAACAAGTTCAAGAATTAATTTATACAGAAACTAATAATGTCCAAATTGTCAACATGATCTTTGCTTTGTAGAGTAAAATTCAAGAATGCTCGGAAGAATATTTCCATGAAAAGATCTTCGGATGAAGCGCAAATATCAAGGATATTCCACTAATTTCATGGAGTATAGAAGTCAAAACTTTAACCAACCGAGTATAACAAGGAATGAAAAACAAAAGAAATCACCGGCATGCGATAGGCCAGACAATTTGGTTATTCCAATGAATAATAAATAACGAAATCGTGTCTCGGCGTAAAAGCGCCGCAGACGTGATATTCAACGTAATAATAAAAATGAGAATCGGTCCGGCGTAAAACACAAAGAGCAGATATTCCAACGAGAATAGTAAAGGCGAATTAGGTTAGGCGTAGAAACGCACGTATTGAGATGTTCCAACAGAATGATAAAGAATGGAATAACATAAGAATTTTACCAAGTATAGGGTAGCTCACAGATATCTGAGTTATTCCAATAGAATAATAAAGAATGGAATAACATAAGTTCTCTTCATGGATAAGAAAGAAATAATACTCCCTACCTTGGTAAAACTGGATACTGGAATAGTGAGGTAGCAGACTTCTCTTCTTCTTTCTCTCAATAATTTCTCTCTATAATAATCGATCTAAAACTTTTGTGAATTGGTAAGAAATGAAGGAAGAATGAGCTTCTATTTATAGGTAAATATAGTTTCGATAATTGCACGTTTTGGGGCTCAAAAAATTACAGTACAATACCTCCAACTTTTCTTTCATTTTTAATTTAGTCCTGCAAGTATTATCAAACTTACACCACCTCCCCTAATAGTAAATAATGTGAATCAATAGTTCAATCATGTGAATCAATAGTATAATCATGTGAAAAATACGAATTACAGTATAGTACCTCCATCTATACCTCCATTTTAAACTTAGTCATGCAAGTATTATCAATCTTGCACCAACCCCCCTAATAGTAAATAATGTGATTCAATAGTACACAATGTGAACAAATAGTTATATAAGCATGTGAATTAGTAGCAATTAATTACTCATTTATCCGATAAATTACCCGATTTATCAATATAACCCCTAGAGATCAATTATCATCGGAATAGATGTCGATTTCCACTAACACTAATAATCCCAACACAATGGAACTATCAAAATTCATTTTTAATCAACACAACTTATTCATCATTAATATTAAAACTCACAATATTTAACAACCAGGTCGTTCCCAGGAAAGAGGGGGCTTTCCGATAAGGATATCTCCTTATTGGCGCGCAATTAGGTGACCAAACCTCTCCTTGACATAATTTCTAGACATTGTCAATATTGCAAATAATAATATGAATAACTTTGTCGTCTCAATTATTGATTTAATAATATAATATATTATGCAAATGATACTGTGACAATAATTGAATCAATAATATGAGAGATATGATGCAGCAATTATTGTAGCAATAATTGAGTATAACTGAGTGACTTCTCACGTAAGCATCAATAATCAATACCGTGTGCTACTACGCAACCACGCCAGACATCGCACCTTTAACACCGGGTGTTTCAATTGACGATTAACTTGTGAAAACTTCCGTCGTTATTTTCATAAAGTATTTTTGTCGTTTTCTCGATCAAACAATAATTTCATTATGAGGTCCACCAATGATTGTCTTGGTGTATCTGAATATTCCCTGTTAAAACGAATATTCCCCGACCAATCGAATATTATATAACCACTTGCTTACTTTGCAAAATTTGTAAATAATACCCACAACTATAATATTATATCATATCCACACCATAATATTCAAAAATATATTTCGAGAGAATTTAATCTTTATTCATAAAAGTTGGGGTCTTACAATAGTTATCTAAAAAGGGGGTTGAATAGATATTTTAAATTCTTTTTCGAAATACTTGTTAGTTTTGATAATGACTTAGACACAGCGGAATTATGAGTTGTTTGTTTCTCCTTTAAGATATAGTGAGTTAATGAGTGGTAAGCAGTTATAGCAATTAGAAAAGACACAGTGATTTTAAGTGGTTCAGAGCACTTAAAGCTCCTAGTCCACTCTTCTACTCCTCGAGTAAGAAATCCACTAAGGATATATTTATAATTTTTGAATCTCACAGATTCCTTCAAGACCAGCAGTCTTGGAACTTCTTAGTTCACTTTTGAACTCTTCAAGTCTAGCAAACTTGGTACTTCACAGTTCACTTAGAACTCTGCAAGTCCTTCTGACTTGAAACTTCTCACTTCACTTGAAAGTAGTTGAGTTCTTGTGTGGTGCTACTTAGTTGTCGTTAAGCTTATGTTCAAATGAACTGAGTATCTCATCAAGCTTTCTCTTTCAGATCTTAGAGTTGAGCGTTGAGTGTTCTTCAGCGTTTTTCTTCAATTCGTGTTTAGTTTTATCATCTACTGATGTTTTGCATATATGAGGTCTTTGAAATATATCCGTTGAAGACATCTGTTGAAGCATTAAATGTGTTTGACACTTCTGAGCTTTGATGGAGGCTTTTTGCATAACTTCTTATTTGCAGTTTGGCCCACTGACACAGCAGACTGTTGTCTCACCTAACATCTGAAAATATGTTTTCTATTGACTCATAGTACTTTCCTTAGCTTCTTCAATACGTTTCTTTGTTGTATACTAAGGATGACTGTTGACATTGGGACTGTCGAGGACTTCAACGTCTATAATCCATTCCACATTTGTTGGGATTTATTCTTTAAACAAATGGGCAAGGCTCGATGCTTCTGATGCAGACAGATGATGCTCTACGATTCTAATCGTGGTGTCTAGCCACCTTGGTGCTTGATCTGATACTAGTAAACTAGAACACTACCATTTCTCTTAAGTACTAGCACACTATGATCTTCACTTAATTGGCTTGCAGACTCTATGCTTCCGAGAGCACACTACGATCTCTGAGTTGGCTCGGCAGGGTTTGGACCACTCTACGATTCCAGGAGAGGCCCTTCAAAGCAGACACACTATGATTCTCAATGCTCTATGATTCTGCCTTGGCTTCTGCAATCTCTTAATCAGATTGATAGACTACGATTCTGTTGAATCCTATCTATTACATCTCAAGATATAGATCAACCTAACAGCTTTGATCTCTTCATCTATACATTCATTTACAAAATGATAAACATTAATAGCTCAGATCAACCTAACAATTTTGATCTAACACTAAGTCCTTGTACATATATTCCTTGAAGGACTTTACATATATTCATGAATATTTACTTTCAACATCAAATTTAAATATGCAATCTCCCAAGAGTTTCTTTTTCTACCTATATGATGAAGGGAGAGGCAAACCAGGCTAGGGCTGGGATAGAAAACCTAACGTGGACACAGTTCAAGGAGATTTTCTTCAAGAACTACTTTCCCACGAGTATGCAATAGAGGATGGAGATGAGGTTCCTAGAACTGAAATAAGGTAAAATGATTGTTCCCCAATATGCTGCCAAGTTCAATAAACTGGCGAGGTTTGCTCCACATCAGGTGGACACGGAGGTGAGGAAGGCTAGGAGATTCGAGTAAGGCTTGAAACCCTAGCTCTATAGCCTGATATTAGTGTTCCAAAGTAATTCTTTTGGAACCATTCTAGAGAAGGAAATAATTGCCGAGGGTGGTAACGAGGCTCTAAGCCAATACCACAGAGAGAAGAAGAACAAGAATAAGGTATAAGGGGGAGTGAAAACCGAGGGAGCCAGTGGTAGTGGCAATGGACAGAAGAGGAAGGGTTTTAACTCTGGGAATACTGGAGTAAAGCAAGGAGATCCTAAGAAGAGGATGGAGGTATGCAAGAACTGTGGGAAGACTCACTTAGGAGTTTGTCTCAAGGGAAAAGCAGTATGCTACAACTATGGACAGGAGGGGAAAATTTTGCCTAACTGTTTAAGTCCGAAGAAGAACCAGGGATGCTTCATATGTGGATCAACTGATCAATGGCGTAGAATTGCCCGAAGAAGGAGATGGATGGGATTAAGGGCGCTAATAGTGGTAAGTTAGCTATTGGTGGTCCAGCTCAGACGAGTAGGTCGATGGCCCGCACCTTTAACATGATGGTCCAAGATGCAGTTGTATCAGGGGATGTAGTTGCAGGTATTATCCCAATCAATGATATAAATGCTTATGTGTTGTTTGATTCAGGTGTTACTTTTTCTTTCATAGCGTGTGATTTTTCTAGACGATTAGGATTACTTCCCGAAAGATTTCATGTACCTTTGAATATCAAGGTAGCAAACGAAGAAATAATTCATGTTGAAAATATTCATAGGCATTGTTGTGTAGAAATACGAGGTTGTAAATTATCGGTAGATTTGATACCGATACAGTTGGGAGAATTCGATGTAATTCTCGGGATGGATTGGTTGTTCAACCATGGTGCAATTATAGATTGTCAAAAGAAATGTGTAAACATTAGAACGTTGAGATAGCCTAATGTAGTGTTTTACGGTAATAAATCGTCGGGACGTTCGTGTAGTCTTACCATGACACAAACTAGGAAATTGTTGAGGAAGGGTTGTGTAGGTTATTTGTGTCATGTTGTTGATACCCAGAGAGTGGGAGCAACAATGGAGCAAATACCTATAGTTAAAAAATTTGTGGATGTATTTCCAAGCGAATTACCAAGTCTTCCACCGGATAGGGAGATCGAAATTGTAATAGATATTGCGCCAGGAGTGGCACCAGTTTCAAGGACACCGTATCGTATGGCGCCAGTGGAGATGAAGGAGTTGATGGTTCAGTTACAAGAACTTTTGGATAGAAAGTACATACAACTGAGTGTTTTATCATGGGGAGCACCGATATTGTTTGTGAAAAAGAAGGACAGATCGTTGAGACTTTGTATCGACTACCAAGAGTTGAACAAGTTAACAATAAAGAATAAATATCCATTGCCCAGAATCGATGATCTCTTTGATCAGTTAAAAGGGGCAAAGTATTTTTCTAAGATAGATTTATGAACGGGGTATCATCAGTTGAAGGTTAGAAAGGAAGATGTACCTAAGACGGCATTCAGGACTCGTTAAGGCCATTACGAGTTTTTGGTGATGTCATTTGGGTTGACGAATGCACCAGCTGCATTTATGGATATGATGAACAGAGTGTTCAAATAATATTGGGACAAGTTCGTCGTAGTATTTATCGATAATATTCTAGTCTATTCTAAGATGCCAGAAGATCACACTGAACACCTAAGATTAGTGTTTGAGACATTAAGGAAGGAGAAGTTATATGCGAAATTCACTAAATATGAATTTTGGCTAGAAAGGGTACAGCTTTTAGGACATGTTATCGACCGAGATGGAATTTTAGTGGACCCAACGAAGGTGAAAGCAGTGATTAATTGGGAACAACCGAGAAACGCCGACTGAGGTACGGAGTTTCCTAGGGTTAGCGAGATACTATCAAACATTTATCCAAGATTTTTCTAAGATAGCTACTCCGTTGACTAATTTGACAAGGAAAAATTTTGTTTCCGAATGAGACGGAATTAAAGGATGAAGTGTTATAAGAGGCTCATAGTTCGAGGTACTCGATTCATCCTGGTAGTACTAAGATGTATCAAGACCTTCGACAGAGTTTTTGGTGGCCGAACATGAAGAGAGAGATAGCAGAATATGTGAGTAGGTGCTTAACTTGTCAAAAAGTTAAGGCCAAACATCAACGACCAAGTGGCTATTTATAGTCATTGGAGATTCTGAAATGGAAGTGGGAGCATATCACGATGGACTTTGTGGTGGGACTTCCAATTACTCAGAAAGGGTATAACGCGATTTGGGTAATAGTGAACCGGTTGACGAAGTCGACTCACTTTTTACCAATAAGAGTTAAGTTTAATTTAGATCAGTTAGCTAAACTTTATGTTAAGGAAATTATTTCTAGACATCGGGTACCAGTTTCGATAGTGTTAGATCGTGATCCACAATTCACATCAAACTTTTGGAGAAGTCTGCAAGAACAGATGGGAACGCAGTTGAAGTTAAGTACATCGTATCATCCACAAACAGATGGGTAGAGCGAAAGGACAATTCAGACGCTATAAGATATGTTGAGATCTTGCGCTATGAATTTCAAAGGTAGTTGGGAGGATCATCTACCGTTAGTAAAGTTTACGTATAACAACAGTTATCATGCAAGTATAGGCATGCCGCCTTATGAAGCTTTATACAGACGGAAGTGCATAACACCATTGTGTTGGGACGAAGTAGGAGAACGCAGAATGCTAGGACCTGAATTGGTGAAGCAAACAGCGGATATAGTTAAGTTGATACGACTGCGACTGGTAGTAGCTCAAGACAGACAGGAGAAGTATACAGATTCCCATCGAATGAACAAAGAGTTTGAAGTAGGCTCGTACGTATTTCTAAAGGTATCTCACTGGAAAGGAAAGATACGCTTTGGAAAGAAGGGAAAGTTAAGTCCAAGGTTTATAGGACCTTTCAAGATATTAAAAAGGGTAGGAGAGGTAGCTTACGTGGTAGCATTACCTCCAGAGTTAGAACGAATAAAAAATGTATTTCATGTATTTGTGTTATGTCCTTATAAGCCAGATTATAAGCACGTAATAGAATATGAGCCTATTAGTATTGAGAAGGACTTGACGTATGAAGAAATGCCTATTCAAATCGTTGATATGAAAGAGCAAGTTCTGAGGAATAAAGTTATACCTTCGGCAAAGGTGTTATGGAGGAACCACGATGCCGAAGAAGTAACGTGGGAACTTGAAGAAAAGATGAAGAATAATTACCCTCAGTTATTTGTTTAATTTATAAGCGAGATTCTGGGGACAGAATCCTTATAAGGGGGAAGAATTTGACAACCGAGAAAATCAGATTATTTGTAAAATAAGTTTATTTGATTAAATAATGAATAAAATTATAATATATGTTATTATAATGAGTAAACAAGATGAAGGTTGTTCTATAACCTAAAAGTGTCGTAAAATCGTAGTATTCTGGCTATGTGGTAGAATTAAGGTGTTGGAATTTCCAAGACGAAAATAAAAGCTTTCTAAGAAATTCTCCTAAAAACATTATTCATCTATTTTTGCTTGGGAATTATTTTTGAACTTCCGAGAAATACGTAACGATAGAATAATAAGGAAGGATGGATTATGTAATAATAATTCAGTTATGACAAACGTAGTTTTTCGCTTGCGTACTAAGTTTGAGAATGTTAATGAAAGTAAAGAGAATGAATGATGATCGTATGATAAGCAAGTATTATACAAGGAAACGAATATGAGTATGATACGAAGTATTGTACTATAGTATATATGAAAGATAATATAACGTATATGACAAATGATTATACGAACTAATATACGAGAAGAATACGAAGATTTTTCGTAAAAAGCCTTAAGCTAATTGTAATGGACTTGTAGGATTTGTGTAGGAATTGGGTAAGTCAGGTGCAATCTTGTTAAGGCCCAAAGATTAATAATGCAAGCCCAATGTTAGACCCAAAGTTAATTAAACTTAAGCCCGAACCAAGAACTGGACTCGTGGATCGAACCGATAGGGCACCAGGTGAGAAAAACACATGGGGAAACCCATGTGGGCCCCCCATAGCCAAGAAAAGGATAAGTGTTGTGGTGGGCAAGTAATGAATAGTAAGGAGGTGAAAAAGTGTGGAGGTGGGATGGCTTAATGACCACTATGCCCTCACTTGGAAAATCTATAAATATGTGGCTTGGATTTTCATTTTGTGCCTTGTTCATTTAACTAACACCTTAGAGCTTATACTATTGAGAGAAAGTGAGAAGTGTATTGCTAATTCAAGAAGAAAAGGAGAAGAAAGAAAGTTAAGAACACAAAGGAAAGGAATCCTCAACCATTAATCTTCATCTCTTCATTGTTAGTTTGATAGAGAAGTGATTATTGGTGGAGCATGTATGATAAGGAGTAACAAGGATAGCTATTAGTGGACTTAAATCTTAATAAACCATGTTACAAGTGAATCATAATCTTAAAGTTATGAACTAATGAAGAACATATGAAGAATTGTCATTTTGTTGTTGATGGACAAGTTTAAAACCATCGGGTATAGGATTAGATGAAATATGTTTGGTTAGGATGATAGAATGATGGAATGAATTCATTTTAAATGGTGTAAAAAATCTCATGTATCGAAGTTATGGCAAAATTTACGAGATTAGACGATAATCTATCAAAATATTATCAATGTTGTTATCTTTTGCCAACTGTTTTGGTATAGATTTCAAAGAAAGACTGAGTATGAATAAACAAATGTTTTGTCGTCAAACGACAGACACGTGAGCTTGCCAAAACTTAAACGTAGATATGTTTAAAGAAGTAGTATTGTACAACATAGAGTACTATAGGCTGATCACCTAGACGTGCTTGTAAGATATGTCGGACTTACGAACTTGGTGTTAGGTTGTCCTTTTCAAAAAAGAATGAAATGCTCAAGGTCTTGGACCAAAAATTTATGTTTAACGAATGTTGCTCATTGTGAAACGTTTTAAAGAAAAGAGAAGTGCTATTTTGAATTATTTATAGTACTTCATAACTATGGATTCAGTTTGAGAAGATATATGATTCAAACCTATTGCTTAAATGAAATTGTCATACTTGTTGAGCTAGTTATGCTCACTCTTGCTTGAACCATATTAATGCAGTTAAGACCGAATGAACTGAAGGATCTAGTAAAGATAAAGGGACCAATAGTTGTTTTGTAATAGCATAGTATGAACTATGTATTTATTTGATATTATGACAAAGAACATATGTAATGGTTACAAAGAACCTAGGAAAGGAAATATTATTTTGGAATATATAGAAGACATATTCACTCTTTTGAGGTATTTCAATTGAATGTATGTGTGAACTGTAGCACCGTGTAGCACCATCTGTCGGGTTGGAAGATACCCGGATTTGGGGGCGTTACAACATTAGTGCTTGATCCAGAACTAGTAGATGAGAACACTACGATTTCTCTTAAGTACAGGTAGACTACGATATTTGTTTGCTTGATTTGCAGACTCTACGCTTTCGAGAGCACACTACGATTCTTGAGTTGACTCGGTAGGCGTTTGGACCACTCTATGATTTTTGGAGAGGCCCTCCAAAGCAGACAGATTACAATATCTTGATGCTCTACGATTCTTCCTTGGCTTCTACAAACTCTTGACTAGCTTGACAGACTACGATTCTGTTGAAGCCTATTTATTAAATCTCAAGACATAGATCAACCTAACAGCTTTGATCTTTTCTTCTATACATTAATTTATAGAATGATAAACATTAAAGCTCAGATCAACCTAACAAGTTTGATCTACCACTAAGTCCTTGTACATGTATTCCTAGAAGGACTTTACATATAATCATGAATATTTACTTTCAACATCAAATTTAAATATGCAATTTCCCAACAGAATCTATCTCGGAAGTATAGTATTCGAGTCGTTTGCCCTAATATTCTAATACCTAGGATTAAGAGAAGAGCATATAAAGGAAGGTTGGATGTAATTCAAGTACATAAATACAGACCATGGTGACTGTGACTCAACCGGTTATCAATGTGTTTCTCTTTCTCAATGAAGAATATCTCTTAATGAGCTTCCCAATTCTACTGGACGCGCCTGGATTCATAAAAGTAAAGTGTAGCAAAACCTTGGGAATTTCAATTGAGCTCATATTCATCAGGAATTGGGTTCAAGCTTTCCCCAACCCCTTCTCATCAATGAACTCAGTGGGAATAAAGGTGTTCCAAATCAATTTAGCACCCCTTTTCAGTAAGGGAGCAAAAGGTTAGTGTTGGGTAAAATCTAATTACGGACAGCACGCAAGTATACGTGGTCAACAAGTAATATAATAGTAAGTAGAGTATCGTTCCCTCAAAGACTGTAAATAGAATTAAACCTCACAATTACCAATTTCTATTAATCCTAATTTTATTAAACTAATCAATTTCCAGTTTATAACTAAAAGTATTAAAAATAATAAAATCACCAAACAATCAAGAAACGCTAAAAACTAAATTTTCAAACAAATAATGGAGAATTAGGCTTTCGACTTCACTCTAAGCATCACTCGGATTATTACACCTTTATTCCAGTTTAACTCACTGTCCCAATTTATTAATCAAGAACACGTATATAGAACTAGCCACCTCTCGATGTACTAATACCGTATTAACCCAAATCCACAGTTAAGATAGAATTAAGTTAAACACCTTAATCAACTAACCCGATATATCTCTATGTGAATTACAATTAAAGAATGTTTAAGTTCAAGCTCTTTATCTGATTACATGCGATGTCAAGCATATCTCTACCCTAACATTCATTAAGATTCTGTTCAATCACATAAATCAAGAACACATGCTATATTAACTAAGTCTACACCTGTACTTCATCTCTCGAGTTCATACAAGTCCACAAAGAATCGTTGATCAGGCAATTCATAAATTCACGCTCAAGTTAATATAGATAAATCGGATAATAGCTTATTAAACTGAAATCAAAGATTACATAATCATCGCTCCACTTAAAGATCCGTCTTAAGCCTAAAAAGTAATTAGTTCATAATAAATGAAATAATAACTGAATAAATTAAAGATAACATCTTCTCAATTACAAATATAAACTAAAGTAAAAGAATAACGCAGAACACCGTTCACTTTAGCCTTAATCGGCAATCAATATGAAAGTCCTCAAAATCTTCACTCCGTTGCTCAATATCAAATTCTGTAATTTATCGATGTCAATTGCTTTGCATGATGATGATTTTGTTGTTTGTTGCTATATATATATATATATATATATATATATATATATATATATATATACCACCACAAAGTTTTGGTCGAAATCCTATGTTATTAAGAGTCCATATGTTATCCCAAGTCTTCAAGTCCACATTCCAGCAGAGTTCAAAGCAAGGTAGGATTGCGAATTATTAACCACTTTACCTTGACGGGTGTATATTGTGAAAATAGCCATGCACTGACAGCAGGCGTGGCTCAAAAATACTATTGAAGACCCCCCCCCCCCACCCCGATGGGGGTGGGTTCTACTTCCTGACTTGACTGAACTTCATGCTTGCTTCCATACTTGCTCCAAATGACCCCCTTCTTTTGTAGCTTGCCAACCAACCATCCTACACAAAAATAAAAATAAACAAGTAAAAATGAATATGAAAGCAAGGAATTAACAATGATTAAGCTTGAAATGAACATCGATTCGTGGATATAAAATCCACTTATCAAAATCCCCCAAACTTAAACTGTGCTAGTCCTCGAGCACAAAACAGACTAACATGCGATGCAATGCAAGGATATGTAATGTATCTAATATAAATGTCATCGAATCCAGCAGTATCATAGAATCAAATCTATTCCTAACTAATGGGTACTGTATTTGTTTACTTAACCCTAATTTCATCATTGGCCACAATAAAATGAACTACAACACTGCTGAATATATGCAAAATTAACACAATAGTTAAATTAAAAAAAATTAATATAGGGCAAACATAAAATAACAATAAAAAATAAATATGCACCTAAGCTACTATGCAACTATATGATTACATGAATGCTTAAAACTACATGCAAAACTAAAGTTCAATAACAAATGTAACCTAACTAATGACATTATGCATGCAAACATAAAATGAAAAATAAAACTAACTCCCCCAAACTTGATAACAACAATGTCCTCATTGTATGGATAATGCAATAAAATGTGTGAGAACTTCCCTGTAATCGACTAAGTCTGAGGTGGTGGTGGTGGTGGTGGTTGATCTTCTTCTTCCGAATCACTAGGTGGAAACCTTGGCATTGGCATAGGCTGCTGGTATGGAAATTGGTCAGTAGGATTGAAGCTTTGGAGCGTCATGTTCAAAGATGCGAACGATAAGTTCATTGCATCAAACATATGGTCTTGTCTCGCTGTGAGCCACCTCATCTCCCTTCGTGCTACCTTGTTGTGCTCCTCCATTTGTCGCTGAAATGCAAGAAACTGAGGGTTAGATATGGCGTCGAAAGATGGTTCCGCCTCAGTTCCTTACTCTCCCATAGTCTCGTCCTCATCATCCGAGGTGTCTTCAGCGTCAACTTCATCCTCTGAAGCTGATGGAAATACAAAACCTAACCCTCGAGGATATGATTCACCACCGGCCCACACCGAATACCGCGCTATCATTCTGGAATCTAGTAGCTGTAGCGGCATTTGGGTGGGTTCATCGTCAGACCATCGAACTCCTGCTTAGCAACACAACCCACAAATGAGTGATGGGTGTGGCAAGCTGCCCGAAAAATTACCTCGCAAGCATCGGCGCATAGAAAAACTGATTATGGCCCCGACGTCAATGATGAAATCTTGCATAATCACATATAATAGTAGAGCCTTTTCTTTGGTGACATCAGAGGTGTGTGTGGATGGAAACAACTTGGCACATAAAAAGGCATACCATATCTTACCATACCGACTGAGATCCTTGTTGTGAAAAACTGTGCCCCCTTTTCGACCCTTGATCCATGTTGTTCTCGGCTTAGTCATTTCTTTAAGAACAGCCTCGAAGTCAAGATTGAAATTACGCGAATGAGCATATTGGCACGGTCTAGGCACTCGTAGCTGATAATAGGTGTTGATGGCATCGGCATTGAACAGGACCAATGTAACACCCCCTTTCCAAAAAGGAAAAGGGATGTCATGCACAAAACATAATAAACACAAACCTTTAATAAATCTCAAAATATCTCCAATGAAATTGAACACTAATTGTCACATACTCCAATTTAAATAGAAGGAACCCCACACTTACATGATCTCTACTAATAAGAAATAAATGCCAAAATGGTCCAAAACATCCATATACAAAATATTAGGAAAACCAAGTCTAATAATAAGTCTCAAAAACTAATCCACTCTTTTGGATCAAAGGTAGCTCTCATCACACATATCCTGATCACCCCTGATTACCTGCCGGAAAAAGAACACATCGTGAGCAAATTGCCCAGTACGGATATGAAAATGCATATATATAAACAATATATATATATATATATATATGTATATGTACCGAAAGAACTGAATGAACGAACAATTACAACTACTAATCAAACATGAATATATCGAAATTGGTGAGATAAGGTACAAATGATTAACACTGTCGAACCGACAACTATAGCCAACAGAATCCCAAATAAATGAGGCTGAATCAAATGGTTATACGGTAACAATTTCATACTGAGCTCAAATACAAATAGCCAAAGGCTAACAAAATACATTGGTACCATGATGTATACAAATCAAATCGGATAGTACACACGACACATACGTCACTAATCCGCCAAACAAATCGAATCAAATCAAATACTGGGTCGACCCATACGTATCCTTAACAAATATATCAAATGGCCAAAGCTAATACCCAGAGCATACAAAAGGATACGCCGTGGACTAATCACACTGCCACGGAAGGTGTCATGCCCTTGTGTCAAGAGGACATGCCTGTGGTACCCCCATAGGTGGTTAGCTCAAGTATACCCTAGGGATCAAACTACAAAATGTAAGCCAACAGGGGTTCAAATCACAAGGCTTACATGACCATATTCAAATGAAATCATCGATTAAAAATATTATTAATTGTCACAATATATCAATGATCAAAATAACTCTCGAATGTGAACGAAAATATAAGAACAATGGTACAAACGAATAAAGTCTCCAAAACATACTGACATGATTAACTAGTTCAAGGAGTACAAATACGAATTTTAATATCAACGCTTAAAACAAATCTGCCACAATAAATTGGACAAAGAAAGAATAATCCTAAGAAGCGATACCAAATTTTTAAACGAATAACAAAACGAGTGAATCATATTTAAAAGAGTCTCGCTGAAAAAGTACGAAATTCGTACCTTAATATAGTATCAAAATAATTTGTCAAATCCAAATATCACCCGCTACACTCCCTCAATCCGATCTAATTAAAGAAAATAATAATACAGTTATAAATTACTTATTAATAACTATAATTTCTAATAACAGGAAATTATTTCTCAATTTACATTTGTTTTACAAGATAAACCTAAACTAAATTACTATTGATTTTATTTTATCACTTTCCTTTTGATTTTGACCATTCAGCCCCCTTAAGCTTATATATATAATATGTATCATTTAGTAATAATGCAGAACCTATGATCCTGATCATGATAACGAATTCTTTATTAATATCTCTCTCTCTCTTTTAAAACTAATCAGAACATTGCCTTCATATTATTCAATCATAATTTGCGACAGTGATCATACATATACATATGCACCCTATGCTCAGACTCTCATTCAATTGAAAGGAATAATAATAACTTACCAGTTGATCCAATTTCCCTTCCCTTTGTTTAACGGCGACTGAGATCCTCTTCTTCTTTTTTTCTTTTCCTCCCGTCGATTTGTATTAAAAGTAATGAAGCAGTTAGGTTTTATTTATTTATTTATTTATTTATTTATTAATATGTTTTATCAATACCCCTAATTTTTTTAGAATTTAAAATTACACAATTATAAATTAGACCCAATTAATTTAAAAGCCCAAATCAATACAGTCCTTTACTTATTATGGTCCACATAAATTAAATAGAATCTAACCCAAACGTAAGGAAAGCCCAATTAACAAATTTTTAAATATAGATTTAAATGTTATTATCATTATTATTATTATTGTTATTATTATTATTATTATTATTATTATTATTATTATTATTATTATTATTATTATTATTATTTTTCGGGTATTACATCACCTTCCCCTTAAAAAGGATTCTGTCCCCGGAATCAAAAGAACAGAACGTACCTAATTTTCAAAAAGATGTGGATATTCCGTTCGAATAGACTCCTCCATCTCCCAAGTAGCTTCTCGCTCTGAATGCTTTTTCCACAAGACTTTAACAAAAGGAATTGTCTTCCTTCTCATAATCCGTTCTTGATGATCTAGAATCGCCTCGGCTTCTTCCTCATAAGTAAGATCTTCTTGAATCTTATGCAACGGGTATTGCACAACATGAAGCGGATGATAGTTATATTTCCTTAACATTGAAACATGAAAGACATTATGTACATGAGATAACTGTGGAGGCAAAGCCACCCGATATGCCACTTCCCTAACTCTCTCAAGGACTTCAAAAGGGTCAATGAAACGCGGATTAAGCTTCCCTTTCAAACTAAACCTTCGAACACCTTTCCATGGAGAAACTTTAAAAAACACGTGCTCACCATGTGTGAATTTAAGAGCCCTTCTATGAATATCATCATAACTCTTCTGCCGCGATCGAGCTTCTTTCAATTTTTCTTTAGCCACTGCTACCTTCTCCGTAGTAATCCTAACCAAATCGGGTCCTTCTATTACCCTTTCTCCAACCTCATCCCAACAAGTCGTAGCTCGACACTTCTTACCATATAATGCTTCAAAAGGAGCCATACCAATACTAGCTTGCCAACTATTATTATATGCGAACTCCACCAAACTCAAATAATCATCCCAGTTCCCTATCCATTCTAAAGTACAAGATCGGAACATGTCTTCTAATGTCTGAATAGTTCTTTCTGATTGTCCATCTGTCTACGGGTGAAATGTTGTACTATAGTTGAGTCGCGTTCCCCAAGCTCGTTGAAATCCTTTCCAAAATTGAGAAGTAAACCGCGGATCCCGATCCGAAACAATAGAAACTGGAGTCCCATGAAGCCTAACAATCTCACGTTAAAAAATATATGCTAACTTATTTACAGAAAAATCTTCACAAATAGACAGAAAATGAGCCGATTTAGACAAACGATCCACTACCACCCAAATAGTATCATTCTTTTGAAGAGTCCTCGGCAACCCAGTCACAAAGTCCATCGAAATGTCATCCCACTTCTACACAGGAATCTCTAACTGTTGCAACAAACCACCAGGCCACTGATGCTCTATTTTCACTTGCTGACAAGTAAGACATTTACTCACAAATTCAGCTACATCCCTTTTCATTCCACTCCACCAAAAATTCCCCTTCAGATCCTTATACATCTTTGTATACCCCGGATGAATAGAAAATGGCGAACTATGAGCTTCAGTCAACACTGCCTCACGAATCATTGGATCCACTGGAACACGTAACCGTTTACCGAACCATATCACACCTTGCTCATCAATACGAAACTCTGGTTGCCTACCCTCATTCATATTTTGCACTACAGTCCATAACTCGCCATCCTCCTTTTGGGCTTCTTTGATACGCAAAATAAGAGAAGGTTCCACCCTCATACCAACTACCAACCCATCAGAACCTCTAGTATATAGCTCCAAACCCACACGCTCCATATTCGAGATAAGTTGTGGTTGTGTAACCAAGGCAGCTACACTCCTTGTACTTTTTCGACTAAGAGCATCTCTAACCACATTAGCCTTACCGGAATGATACTGAATCCTAGCATCATAATCCTTGAGAAACTCCAACCAACGCCTCTGTCTCATGTTAAGCTCCTTCTGAGTAAAAATATATTTAAGGCTCTTGTGGTCGGTGAAAATATCATAAGTCTCTCCATATAAATAGTGCCTCCAAATCTTTAGGGAAAAAAATAATTGCTGCTAACTCCAAGTCATGGGTAGGGTAATTCACCTCATAAGGTTTAAGTTGGCTGGAAGCATAAGCAATTACCTTACCATGTTGCATCAAAACACACCCTAATCTCTTCTTGGAAGCATCACTGTAAATCTGATAACCTCCTATCCCCGACGGTAATGTAAGCACTGGAGCCGACACAAGCCTCTTCTTAAGCTCCTCAAAACTTTTCTCACGTTCCTCATTCCACACAAATTGTGTTCCCTTCTTCATCAACTGAGATAATGGCAAAGCTAACAAAGAGAAACCTTCCACAAATCGCCTGTATTACCCTGCCAAACCCAAGAAACTCCTTACTTCAGATACCGTGGTAGGTCTTGGCCAATTAGTGACAGCCTCAATCTTCGCAGGATCCACCTTAATACCTTCAGTAGACACAACATGCCCCAAAAATGCTACCTGTTCTAACCAAAACTCGCATTTGGAGAACTTAGCATATAACTTATTCTTTTGCAGAACCCCCAAAATAGTACGAAGATGCCCTTCATGCTCCTCCTTAGACTTGGAATACACAAAATGTCATCAATGAAGATAATGACAAATTGGTCCAAATACTTGCTAAAAACCCGATTCATCATACCCATAAACACTGCCGGAACATTAGTCAACCCAAATGACATCACCAAAAACTCATAGTGCCCATACCGACTATGAAAAGCTATTTTTGGAATGTCCTCTTCCCTCACCCTACTCTGATGGTACCCCGACCTCAAATCTATCTTTGAGAAGAACTTCGCCCCTTGGAGCTGATCGAAAAGGTCATCTATCTGTGGCAATGGATATTTGTTCCTGA
The DNA here is from genome assembly GCA_020205605.1 of Panax ginseng. Lineage (NCBI taxonomy): Eukaryota > Viridiplantae > Streptophyta > Magnoliopsida > Apiales > Araliaceae > Panax > Panax ginseng. Next base: position 67,780,648 of record CM035127.1, read on the forward strand.
TAGTGATCTGATTTATCTCCATATAATCTATACATAATCTCATAGATCCGTCCTTCTTCTTCACAAACAATACTGGAGCACCCCATGGAGATACGCTCGGTGTAAAGCCCCCAAATTCAGGTACTTGAAACCCGAATTCAGTGCTTCACGATACCATTTCTATGAGCGGAATAATACTAACAATAATAACAATAGTATAAATATTAATCTTAATTTACATATCTATCAAAGTATAGCTCCCAAGTACGTAACCTTTAATCATTCCTTGCAATACATGATAATAAATATATAACATTGTCTTAATAATATTAAATTATCCCACTAGATAACATTGAAATCATTTAGCAACCTTTCCCTTTCCCTTGTTTCTAGCAGAGCCTTCAGATTGCTCGCACTTAGCTGAAAACATTTAAGCAAGGATGAGCATTTGAATGCCCAGCAAGTAATAACAATTATATATATATAAGCTGGAAGAATTTAAATATTTTCTTTATACTACCCTTCTACAACAAATCAATAGTTGTGAAGTAATGCTGAATAGATAATAATAACATAACAACCCTCTTTCAAAATTTTGAAACTACGTCTTGACTATAAATAGGGTTAAGGGGACATACTATGAACATTGTTTTCATTTTTGAAAAGGTTAAACAGAACTTCATCTGTAAACTGTCATAACTTATGGGCACGAGGGTGTACATTCCATGGACCCTGTATTGATCAACACTGCATGCAAGAACGATATGATCGTTCACTCTGTCCGCCATTGGCGCATAAAAGTTTTCCCGTGTAAGGGATGTTCATACTTGTCAGGGTTCCAAACCAAAGCAATTCGGTTGGATAATAATAAGGTTTTATCTTGTTCAACAATAATCTATAATTCAACATATATATACGGGTAATTGACAAAGGTGTATCAACATGTGATTAAATGCAATGATTATTCAAGTGGGGACACTTGTATAATCATTTATAGAAACTAACGAACAGAATATATATCTGAATTACCATATACTAACATGTTGATAATCAATGAGCGTATATAATATAGGGTTAATAATTTGTACAGTAATAATATAATTCTGAAACATTCTTACTCATGTCTGTTGCATAAAGGAAATGCAAAGGTAGGATACTTGCCTGATGTGCTGCTTACAATACGCAACTTAGTTTTATCTCTTATATCATGACCTACCATTAATTAGATCATTCGTTCGATTATAACAACATACTATAACATATAGTACTGCATTTTGCAGTCAGCACATAACCTAATCACATTATCACACATGTTCAACAGTCATTGCATCACAAACAAATATTAATACAGTCAAAATATCTAAGTCTAGACCAATTTACGAAATATATGTTTGATTATCTTAAACGACTTTATCGAGTAATTATCGAGTTTAAAACTCTCTCTCATGCAGTTCAATAGTATCTGGATATTTTAAATACTAGTCATATTATTTTTAAATGACTTATAATAATTTCTAATTAATTATTATAATTTATCTTGATTTTTCAAACTTTAGAATCATTATTAAATGATTTAAATATTAGATAATTCTATTATCATTAATATTAAAATATTACTGCAACCATTGCCAAAATATCAAAGTTATTTATAATAACTCAAAATATTTTTAAAGTATTAATATTACCCTTAAATGATTTTTAAAATATTTAAAATTATTTTTAAACAATTACCATTAATATTAATATATTAAGGTATTATTCACTAAAATATTAAAAGTCATTTATAATTACTTAAAATATTCTTAAATTATTTATATCCTTTTAAAATGATTTTAAATCAATAAAACCATTTTAAAACTATTTATTTAATAAATCTAATATCATTAATATTAAATAATTAATGAAATTTATCTCAAAATATTAAAAGTTATGTTTTATAACTTAGAATATCTTTAAACTCTTTATTTTCATTTAAAATGATTTTTATAATATTAAAATCATTTTTAAACTAATTTATTTAATATAATTATTAAATAAATCTAATATCATTAATATTAAGTAATTAATGAAATTTACTTTAAAATATTGAAAGTTACATTTTATAACTTAAAATATTATTAAATACCTTATTATCATTTAAAATAATTTTTAATATAATAAATTCATTTTTAGTTAATTTATTTAGTGCATTTATCAAATAAATAATATTCAAATAATTACTAATATGTATGGAAAATATTCCAAATTATTAAAAGTTAATGTTTATGACTTAAAATAATTTTTAAAACTGATTTTATAATTTTCGGAATTTATTTACTATTTTTAAATGATTTTTAGAATTTATTTCTATTTTTAAATTATTTTCCAGAAATTAGAAAATAAAAATAATAGGAACCGTCGCTATAGGCTATAGCGACAAAATCTGTCGCCTTAGGTGTTCTTGAGCTCAAGAACACTGACAAGGCAGTTAACGAGGGGGTACGTTTGACCAAGTTTAATTCGGTGTGCATTGTGTTTCTGGACTTGTTTTTGGTCAGATCGTGTAGTACTAATACAAGACTACAAGATCCAACAACAAACAAAATCATATCATGCATAACAAAGGAGATCTATGGGCCTAAAATAGTTTATTGAAATTTGTTCTTCATTTTTCAGGTTACCCAGAAATGAAGAACAATTCGAGGGTCACACTTTGGGCTCCCACTACATGCTGATCGTGTATTGATTTTATGATCTATAAGCTTCAGTGTGTAACCAGAATGTAAATGAAGAGATCTGACACAAAATATCAATAAAAGATCAACAGATCAAGAAGATATAGCTCGGTCAAAGCATGTCAGAAGCAGTGTTCATAGGTTTTCTGGGTTACCCAGAAAACCGTTTTCAAGCTTGACCATGCTACTTTGACCAGCCACTACTTTAATCCAGTTTAATGTTTAGGAGCTTTCAAGGCATAACTATGGAGTCCATATACCAGACTACAATCTAGATGCAACACAAACAACAAACAAACAACAAATTGAAAGATCAAAGGCCAACAAAACTTGTCAGACATGATCTGGGCAATTTCTGGGTTACCTAGAATTGCCCAGTCATGCTCGGTCAACCAAGTTTAACCCAGAATAACTTGAAATCTAGAACTGATATAAGTTTTATTCTTACTACAGCTCAAAGAGTACATACCAGACTACAACTATAAGCTTTAAAAACACAAAAATCTTTAAAGATCACAGAGAAAGAAGGTCTGACATTCGTTGTCAGACCACCAAACACAAATTTTCCAGATTTTGTAGATCTTCAAATCCGAGCCTCTAGATGTTATGGATACAACATCTAGCAACCCAGATCATCATTATACACTACTAACAACATATTAAAACACAAAATCATAACATCTAACAACAGATTTATGGTCAGATTTCGAGTTAGGGTTTTATACCTTCTTTGATCAATTCTTGTTTCTAGCTTTCTGATTTGATTGTGGTGTTAGTGGGGCTTGAATTTGGGACTGATATGCTAAGAAATTTCGTTGGTTTAAGAGAGAGAGAGTCTAGGTTGAGAGTTGATACAAAATGAGCTAGCAAATGACTTAGTTTCTCTCTCTAATCTATTTATAGAAGTCTAGCAAATGAATGTGGGATTTAACTATTATCCCCCATGTTTGTGTTGTTCATTAGACAAAACTCCTTATCTTGATCTTAAGTATGCTTAGTGAGATTTTCCACCAATGAGGTGTAGACAACATTGTACTTTGTGTAAGAAAGTAAGTTCATTAGCTATTTAAGGAAACTTGATTAGCCTAATTTGTTGCCTTAAAAGGCCATTTGTGGCCAGCTATATATATACCATTAATTCCTTTATTTAGCTTTTATTTTAATGCATAAATTAGATAAATCAAAGGTCTAAAATACCCTTAATTATGTGGGCTAAGTTTGGGCTTGAATTTGATTTCTTTTGGGCTTCTCCCATAATTGTTTTGGGTCATATAATAATCATAGTCTAACAATTTTAATATATGTTACCCAAATTGTTTATATAGGGTTTAAATTAAAATACAATTAGTTTGCAAAACTTATAATTAGGGTTTTCTTAGTTTGATTAGGGTTCTAATCATACATGAACATTAGGGTTTATTATATAATAATTATAATTATCCTTGCTAATTTAGCAATTAGGGTTTATAGTTTTGGTAATTAGGGTTACTAAATCACAATTGGGGTTTATACTTAATAATTAGGATTTCAAGAACTTAATATATAAATGCTAATTAGGGTTGACCTAGTTAATCGCAAAATCATACAACACAGTTATATAATAGACTTAAACTCATAATTGAGTTTCAAATTAGGGTTTTCCACAGTAAACTAGGGTTTGACATAATACACCATAACTGACCAATCATTGTCAATCCATATACATACAGTATATAATTATACCACTGAAAAATCAAAGTATAAACGATATTATAGTATTGTTTTCATTCCTTGATCAAAATCGAAAATTAGGGTTTGGATTCCATATTTGACTTATCTGTCATACCTAACATTATTTAATTAAGTTAAAATAATTAACTTAATAATGCATAAAGATTCATATAATAAAATAATTATTATAATAATTCTAAAATCATTTCATATATTATATAAATAATATATGATTATAATTGCATGGAAAATAATTAATAAAACATTTTTACTATAAAATTAATTATGATAAGAATATATTTTATAATGATCAATAATTCTAAAATAAAATTATTTAAAATCATTCATGTAATAAGTATATCACATAAATACATTTACACATTATCTTGGCACATATTCCCCATATTTATTTTAATAAAAAAAAAAAAAAATTATCATGAAAATTTCTAATTTATTTGTATAGAAAATATCGGGTTGTTACATTCACCTCCCTTATAAAGATTCCGTCCCACGGAATCATCGCTTTTAAAACCTACATACAAAGTGTACGTAGCATAAACAATCACTACTGAGTAGATCTTGATCGAAATGATCGTCTTGATCTTTAACCTATTCACGTAAAGCTTGTCTATCTGATTAAACGAAAATTTGATTTCTAAAAGAACTCAAATTCCTTCTTCAAAATTTCTTTATAAAATAATTTACTATATATATGAAAATCATGCTAAAGAAAATAAAAGTTATACAAATAATACACGAATTGCACCACCGACTTTTATGGTATCCTGACCGTCATGTTGTAGACCCTTTCTTTGTTGATTTACGGTAAACTGGCTTTGGATGGCGTTGGTCCGTGATTTCGAGTTCCACTTGCCATTGCCGATATTCACACTCCTGCTACATCCTCCTCTTGAACAATCCTTCACCTTGTGCTTAGTCGATCCACACGAGAAAACACCTTGTTCATCCTAGGATTAGGGGCGATTAGGAGAGATATAGCCCTCCCCCTCCCGCACTTGTAGCACTTTACGAACTTTCCTTTCAAACATTCCCAGTGGTTCTTTCCACAGTTCCCACAACTTGCATGACTTGCTTCTTAACTCCTTCCTGTTTTACCTGCACACTCCTAAAATTGCTTCCCTTCCTTTTGCTACTACCACCGCTACTCCCACTATTAACTTCCACCTTCCTAGTTCCTTCGACCTTATTCTTGTTCCTTCTCTCCTTGTTGTAGAGGCTTATGGCCTCACTCCCCTCCTCAGCTATAATAGCTTTTCCATGAGTGCTGCAAATATAGGAATCTGCAACACCGCCACCTTGTTATAGAGCCAGGGTTTTAATCCCAGCTCAAACCTTCTAGCTTTCCTAGCCTTCGTATCAATTTGATGCGGAGCAAACCTAGCCAACTCATTAAATTTTGCGGCGTATTCGGACACCGTCATATTCTCCTTCTTCAACTCTAAAAATTTTACCTCCATCTTAGCCTGCATACTAGATGAAAAATAGTTTTCAAAGAACAGCATCTTAAACCTATCCCAAGTAACAACACCCTCTCCGCCTCTCTTTGATTAAGCTCTCACCAAAAATTTGCCTCACCCTTCATCATGTAGGTGGCAAAAGCGGTCTTTTGCCCCTCACCTACCCTAGCTACCACGAATGCTTTTTCAATCTCTTTAACCCAAGTATGGGCTTCAACAGGGTCAGTTTTCCCTTTGAATTCGGGTGGTCCCACAGCCTTGAAATCTTTAAAGTTAGCTAGTTGGTTGTCCGGCTGGTTCCCTGCAACTGGTATTCCTTGATGCATAGCTTGTGCTACCATATTTGTAAAGTGCTGCATCGGGTCTGCTTGTTGTTGTCCCTCAACGTTATTGATAGACTCTTCTGCCCTTTGGTTTCGAGTTTGACGTCTTGACGATATTATCTGGTTACGTAAAACCATATATTATTCTTTACATTCTAAATCTTATCATTTAAGTTTAGTATATTAACTCATTTCATTACTCAAACTTAGATTCATATTCATTTAGCGAATACTTTACATAGCATAGCACATACTGCTTTAAACATCATTCATCCCTTTGTGACTACAAAAGTCGGGATTTACAGCCTTGACTAATACCAAAAGTTGGGAACATTACATTACACAGACATACTTAACATTAAACAAATCTACACAACAGAACCTATACTACCTATTCACTACGTCTTTTTCTTGGACAACCTCTCGCCTGATGACCTTCTATCCCACAGATAAAACATGCTCCTGATTTATAGTCGGGACAATACAGAGTGGTATGTCCCTCATAGCCACAAAGGTAACACATTCTTTTCCTTTTCTTCTTATCGGATTTTCCTAAGTCATGGTCTTCTATCTTTCTTTTCCCCTTCTTGCTCAGAGCTACACACGATGTGTTGCATGTGCCTCCCATCTGATCAATTTGGATTTTAAGCTTATCTTGTTCTTCCATTGTTTCTATTAACGCTTGACGCAGTTGACTATTTAACAGCTTTTCTATTTCCCACAGCTTTTCCAGAGAAGAAACCTTGTTCCTCAGATCCTGCACCTCTGTTGATGCTTGCTCAGCTTTAACTTTAGTGTCCGAATCACTATCTGTTAGCTCCACCATCTCCGGATCTGGTACTGCGTTTTCTACAATAACAACTTTGTCTGAGTTGTTTTCATTGTAAGCCTCTATTTCAGCTATTGGCTTCGATATTAGCTCGGGGGTATGGATTTGATCCTTCTTCATGCTATAAGCATATAACAAGCCTTTTCCACCAGACATCTACACACATAAATTATCCTGATAAGCATATAGTATATACACACAGCAAATAATAGTTTTATATAAGTTATCTTTTATTTTGTTTGACGATGAATTTAGTTAATTTATCTCTTTATAAACTCTATATGAGTTATTTTTTTTTCAACGTTTTTCTCTGTTCTAAGGTTATAGCCTAAGGTCTATCCCACCTAAAGTTTCTAACCCTAAAGCTTTGATACCAACCTGTAAAGCCCCCAAATTCAGGTACTTGAAACCCGAATTCAGTGCTTCACGATACCATTTCTATGAGTGGAATAATACTAACAATAATAACAATAGTATAAATATTAAACTTAATTTACATATCTATCAAAGTCTAGCTCCCAAGTACGTAACCTTTAATCATTCCTTACAATACATGATAATAAATATATAACATTGTCTTAATAATATTAAACTATCCCACTAGATAACATTGAAATCATTCAACAACCTTTCCTTTCCCTTGTTTCTAGCAGAGCCTTGGATTGCTCATAGCACTTAGTAAAAACATTTAAGCAAGGATGAGCATTTGAGTGCCCAACAAGTAATAACAATTATATATATATATAAGCTGAAAGAATTTAAATGTTTTCTTTATACTACCCTTCTACAACAAATCAATAGTTGTGAAGTAATCTAAACCGATAATAATAACATAACAACCCTCTTTCAAAATTTTGAAACTACGTACTGACTATAAATAGGGTTAAGGGGACATACTATGAACATTATTTTCATTTTTGAAAAGGTTAAACAGAACTTCATTTGTAAACCGTCATAACTTACAGGCACGAGGGTGTACATCCCACAGACCCTGTATTGATCAACACTGCATGCAAGAACGATAGGAGCGTTCACTCTGTCCGCCTTGGGCGCATAAAAGTTTTCTCGTGTAAGGGATGTTCATACTTGTCGGGGTTCCAAACCAAAGCAATTCGGTTGGATAATAATAAGGTTTTATCTTGTTCAACAATAATCTATAATTCAACATATATATACGGGTAATTGACAAAGGTGTATCAACATGTGATTAAATGCAATGATTATCCAAGTGGGGACACTTGTATAACCATTTATAGAAACTAACGAATGAATTATATATATCGAATTACCATATACTAACATGTTGATAATCAATGAGCGTATATATATATAGGGTTAATAATTTATACAATAATAATATAATTACGAAACATTCTTACTTCATGTATACATTTGCATAAAGGAAATGCAAAGGTAGGATACTTGCACGATGTCTTTTTTTGCACAATCTGTGACTTAGTTTTATCTCTTATATCATGACCTACCATTAATTAGATCATTAGTTCGATTATAACAACATACTATAACATATAGTAATCGCATTTTGCGATCGACAGATATAACCTAATCACATTATCACACATGTTCAATACGATCGTTGCATCACAAACAAATATTAATACAATTCAAAATATCTAAGTCTGACCAATTTACGAAATATAACCGATTGTCTTAAACTGACTTTATCGGGTAATTATCGAGTTTAAAACTCTCTCATGCAGTTCAATAGTATCCTGGATATTTTAAATACTAGTCATATTATTTTTAAATGACTTATAATAATTTCTAATTAATTATTATAATTTATCTTGATTTTTCAAACTTTAGAATCATTATTAAATGATTTAAATATTAGATAATTCTATTATCATTAATATTAAAATATTATCGCAACCATTGCCAAAATATCAAAGTTATTTATAATAACTCAAAATATTTTAAAGTATTAATATTACCCTTAAATGATTTTTAAAATATTTAAAATTATTTTTAAACAATTACCATTAATATTAATATATTAAGGTATTATTCACTAAAATATTAAAAGTCATTTATAATTACTTAAAATATTCTTAAATTATTTATATCCTTTTTAAATGATTTTTAAATCAATAAAACCATTTTAAAACTATTTATTTAATAAATCTAATATCATTAATATTAAATAATTAATGAAATTTATCTCAAAATATTAAAAGTTATGTTTTATAACTTAGAATATCTTTAAACTCTTTATTTTCATTTAAAATGATTTTTATAATATTAAAATCATTTTTAAACTAATTATTTAATATAATTATTAAATAAATCTAATATCATTAATATTAAGTAATTAATGAAATTTACTTTAAAATATTGAAAGTTACATTTTATAACTTAAAATATTATTAAATACCTTATTATCATTTAAAATAATTTTAATATAATAAATTCATTTTTAGTTAATTTATTTAGTGCATTTATCAAATAAATAATATTCAAATAATTACTAATATGTATGGAAAATATTCCAAATTATTAAAAGTTAATGTTTATGACTTAAAATAATTTTTAAAAAGCTGATTTTATAATTTTGAATTTATTTACTATTTTTTAATGATTTTTAGAATTTATTTCTATTTTTAAATTATTTTCCGAAATTAGAAAATAAAAATAATAGGGCAATGTCATTATAGGCTATAAGCGACAAAATCTGTCATTAGGTGTTCTTGAGCTCAAGAACAACGTAAGGCGATTAACGAGAATACGTTTGACGAAGTTTAATTAAGATTGTGCATTGTGTTTACGGACTTGTTTTGGTCGGATCGTATAGTACTAATACAAGACTACAAGATCCAACAACAAACAAAATCATATCATGCATAACAAAGGAGATCTATGGGCCTAAAATAGGCATTAGAGGTCATTTTTCATTTAAGGTTACCCGAAATGAAGAACAATCGAGGGTCACACTTTGGGCTCCCCTTACATCTTGATCGTGTATTGATTTTATGATCTATAAGCTTCAGTGTGTAACTAGAATGTAAATGAAGAGATCTGACACAAAATATCAATAAAAGATCAACAGATCAAGAAGATATAGCTCGGTCAAAGCATGTCAGAAGCAGTGTTCATAGGTTTTCTGGGTTACCCAGAAAACCGTTTTCAAGCTTGACCATGCTACTTTGACCAGCCACTACTTTAATCCAGTTTAATGTTTAGGAGCTTTCAAGGCATAACTATGGAGTCCATATACGAGACTACAATCTAGATGCAACACAAACAACAAACAAACAACAAATTGAAAGATCGAAGGCCAACAAAACTTGTCGATACATGATCTGGGCAATTTCAGGTTACCTAAATTGCCCGGTCATGCTCAATCGACCAAGTTTAACCTGAATAACTTGAAATCTAGAACCCGATATAAGTTTTATTCTTACTACAGCTCAAAAGAGTACATACCAGACTACAACTATAAGCTTTAAAAACACAAAAATCTTTAAAGATCACAGAGAAAGAAGGTCTGACATTCGTTGTCAGACCACCAAACACAAATTTTCCAGATTTTGTAGATCTTCAAATCCGAGCCTCTAGATGTTATGGATACAACATCTAGCAACCCAGATCATCATTATACACTACTAACAACATATTAAAACACAAAATCATAACATCTAACAATAGATTTATGGTCAGATTTCGAGTTAGGGTTTTATACCTTCTTTGATCAATTCTTGTTTCTAGCTTTCTGATTTGATTGTGGTGTTAGTGGGGCTTGAATTTGGGACTGATATGCTAAGAAATTTCGTTGGTTTAAGAGAGAGAGAGTCTAGGTTGAGAGTTGATACAAAATGAGCTAGCAAATGACTTAGTTTCTCTCTCTAATCTATTTATAGAAGTCTAGCAAATGAATGTGGGATTTAACTATTATCCCCATGTTTGTGTTGTTCATTAGACAAAACTCCTTATCTTGATCTTAAGTATGCTTAGTGAGATTTTCCACCAATGAGGTGTAGACAACATTGTACTTTGTGTAAGAAAGTAAGTTCATTAGCTATTTAAGGAAACTTGATTAGCCTAATTTGTTGCCTTAAAAGGCCATTTGTGGCCAGCTATATATATACCATTAATTCCTTTATTTAGCTTTTATTTTAATGCATAAATTAGATAAATCAAAGGTCTAAAATACCCTTAATTATGTGGGCTAAGTTTGGGCTTGAATTTGATTTCTTTTGGGCTTCTCCCATAATTGTTTTGGGTCATATAATAATCATAGTCTAACAATTTTAATATATGTTACCCAAATTGTTTATATAGGGTTTAAATTAAAATACAATTAGTTTGCAAAACTTATAATTAGGGTTTTCTTAGTTTGATTAGGGTTCTAATCATACATGAACATTAGGGTTTATTATATAATAATTATAATTATCCTTGCTAATTTAGCAATTAGGGTTTATAGTTTTGGTAATTAGGGTTACTAAATCACAATTGGGGTTTATACTTAATAATTAGGATTTCAAGAACTTAATATATAAATGCTAATTAGGGTTGACCTAGTTAATCGCAAAATCATACAACACGGTTATATAATAGACTTAAACTCATAATTGAGTTTCAAATTAGGGTTTTCCACAGTAAACTAGGGTTTGACATAATACACCATAACTGACCAATCATTGTCAATCCATATACATACAGTATATAATTATACCACTGAAAAATCAAAGTATAAACGATATTATAGTATTGTTTTCATTCCTTGATCAAAATCGAAAATTAGGGTTTGGATTCCATATTTGACTTATCATCATATACTAACATTATTTAATTAAGTTAAAATAATTAACTTAATAATCATACAAAAGATTCATATAATAAAATAATTATTATAATAATTCTAAAATCATTTCATATATTATATAAATAATATATGATTATAATTACATGGAAAATAATTAATAAAACATTTTTACTATAAAATTAATTATGATAAGAATATATTTTATAATGATCAATAATTCTAAAATAAAATTATTTAAAATCATTCATGTAATAAGTATATCACATAAATACATTTACACATTATCTTGGCACATATTCCCCATATTTATTTTAATAAAAAAAAAAAATTATACGCAAAATTTCTAATTTATTTGTATAGAAAATATCGGGTTGTTACATTCACCCTCCCTTATAAAGATTCCGTCCCCGGAATCATCGTTTTAAAACCTACACATACAAGTGTACGTAGCATAAACAATCACTACAAGTAGATCTTGATCAGAAATGATCGTACTGATCTTTAACCTATTCACGTAAAGCTTGTCTATCTGATTAAACGAAAATTTGATTTCTAAAAGAACTCAAATTCCTTCTTCAAAATTTCTTTATAAAATAATTTACTATATATATGAAAATCATGCTAAAGAAAATAAAAGTTATACAAATAATACCTGGAATTGCACCACCAGCTTTTATGGTATCCTGGACCGTCATGTTGTAGACCCTTCTTTGTTGATTTCATTTACTTCATTGGATGACGTTGGTCCGTGATTTCGAGTTCCATTGCATTGCCGAGATTCACACTCCTCGCCATTCATCCTCCTCTTCGAACAATCCTTCACCTTGTGCTTAGTCGATCCACACAGAAAACACCCACTGTTCATCCTAGGATTGGGGCAGTTAGGAGAGATATGGCCCTCCTGCCCGCACTTGTAGCACACTTTAACTTTCCTTTCAAACATTCCCAGAGTGGTTCTTTCCACAGCCTCCCACACTTTGCATGACTTGCTTCTTAACTCCTTCCCTGCTTTACTCCCGCACACTCCTAAAATTGCTTCCTTCCTTTTGCTACTACCACCGCTACTCCCACTATTAACTTCCACCTTCCTAGTTCCTTGACCTTATTCTTGTTCCTTCTCTCCTTGTTGTGAGAGGCTTATGGCCTCACTCCCTCCTCGGCTATAATAGCTTTTCCATGAGTCTTGCAAATATAGGAATCTGCAACACCGCTTACCTTTGTTATAGAGCCGTGGTTTTAATCCCATTTCAAACCTTCTAGCTTTCCTAGCCTTCAGTATCAATTTGATGCGAGCAAACCTAGCCAACTCATTAAATTTTATGCGTATTTCTATTAATCATATTCTCCTTCTTCAACTCTAAAAATTTTACCTCCATCTTAGCCTGCATACTAGATGAAAAATAGTTTTCAAAGAACAGCATCTTAAACCTATCCCAAGTAACAACACCTCTCTCGCCTCACTTTGATTCGCTTCTCACCCAAAATTTGCCTCACCCTTCATCATGTAGGTGGCAAAAGCGGTCTTTGCCCTCACCTACCCTAGCTACCACGAATGCTTTTTCAATCTCTTTAACCCAGTATGGGCTTCAACAGTCGATTTTCCCTTTGAATTGGGTGGTCCCACGACTTTGAAATCTTTAAAGTTAGCTAGTTGGTTGTCCAATTTGGTTCCTCGTGAATGGTATTCCTTGATGCATAGCTTGTGCTACCATATTTGTAAAGTCTTTGCATCAGATTCCGCTTGTTGTTGTCCTCAACGTTATTGATAGACTCTTACGCCCTTTGGTTTCGAGTTTGACGTCTTGATGATATTATCTGATTACGTAAAACCATATATTATTCTTTACATTCTAAATCTTATCATTTAAGTTTAGTATATTAACTCATTTCATTACTCAAACTTAGATTCATATTCATTTAGCGAATACTTTACATAGCATAGCTTATACCGCTTTTTTAAACATCATTCATCCTTTGTGACTACAAAAGTCTGGATTCTGACCTTGACTAATACCAAAAGTTGGGAACATTACATTACACGTACATACTTAACATTAAACAAATCTACACAATAGAACCTATACTACCTATTCACTACGTCTTTTTCTTGGACAACCTCTCGCCTGATGACCTTCTATCCCACAGATAAAACATGCTCCTGATTTATAGTCAGGACAATACAGAGTGGTATGTCCCTCATAGCCACAAAGGTAACACATTCTTTTCCCTTTCTTCTTATCGGATTTTCCTAAGTCATGGTCTTCTATCTTTCTTTTCCCCTTCTTGCTCAGAGCTACACACGATGTGTTGCATGTGCCTCCCATCTGATCAATTTGGATTTTAAGCTTATCTTGTTCTTCCATTGTTTCTATTAACGCTTGACGCAGTTGACTATTTAACAGCTTTTCTATTTCCCACAGCTTTTCCAGAGAAGAAACCTTGTTCCTCAGATCCTGCACCTCTGTTGATGCTTGCTCAGCTTTAACTTTAGTGTCCAGAATCACTATCTCATTAGCTCCACCATCTCCTGGATCAGTGCTGCGTTTTCTCAATAACAACTTTATGCTCGAGTTGTTTTCATTGTAAAGCCTCTATTTCACTATTGGCTTGATATTAGCTCTGGGGTATGGATTTGATCCTTCTTCATGCTATAAGCATATAACAAGCCTTTTCCACCGGACATCTACACACATAAATTATCACGATAAGCATATAGTATATACACAAACAAATAATAGTTTTATATAAGTTATCTTTTATTTTGTTTGACGATGAATTTAGTTAATTTATCTCTTTATAAACTCTATATGAGTTATTTTTTTTTTTTCAACGTTTTCTCTCATTTCTAAGGTTATAGCCTAAGGTCTATCCCACCTAAAGTTTCTAACCCTAAAGCTTTGATACCAACCTGTAAAGCCCCCAAATTCAGGTACTTGAAACCCGAATTCAGTGCTTCACGATACCATTTCTATGAGTGGAATAATACTAACAATAATAACAATAGTATAAATATTAAACTTAATTTACATATCTATCAAAGTCTAGCTCCCAAGTACGTAACCTTTAATCATTCCTTACAATACATGATAATAAATATATAACATTGTCTTAATAATATTAAACTATCCCACTAGATAACATTGAAATCATTCAACAACCTTTCCCTTTCCCTTGTTTCTAGCAGAGCCTTCAGATTGCTCGCACTTAGCTGAAAACATTTAAGCAAGGATGAGCATTTGAGTGCCCAACAAGTAATAACAATTATATATATATATAAGCTGAAAGAATTTAAATGTTTTCTTTATACTACCCTTCTACAACAAATCAATAGTTGTGAAGTAATCTAAACAAATAATAATAACATAACAACCTCTTTCAAAATTTTGAAACTACGTCTTGACTATAAATAGGGTTAAGGGACATACTATGAACATTATTTTCATTTTTGAAAAGGTTAAGCGAACTTCATTTATGGCAAACCGTCATAACTTACGAGCACGAGGTGTACATCCCACGGACCTGTGATTGATCAACACTTTGCATGCAAGAACGATAGGAGGCGTTCCTCTCTGTCATTGGGCGCATAAAAGTTTTCTCGTGTAAGGGATGTTCATACTTGCTTTGGGTTCCAAACCAAAAGCAATTCGGTTGGATAATAATAAGGTTTTATCTTGTTCAACAATAATCTATAATTCAACATATATATACGGGTAATTGACAAAGGTGTATCAACATGTGATTAAATGCAATGATTATCCAAGTGGGGACACTTGTATAACCATTTATAGAAACTAACGAACAGAATATATATCTGAATTACCATATACTAACATGTTGACAATCAATTAGCGTATATAATATAGGGTTAATAATCTGTACAGTAATAATATAATTCTGAAACATTCTTACTGATGTCCATTGCATAAAGGAAATGCAAAGGTAGGATATTTGCACGATCTTATTTGCTTATAATACGCAACTTAGTTTTATCTCTTATATCACGACTATCATTAATCGGATCATTCGTTCGATTAGAACAACATACTATAACATATAGTACTGCATTTTGCAGTCAGCACATAACCTAATCACATTATCACACATGTTCAACGATCGGTGAATCACAAACAAACATTAATCAATCAAAATATCTAAGCTGACCAATTTACGAAATATATGCTTGATTGTCTTAAAATGACTTTATCGGGTAATTATCGAGTTTAAAACTCTCTCATGCAGTTCAATACTATCCTGGATATTTTAAATACCAAATCATATTATTTTTAAATGACTTATAATAATTTCTAATTAATTATTATAATTTATCTTGATTTTTCAAACTTTAGAATCATTATTAAATGATTTAAATATTAGATAATTCTATTATCATTAATATTAAAATATTACAGTAACCATTGCCAAAATATCAAAGTTATTTATAATAACTCACAATATTTTTAAAGTATTAATATTACCCTTAAATGATTTTTAAACATTTAAATTATTTTAAACAATTACCATTAATTTTAATATATTAAGGTATTATTCACTAAAATATTAAAAGTCATTTATAATTACTTAAAATATTCTTAAACCATTTATATCCTTTTTAAATGATTTTATATCAATAAAACCATTTTAAAACTATTTATTTAATAAATCTAATATCATTAATATTAAATAATTAATAAAATTTATCTCAAAATATTAAAAGTTGTGTTTTATAACTTAGAATATCTTTAAACTCTTTATTTTCATTTAAAATGATTTTTATAATATTAAAATCATTTTTAAACTAATTATTTAATATAATTATTAAATAAATCTAATATCATTAATATTAAGTAATTAATGAAATTTACTTTAAAATATTGAAAGTTACATTTTATAACTTAAAATATTATTAAATACCTTATTATCATTTAAAATGATTTTTAATATAATAAAATCATTTTAGTTAATTTATTTAGTGTATTTATCAAATAAATAATATTCAAATAATTACTAATATGTATGGAAAATATGCCAAATTATTAAAAGTTAATGTTTATGACTTCAAATAATTTTTAAACTCGATTTTATAATTTTTGAATTTATTTACTATTTTTAAATGATTTTTAGAATTTATTTCTATTTTTAAATCATTTTCGAAATTAGAAAATAAAATAATAGGAACTGTCGCTATAGGCTATAGCGACAAAATCTGTCATTAGGTGTTCTTGAGCTCAAGAACAACGATGAAGCGATTAACGAGAATACGTTTGACGAAGTTTAATTCGGTTGTGCATTGTGTTTACGGACTTGTTTTTGGTCGGATCGTGTAGTACTATTATAAGACTACAAGATCCAACAACAAACAAAATCATATCATGCATAACAAAGGAGATCTATGGGCCTAAAATAGGCATCGTAAGAATTTTTCTTCATTTACATTCTTCATTTACGAGTTACCCGTAAATGAAGAACGGTTCGAAAAAATCACACTTTGGGCTCCCACTACATCTTCGATCGTGTATTGATTTTATGATCTATAAGTCGCAGCGGTGTGTAACGTAATGTAAATGAAGAGATCGACACAAAATATCAACAAAAGATCAACAGATCAAGAAGATATAGCTCGGTCAAAGCATGTCAAAGGCAGTGTTCATAGGTTTTCTGGGTTACCTAGAAAACCGTTTTCAAGCTTGACCATGCTAGTTTACCCAGCCACTATTTTCATCCAGTTTAATGTTTAGTAGCTTTCAAGGCATAACCATGGAGTTCATATACCAGACTACAATCTAGATGCAACACAAACAACAAACAAACAACAAATAGAAAGATCAAAGGCCAACAAAACTTGTCAGACATGATCTGGGCAATTTTTGGGTTACCTAGAATTGCCCAGTCATGCTCGGTCAACCAAGTTTGACCCAGAATAACTTGAAATCTAGAACTGATATAAGCTTTATTCTTGCTACAGATCAAAGAGTACATACCAGACTACAACTATAAGCTTTCAAAACACAAAAATCTTTAAAGATCACAAAGATAGAAGGCTTGACATTCGTTGTCAGACCACGAAACACAAATTTTCCAGATTTTGTAGATCTTCAAATTCGAGCCTCTAGATGTTATGGATCCAACATCTAGCAACCCAGATCATCATTATACACTACTAACAACATATTAAAACACAGAATCATAACATCTAACAACAGATTTATGGTCAGATTTCGAGTTAGGGTTTTATACCTTCTTTGATCAATTCTTGTTTCTAGCTTTCTGATTTGATTGTGGTGTTAGTGGGGCTTGAATTTGGGACTGATATGCTAAGAAATTTCGTTGGTTTAAGAGAGAGAGAGTCTAGGTTGAGAGTTGATACAAAATGAGCTAGCAAATGACTTAGTTTCTCTCTCTAATCTATTTATAGAAGTCTAGCAAATGAATGTCGGATTTAACTATTATCCCCTATGTTTATGTTGTTCATTAGACAAAACTCCTTATCTTGATCTTAAGTATGCTTAGTGAGATTTTCCACCAATGAGGTGTAGACAACATTGTACTTTGTGTAAGAAAGTAAGTTCATTAGCTATATAAGGAAACTTGATTAGCCTAATTTGTTGCCTTAAAAGGCCATTTGTGGCAAGCTATATATATACCACTAATTCCTTTATTTAGCTTTTATTTTAATGCATAAATTAGATAAATCAAAGGTCTAAAATACCCTTAATTATGTGGGCTAAGTTTGGGCTTGAATTTGATTTCTTTTGGGCTTCTCCCATAATTGTTTTGGGCCATGTAATAATCATAGTCTCATAATTTTAATATATGTTACCCAAATTGTTTATTTAGGGTTTAAATTAAAATACAATTAGTTTGCAAAACTTATAATTAGGGTTTTCTTAGTTTGATTAGGGTTCTAATCATACATGAACATTAGGGTTTATTATATAATAATTATAATTATCCTTGCTAATTTAACAATTAGGGTTTATAATTTTGGTAATTAGGGTTACGAAATCACAATTAGGGTTTATACTTAATAATTAGGATTTCAAGAACTTAATATATAAATGCTAATTAGTGTTGACCTAGTTAATCGCAAAATCATACAACACAGTTATATAATAGATTTAAACTCACAATTGAGTATCAAATTAGGGTTTCCCACAGTAAACTAGGGTTTGACATAATACACCATAACTGACCAATCATTGTCAATCCATATACATACAGTATATAATTATACCACTGAAAAATAAAAGTATAAACGATATTATATTATTGTTCTCATTCCTTGATCAAAATCCAAAATTAGGGTTTGGATTCCATATTTGACTTATCTGTCATACCTAACATCATTTAATTAAGTTAAAATAATTAACTTAATAATCTGTACAAAGATTCATATAATAAAATAATTATTATAATAATTCTAAAAATCATTTCATATATTATATAAATAATATATGATTATAATTTCATGGAAAATAATTAATAAAACATTTTTTACTATAAAATTAATTATGATAAGAATATAATTTATAATGATCAATAATTCTAAAATAAAATTATTTAAAATCATTCATGTAATAAGTATATCACATAAATACATATACACATTATCTTAGCACATATTCCCCATATTTATTTTAATAAATAAAAAAAAAATATACGCAAAATTTCTAATTTATTTGTATAGAAAATATCGGGTTGTTACACTCGGTCTAATGATTCCACGATCTAACAACTCCTGCAATTGTTCCTTCAAATCATATAACTCTTATGGAGCCATTCTATAGGGTGCCTTAGAAATAGGTTCCGCTCCAGGAATGAGCTCAATAGTAAACTCAACTTCCCTTGGCGGTGGCAATCCTGGCAAATCCTTAGAAATACCTCGAAAATTCTCGCTTTGTTGGATAGTCATCAAGTTGGGGCTCATCCCTCGGTATCCTTCACATAAGCCAAATAACAATCTAGTCCCTTAGCAATCATTATGCTTGCCTTCAAAGCTGAGATCAACTTTACAACACCATTCGACTTGGAACATTGAAACTCGAATTCTGGAGCCCCTAAGGTTCCAAAAATAACCTTCCTCGCTTTGACAATCAATAGTGGCTCGATGCTTTTCGTGATCCATACCCAAGATGATATCGAAATCATGCATCACCATCCGAGTAATTTAGTTTCATACACCCTCCCCCCTAACTTCAAAGGACACTTTCATAAAATTGTTCGAAATAATCACGAATTCCCCCATCGGAATAGCAATAGCTAAATGACGATCTAATATATGAGAAGGTACTCCGAGATGACGAATAAATGAAAGTGCAACAATAGAGTGTGTAGATTCAGTGTCAAACAAAACTGATGCCTCGCAATTTCTTACAAAAAGGATGCCTGAAATAGTACACGTGCTTGGGCACTTTGATTAGTTTGTCGATGCAAATACTCTCCCACCGACAAGTTCTGTTGACCGCCATTACCGATTATTCTTTACTTCCCTCATTACCACCTTTGAATCATGTAGTCCCTTGCTCTATGTCCCATCTGTCCATATAAGAAACAAGCCCCTGTATTTCTATAGCATGCCCTACCAGCATGATACCCACCACAAGTCGCACATGGAGCAGGTGGAAGTGGCAAAAGGTTCGGATTTCCCCCACCTCCCGGTCCTGGATACCGCCCTTGAATTTGACCATATTGGCAATGCTGACCCTGACTCTAATTTTGCTGGAAACCTCTGTTCTGTTGAAATTCCCTATTTTGATACTGCCCTCCAGCTTGCCACTGACCCTGCTGTTGACCTCCACGACCACCCTACTGCATTGGGTAAGCAAAATCCCTTCGAGGATTAAATCGCTGACCCGATGGAGGCTCATTGCAATTATTTTGCCTTCTATTCGATTTCTGCCAAACTGCCCCATTCCTTTCCCTTGTTGGTCATCTCTATCTCTCTTTCGACTCCCTTCTGATTTGGAAGCTCGAAATTCCTTGTGCTCCATTTCCACACTCTTAGCTGCATTAGCCACCTGTGATACATCTGTAAATATCGTGTGGATGATAGATCTCCTATACTCATATTTCAAGGGCCCATTTGAACTTTTCTGCCTATTGTGCAGCTGTCCCAGCTATTAAACCCGCAAAACCAGCCAATCTTGTAAACCTCGCTATAAAATCAGTAATAGTCTCATCATCATTCTGCCGAATGGACCCAAATTCCCTGATATATGCATCCCTATCAGCGTTTGGGAAATACTGCTGATAGAAAAGGTCACAAAAATTACTCCATATGAGTCCATCCATAAATTCATCTCCCTGTGTAGCCTTCAACGATTTCCACCATCGCTGAGCATCATCCTCTAGCTTATAAACTGCTAATCTCACCTTCTGATTTTCTGAACACCCAATCACATCAAAAATCTTCTCCAAGTGGGCGATCCAGTTCTCCGCATCAATTGGAGTCAGATCAAAACGAAAAGAATTGGGCTTCTGCTTAATGAACCTCTCTAATAACACATACAACGGATGCACTTGTTGACCCATTTGATCCTCGGGAGGAACATTCTGCTCATGTTGTGGTATCTCTACATCATCCCCCATGCCATTTGCATGTTGATTTCCTTGCATCTGCAGAATACCCTGCATAGCTTGTGCCACGGCTGCGTAAGAATCGCCTCATTCACCATTCTTTGCGACCATAGTCAGGGGCTATTATTGCATTACCCTGATCCCCATCGTTTCCACCACGGTTGTGACCTCAACACAGGGCTTCCTCGACCCTCCTACCGTTATTACCCTGCCTCCTAGCAATTCTCGAAGACTTACGAGCCATCTACGATACAAAATCAAACAGACGAGAACAAACAGATCAAAACAAATAATCAAGGCCAAATTTATGCATAACGAAAATCAAACGCAAAACAAATCTTATAACTACCCAGTGGTTTACCCATAACTCATAGGTCAAGCCTAAAAGGCAATCTATAAGATCATAATCTAAGCTTTGATACCAACTCTGTAACACCCTCTTTCCGAAAAGGAAAAGGGATGTCACGCACAAAACATAATAAACACAAACCTCTAATAAATCTCAAAATATCTCCAATGAAATTGAACACTAATTGTCACATACTCCAATTTAAATAGAAGGAACTCCACACTTACATGATCTCTACTAATAAGAAATAAATGCCAAAATGGCCCAAAACATCCATATACAAAATATTAGGAAAACCAAGTCTAATAATAAGTCTCAAAAGCTAATCTACTCTTTTGGATCAAAGGTAGCTCTCATCACACATATCCTGATCACCCCTGATTACCTGCCGGAAAAAGAACACAGCGTGAGCAAATTGTCCAGTACGGATAAGAAAATGCATATATATAAACAATATATATATATGTATATGTACCAAAAGAACTGAATGAACGAACAATTACAACTACTAATCAAACATGAATATATCGAAATTGGTGAGACAAGGTACAAATGATTAACAACATCGAACCGGACAACTATAATAGCCAATGAATCCCAAATAAATGAAATTTGAATCAAATGGTTATCTTGGTAACAATTTCATACTGAGCTCAAATACAAATAGCCAAAAGCTAACAAAATACATCGGTACCATGATGTATACAAATCAAATCGGATAGTATGCACGACACATACGTCACTAATCCGCCAAACAAATTGAATCAAATCAAATATTGGGTCAACTCATACGTATCCTTAATAAATATATCAAATGGCCAAAGCTCATACCCAGAGCATACAAAGGATACGCCGTGGACTAATCACACAGCCACGGAAGGTGTCATGCCCTTGTGTCAAGAGGACATGCATGTGGTACCCCCATAGGTGGTTAGCTCAAGTATACCCTAAGGATCAAACTACAAAATGTAAGCCAACAGGGGTTCAAATCACAAGGCTTACATGACCATATTCAAATGAAATCGAATTATCAAATACAAATATTATTAATTGTCACAATATATCAATGATCAAAACTCCCGAATGTGAACGAAAATATATGAACAATGGTACAAACTAATAAAGTCTCCAAAATATACTGACATGATTAACTAGTTCAAAGAGTACAAATACGAATTTTAATATCAATGCCAAAACGAAACTGTCACAATAAATTGGACAGCAAAGAATAATCCTAAGAAGCAATACCAAATTTTTAAACGAATAACAAAACGAACGAATCATATTTAAAAGAGTCTTGCTGAAAAAGTATGGAATTCGTACCTTAATATAGTACCAAAATAATTCGCCGAATCCAAATATCACCCGCTACACTCCCTCAATCCGATCTAATTAAAGAAAATAATAATACAGTTATAAATTACTTATTAATAACTATAATTTCTAATAACAGGAAATTATTTCTCAATTTACATCAGTTTTACAAGATAAACCTAAACTAAATTACCATTGATTTTATTTTATCACTTTCCTTTTGATTTTGACCATTCAGCCTCCTTAAGCTTATATATATAATATGTATCATTTGGTAATAATGCAAAACATATGATCCTGATCATGATAACGAATTCTTTATTAATATCTCTCTCTCTTTTTTATAACTAATCAGAACATTGCCTTCATATTATTCATTCACAAT
Source organism: Panax ginseng (assembly GCA_020205605.1). NCBI lineage: Eukaryota > Viridiplantae > Streptophyta > Magnoliopsida > Apiales > Araliaceae > Panax > Panax ginseng. The sequence goes on from CM035127.1 coordinate 67,804,088, forward strand.
TTGCGACAGTGATCATACATATACACATGCACCCTATATCGGACTCTCATTCAATTGAAAGGAATAATAATAACTTACCGATTGATCCAATTTCCTTCCCTTTGTTTAGCGGTAATTTGAGATCCTCTTCTTTTTTTTTTTTCCTCTCGTCGATTTGTATTAGAAGTAATGAAGCAGTTAGGTTTTTTTTTTATTTATTTATTAATTAATTAATATGTTTTATCAATACCCCTAATTTTATTAGAATTTAAAATTACACAATTATAAATTAGACCTAATTAATTTAAAAGCCCAAATCAATACAATCCTTTACTTATTATGGTCCACATAAATTAAATAGAATCTGACCCAAACGTAAGAAAAGCCCAATTAACAAATTTTTAAATATAGATTTAAATGTTATTATCATTATTATTATTATTATTATTATTATTATTATTATTATTATTATTATTATTATTATTATTATTATTATTATTATTTTCTGAGTATTACAACCAATCTACCCCGCACAAACGCGTTGAAAGGTGCCTTGTCCTCGGCGTTAACATAAAATTCTCGGACCACATTTACCACAGCGGCCTCGGGCTCCTCCGTGAATTTGTTCCATCCTTTCTGATAAATCTGCTGCATCATCTCACCATCGACATGGTCCGGTGCCAACCCCCGCTCTAGTGTGAGTGCTTTTGTAGACATGTAGTCATATCGATCGATGGCGTTGACGTGACAACGGCAATTTAATTAATCGGTCGAAGGTCAAGGTCCGGGTTATGCGGGCCTTGAATTGTCTCCTCTTTGTCGTTTGGATATAGGTTGAGACGCCATTGAACTCCAGATGCTAAGACAACAATAAATATATATATATATATATATATATATATATTAATTTAATGTTCCAATAAGTGAGATTACAGTATGCTAATTAATACATTGGAATGTCGATTAATGTATTTAATTAATATTAAGATTATTATTATTGTCAAAACATCTATAAAAATATTCATAAGATAATTTATCTACCAGCTCCAATTTGTCAAGCCAATAAAATGGTCATTCGGCCACAGGGACGAGGGAGCAATCTCATATGAAAAAGCTGACCCGGGGTGGGGAGATTAATCGGACTGCGAACCGAATACTCCACATTATCAAAACAAATAAAAAAATTATCATTGATCGTAGAATATTGGCCGAGTCTTTTAATATTTATTATTAAAAGAATTAATTTAATATTAAATCAATGGTTGAATGACACTTTTAAGCCTCCAAGTTGCCACACATTTTCAAAGTCGTCCGTAAACTACGTTTTTCATCAATTGGGTAAAGTGGCATTTTTAGTCGATTCTGTTCCTTTACCCGATTTGACCCCAACCCGACCTAGTATGACCCAAACCCAAATTTTAATATTTAAAAATAAAATAACTATTTTAAAATAAAATATTATTTTCATAATAATAATTCTATTTAATATTTATTATTTTTAAAAAAATATATTTTTTTCAAAATTTTTAAATAAAATATTTATTATTTTTAATATTTAAAAGAACATAATATTTTTAAAATAATATTTATATTTTTTTATAATTATATTTAAAAATTTTAAAATAAAATTAATATTTGATATTTTAAATAAAATATTTTTTAATAATTTAAAATAAATATTAATTTAAATATGTTTAAAGAAAATATTATTTTAAATAATTTTTTAATAATAATTATATTTAATATTTTAAAATAACATATCTATTTTAAATAATTCAAAGATAATAATTATTTTATTATTTAAAAATAAAATAATATTTTTAAAATTTTATGAAAATAATTATAATTTTAGGGTAAAAATATTAGAATCTTTTATATTTTCAAAAATGAGCAAAATTTCATATAACATAGATTCCAAAAATTAAATAAAAAATAAAACTTTATTTAAATAAAAGTAGGTTTTTTTTTCATTTTTTATGCAAAACTTTATTTTCGGAAGAAAAAAAAAGAGTTAATATCGTTACCATTATTATATATATTTTTAATATTAGAAATCTTAAAAACTAAAAATTAAAATTAAAATACAAAAAAGCAAGATAAGATAAATAAAAAATTTGATTCAATTTTTTTAAAGAAAATAAATGAAAAGGTTTTAAAAATAATTACTATTTTCGGAAAAAAAATTATATTAATTGATTTTAAAATATTTATATACATTTATAGTGAAAATATTTATAATTTATTAATAAAAGATTTATTTAATTAATTCCTAGACTAAAGTGCAATTATAATTATTTAGTGAAATTAATATTTATTTTTAATATTATTATTAGATAAAAATATCTAGATAAGTATTGGAGTCAAAAGATGAATCCTTATATTACGTTTGGATCGGAGTAATGAAAGTGAGAATAGATTGTTTCATTCATATGGAATAAAAAAAATTGTATTTAATTTCTTAGGAGAGGGAGAACACATGGAATAACTCATTCCAACTAGAATGGAATGAATCATTCTACTCTTCATTACATTCCTTCAATCCAAACGTAACATTAAGATTATGGAACTAGAATTTTTACATAATACAGTATTTTGGGTGTGATTTGGATACATATGACAAAACATGTCTATACAGTCTGTAAGGCCCCAACTTTTTATAAATGAAGATTTAATTTCTCTAATTATTATTTTGAAATAGTAAGGGGTTGATTTGATTAATGTGGTTAGTTATGGGTAAAACGCGCAAATATTTCAAATAAGCAAGTGGTTATAAAATACTCATTGTTGTCGGAGAATATTCGTTTGGTCGTGGAATATTCTCGCTGTCAGGGAATATTCGTACGACGGCGCAGCCTTGTGTAGGCCCCATAACGAAAAGCAATTGGATGAAGAAAATGACAAGTATGAGTTGTTTATAAATAACGGCATAGTTGTTACCATTAATACTGTTGGAATACCCGGTGGTTAAAACACGATGTCTGCGTTGTTGCGATGAAGACACGGTATTGCACCAATTATTGATTCTTACGTAGAAGGCACTACTCAATAATTATTGTTATAATTATCTTGTTCGAGATTTTATGTTATTGATTCAATAATTGTTGCGTTGATTTTTTACTGTTGTTTCAATAATTATCACTACACAGTATTTTTCATTATCGAAGCAATAATTCATATTATCTGAATAATATTATTAGAAAACATTATTAGCAATGTCTAGAAAGTTACATTTAAGGAGAGGTTTGGTCACCTAATTGCGCACCAAGAAGAAGGAAAAATTCTTATTGAAAGCCCTCTTTCTGTAGAACTATGCAGTTGCAAGATCTTTGATTTCAGTAATATTATTTGTGAATAATTAATTATTGATTTATATGATGAGGAAAATATTGATTTTATGTGGATATAGATGGAGAAATTTTTTAAAGTGACAATTGTTAAAAATTGATATGTTATCTTTTTTGATAAAATAATATTTTATTATATTATTATAATATAATAATGATAATATTTTTACAATGAATGTGGGATATATGAGTATATGAGGAGGAAGAGTATTTTTGTTGCATTAAATGATTAACACATGTTTTGTGTGTCGGTGGACCCCATTTCTTGACTGAAATTTGATTATAGCCTTTAAAATCGTCCGTATGTGGATTTCGGTCAATTTATGTTTGGAATTTGGAAAATCTTTCTTCTGCAAAGTTGTAGAGAATTGAATTTCCTATAAAAAGTTGCGAGATTCGAATTTTTTGATAAAAGGGCTATTTATTATGAATTATTGAAGTTCCAAAGTTCCGAAATAATTTATTTTTGGAAGTTTTAATTATGTTTATTAAGAAAAACGTTTTTTGTTTGTTTTGTGGGCTACAACATGTGCATAATGAGCTGAGATCAGTTGTCTAAGGTTGGTGTAGAAAATTAAAATAAATATTATTATTTTATTAAATTTTCTACTTTGGTGTTCTAAGCAATTTCCTATAAATAGGGTGCTTAGGTTAGAATTGAAAATCACACCAGAAACACAAGTTTTCTCTCTCTTTCTCTCTCTATATTATCGAGCGTATTCTTGTGAGTATTTTGGTACTTTGAGTGTTGCTATATGGTGCAAGTTCCTTCAGCACTGTATCCAGTATTCCAGTCATAAGTACTATTTTTGCGAGGTAAGGGATCTTATTTTATTCGAAAATGATATTATTTCTTCAATATCATTATGCCGAAATATTGGTTGGAACTTTTTATCAAATTTGAAACTTTTTCATGTCGGGGTTACTATTCATGAGTTACTATTCATGAGTTACTATGCACGAGTTACTATTCATGAGTTACTATTCACAAATTACTATTCACGAGTACTATTCACGAAGCATGATGATATTTTTTGTGAAATTTCTATCTTTTAGTGTCGGAGGCACTATTCACGTATACGACACTATTCACGAACAAAAACTTGTTGATTGATTTCGCAATCAATGAATACGTGCAAGTATACACGGTCAACAAGTAATAAAGTGAAAGTAGAGTATCGTTCCCACGAGGAATTATTTAATAAAAATTACCAAGTACTAACTCTTAACCAAATCAATTTTATTTAAACAATAGCAAATTGTGAATTTTCTAATTAAGAAAACTAAATTAACTAATTAAAACTAGGTTACTTTATAAATGAATTCAAATAAATAAAGGCTAAGACTCCAATATCCTCAATTATGAACTATAAACCAATTATCCAATTACCCCAATTATTATGTCTACTGAATTGTAACAGGAATTCTCAAATGCCAAAAGCCCTCTCTCGAGTGATCAATTGCCTTCTATTTAACCCAGATTAATTTTGCTATATCTCTATGCAAAACAATTGAATTAAACTCATATAATCCCAATTTCTTATGTGTTACATGCGGCAAATAGATATTCTCATTCTATTCACAAACCTACTTATTCATCATGCAAATAACTAAGTCACATGTCACCATGCCCAGCTTCTAACCCTAGAATTCCTTTCTCAATTCCTTCTAGAGTAACAAGGTAATTCTTGATCGATAATTAATCAATAAGCATAAGGCAAGATGAACAATTCACTTCAACATAAATAATTGGAATAAATCAAATAATCAATTCATAATCATAAAAAGTTCAATTGAAATCTTAATGAAAGAGTTAGTTCATAATTAATGAATTAAAACCAAGAATCCACAATTGAATAGACATTAAAAGATAAAAGTAAGAGAAGAGAAGAGAATATAATCTGTTGTCAGTAGCCTTGAGACTCCTCTTTCGCTCCTGCTTTGAATCTTCAATGGTCTCCAAGTTGCTTCAATCCCCAAAACTAATAAAAACTAGGGTTATGTTCTAATCTAAAAGAGTGTTTAATCTAGTCTAATCTATGTAATCTCCCTTTATTTTATGCCTTACATCATGTATTTATAGGTTACAAGTCCAATTTTTAGTTTAGGAACAAACCCAATCCAATTTGGAGTCAAAAGGTGTCAAAATTAAGCTAAAACGCGTTAGGTCCGCTTTTAACCTCTTCCCGCCTTGTGACCAAATATTGAACGACGCCAGACATCGCTTTATAAGCGCCCGCGCCACCGCAAATAAACCTAAAATTAGGGCCCCGGCGCTACCCCATTTTCTGACATTTTCTACTCCGACGTCCTTTGGGAAAATGGCCATAACTTCTTCATCCGAACTCCGATTTAGATGATTCAAGATGATCCGGAAAGAGTAAAAGTATATCTACAACTTTAATTCTTTAAGATTTTCGAAATAAGGTCTGTACCAATACTCAAATTGGCTCTGAAGTGACTGTTGTGTAAATGGCAAGTCGAAAACGCGAATTTAGCCACCCCGAACGTCGATCCAAGTAACTTTTGTCCCAATTCCTACAAAACAATATAAAACATGCATGAATAGACACAAACACATAAAAACATCCTAAAAGACTTGAGAACAACAATAAATTAAGCCTGAATGTATCCAATTCATGGGTATATTACCCATTCATCAACGACACTATTCACAGAAAAATTAAATTTTCTTTTGTGTCCAAGATTGTCTGTTATGATTCCTATCTTTGATTGGATCTATGTTTTGGTCTTTATTCTTGAATTTTACTCCACTCTGATTATTTATGAAGTATTTTTGAACTTGGATTGTTTAAAGTACGAATCCTTAATATTTATTCTTTTGTTTCACTGGATTCGTTTTCTTTAAAATATTTTTCATCATCCTCAGTCCTAAATGATGATATAACTGAATATCTTTGGCCTGTAGTGCAAGATGAATGATTTTATGATGAATATCTTTGGCCCGTAGTGCAAAGATGAACAGGCGTTTAGATGAACATGACCAACTGATGAATATCTTTGGCTCAGAGTGCAAAGATGACTATTTTATTCAAGATGTATATTGATTGATGTTACGAGGATAAAATATCGATGATGGACTTTTAAATTCATAGATGATAGTAGATTTCATTCTCTACTTAACTCTTCTAATGAATTGTTGTTTCACATTCGCATTGTTGATCTAAAACTTGTTGTCTATTGTATTCTATCGATTTTTTCCTGTTGAAGACTAAGGATAATTTGTTTTACATTATCTTAGTCATAATATTCTTCTTTGGGCTAGTTGAGCTCACCCTTTTCCTTTTTGTTCCATTTTTCTTCTCGGGAGACGCGAGAATATAAGCGGGAACTAGTCGGGGTGTGGAGTGATGGTTCAAGATGAGTTGTTTTAGTAGTCCTCACTATTTTGTAAAATAGTGTATCAATAATTGTAATGAGGACTTATTTGAGTGTGGATATTGTCTAGAAAACAATATTTGTATTTAAACTCAGAGTTTATGTGTTGTCGTATTTTGCACGACAATTGTATTAATGAAGTTGTAGTTGTTTACATGCCATGTATTTGGCGACTCGAAATAGGTTGGGTGGAACCTATTTTGGGGCGTCATGATTGATTAATATCGAGCTTAGGGATATGATCTCTGGCGGAGATCGGGAATAGAACTAGGAGGAGAGAGACGAGTAAATCCTTCGCTAGTGTGTCCTACCTAAGCTTATTTGTTGGTCGGTCATAATATAGGGGTATTATGTGATTTGTTAATTTGTTTAATTAACCCTTGTTTTATGGCAGTGTTTAAGAATGTTAACTGAGAATGTTAACAATGGAGTAAATGAGACCGTGGAGACACCTTTGCGCACCAATGAGGAGAACGTGCAACAGGCTGGAATTGTTCCTCCTGTGAACAACACCACTGAGCAGATGATGAACGATGGTATGTTTAGGAACTTTCTAGAATTCATGCAAAACCAAACGAGAGAGACTATTGTTCAAAATGCAGGTGGAAACACTGGCAACTCACGGATGGTCACCGCTAAGCAGTTCAAGGAGTTAGGACAGCCAGAGTTTTTGGGAAAGCCAGAACCACTTACGGCAGAGACGCGGATAAAGTAGATCACTAAGATATTTGATGTCTTGGGATGCTCAGGAGAGCAAAAGGTTCCTTTCGCCACTTTCATGTTACGTGAAGAGGCAGATTATTAGTGGGAATCCGTAAAGCGTACTCAGCCTACCGCACTGAAGATGTCTTGGGAGAAGTTCCAAGAATTGTTCAACGATAAGTACTTTCCTGAAAGTATTCGTCACATGAAGGAGGTAGAGTTCATCAAGCTGGAGCAAAACAATATGAACGTGTCGCAGTACGAAGCTAAGTTTGCCGAGTTGTCTCAATTTGCATCCCATTTGGTTGATAATGAGGAGAGAATGACACGAATGTTTCTACGAGGTTTGAAACCCAAAATACGTCAATACCTCATTTCTCACAAACTTTGTTTATATTCAGATGTTGTAAATAGAGCTCAGTTATTGGAGCGCGATAATGAGTCGGCTCAACTGAAGAATAATGACCAACAACTCAATGATAATCGTACCGGTGGCAACGGTCATCGAAACAATGATAACCATCATTGAGGAAATTATCATGCTAGAAATGATAACCACTTCGGTGGTAATCATGGCCAAGATAATAGAAGAAATAACTCAAGTGGAAATTTCAAGAAGAGAAGATTCAACAATGACGGGAAGACGTCGGCACCAACATCAGGAACGAATTTTAGAGGAGGAGAAAAGACCGCCGGTTAGATCTTTCTGAGATCACGGAAAGAGGGACACATAAGTCCAAACTGCTCACAACCTTCCAAGGTATGTTATAATTGTGGAAAAGAAGGTCATATCGCTTTCGAGATTGTACGGTAGCAAAAAACCCAATCCAAAGGGGGATGGTGACTCAAAAGGTTATCCTGAGAAAAGTCAAAGTCAATTCGGTTCTTGGAAGAAGCGTTTGTCGTGGATCGGTTAGAATGCGAGGAACCCGAACGAAGTTAGCACGGTTAGTTAATTATAAATTATTACAAAGTTTATACCTTATTAGATCTGGGTTTCTACCCATTCATTTATCTCTCCCGCTTATACTCAACGCTTTAAACTTGACTCGGAGAAAATTAGACTTTGACTTATTTGTTGAAACTCCGTTAAGAGAAACTTTCGTTACATCCATTTGTTTATAAATCTTGTTTGATCTAAGTTGGCACCATCACATTACACGACCTTATTTCTTTAAAGATACTTGCTTTTGATGTGATTTTAGGGATTGAATGATTGATTAACTACTCATCATGCCAAAATTGATTGCTTTAATAAGGTTGTTAGTTTTCATATTCCTAAGCAACTGTTTATTCAATTCAAGCAACCAAACCATTGAAGTCAAACACTTTCATATCAAGTTATAAAGTCATTCGTTTATTGAAAAACAGAATGTCAAGTTTTCTTAGCCCATGTTATGGACTTGAACAAAATACGTCGATTTAAATGATATTTCTATTGTTAGTAGATTTCCGATATATTTCTGAAAAATTTCTTGCTTACTCCCAAAGTGTGATATTGAATTTTGTATCGACTTAGAACCCGATACAAAACCCATTTCTAAAATCTCATGGCTCTATTGAACTTGAGAGTTAAAATTCAACCGTAGAAGTTTGTACCGAGCCTTTATCCGGTGACTTCCTTTGTGGAATACACCGCCGGACTCTCCGTAGGGGATGCCATATTCGTGCGATAGTAGAAATCGATAGGTGTCATTGTGACGTGATATCCAAGGTTGGGATATGAGTCACGATTGAGAGAGCAACCTAAGTCAAGAATCGAAATACGTAGCTTTCAGGCTTAGTTGGTTATTATCGGAGATTCATTGAAGGATATTCTCGAATCGCTATTCCATTAACGCAGCTGACTCGTAGAGATACAAAATTTGAATGGAGCAAGGAATGTGGGAAGAGCTTCGAAGAAATCAAGAGGAGACTCATTTCGGCACATGTTCTGACCATACCATCCTGGAAAAGCGAACGTGGTAGACGCGTTGAAAGCGTAAGATCGTATCGTTTTACAAGTGCGAATATACTGAACCTCACGTGAAGATAGTAAATATACGATTAGAATCGACTTTAATCGATAAATTTAAAGATGCTCAAGCTACAGACCTGGAGTTGATGAATATGCAAGAAGTCGTTATTCCAAAAGCGAGAATCGGCGATGTGAGGAAAGCTCAAACCTTCGATTTATTAGTCCATTTGAAATCCTCGATCGAATAGGAACTGTGGCCTATAGACTCGTTTTACCGCCAAGTATGACGCGTGTTCATAACATTTTTTGCGTATCGATATTACGTAAATATGTGGACGACCCAAACCACATTATTGAGTTAGAACCAGACGAGATAGCAGAAGATTTAACGTACGAGGAGGTACCAGTCAAGATCTTGGATGGGAAGGAGCATGTTCTACGCATGTCAATTTCGAGGACGAAATTTCATAAGGAGGGGAGGTTGTAAGGCCCCAACTTTTTATAAATGAAGATTTAATTTCTCTAATTATTATTTTGAAATAGTAAGGGGTTGATTTGATTAATGTGGTTAGTTATGGGTAAAACGCGCAAATATTTCAAATAAACAAGTGGTTATAAAATACTCATTGTTGTCAGAGAATATTCGTTTGGTCGTAGAATATTCTTGTTGTCGGGGAATAATCGTATGACGGTGCAGCCTTGTGTGGGCCCCATAACGGAAAGCAATTGGATGAAGAAAACGACAAGTATGAGTTGTTTATAAATAACGGCGTAGTTGTTACCGTTATTACTGTTGGAATACCCGGTGGTTAAAACACAATAATACGCGTTGTTGCACAGTAGCACACGGTATTGCACCAACTATTGATTCTTACGTAAGAATGCACTACTCAATAATTGCTTCTATGAAATTCTTTGCTCAATTATTTTATTTTATTGATTCAATAATTGTTATGTTGATTTTTCTTTGTTGTTTCAATAATTGTCACTACACAGTATTTTTCATTATCGAAGCAATAATTCATATTATCTGAATAATATTATTAGAAAACATTATTGGCAATGTCTAGAAAGTTCTGTCTAAGGAGAGGTTTGGTCACCTAATTGCGCGCCAGTAAGGAAAAATTCTTATTGGAAAGCCCCTCTTTCCTGGGAACGGCCTAGTTGCCAGTACTGTGATTCTATAATATTATTTGTGAATAATTAATTATTGATTTATATGATGAGGAAAATATTGATTTTATGTGGATATAGATGGAGAAATTTTTTAAAGTGACAATTGTTAAAAATTGATATGTTATCTTTTCTGATAAAATAATATTTTATTATATTATTATAATATAATAATATAATAATGATGATATTTTTACAATGAATGTGGGATATATGAGTATATGAGGAGGAAAAGTATTTTGATGCATTAAATGATTAACACATGTTTTGTGTTTGGACCCCATTTCTTGATTTGAAATTTGATTATAAATTGTAAAATCGTCTGTGATGTGAATTTTTGATTCAATTTACATTTGGAATTTAGAAAAACTTTCTTCTGTAAAGTTGTAGAGAATTGAATTTTCTATAAAAAAATCCCGAGATTCGAATTTTCTAATAAAAGGGCTATTTATTATGAATTATTGAAGTTCCGAAGTTCCGAAATAATTGATTTTTGGAAGTTTTAATTATGTTTATTAAGAAAAACGTTTTTTTGTTTGTTTTGTGGGCTACAACATATGCATAATGAGCTGAGATTAGTTGTCTAAGGTTGGCGTAGAAAATTATAATAAATATTATTATTTTATTAAATTTTCTGCTTTGGTGTTCTAAGCAATTTCCTATAAATAGGGTGCTTAGGTTAGAATTGAAAATCACATCAGAAACACAAGTTTTCTCTCTCTTTCTCTCTCTATATTATCGAGCGTATTCTTGTGAGTATTTTGGTACTTTGAGTGTTGCTATACGGTGCAAGTTCCTTCAAGATCTTGTATCCAGTATTCCAAATGAAATACCGCTTTTGCGAGGTAAGGATGTTATTTTATTCAAAAATGATATTATTTCTTCAATATCATTATGCCAAAATATTGGTTGGAACTTTTTATCAAATTTGGAACTTTTTCATGTCGGGGTTACTATTCATGAGTTACTATTCACGAATTACTATTCACGAAGCATGATGATATTTTTTGTGAAATTTCTATCTTTTAGTGTCGGAGTTACTTATTCACATATACTAAGCACTATTCACGATACTGACACTATTCACGAATCATTTACACTATTCACGTAAAAAATTAAATTTTCTTTTTGTGTCCAAGATTATGCATTATAATTCCTATCTTTGATTGGATCTATGTTTTGGTCTTTATTCTTGAATTTTACTCCACTACGATTATTTATGAAGTATTTTTGAACTTGATTGTTTAAAGTACGAATCCTTAATATTTATTCTTATGTTTCATTTGGATTCGTTTTTCTTTAAAATATTTTTCATCATCCTCACCCTAAATGATGATATAATCGAATATCTTTGGTCCAGTAGTGCAAAATGAATGATTTTATGATGAATATCTTTGGCTGTAGTAGTGCAAAGATGAACAGGCGTTTAGATGAACATGACCAATCGATGAATATCTTTGGCACATAGTGCAAAGATGACTATTTGATTCAAGATGTATATTGATTGATGTTACAGGATAAAATATCGATGATGGACTTTTAAATTCATAGATGATAGTAGATTTCATTCTCTACTTAACTCTTCTAATGAATTGTTGTTTCCACCGCAGATTGTTGATCTAAAACTTGTTGTCTATTGTATTCTATCGATTTTTCCTCGTTGAAGACTAAGGATAATTTGTTGTACATTATCTTTAGTCATAATATTCTTTATCGGCTAGTTGAGCTCACCCTTTTCCTTTTTGTTCCATTTTTCTTCTCGTGAGGCGAGAATATAAGCGGGAACTAGTCGGGGTGTGGAGTGATGGTTCAAGATGATTGTTTTAGTAGTCCTCACTATTTTGTAAAATAGTGTATCAATAATTGTAATGAGGACTTATTTGAGTGTGGATATTGTCTAGAAGACAATATTTGTATTTAAACTCGAGTTTATGTGTTGTCGTATTTTGCACGACAATTGTATTAATGAAGTTGTAGTTGTTTCTGTACCATGTATTTGGCGACTCAGAATAGGTTGGGTGGATTGGACCAATTTCTCTTTGAACAATATTTGTGGAGTCATGAATGCATTTTTTAAAGTTAAATAAATTATATTAATTTTAAAGTATAATTTTAAAAAATTAAATTTGATTATATACTTTGAAAGTAATTTATAATACTATTAAAATTTTAATTAATTGAGATATGTAGTTAATGTAGGTAATTAGAATTATTGTTTATTATAAATTATTTTATTACTTTTAATATTTATTATTATTACTATTTTTGGTGTAGCAAATTTTAGAAAAAAAAAAAACATAAGGAAGATGCTCATGGCCGGTAGAATCGACAAGACCACTTGCCTAACATTTTCTACCACAAAATCCGGCCCTTTTGGCCCAATCACTTACATTTCGGCCCGCCACTTGCTCGCCCGCCCTCCCGTTGCCACCTCTCACCGAGCTCCACGAGTTAATATTGATGAAATAAAAGGGCATTCTCAATTGACCTAAATATCGTGAAGATTTTCAAAACTAGAATCAAACAAACCATATTCTACTGCATCAAATTTTACAAAGTAAAGAAATTGCTAGAAAGGGAAAAATTAGTACTCCATAGTCCATAGTTCTGCAGAACAAAGTCCTGGTGTAGTTGGCCCCAATACCAAACACAAGTTCAAGATGAGCTCACAATAGAAACCTACAATCAGCATCATTAATTGCTGGCATTACAAACCATTAGACCATTTCCTGGCCTCGCCTCGCCTGAAACTCCCTCCTCTGCTCTTAATTTTATTTTCTCTCTCCTCACTTGCCCCGTTCCTTATTACTCTGAAACTCCATCCTCCAATCTCCTCCCAAACTTATCTATCACCATCCCAACTCACCTCCAAACACGACCATATATTTGCGCAATTAGATAAACCCATATACCAGACCATAACAAAACTCTAGAGGGGAAATTGAACGCAGCAACACAGAGACCAAATATTAACGAAATTCGGTAAACCCTTAACTATTTTTCGATTTCGTTAAGATTTAACTAGGTTTCAATTTCAATTTCAATTTTTGATTTGATTTGGGATTTTTTTTCCATCTGGGAATTAGCCCTATTTTCTTTTTGTTTTGTTTTGGGATGAGCATGAGAATAGCTGGAATTTATCTGTTTTGATTTTATATAGTTTCTTAGGGTGTAATTTGAGTATCAGTAACTATCTAAAATGATAATTGTGGCTGGTATAACTATAGTTGGGATGAAACTAGTAAATAAAATATGTTAGATGCTTAAGAAATACCTGCTCAATATTTGCAAAGGTTAGCTACATGTACTTTTGTCAAGTGTATATAAAGAGTATCATTCTTAAACTTTCCATTGATTCGTATGGTTGCTTTAGCTCTTCATTGCATTGCTTCTTTCATGTGATAATTCTGGTTTTTGTTATGATCTCTCAGTTTGTTTGACTGAGGTTGGTGTGATTGATGAAGAAGAAGTCTATCATTTCAATGAAAGATTGTAGAAAAGAAAAATCAAGAGTTGGTGGCAAAAATTGAGATGAAAATTGAACAATGAAAGACCGGAGAAAATAGTGGTGTACTGGGTGTTTTTTTTTTCTTTCATATTGTGGTTTTTGTTGTTTATAATGAAGTTGTAGTTGCTTTATAATGAAATTGTTAAATGTAATGGAGGTGATTTTCCCTTATTTAACATCTTATTTTACTATCAATTGTCTGGTGATTTTGAATACTTTCTTTTAGTTTTGCTAATACAAAGGTAGTTGTATGGAAACAAGAAAATTCAAAATGTTTTTAGAAATGAGTTGCATTATTAGTGTTACTTGCTGTTAAGTCATAGATGTTCTTGTAAAAGCTCTTTTGATGTGCGAAAGACTGGTCCAATAAAGAAGAAGATTATGCTTTTTGAAATGGAAATCAACAATTTTCATCTTTATCATATTAAGAACTCAACTGATTCTCGTCTTTTTTTTGTACAACTGTTTATAACTATAAGATTATCATGTAGAAATGTGTCTGTCCCATAAAAACTTTAACAAAATAGTTATATTATGCATTGCTCCAAAAACAAAACAGCACAATCCCAAGGAAAGGAACCTAATATCCATGAAAAGGAGCCGAGTAATCGCCACAAAAGCAAGAATATATAAAGATCACAACAATGAACTGAAATTTTATGTTACAATATTCCTTGATCAAGAATAGATAAACATTGTATTTCTTGCAAATGCTTTAGTACAACCAATATTAAAGACATGAATGACATGATTAGATTGGAAACATGTATGACGATCATAATGGTTCCATCGTTCCTAGTTATACACCTAGTGTATACTGTGGAGAGGAGAGCTCTTTATATCTTATACGCTCCAATGAAAATCTACCTCATGCTCCATATTTTAGGGCCTTCCAAAGCATAAATGCTACTTCGTGTACAATGAGATTTTCACAATGCTGCATGGAGGAAGGAAAAACCTTAATTATGAAATCATTATAAAAGAAACTACAAACCATTGAACCCCTTCTGAGGTTGGTAACACTCCATTAAGTAAGTCAATCTTCTGAGAAAAGTCAAGAATTCAACATATGAATATGCAATGGAAACTATGGAAGTAACATAAAAGTTCTTGAACAAAGTTCATTCTCATGACAATATTCAAGAATCCAGGATTTAGAAACAATATGACCAAGCACCCAAACAATATGATAACGTATACTTCCATAAACTTATGAATTACAAAAGTACTATAGTATTTCAATAATTCAACCAGTTTGAATCAATGCCATATAAGCACAAACAATGGTCGAGGAACCTAACGAAGAGCAAAACTTTAGTACATTCATGCTTCTGAAACAAGAATATTTTCTCAAAGCGTCAAAATATATCATGGTCGGCTACTAAATTGTTCACTAGTTTAACAGTAACAATGATAAGAAAGCTTGTATTTGTACACTGCAAGCTGAAATCCTCATATCAGTATATAACATAAATATTGAGCTAGAATAATTAAATTGTTATCAAAATAGTGTTCATAGTACGAATATAAGGTGATCGTACGTAGCTAACTAAAAAAAAGCATAAGACTAAAATATTTGTGAAATGAAACCAGTGTCTTGTCAAATTATCAAATGGAAGATAATTCCAACAGCTTTCAACAGCTTTCCTACTAGATCTCTATTTTTAACACAACTCGTTAACCTAATAAGCAACTGACTTTGATTTAGGATAAATTTGGGACTGCAGCAACAATTTAGTGTAACACTATATCGACAAAAAACCTTTGGCCAGATAGTATGTTTACTTCAACACAAATTTCAAGATTGGGGTTTACAGGATGTAGGATAGGCCTTTAACGCCTCCCAACAGGTAAATATGCATGGAAACCTTGATACTTCATCAGTTTTATTTCAACAAGAATTTTCATCTAGCCAAAATATTGGGCACATCAGGAATTCATCTCTTGGCAATGGAATGTTCTCAGGAGGGGAAGAAAGTAGGCACATGAATATGCCAAATTACATTCAATAGCTTAATGCTTATCTTACTGATACTCAAATTACACCCCAAGAAACCATATAAAATCAAAACAGATGAGAAATTCCAACAATTCTCATGTTCATCCCAAAAAAAGAAAAGAAATTAGGGCTAATTAATTTCCAGATTGAAAAAAATCCCAAATCAAATCAAAAATTGAAACCGAAACCTAGTTAAATCGAAACCTAGTTAAATTTTAACGAAATCAAAAAATAGTTAAGGGTTTACCGAATTTCATTAAGATCTGGTCTCCGTGTTGTTGCGTTCAATTTCCCCTCTAGAATTTCGCAAATATATGGTCGTGTTTGGAGGTGAGTCGGGATGGTGATGATAAGTTTGGGAGGAGATTGGAGGATGGAGTTTCAGAGTGATAAGGAACGGGGTAAATGAGGAGAGAGAAAATAAAATTAAGAGCAGAGGAGGGAGTTTCAGGCGAGGCGAGGCCAAAAAATGGGCAAATGAGAGAGAAAATAAAATCAAGAGTACTAGTTATATAGGTATGTCATTTAACAAAATGCTTTTTTAAGAGTTCTGCTCTTGAACGGGGCTATTGGATACATATGACAAAACATGTCTATACAATTTATACAGACATATTTTGTTATATGTATTCAAATCACACTCAAAATACTGTATTATGTAAAAATTTCAATTCCATAAAATAATAATAAAAAAAAATTAGTTGTTTTAAAAATAAAATAAAAAATCCTTATTTTTATAAAGTCCTGGATCCTATATATATATATATATATATATATATATATATATATATATATATATATATATATATATATATAACTGGATCTAAAACACTCCTCTTAAATAACACTCTTTTATTAAAACTGTCGTCTTGGAGAATCTTTTAAAATACAAATAATATTAAAATAGAGTAACCTCACTTGCTTTCATTTCATTTACAAAAATATCACCCACAACCCCACATGTATTTTAAAAGAATCTTCAAAACGACGTAGTTTTAATGAGTGTTATTTAAGAAGAGTAATATATAATCAAAAACATATTTAGGTACTTTTCTATCAAAATAAAATATCAAATTTTCTAAAAGGGCGCTTTGGAGACCATACACCAAGTTCAACATAAAATCATAGAAAGGAAGATCTTAAAAATAATCAAAACGTGCTAATCCAACCAAGCACTTTGTAACAAATTCACACTTTAAATACATTATGTATATTTGTTATTTCGAATAAAACCATAAAAATAATACTGATTTTATTTTAAATTTTTTTTAAACCTATTTTCGGAATATTACTGACACTGGAGTTTTCATTACCGCAACATCCATGTCAATTGACATGATTAAAGGATAGTAACTTCACCAAACATAAACGAGCTCCACGAGTTAATATTCATGAAATAAAAGGGCATTCTCAGTTGACCTAAATATCAGCAGCATTTTCAAAACTAGAATCAAACAAACCATATTCTACTGCATCAGATTTTACAAAGTAAAGAAATTGCTAGAAAGGGAAAAATTAGTACTCCATAGTCCATAGTTCTGCAGAACAAAGTCCTGGTGTAGTTGGCCCCAATACCAAACACAAGTTCAATATGAGCTCACAATAGAAACCTACAATCAGCATCATTAATTGCTGGCATTACAAACCATTCATAAAAACATAGTGAGAAATCTATGTTATAACTTCCTTTTGGTAATATGTTTACACATCTCTCGACCTCACCTGTTCTTTTCCAAGACACAATCAATGTTCATTATACAACAATAACAACAATCATGAATCAGGTCCTCTGTCTTACCCTCCTACCATTTGTATCTCCGCCGTCTGAAAGTTGAGCCCAAACGCTTCGAGACTTGCCACCGCCACTACTACAATCCTCCTCACAGCCTGCCACCGTCTTCAAGAGTTCAGATTGCAGTGATGGGCAGTTTTCTTTAAGGTACTCAAAACCGTCTGATCTCATAACAGCTACAGTAAAAAAGAAAAAGAAAACAGGCAAGAGGTCAAGGAATGGGAAGCACATATAATACCAAATAAAATCAAGCAAATTCCGGGACTAGCACTAACAAACAAACAAACTCTGTTCTCCCTCTCCCAACAAATTAACTTTAAGATCGAGCCTAGACAGGTTACATTACAGAGTATCTGACTCCTAGCTCATTAACAAACCGATTTTCACACAGAACTTTCAATTAGCTTTCTTCTTATGGGCTATAGACTGGGGAAGAGATTCTTACTCAAAACAATATGGAGAACACAGGCTTGCAAGTAGGTATGTGACGTGAATGAGCCGAAATATGGTTGATCATTTTACTTTTTCACTATAAGGCGGCTTGGAGTCTTTGGACAGTTGTATTTTCTTCATGTTGGATTCCTCGGGTGTTAGTAAGATGTTACAGGCTTGGTATAGCTTAGGTGGACATTATGGAAGTAGTGAAATTCCCTTTAATGGGACCGGAGAGCGAGGCCGATCTCACATTAGTTCTCTTTTCTTATGCTTGCATTTCTTTTGGCTCAATGAGGAATACCCGGGGTTATATTCTGCATTTTGTGGATTTTTTGGAGTTCTCCATAGGAACCTAGTGGTTATTTCTTGGGAGGTTTCTTGTACCCAATGTGTTCACAAGCAGGTGGGCCTTTTATTTCCCTAATGTTGAGATACTTCACATGTTCACCAGAAGGTTTCGCGTGTTCACAAGCAGACGGCTTTCAGTGAGTTATTTACTTATCAAATAAATAAATAAAGGTGGACAAATTTTCCACAAAGCTCTCCCTCTCCCTAAACAAATGCAGACAAGCCTGATCTTCAATTGCAAATCTCCAATTCAGGTAAATGCCTAGCACTGTTAAGCCCTTCTCAATACTAGATCAATTGCTATGTACCAACTTCACGATCAGAGAACACCGCTCCGCACAAAAATTAAGACATAAATTTTTAAATAAACACTTCCATCAATTATAATACATACACACATACACACACACACACCCCCATCTACATCTATATATATATATATATATATATATATATATATATATATATATATATATATACGGAGAGGCTCTAAAAGCGAACCAAAGAGACAACCGTCAGTCTTTGGTGTCTATATGCGACAGTTCAACCCGTGCGCCAAAGACTACATGGCTATGATGACGGATATATATATATATATATATATATATATATATATATATATATATATACACGATCTGGCCTCTCTAAAGCGAACCTTAAAGAGAACCAAAGACAACCACTGCCTTTGGTGTCTATGGCCATGTAGTCTTTGGCGGACAGGTGAACTGTCATCATACATAGATACCAAAGACGACGGTTAAATCTTTGGTTCGCTTTTAAATTTCGCTTTAGAGCCTCTCCGTATATATATATATATATATATATATATATATATATATATATATATATATATAAGAGCCAAGAAATGGAAACTATAATATATAATGTTAAATCTCCTGGGAAAGATTATTGCATTTGCACCAAGTCTGCCAAGAAAGATAAATGGAATAACAAAAATGTATAAGTGAACGAATACAAATCGCCGCCATAAATCAAAGAATGTGAGACCTCAAGACAATCCCATACATCCGCAATAAATCTATTCGAAGCCTTGAATTGTCTTCTCGCTTGAAACAAATTGGTCCGAGACAAGCTACCTCGCAAACGGGTAAAATGCAAATGTGGCCACTGAGCTTTAGGTGTTTTTGGGTATTGAGCCCCTTTCTGTTGGTCAACAAAAACTGAGCCTCTTTTTGTTCAAAAATTTGAATATTGAGCCCCCAAGTGCCACATGTGCGTAGACCTACCTAGGTGGCAGATCCGACTGGGCATTTTTCATTTAAATTTACACGTGTACGAGCTGACGTGGGCATTTTCCAATTTTATCCCAAATCCATGGATTCGAACTCAAAACCCCTAGTTTGAAACTCTGGTCATATGACCACCCGAGCACCACGGGCCTAGCTGTTAATATTTTGCAAGGAATAACCTTTATTACGAAACAATTCATGTCCCCCCAAAAAATTAAAAGACAATTCATTTTCTAAATTGTAATGGAGATATTGTAGGCATAAAGATAACGAAAAGAATTGGGAAAAGTTCTAGACTACAATCTGTTCACGAACAAGGGGGGAGAAATTCATAATCACTAATCAGGTCCCTTTGGGGACAGTCTATAAAAAAAATCTCTAATCAGTTTGAAGACGTACCCTAAATAAGCAAAACCATAACAAAATCAATAAAGCAAACATTGAAAAAATTCACAAGCACAATAAGAAATTGAAAATAGAAAAACATGAACTCATTTTTTACTAACAGAGAGAAAAGTCATTGAAGTTGTATGATTTTATGTTCCACGACAATCGTATTTTGATTAAAAACTCAGCAAAGGGACTCTCCAAATCCTCTTCCGAGATCTTTTCTTCATTGCTCTCAACTTGGATATGCCCCTGCACCAACTTAAAGAAACTCATCAACTGATTCTTCTCACTCCAAGCTAGGGTTTTATCCTTAAATATCGCGCTCCTCGAATCAAGCACATTCCTTAAATTACCATTTTCATTGCAAATTAAGCTGGCTTCAATGTTTTTGAACTCAATGTATAGATTGACGTTTGATTTCAGCTTTTAAGTCGACGGCGGAGTCGGCGCAGAACAAAACGCTTGGTCCAGCCAAGTCAATATTGAACTTTCAAAACTGTTGCTCATTGAGAGGTTAGGAGGAGAGAGAAAGGATCTCGACGGCCGAGTATAATGGGCGGGTGGTGAGATTAATAATGGAGGAAGAGTCATCGAATGATAGACGGTGGGGATTATTAGTATCAGGATTAGGGTTTGGGGGGTTTTGGGAGTTGGCGTGGAGGAAAGAGGTGAAGTCGTGGAGGGGGGAAGAGGAGAAATGGCCGCTGTATAAGGGGTTTGGGTTGAGGTGGAGTACGGTCTTCCTGACGGTGATGACAGATTCAGGGAGGCTGGTGCCGACGACGATCAGGTCAAAGGTGGTGGGTTCAATTGGTGGGAAAGACGTGATCTCTGCCATTGTGTCGAGGAGAAAGAATGGACACGATGAATTGGAGAGACAATTCATTTTTCTGGGGAAATTAATTGTTTCGTTATAAAGGTCAATCCTGGCGAAATATTAACAGCTAAACTCGTGGTGCTCTGATGGTCATATGACCAAAGTTTCAAATTGGGGGTCTTGAGTTCGAATCCATGGAGTGACATATTTTTTAGGATAAAATTGGAAAATGTCCACGTGAGCTCGTACACGTGTAAATTTAAATGAAAAATGCCCACGTCAGATCTGTCGCGTAGGTGCCACGTAGACGGGTTAACGCACATGTGACGCCTCGGGGCTCAATATCCAAATTTTCGAACAAAAAGGGGCTCAATTTGCGTTGACAAAAAGAATGGAGCTCAATATCTAAAAACACCTAAAATTTGGTGGCCACATTTGCATTTTACCCCCTCACAAACCCTCTGTCCACACTTCCAATCATAGTTATTTTCTCAAACATCTGCTACAAGGGACACGACATGGCCCAACACACCCCATAGAAGAAAGCAGTAGAGAACACAATGAAAAGAAGTTGATTCACTCTCCATCACAAACGCACAAGTGTTTAAAAATAATCTTACCTATCTTCCTCTAATCAGTAGTAAAAACTAAAAACAGAACCGTATATTAATTCAGACATACATAAGAAAATGTGGTTTCCACTGTAAGTACAACTGGAACAACAGACCTTTAGCCTGAAATGAGCTACATAAAACTAAAGCTGAGAAGACAGAGAGAATTTGATAGGTAACACATCAATTTGTCACCTTACAATATACAGATTGTAAATTGTGTATTCATTCTACAGAACCCAAAATAGGAAAACAATGACAAAGACAAATAGTACAGTTGTTACGGCGCCACGACGAGTCATGGCGGTAGCTGACTGCCTACACGCCTAGGCGACCGCCATGGCGTTTGTATGGCGACAAGTCGTTTACAATGTATAATTTATATATTATTTATTTTACTTAACAAGTATATTGATAATAAAATTTCATATATATTAAAACTCAAAATATAGCACTATGGAATAACATTAAAAGCATAATTATGTAAATACTTAGCAATAACAATCAAAAAACAAAACACTTGATATTAAAAATTAGTAAAAGAAATATATAAAAAGGACTCCCATGTATAATTATCAAACCCCCACCAGTTTATATAAATCAAAGCAGAACAATACCAAGTCTTAATTTAGTGGAGGTTTACTCAGTCCCAAGTATAATTATTAAGCCCCCACCTGTCCACCAAAAATATATTAAAAGGACTCCCATGTATAATTATTAAGCCCCCTACCAGTCTATATAAATCAAAGCAGAACAATCCAAGTCTTAATTTAGTGGAGGCTGACTAAGTATAATTATTAAGCCACCTGTCCACTACAAATATTTAAAAAGGACTCCATGTATAATTATTAAGCCCCCACCAGTCTAAATAAATCAAAGCAGAAGCAAAGCATGTAAAGCAAATATAAAATGAGCAAAGCAAAGCTATAGCTCGAGAAACAGAGTAGAAAGCAAGAACACTCGAGAAACAAAGTAGAAAGCAAGAACAAAGAAACAGAGAAGAAAACATAAACTGAGAAACAGAAAGAACGAAGTAAGCTATGGGTCGACTTAGTCGTTGGGTTCTGATGGACTGTGATGGTAGTTGAGCTGCGATGGGCTGGATGGAATCGCCAGAGCTGCAATAGTTCGAAGAAGTCACAACCCACTCCAAAGAAGTTGCGATCTCCAGTCCTTGCGAATCGCGATTACTGATAAGTTCTCTAGGGTTTTATTTCATTTCTACTTGGTTTTTAATCGATAGGTCATGGGTTTTTAACTGATGGATCATTGATTAATAGGTCAGAACTGTAAAACACTTTGGTTGGCCCAGAGCTGCCAAGGCGCATGCCTCAGCAACTCCACCTCAAGTAAACCGGACGCCTTACCAGTTCTCCATCGCCTGGACGCCAAGGCGTCGCTTGGACAACTATGACGGACAGTGCTCTAAAAATCGATAGGCGTTTAGGCAACGGAGGGGGCGCCTAGCGCCACCTTGGCATTGTTTTCCTAGACGGTCTCATTTATTTATTTATTTTTATTGTATATACTTATTATAGTTTACAAATTCTTTTCAAGTATTATAAAGCTTCAAAGCCTTTATTAAATCTATGTGGTAGAGGATTGATTCCACCTAGGCGAGGGCCTAGGCGCCCATCAAAATCTAGGCGTTAGAGGACCCACCTAGCGCCTACGCAGAGATTAAGCGGACCGACCTAGACGGGTATTTATAGAGCACTGCCAACAAAGCACCATCCCATCATTCCTTCCAAAACCACATAACCTGGTAAGCAAATCCTCTAGACACCTCAGAGGGAAAAACAAATACTCCCTTAAGACTCCAAACAACAAACATTATAACTGCCACACGATACAACAATGAATCGCTTAGCTAAAAAACATCACACATGCATAGGGGATAAGGCTTTGGAAGGCCTGTGTCTCTAGAGAAAATCATTACTATCTATCAATGTCCAAAGCCTAGAAAAAAGTCCCGATACTAAAAGGTGCTCTCATCTTCCAAATTTGAAATGCCAAAGGAAATTTCTCCAAAAGATTAGTTTCAATAATATTAGAGAAAAAAGACCTTCAAGAAAAACTATCAGAAAAATCAAGTGCAACACCCCACTCTTACATCGAAATATGTCGAATAATTTGATATATATATATATATATATATATATATATATATATGAAGTCCCAACTTACTATTAATAGTACCTCCAGTCATGACCTTTTGAGTTGGTTTGTGGTAGACTAAGATATATTATTGGGATGGTAAACTGGTATTGGTACGATTTGATTTGATTTAGACTCGAGATTTGACCCGAGTCACTACATCAAAAGTCCAAGATGGCTTCATATAAGAAATAGCAAACAAAAATCAAGCAAAATAATGAGGGTGGACATATTGTGAGCCTCTGTCATTCAAAATATGTTCAAAAAATGGAGGTTCCAAGATGTAACATTTCCTTTACAAGAAACAAAAATTGCAAACATAAAGCATTCCTCTGAAATAAAATAAGTAAGATACCCCAACTGAACAAACTAAACCAGTCAATAAAGCATCCTCCCATAAGCAAGATAGAATTCCTATAACATCTCTACAACGAACTAAAGAACTAAAATGACGAACAACCTTAAGAGCCAAACTTTAAGGGACTCAAGTGGGTAACAAAAGAAAGACATAGCAACCCATCCAGTAGTTGGGGCCAACTTCCAAGTTTACCACCTTATGCCATAGAAAAGTGGATTCTATAGTATAAACCTCCCTCATCCCTAAATATTTAGCGAGTCCTTTAAATATATTTTTCTTAACAGAAAAGTTTTCTTTATATTTATTACCAATATCATATAAGAAAGTAAAATAGGATTCACTAATAATATCTCTAAACATTACTTTTTTAAGCTGCAAGACAATAGAAAATATGACGCTTAAAAAGTCCTTGATGGAAACTGGGGTTTTGGGACAATGAATAAATCACACAAACAATAGTCTCAATCAAGTGTACAATAAATCATTGTGTTCCAAGACCAATATACATCTATGTCTATACTAAATCTTTTTAACTTTCCTAATCTAATCGGTTAACTGTTAAAATTATAAATAAATTTAAATAAATAATAACACAAATCTAGAATCTTCTTTTTATTGGGGTCCGACTTCTCGAGCTCTTCGGTATCAATTATGAGAGAACACTTGTCATGCATGTTTGACCCTTGTCTGGAATATTTTTCCACAATGTATTGGTCGATACTAAATCTTTTTAACTTTCCTAATCTAATCGGGTAACTGTTAAAATTATAAATAATATTGGTCGATTATCCTTTCATTCGCAGGCAACAATAGCCAAAGAAATCCTTAAACTCCTTCGAGACTAGTTTTAGCTTCCATATCCGGCTAATCATACTCGAGGAAAACATCATTTGGAGGATTACAAATTTCCTCGTATCACCGAACCCTTTTCAACCTACTTGGAGGGAGAAGGTAATATTCATCCTCGGGAAGCATAATCAAAGGATATACGCCCAAAACCATGACAACTGAAACACTTACAGAGGACTGTTATTAACTTGAGAAGAAACCAGAGCGATTAGGCCAATTGTTAGAGCTTGTTGATGACTTCTTAACCGTCCTTCTATTGATCACAAAAGTACCCTTGCTCCTAGTTGGGGCTAGCATAGGAGGTCTAACAAAAGTATTCATGTTCAAGTTGTCCTCTATTTGAGTGGCCACTTGAACATCATCGTCCATAGTCAATAACTAGAGACTGCACCACCCACAATCTCAGGTTTCAACCTTCCACGATACATAGATATCAAAACTTCAACCAAAGCAAATTCTGATCGTGTAGGCAACTATAGAACAATATAGTATACTCTATTATTTACAAGCTTACTCCCTTGTGCCAATTCAGTTTTCTGTAGATATGCTCCCTACTGAAAGTACACAAAATGTCGTGTCATAGCAGCTTTAATATTCTCCCAACTCTTTGCAGTCGCAACAATATTTGGATTCTATTGATGTTGGGTCCACCAAATCCGAGCTTACCCCTTTAGTTTTGCTTCAACAATGTGAAATCTTCTCTCATCAGGCAAGGCAATTCAATGAAAGTTTCACAAACTCTATATCTAATCCAATCTAAAGATATCTCAGGGTCAAGCTCACTATGAAAATCTTCATAATCTAATCTTGCTTCTCTATCAACTGGAAATCTAGGATCAATACCATATGGATTTATCCTCGGAATCGGACCATGTTGTAGGGGCGGTAGGGGCATCATATAATTAGGATTAGGATGGATCCCATCAGGATTCACATGAGCGACTTCTTCTCCCTTGTCTTTCCAATCCATAATGACTCATGTTTTCTGCATAGTGGTGCGATGGAATCTTTCATTCCTGTAATTTTCTTCTCTTGGTTCTTGCATAACAGCATCAATTCTTGCATTGATTTTACCCCCATTACCAAGATTCCAGTAAATAAGTTTTTAACTTTTTTTTTTTTTTTACTTTCGACACATTTTTTACCTAGGAAGCTAACTAACAAAAATAAAATACACAATGCCAAATATATACTCCCTTCATCCCATAAATATTGCAACATACCTTTTTGCACAAAGTTTAATAAACTTCAAATTTTAATATTATTTCCCAGTTGACCCATGTAAATTGTGTGGTTAAGAGTACTCTAAGAATATGAATCAGAAACATTTAGTTAATGGAGAGACCCACCTTATATCGGAATAATAAAACTTGACATGACTATGGATAAAGTAGTCATTTAACTCCACAAAATAACCTAGAAAAGAAAATGCTGCAGATTTTGTGCGGCTTCCTGAAAAGGAATGTGTTTCAATAATTATGGGATATTGGGATGGAGGGAGTATTAACTAATAAGTCAGAAAGTACTATGGAAAGCTATTGAACGCCTGTTCAGCCTCAACTTATAAGTTGGTCAAAATCAACTTATAAGTAGTTTTTTACTATTAAAGTGTTTTGACTTATTTTTGAACTTATAAATTGACTTATAAGTTGATTTTTAGAAGTAACAATTTCTTCTCAAAAAATGACTTACAAGTCATTGTAAGTAGGTTTGACCAAATATAAAGACCATTTTGCCCTTATTTTATTAGTCTTTAAATCTTATTTTAACTTATAAGTCATTTTAACTAAACACCTTCACATTTTATTTTAACTTAATTTCAAACTTTTAATTCAAAATACTGTCGAACACTTTTATTTACAAGCACCACTTAAAATGACTTATAAGTCATTTTATATTTTAACTTATAAGTCATTTTAAAATAAGTCATCCCCGATCAGGACCCAGGATAAATCTCTCACACAACTCCTCTCACAAATCTCAAAAATCTATAATAATTCAATATGAATAAAAAACAAAGTATATCCATGTTACCCCTAAACAACTTTCCTAACCTAAATTGAAATCTAAATAAGATAACTATCAAAATTACAAATAAATTAAATTAATTAGAATCTATAATCTTCTTTTATTTTCATGGGCTTCTAAAGCCTCTTATATTGGTCCAACGATGTGTCAGATCCAGTAAATATAACTGGGGACATAACAGTAAATAATATTAGTTGTAGTGGCAAGTAGTTTATAGAGTGTAGCTTATTCCATGTGATTCTAGAAAGGAGGTAGTTAAGAGGGCAAATAAGTTTTTTGTTTAGTTGTATTGCTTTATAAATAGAAGCTGGTGTAATAGATGAAAAGCATATTATCATGAATTTCTGAGAACGTGAACTCAATTTTGAGTCACAATTATGCTTCTTCCTCCCATTTTTTTTCCAACCTCAATGCTATCTTCTTCTACATTCATTGATTCTAACCCTATTTTCTATGGCTTCTCTCTCTTAAATCTCTGTAATCTCCTCTATGTATTGAGGACTAACCTCAGGGTCCTGACAATTTGGTATCAGAGCAGTTGAACTTGCTGCCTTAATCTTCTTCTCTTCTTCAAGCTATATCAAATTCTTACTTATACCTAAATCTATCAAATGCACACCAAGTGTTTGTTGAATTGTTTCAAGTCAAAACACTTTTATTCTTCTTAAAAACTCAATCTCAATCTCCAATCTCCAATCCATTCTCATCTTCTCAAAACTTATTTTACTCAATTTCTGTCTCTTATACACTTCTAATACTTTACAAAATTCAGTAACAAAAAAATCTGAAGCAAGCAGCAGCAGCAGCAGCAGAAAATCCATGCAACAAGCACCTGATGCTTTGTTTTCTAGAGCACCTGCAATTGAAGGAAATCAATCCACAGCTGAGTTGATTATGGTCCTGTAATTTTCTGTTTAGGCAATCAAATCAACTTCATACAACTTCTGTAACATTATTCCTTCATTAAATCATATTATCAAACACATACACAGCATAATCATTCATTCAGCTCTCATTAAAGACATTGTTCTGCTATTAACAGTTGATAAAGTTAAACTGGTTTAATTCATTGTTGAACTTGTTTGTACAACTGATATTTGATCAGTTTGAGTCTAAGCTTCATTTCACTGCTCATTTACTCCTTTTAAGTCTCTCTAAGCTCAAGCTGGGCAGACTTAACAATTGTATGAACTCGGATCCTTATCTTAATCATAAGAGATTCAATTCCCTACTGTCTTACCATATTGTGCTCACTCAAGCTCATTTAATCTATAACTGAGTAGTGTTGCCATTACTCAGAAAATTCTTCAAACTCAGTAATTTGACTTGTCCCTTGAACTACTATTTCATTCCTCTTCCTTCACATCTGAGTATGTTGAGACCAACTCACAGAGGTCAGAACATGTTGCAACAAGACTTCTCAAGTTTTAGAGACAATACTAATGAGAAGTTTCAGAAAATGGACTCCTCCATGGAATACATGACTGAGTTGATGAGGCAGAGAGATTCTAGTGCTGGACCAGAGTCTATAAATTTCTTTGGTAATGTCCATGTGAGCCCAAAAAATATTAGGGACATATTCAGAAATCCTACACAAACTGAGAAGGAAAGTAGAAGGAACCTTGACTATGATGAGGTCCATTGGAATCAAAACTCAGAAAAGGAAGGGGATGACAAGGATCTTAAGCTTCTAGCACTCTCATTTTCCATCTTTGAAGGTGTGGAAGCTGCTAGTTGGGTGAATAATTGTGAAGAATCATACTATGAAGGTCTTCCAATATATGATGAAGAATTGCAGCAAAGTGACTCGATAGCAGAAGGGGAACTGCATTATCCTAAGAATCAACATTTTCAGAATATTCAACCAACAAAAAGATTGGTAGTAAATAAGAGAGTCAATGAACTGGGGAAGTCCAAACTCTTCCCCTCAATTCTTTAAACGAAATATCATTTATGGGTAAGAAGAAAAGCTTTTGTTTGATGTTGAAACTCAAGGGAATGACTGTGTACAACAAGTGAAAATTGCTGCAGAACCACACTCTAATCAGGGGCTATTGGACATGGTTCGAAATTGCGTTCAAGGCGTAAGCCTCGAGGCGCGCCTCAAAGCAAGGCGGTAATTTGCTATGGCGAGACTTTTAGGCCTCAAAGGGAAATACAGAACCTTGCGCCTCATTTGGCTGAGGCGAAGGCTTACGCCTCGGTGCATTTCGCCTCAAGGCGTATCAAGGCGTAGGCCTTGATTTGAATTATAAAAAAAAACCCAAGAAATTGTGAATCTATTTTAACTATGAAACAAATGTTAATCTATAGTTGCTTTAAGAATTATATGAAACTTCAAAGTGATGGGTATTCTTTTGGTTCATGAATGGAATGGGCACTTGTATGCAAAACAAGTGAGTGAAGGAGGTGAGATAATCTACCACTCGTTCATTGATCCTGAATGTTTTAGTAGCACTCGTTCATTTTCTTAATCCTTCTTTTGAATATTAAAAAACATACTTTGGCATAATATTTTTTTAATTTTGTAAGTAACAAATTTTAATATTTGATACTACAACCTGATATTTTTAATTTTATTTATATTATATAATAGATAATAGATAATGGGTGAGGAATAAAATTAATTGTCTTCTAATCTTCTTAAGGCGGTACCACATGTAACTTTCTTTCTCTCTCCTACATTTTATTTTATTTTAAAAAAATCTCATATTTTATCACACATTTTATAATTTAATTTATTGTATACACGTTATGTGTATCACTAATACTAGAGGATTTAAATCTAAGTGGTGAAGAGCGAAAGGCGCAAAAATGTAAAAGAAAAGGACAAGATTGTAGGAGTAGGAATAGGCTTCCTCCCATAAGAAGATGCGAGCCTCATTTGGTTATTTATGTCTTTTATGACCTTGATTATAATGATGGATTATTTTATGATTTTATTAGCATTTTTTATAATTTTTTGGGGACTTAAGTTTTCAAATCGAGGCTTACGCCTCGCCTTGTCCGAAGAAAAACGCATCGTACCGCTTTTAAATTTTTCGAACATTGCTATTGGAAACCCAAAGCCAAAAAGTTGATAACCAAGAGGCAAGGCAAAGGTGGCTTCCTTTATTACAATTGGAAAAGTCAAAATTACCATGGTCCTCTAAAAGTTGGTGGAAATCCAGAGTATATTGGTACCCTACAGAATGATGAAGACTTATGGTATAGTGTACCACCAATATTTGATGAGGAGCCTAAGGTGGATACCTATCAGGATAGACAACTTTTATATGCAGTCAATGTTAAGGGACAGCAGCCCTGAAACCCAGTCGAGATTCAGTATCACACAAGGGTTCCCTTCAAACTGGGACCCTTTATACCCATTCAAGGAAAGAATGAGCTCTCCTAGTACTGAATACATGCAATCCAGAAATAAATGGCCTGCTACTCCATTGGAAGGCAAGTGTGTTGTGGAACCTGAAACACTGGAGACTCGAAATGTAAAAGAAGGACCTTCCGAAGTAACAGAAAACTTGCAATCAATTATTCTGGTGATTCCTACGCAAGGTACAAGGCAATGGAAAGAAACTATCCATCTAGAGCATGCCAATTTCATTATTGAGATAGGCAGACCCCTTACCTTTGAAACAGTTGATGCTGAATGCACGAATACTTTGACCCAAAAGGGGTGGTATGCAACACCTGCTCCTTGGAGGAACAAAATAGCATCAGCATTTGAAATCCTACACTCTGAAATGGAGTTAAGGAAAGCTTTCAGTGCAATGCTTACTATGGGAATGTTGCTGAAAATGCCCCAAGTGACATCTCTAAAGGCAACAACACTATAACCTCCTTAAAGGGTGAGAAGAATATTTCCATAGTTGTCATGGTGTCGCCTAGGCGTCCAAGCAATGGGGAGAAGGGCACGGCAAGACTCAACTTGAGGTGGAGCTGCTAAGGCGCACACGCCTTAGAAGATCTGGCCAAACTTGAATCATCTATCCATCTTCTGAGTTCTGACCCATTAACCCATGAACATAATACCCATGACCCATCGATTAAAAAAAGGAGAAAAAGAGAAAGGCAAAACCCGCTATCTGCAGACTTCGACTCGACTTCATCCCATCGTAGGTCGAGTGCTCGACTTCATCGCGACCCATCAATTCGCAGCAAGGAGACCCATCGCATTTCGACCTCATCGCACCTTCTTTGGACTTGATCGCTCCATCGCAGACCCATCACAGCTCAAGTGCTCAACCACCACGACCATCAGAAAGCGAGTCCAGCCTTCTTTCATACACAAGTTCTTCTTCTTTCTTTCTTTGCTTTGCTTTTCTTGTTACTATGTCGTTTCTTCTCAGTTTCTCTCCACTTTTTTTTTGGTTTCACAAGGTTTGAGTAAATAATGGAACAACTTTAGTTCTTCTTTCTTTCTTTGCTTTTCTTGTTACTATTGTCGTTTCTTCTCAGTTTCTCTCCTTCACTTTTTTTTTGGTTTCACAAGGTTTGAGTAAATAAAGGAACAACTTTAATTTAATATAGTCATGTATGCTTCACCTCTCTCTGTTTTACCTATCACTGCATGTATGCTTACCACTAAAGTAAGACATATCCTTCTCTATTTCTAATTTTCTATACATATATGTATGGCATATGCATATCTGTTAACACTAATCTATTATATGCATATATGTATGCCAAGTGCCAAGTAAATTGTCCAAGTGTCATGCATATACTGATATGTATGACCCATCCAAGTGTTGATGACAAGCTGATAGCCTGATATTGGATATATATTGGGAATGACAAAAAACACTTTTACCCCACTGTGGTTGTAGTGTTTTAAGCAATTAGCCACTGTACTTTTAAAATATTCAATTAGCCCACTGTACTTTTTTAAAATGTTCAATCAAGCAATTCCGTACAATTTCTTGGACGGACGTTAAAAAATTGGGCCAATTTTCCTACGTGGCTTTTGAAAAAAAAAAAAAAAAATTATTTCCTACATGGCAAGCCAGTCAGCCAAATTCCTAATATTATTGAGCCACTGCACTTTAAAAAAAATGCAATTAGCCCACTATGGTTTTAAAATATTTTTATGTTTTATTTTCTTTCTTTTTCTTTACCTAAATATTTATAATATGTATAATATTAATAAAAATTAATATTATAATATTCATAATATGTATGTTTTATTTAAAAATAAAAATAAAAGACTTTTATGTTTTAAAATACTTATAAAATTTTTAAAAATATAATTAATACTATAATATTCAGTTTCTCCTCAAGCCAACCCTATTACATTAATTTCATCGCCATTCTCTCTCAAACTCAATCCTGATCTCACTCGACCAAGTGGCCCACATCACCGCCGGTCCAGTTCTCCGCAACCAATCATCTTCTCTCACCTTCACTCACTTGCTTCACGTACCGCTATCACTCCATAGACGACCTCAACGCTACATTGTTCACCCGGCATGACGTTAGTGTCGTGGATCGAATCAATCACCGATCGCCGAGGACATCATGGCCATCGATTGGTCACACGACTCTCAGGCCAATCTGTGGTGCCACCGGACGGCCATGAGAGTCGCGCTTTTGAAAATGAAGGAAAGTTTGGGGGAAAAGAAAAAAGGTCAAGTATTGCAAGTGTTTGGAGGAATTGGAAACAAGATTCCGTTGATTAAGCAGTTAACTTTTGGGGAGAACTTTTGTGATAGAGCCAAGGGATATTCGATTGCTTCATTAGCTGTATTTTCTGGATTGAGTAAATATTTTAATTAGAATATTTATTTTAATTTTATTATTTTAATTATTTTTTTGCCACATAATTAATGATTTTTTATTTTTATTTTTTTGTTGAAATTAATGTAATGTTGTAATCAATGTTCGAAAAAGCTAAAAGCGGTACGAGGCATTTTTTTCGGACGAGACGAGGCGAGGCGTAAGCTTCAAGACGGAGCGAGGCGAAAGCCTCGATTTGAAGACCTAAATGTCCCTAAAAAATTATAAAAAAATACTAATAAAATCATAAAATAATCCATCATTATAATCAAGGTCATAAAAGACATAAATAACCAACGTCACGTTAATGTATCATTACAAAACATTGATAGAATTTAATACTGATCAAGTTTTTGTATGCAGGGGAATCAAAATGCCCAAGGACATATGTTTGGAATTTATTGCTTCAATAGCAATATCATTGATATGCTTCCAACCAAAACAAGAGTTCACCCAAAACAAAACAAGAGTTCGTGCACTGCTGATCCATTAATTAAGGACATATGTTTGGAATTGATAATGACTGCTGATCAATGCTTTAAGGCTGGTGAAAATTAGACAAGTTGGGGGGAACGAAGAGAAATCAAATTGTGGTCAAGAAACATGATAATGGAGGATTAGAGAGAATTGATGAAGCTAAGAAGTCAATGTTTTTTAATGAAATGTTTACCAAACTGAACTGAAGTTAGTGTCTCTGTAAAAAGGCTTTTGTCTCAATAAGCTTCTTCCTCCATTAATTCTATGCAAATTTCTAATCTACTTCATCAAAGAATTAAAGCTTTGTTTTATTTAACTATTTCCAATACCATTTTGGAGTGTTATTAAGACCATATAATGCTGCACCAAAACATCTAATCACCCAACCAGCCCTTTTCTTGCTGCACATCATAATATACAAATTTAGTTAAAATTTATGTATTTGTAATTTGTAAATTAAGATAGCATATATATATATATATATATATATATATTTGTATTTTCAATTTTTTTTTAAAGAACAATCAACAGACTGGAAATTTATTAATTTGAATCATCAGAGGCAACTAAAAGAAGAATACTAAAAATGAATTTCATCCGTTCGAAAAGTAGGAACCAACTGGAACTTCAAAGATGAGATTATAATATACCCAAAAATTGCTATTGCACCAATAAATTTTCACGCCTACAAAAGAACAAATGGAGCTTCTATCCAAAAGAAGAAGAAGAAGAAGAAGAAGAAGAAGCCAAAAAAGACAGAGCCACAGTGCAAGAAGAAAAAGAAGAAGAAGAGACGGAGTAAGAAGAAGAAGACAGAGACAGAGGAAGAAGAAGAAGAAGATTTGTACCTGCTGAAGTCGAAGACGAAGAACTGAGTTCGCACGAAGTCACAACTCTCACGAACGAAGCCTCTCTTCTCTTCGATCTATCGCGTTTCATACTTAGGGCTTTTTTTTAATCCACATCAAGGCCCGCGCCTCGAACGCCTTGAGGCGCAACGCCCCGAAGGCGTAAGCCTCATCAACATAAAGCGCAGGCCTCTTTATTTTCTGTTGATGCGCAAACCTTGCAATAGCTCCCTTCCGCCTTGCTACGAGGCGCACCTCAAGGCGCACGCCTCGAGCGCTTTTTCGAACAATGGTTGTAATAGGTCTCATTGATACAAAAATTTTGATATATTATTTGTATTATTTGGAATTAATTTTTAAAATAAAAATAATTATTAAAAGAAAGGAAATATAAAAGGAAAAGATAAATTATAAAAAAATGAATTAAAACAGTTCCATACGAGCTTGCATTCGAGGCCTTTTCTTTATATATATATATATATTATTATGTCACTTCTTTCCCCTGCTTTTAGTTCAGTTCTGAGCCTTAATTTTAATGTCAACATGTATTGTACATGACAAAATTGTATTTTTATTTATTGTTTTATTTTAGGTTTATTTATTCATTTTGAAGGAGAAAGAAAATAGGAAATGAAAAAATTATTAAAAATGAATTAAAATTTTTATTTTAATTTTATTATTTATTTTAATTTTTTTTGCCACATAATCAATGATTTTATTTTATTTTACTTTTTGTGTTGCCACATCAGAAAATAATGATTTTTTGATTATTTTTTTAATGTCACGTGTGTAATTATTTGACGTTCGTCCAAAAAATTGGACGGAATTGCTTGATTGAACATTTTTAAAAAGTACAGTGGGCTAATTGAATATTTTAAAAGCACAGTGGCTAATTGCTTAAAACACTACAACCACAGTGGGGTAAAAGTGTTTTTTGCCTTTTGGGAATATATTTTATACATTAATTTATTTATGTGTTCTGATTACAAGCTGATGCATTTTAGGAATATATTTTAAAACTTAATGACTTGGGCTTTAAGAATATATTTTATCCTTGCCAATAAATAAAACTTAATTAAATATATAGAGAACAGTTAGCCACTTAGGTTGGTACATTTAATACTTATTGTTTACTTTAAAGTTTAAACAATACAAAATTATGTGAGAGGTGATTCGACTTTTTATAAGTTATATTTATTGTTTACTTTTTTTGGTACAATTTACCAAGTGTAACCACTATCTATCAAGTGTGTTGAGTGTGAATGGTTACTACTTGATAAACTAAAAATAAAAATGTCAATTGTCATTTATATTTTTTGTTTGATTGTAATTTGTATAAACTAGAAAAAAAAATAACGGAAAGTTCGGGAGCCGATGGTTATGATATAACCAAAGGCCCGAAAAGAAAAGCCAAATCAAACGACCCGAATTGGAAAAATGGGTATTGATCGGACATGAGTAATAAAGATAAAGTGCAATGTATCCTTTGTGAGAAGCAATGTCGTTCGGGAATCAAAAGGTTGAAGCAACATTTAGCAGGAAATTTTGGAAATGTAGAGAAGTGCCCAAAAACAACAAAAATTATGAGGGAGATGTAAGCGGCATTGAACAGTAAGAAAGAGAAACAAGTCAGTTGAGCTAGATGATGATGATGATGATGTAGTAGAAGTGCAAGAAGAACAATCATCTACTCATCCAAACATGGCTTCCCATGCTTCTTCTAACATTATCACAAATTCTAGGACTGCTTCCAAAAGGAAGAAAACTGTTTTTCAATTCCAAAAGCTCCAACAAAGACGGTTGAAGCATTTCTAAGGAAGAGTTCCGAAGAAGTTGTAGAGGAGAAGCATAGCAAGCATTTGAGCCAAACGAGTATTGAAAATCGTTTGAGGACACCAGAGGAAAAGGAGAGAGTCCATACCCACATTGCCAACTTTTTCTACGAGTGTTGCATATTATTCAATGCTGCAAATGCAATTAACTTCGAGGAATTGATCGAGTCCATAGGGCAATATGGGTTGGGTTTAAAGTCTCCAACGTAGCATGAGTTGAGGGTTCCTTTACTTGAGAAGGCAAAGACGCAACCGATGAGTTAAAGAAGAAACATGAAGTTGCTTGTAAGAATATGGCTGCACACTCTGTTGGATGGTTGGACAGATAAGAGGGGAAGACACTTGTTGAATTTCCTTGTTAATAGTCCGGAAGGGACTTATTTCATGGGTTTTGTTGATGCCACAATGTTGGCAAATCTACTTTATAACAAGATTGAGGAAATTGGCCCGAGTATGTTGTTCAGGTGGTCACGGACAATGCCTCTAATTACAAGGCAGTGGAGCGGAGCATATACTAATGGAGAGCGAGGCCTACACTATTTTGGACACCTTGTGTTGCTCAGTGCCTTGACCTTATGCTAGAGGGCATTGGCAATTAGAAGTAATTCTAGCCCACAATCACAAATGCAAGAAGAATCACAACATTTATTTATAGGCATGGTCGTCTTCTTAATGCGATGAGGGACAAAACAAATGGGAGGGATCTTGTGAGACCAACAGTTACTAGATTTGCTACAGCTTTCCTCTCCTTACAGAGTTTGTACAAGCATAAAGATGCATTGAGGCATTTTGTTCATAAGCTAGGAGACTACTAAAGCGGGAAAGAAAGTATGTGATACTGTCATTTCAACAACATTTTAGCATATTATTGAGGATTGTATTAGGGCGTCACAACCATTTCTTATAATCTTGAGAATTGTTGATGGTGATTAGCAGCTATGCCAGAAGTTGTCGCTGCGATGGAATGCGCGAAGAAAAAAATCAAAGATACATTTGATAACAAACAAAGACTGTATAAGAAGGTGATTGACATTGTTGAGCGGCGAAGGGAAAGTCAAATGGAGCAAAAATTATATAGGGTCCGGGGAAGTACTTTGATATCAAAGAGGAACGTCGGGTGTTTGCTGGTACTTTACGAGAAGACTTTAATGACATTCCTAGACAAGATAAGTAATCTAGCCGATAACTATGATGCTTCTCGAGATACTTTTGCAAGAGAAACGGCGATTAGGCAATGGAAAATAAAAAATCCTCGTAAGTATATTAAAATATATAAAAAGATATAAAAGCTAAATTATAATTAGAATTTATTATAATTTAAACTATTTCAAGATAGCCAAGTGTCAGAGACATGACTATGGAGGGTGTCCTCCCCCTAGGGGCCAACCCTTTTTGGGCCTGACTTTAGGGGGTGAGGCACTCCCTCCACCCTTCTTGTTTCCTTGCTTGTTTCAATCCTTAAAGAATGTGATGAGTAGGTTTCATAACTACGAATCAAGTATTGTCGAGCTTAATTATTGTTATCTTCAAGTGTTTTTAGGATCATTTTATTTGTTTTTATGTTTATTTATTGCAGGACAGAGCTGGATGGGCATATATGTCATTTTGGAGAAAAAAAGAATTGAAAAAACATTAAAAAAATGAGTTGCACGGCTAGAGAAGGAAAATTTTGTTACCTGGGAATAATTCCAAGCCAAAAAGGAATCTTAATGGGGGGTTTTGACTACTACAAATTGGAGAGGACTTTGAGAAGAACGTAACAAGAGATTTGCAGAGCTTGAAGATCAAGATAGAGATTGGGAGCAACATCACAGTTTCTTCTATTCCCTTATTTTATCTTTAATTCTTGTAATCTCTGGGATGTTTTTATTTATTATCTAGATGATGTTTTCCATAGTTATGAACTAAACTTTTAATTAAGGTTGCAACGAAATTTAGTATGTAATTTAGACCGATGCTTTCTATTTAATTCAAGTTGATTACTTTTGAATCGTTTATCATATCTTGTGCTTGTGGATTAATTGTTAGGCCAACAGTTATTGTGATAACCTATATAAAATTGAAAATTTGAGTATAGATTGAGATCTGAATATGATAACATATGTTCATATAATCTGAATACGGTTAATATGATTAGCATGTAGGATAGAAATATACTTTTATCTTTTATAACCATTGAAAAAATGTGTTTTTGAAACCCTAATTGACTTAATTCACATAGGAATATAGTGAGTTAACCGATTAGGGTGTTCCTTGTAATTTTGATTCTTAGACCGGATTTAGGAGGATTTGTTTACGTGTCTTTCGAAAGAAGTGCGTGAATATTATTAAGAATTCTTGGAATTCTTGGTTAACGATTTATGTTAATTAACTAATTAAATAAGAAGTGAATTGGGTTAAATGAAATACGAAGGAAAGTTGTAATCTTAAGCTATTAATTCTGCATTTACTCTCGTGAACACATTTTCGTAGTTAATTTTGTTAATTTAAATTTCAAATTTGCAACCACTATTTGTAGTTTAAATACGATTAATCAAAATGAAATTAGTAGTTGATAAATATTAGTTTATTTCCTCGTGAGAACGATATCCTTGCTTGCTAAATATTACAAACGAACGTGTATACTTGCGTGTTAAGTACTAGTAAGAAAATTAGGCAACAGGATGCTTGCATGAAGTTGAACCTCCATATCTTGGTCGTTGACTAGGAAAAGAGCTATAGGAGAAAGAAAGCACGGGGAGAGGATCTCCCCTTGTGGGCCTACCCTTTGGGGCCGACTTTTTGGGGGCGAGATCCCCTCTTCTTCTTCCTTTCTTATCTTCTTGGAAGTTTTGACTTCTCCTTCCTTGAAACCTTCTTAGTCTTTGTTATTTGTCCAAGTGTTGAGAGCTTAGTGAGCTAGTTGAGGCAGCCCCTCATGAGAGAGGTTAGGTCCTAAGGTCAGCCCCTAGGTGTGGAACCTCAACGCATAGTTGCTTCTTCCTTGGCTCCTTCAAGTCTTACCTTCTTGCATAACTTGCCCATTTTTTAAGCAAGTGTTGATAATGAAAGGTAGAGCAAAGAGAGGTGGGAACCTCTAGGGGGGTACCCCTTGGGGCCGACCCTAGGGGTCCCTTCCCTCCTTTGCCCTCCTCGCTTTCTAGTTGCT
Organism: Panax ginseng; assembly: GCA_020205605.1. NCBI lineage: Eukaryota > Viridiplantae > Streptophyta > Magnoliopsida > Apiales > Araliaceae > Panax > Panax ginseng. Next base: position 67,843,258 of record CM035127.1, read on the forward strand.
TTGGTTAGCTGCTTTCATATTTTGCTTGTTTGGACTTCCTTCTCTAGCCCTTCATGATTGTTTGTGGAAATGTGAGGTGGGCACTTGGTGATGGTATGGGGTACCTCCTCATGGTGGCTCACCTAGTGAGGTCTCCCATACTTGGAACATTTTCTTGCCAATTTCCCAAACTTGCAAATTTTGGCCTATTTTGGCAGTGATTTTCAAGTTTTTGCCTTGGCTCCTTAGACAATCCTGGTGAATGATGAGGGATGTGGACAAGTGTGTTGAGTCCCTCGAGGGATGACGTGACAATGTCGGTGCTTTGATGGCCTTCCGAGGGGACCTGCCTTTGACAGGGACTGTTTAACACAACACTGACAAAATCGGAGGTTAATTAACACTAGTTATGATTTAGTTAAGATAACTAACTCCCTAATTTATACCCGGAATATAATGATGTAGCAAAACCTTAAGGGGCAAAATTTCACATAATAATATCTCTAAGCTTGTCAACTTAAAATGTAATCAAACACCCCTGAATAGCCGGCAACTTTATATTAGTAATACATGCAATAACATATGGCTCCAGGTGAAACTCTCCTTTTAACCAAAGTTTCTTATCAACTTTCTTAGAAATAGTATTAGTGCAGCTTCTAGTATCAATCACAAAAGAGCACAATTGTCCCGCATACTGGAACGTTGTTTGAAAAATTCTCCCACAATGGATTTTAGGAGTATCCTTCCGTTTGTGGGCAAAACTAAAGGTCAAAGAACACCTAGGAATCCATCCAAATGAGCATCAACAGCCAAATCTTGTTCACTAGACACATTCGTCACATGCAAGCTTACAAACTTCCTTGTTTAAATTTGTATTTCCAAGCTCCTTTTCAAATATGGAAACCTGGTTAGGGTAACATTCATTCGTATGGACAGACAATCAATGTATATATGTCCAAAACCAAGACAATTGTAACATCTAGATGGAGGATTATTATTAGCATAAGAATAAATTGCAGAGCAATTAGGTCTGTTAGTAACTGGAGGGCTTGATGGGATTGATGACGACTTCCCCGCCAACCTACATCTAATAGACTCCACAAATAGCCAGTTCACTCCTAGTTTGGGTTGGCATTAGAGGTCTAACAGAAGTTGCCCTTTTCAAAGTATACTCTATTTGGGGCAACTTGAATAGTATCCCCCATAAGAAAGAGTTCGCAAGAGTTCGTCCAAGACTACACCTTCAATCTACATATTCAACCCTAGACGATACATTGATGTTAAAACCTCTATTTGGGTAGTAGCTTGAATACCATCATCCATAAGCAAGAGTTCATCCAAGGTTGCACCACCTTCAATCTTTAGATTCAATCCTCAACTATACGTAAAAATTGGAATTTCTTTAACCCAAGAAAACTAGGACCACATAGGCAACTTGTAAAATAATGAAGTGGACAATACTACAATTTACTCCATTGCACCAACTCAATAACTATAGATATGCTAGCTATTTATAATCTCAAGGCACAATGTCTTGTCATTGCAGTTTAGATATCTTCCCATCTTCTTGCAATTGTATATGGATTCCACTGATGTTGAAGCCACCAAATTCAAATGTCCCCTTTAATTTCGCTTCAACAAAGAAAATTTTCCCTCATTAGTTAGCTTATACAAACGAAAGAAATTTTTCAAACTAGGAATCCAATCAAAGAATGCCTCGGAGTCATGATCATTGAAGTCACCAAGAACTACTTTTTCTCCTCTATTTATTACATTCATCCTAGTGTCTAGAGCATGTAGATTTATCCGTGGATTGGATCCATGTTGCAGGAGTACCATGTAATTAGAACCAGGAGGTGGACCCTCAAAATCCTCATGAGAAACTTCTTTTCTTTTGACAGTGCGCTCCATAAGGACGTCAATTTTTGTTGGTATTGGACTATTGAACATTTGTTGCATTTGCTGTCTGTTTTGAAGGAATCTTCAATTGTTTTAAGGTGTTCATCTTGTTGCAGCATATAGGAATCAAGTTTTGCATCGAGTTCACTAGTATCTTCCAAGTTTTATGTTGATTTCACTTGTATCTTCCAAGTTTTATGTCGATTTCACTTGTATTTACCTTGATTCCTGCAAAAAACAATATATACTGTTTTTTCAAACTTCTTTTCTCTAAACTTCTCTTTCTTGTGCCCTTTCTCTGTTGACTTATTTTCTTTTTCCTAAACTTACAAGGACCTAATTGACTAGAAAATAAACAAATGGGCTGAAACTAAAACACATTAAGTAAATGACTTTGTCAAACTAATAAACTATAGGGATCTGATCTCAGTAATGGGATAACTACATGTGACTAGATGATAAATGTGGGAAGGGATATTAAGTTATTAATTGAGCAGAGGCGCACACAAATTACCTCTGCTCTTCACACAAATAGGCGCACAAGGCTCGATGGAGGTTGCACCAGGAGTCAAATCTGTTGGCAGCGTGCACAAGAGGCGAAGACAGCAATTATGGTGGTGGTGAGAAGGCACAACGGTGGCAATGGTGCTGAGAGAGCGACGATATGGCGGCTTCTCTCCTTTCTCATTTTTTTCTTCCCCTTTCTGTCTAGAACAGGGATGTGTAAGGTGGTAGATCTGGGTTGTTTTTTGTGGCAGTGGCGCGGTCGAGTATGGAGATGAGATGAAGGGTATAATATCTACAGACTTCCAGCATGGTTGCGACTAGAACGGTCAGGGATTGGGGTTAAGGAGATTTAATTTTTCTCCTTGCAATAGCTGAGACGAATTATGATGGTTCTGGTTAATCTAAGATTTCAGTTGGCTGGATGCAACTGGATTCTATAAGATATCCAAATTACAATAAATTAACTTAATTAAAATAATTTCTAGAATCTTTTATTTTTATGGGCTTCAAAAGGCTCTTACATTGGTCCAACCATGTCTCACGGGCTTGTCCTGAATCACCAAGGAAAATAAGCACAGGATATCAAATGGTAATTTGGCAAACATGTTATGTCTACCTCTGCTAAGCTACAAAACACACAGTGATAAAGAGGGATACCCTTTAAAACTGAGGTAACCACCCATGGAGAGATTTGCAGGTGCTGATCGAGCGCAGGAGAAGGGGAACTAATGTCCCTGTACGTGGGTACCGATGAGGAGCAACGGAGAGGCTACGGTAAGAAGGCGTGACTTATTGGTTAGCTAACGACACGGATCTTCTTTTCTTTCTCTTTCTCTTTCCTTGTTGATCGTGATTGGTAGGTTCGGTAGCTCAGGTATTGGTTTGATTGGTGATTAGGGGTTGAAATAGCTGGTTTGCAAACATAGGACAATTTTCAATCCCTTATTAAGGTTTGTCCTAAATCTCACAAGCCCATTCAATCCTTGATATATTTAGGTTAGAATCGAATATACATAACCTAATACCTAATAGCCCACATAAAAAACAGTCAAAACAATGGAAGCACAAACTAAAAGATAAGAGTAAAATCAGATATCCAGATATCTATATAATGTATAAAAGTCAAAATCAAAATAACAAAAGTTCCTATGCTGAGTCCAACACATCTGTATAATACACGATACAGAACCAAATTTAATTGACATATTATTTTCTATAATTTCTTATATAAAGTCAAAAACCCATTATAAAACAAAATATTAAAATCCAAAAATAAAATAAAGTAATAAACCCAAAACATATCCAGACTTGCTACCCAAATTTAATATAAAAAGTATTGCCCTGTATTCTACTATCACTGGTTAATCAATCAAAATAAAGTATGATATGTTAAATGAAATTAATCATCATGATCTTTTTGCATGATTTGCTAGACATCAAAATATTTTCTTTGTAATGAATCACGCCACTACTTAAAGACTAAGAAGCTTGTAAATGAAATTATAAAAGGAGTAAATACCACGCAAAGAGCTTATGTTAAAAGGATTCCAAAAAGATAACTAATTATTTTTAAAAGTAAATAAACTATAACTGAATTATGAACTTAGAAGTCTTGAGTTACAAAAGTAAATAAACCTTGTCCCTAATAGATTTTCAAAACTAAAAGTCTATTTCTTGAAGTAACGTTACGGATCATATAAGACATGCTGTGTTACTCGGACTCGCCACTTTTGGGTGGAGTATCCGTGTCGACACGACACGACACGGGTACGGGTGCGGGATCCGTACGGGATCCGGCCACAGAAATCGGATACGGCTGTTTTTGAAGACGATTAAGGAGGAGGAAGAAAAAAGAAAGAAGAAAGACGGAAGAAAAAAGATCAAGAAACTTACCAGGTCGCCTTGTTTTTCTTCTGAAGAGCCTGCCTTTTTCTTCTTCTGAAGAAGAACCTTTTTCTTCTCTTTTTCTCCAACGTTCTGAGTGGTTTCACTCAAATCTGATTAAAAATATCTTTGAAAAATTACAATTAGGTACCCTATAGTTTTTATAATTTTTAAATTTAGTCCCCAAGGTTTTCTAAAAGTTCAAAATATCCCTTGAAAAATTACATATCAGTCCCTGTAGTTTTGTTTTTTTCTATTTTAGCCCCTGAAGTTTCAATAGTTTCAGTTCTGCCCCTATTTCTTTTTATTTTTGCACTTCAGCCCCTGAAGTTTCATGATAAATGCATGTCTATATGAATTTGGACAGTATAAACATTATTGTTAAAAAATTATAACATATCGTATCTCCGCACCCGTGTCCAAATTTTGATCCATATCTGCGTATCCTCTATTTTTTGACTTCACGTGTCCAACACCTAAATTCGTACCCGCACCCGACACCCGTACCCGAGTCCGAGTAACACAGAAGACACGTGACTTGCACAAGATTTTTAACTAGTTATCTGCAAACATTGTTTTAAATTTTTAATTGGCAATCAGGACTGCTAATACAGTGAAGCAAGGTGAATCAGACATCATGAAACAGATGCAGACACCAGAGGCATAAATACTCTCAATCACAGCTCACCTAAATTTTGAGCCTATGCACTATCTACCTTTAGGAACACAGTAATTTGAAATTTTTTTCCACTTTTTGTTAGAAAAAAGAAGATTTTATTCATAGAAGAGGGAAGATACCAAAAAAAAAAATTTGGGTGGTGGGGGACAGGAAGCTGATCCTAAGTGGAACAAAAAACAAAAACAAGCAGAGTACGTAAAAAATAATGCAGCTTTCAAATCCCTACATAGGTCTGCAATAGAAAGACCACTAATGCATCCTGTAGACAGCAATACAGAGTTTGGGTTTATAATTCCTTAATAATTTCATCTCAATTACATTGGTTTATACATACAAGTATATTTATAATAATCTCTAATTACAACTATGTATACATAATAATTATGGGATATGACTAACTATAATTACGGAAACCATATCATATCTTCTAACATTCACCTTCAAGTTGGTGTATAGATGTCTCGCATACCCAACTTGAAATACAATGGATGAAACATCTTACTACTAAGACCCTTAGTCAAAATATCAGCAAGTTGGTGTTCTGTTTTGACAAAAGGTAAACAAATAAAACCACTAGTTAACTTTTCTTTAGTGAACTCAATGTGCTTCGTTCTATCGTGTTGTATTAGGTCGTTTACAATATTAATAGCCGTCTTATTATCACAAAATAATTGCATGTCTTTTAGTTGTAATACCCAAATCTTCTAGCAAGGTTCGACACCACATTAGTTCATATACCCAAGGTTATAGCTCGATATTCGGCTTCAGCACTGGATCGAATAGTAACCCGAAGTAGAATGACGATCCTCTACAGAGCCAGCCCAATCTGAGTCAGAAAATGCTTCAACTCTCAGATGAGCATGTGGTGTGAACAATAAGCCTTTCCCGAAGCAGACTTGAGATGCCTCAGAATTCTGTAAACAGTTTCCATATGACAATGTTGAGGATCATCATATACCGACTCACTATTCCCACAGCATAAAATATATCAGGTCTAAGATGAGAAAGGTATATCAATCGTCCCACCAAACGTTGATATCTTTCTTTATCAACCGTAGGTCCTGTGCCACCTACTAGATGATGATTAACTTCAATAGGAGAATCAGCAGGCTTACACCCCATCTGTTGAAAGATCAAGTACATAAATCCTTTGAAATAGAAAAAATCCACTGGAAGATCTTGCAACTTCAATCCCAAGGAAATATTTCAAAGGACCATGATCTTTGATCTCAAACTCTTTGGCCAGATTTGCTTTGAGATTAAATATCTCTTCTCTATCATCCCCTATCACCACAATGTCATTAACATAAACAATAAGAATGATAGTCTTACCTTTTATCTGATTGATAAATAAAGTATAATCTGCTCGACTCTGCTTGTACCCAAATCTTATCATTGCTTTGTGAAATATACCAAACCAGGCTCTGGGAGATTGATTCAAACCATATACAGCCTTTCGCAGCTTACAAACCTTACCCTTGGTGGCAGATGAAGCAAAACTAAAGGGTATTTCCATATTTACTTCCTCCTCCAAGTCAACATGAAGGAACGCATTTTTCACATCCAATTGCTGAAGATCCCAACCGAAGTTTGCTACACATAAGATTATAGTACGAACAGAGTTCATCTTCGCCACAGGAGTAAATGTCTCCTGGTAATCAATCCCATGGGTCTGAGTATACCCTTTTGCAACTAACATGACTTTGAGTCTCTCAACTGTCCCATCTATTTTCTGTTTGACTTTATATACCCATTTGCAACCAACTGGTTTTTTCCCGTAAGGAAGAGTAACTAGTTCCCATCTATCATTCTTTTTCACAGCATTCATCTCCTCAATCATAACATGTTTTCAATTCTCATTACTAATTGATTCTCTCCACCCCTGAGGTACAGATATTGAAGACAGGGAAGAAACAAAGTAGTGGTAGGATGCACATAATTTATTATAGAGTAAGAAATTAGAGATAGAATGTTGAGTACAAGATCTAACCCTTTTCTAAGACCAATAGGAATGTCAGTATCATCATAAGAACAAGTAAAATTAGGATTCTCACCATTAGCATTATCAAGGCTAGGTTCTGAGCAAAGTTGGTGTAGTGATACAGAAACAGTGACTTTTTCTGGTGGTGGTGGGCAAATGGGTGGCGGAGAATTTTTTTTCTGGTGGTGGTCGCCTGACATTGTAGAGCCTTAATATGGCCTCAATTTCTCAATAGCAACTGATCTTGCTAGGTTTATGAAGAAAAATACGAGTAGCGAGATACTTTTTGTTAATGGAACTTTGATACCATGTAGAAAGTAATACTCAGAGTTTGGGTTTATAATTCCTTGATAATTTTATCTCAATTACATTGGTTTATATAAAAAGTATATTTATGGTAATCTCTAATTACAGCTATGTATACACAATAATTATGGGATATGACTAACTATAATTATGGAAACCATATCATATCTTCTAACACATCCCACCACCAACAACCCACCACATACACACACATAGTTGACGCCCACATCAAGGCAAAAAAAAGAAACCCTCTCCCTCAACCACTGCAAGGGAAGGCACTGCTCTCAAAATATTATGGAATTTCGTTTGCATAAACCCAGTAAGATAAATAAGCAGCTCTGTCAAAACACCTTAGCATCCTTACTTGTATGAACACATCATACTTGATCCTCTACAGACTGAGGACACACCTCATCAAACATGGCATATAATGTCCACAAGCTACAAGCGACAAAAGAAGAGGTGGGAACAAGACTCACTACCCCGCGCAATGTTAATGGTATAGCTTGACAGTAAGTTTCTACAAAACATAAATAGCAGTAGCACCTTTTATAGATCACACAACCTTAGCACTTCTCTCTTTAACAACCCAAACAAGTAAGCATAGTCATACAATTGGTATTTAGGATTTGTAAGAAAATCTGCCCAATGCACAGATGTGGAAAACTGTATTGATTTCACACAAGTCTAGAAAGTAGTACTAAAATTGTGTAGAAAGCATCAAGTCATAAAAAGGTTCTGCAGAGAAGCTTGATTATAAAAGCAACCAAATCAAGGGAAACAAGAAAATAATCCACAAACCTGCAAGGTTTTCAGCAGCAAATCGAAGGCAAACAGTTTTTAATTCTGTGGCACGATAACGATCTGCCAGAGCAAGAGCTCTCGCAACAGAGTTCACAGATATATCCTTGCAGAGATGAGATTCACACACCCTTCTGAGTCTTCCCAAATCATACTTATCAGCTGCTGCTAACAACTTTGCCGTCAATGTCTCAGATACAGGAGAACAAGAAGAACTAGAAGCCACTAATTCATCTTCTGAAAGTGCATCTCTGTAAACGAAGTGCAGCATCGCCTGTCATATAACAAATAACTTCAGAACAAAACCCAAAACAACAGAAAGAGAAGTACATCACCTAATTCAAACATCAACAATCTTTCACTGGTAAAGTGAAGAAAACACAATTGGTCTTGGCAGAAACATGAATTTCAGTAAGAATTTGTATAAAGTACGACATATAGTAAGTAGTAGAATAGTAGAAGCAGAAGTAGCAATAAGGTTCATAATAATACCACTCCAAAAGCAAAAAAATATAAACAACTAATTGACTGGAATAAAGAAGAACTACAATAACAAAGTTTCACCTTAAAAACCTTGGGCTCCATATCCTTAACAACAATCTCTTGTTCATCTCCCTCTAGTCCATCAAAGAATTCAGATCGGAAAACAGGTGATCGAGCAGCCAATACCAACTTGTGAGCATGGAACTTTTCCCCAGCTACGTTAAAGGTGATATCTGAACCTTCCATATTGTCCAGTAGCATACCAAAATGTGCTCCAATATCAGATTCCGGAACCTGAATTGAGTGTAATCTTGAGCAATCTATCGCAGAAACAACCACTCCAACAGTACAATTGATTTTCAAGCAATCATCTTTCAGGTAATCTGAAGATTCAAGCATAGCTCGTCTGAAAAAACGCTTGTATCCCCTAAATAATAGCAAAAGGAATGTAAGCATCTATAGTGGAGAACGCCAGCGGATGAATGAAAAATTTAACTTCCATAGTTACCACTGTATAATGTGGGGATCAATTAATTTGCATAAAATATTAACCAATTCATATCAGAAAGAAAACCACAAAGTTAGATTGGGCTGATTGTACAAGATAAAAACTACTATTAACCATGGTCATGAAGTCTGTATTCTGCAATTTAATATTCCTTATCTAGAAGTCAAACTGATCACCCCCAGCACCCATAATCCGTTTATTGAAGGCAATGCTCGTGTAAATCATGATATCTTCAAATTTTCAGGACTGCTTTGATTTACAGCTAAAGAGATTGAATAATGAATCCAGTTGTATCCCTCAAGGCTCTTTCTAATATTGTCCACATTCAAAAGGGGAATTAAAAAAAGAGGTCAAATCTCAAATCCACCATTCCTTCTAACTTCTAAGTGCCCTTACTCATCCCATCTCTCCTCGAACAATGTGCCCTGTCACTCCCGGACCAACTGAAACATCATATGCTACTGAAACAAAATCATAAGCTGATTCAAAAGGCATTTAGAATTGAAGAAAATTATAATATGCTCTTTTGAGTCTCGTCTCTCCTCCACACTGTGCTTCAAAGACTTGGGTCAACAATTCACTTCTGGAGTAAATGAAACATCATATGCTACTGAAATAAAATCATAAGCTGATTCTAAAAGCATTGAGAATTGAAGAGAAATATAACATTTTCTCTGTTCCAAAATATAAGATCAATATTAACTTTAAAAAGTCAATTCGAGACATTTCAAATTTAAAATTGGCATGATTCATTCAATATGATTTTTGGGATGGACGGTGACAAAGCGCCAAGTCCGGAAAGTATCATTCATGGTTTAAAGTATCAGCCAAGTTGCCGAAATCTTCGCGTATAGATTTGGTTTCCTTACTTGCCGATCCGATAACGAGTCACAAAATTGTAATTTCAAGAATAATCAATGTAAAATTGTGTATAGGCAAAATTTCGTCATAACCAAACAAAATAATGATATAACGGAGAAATCAAGGAGAAATAATAGCATAACAGAGAAATCAAGGTGAAATAACGGTGTAAAGAAAAACCAACAAATGAAACTTCTTTGGGGGACAAAGGGAGTAACAATAATAATATCAAACAATAGGACTTTTTTTGTGCAATAAAAGAAGAATAATGAATAAAATACATATATTCATATATTAACTAATAAAAATAATAATTAAATAAATCTGAAACTCTAGTATAATGATGTGTATTGCCCGAAACCGAAGCTGAAGCCAAAACAATTATGAAAAAAAAACATTATGCAACCTAGGCCGCTACCGCAACTTTAAGCCATGTTTCATTGTCATTTATTTATTCTCAACGGCTTAGTGGTTGTGGTGTTGTTTGTTTAGTACATAATTGTTACGGTGTCACGGTGAGATGCGGCATTAGTTGACCGCCAAGACGCTTAGGCTATAAGGCGCCCACCATGGCGTCCGTATGACGACAAATCGTAACAATATGTAAATTATACATTTGTTTATTTTACTTCAAAACTATATTGAACAATAAAACTTTATAAACATTAAAATTCAAAACATCATAACTAACACCATGGAATACAATTAAAAACAATTATACGAATATTCCATAATCAAAATTCAAAAATGAAACAATTGACATTGAAACTAGTAGAACAAGTCAACACTACGTAAAAAATAAAAAATTAACCAAGTCAACATCACGCATTACAAAGTCTAATAAGTAATAAAATTATACCACATAACAAGTCCATGGGTTATGATGAGTCATGGGGTCAACTACCAAGGCATGAGCCTTGGCAGCTCGGCGTGCGTCCAAGGCGTCGCCTTGTCCTTCTCTAGCTAGGCGTCGCCTAGGTGACGCATGGCGATGATGGGTGAAAGCTAGATGTCCTTATTCGGTAGAAGATCTTTTACTATGCAAATTCAAGTGTACTGGCCATACAAATGACAGGAGAACTATTTGTTAATGTGCTTGTTTTGCCATTTTGTGGGGAATTTGAATCGACAAAAATGCTAGATTTTTTTTGCGCCTAGATAACGAATATTGATTAGCTATGGGATAAAATGTCTTTCTTTGCTTCTTTTTTGGACTCATGCAATGACAACTTTTGAAGGAATATCTTTGGCTGATCTTCAAAAAGATTGACGTGCGTTGCTACATTAATTTGATGTTTTCCTCCTATTTTCTTTGATTTGTTTTGTTTTGGAAGGACTTATACTCTCCTCATGGATTGTAATCTCCACCAAAATAACAAATTAATAAATAAATAAATAAAATAAAGTTTTGAAAATAATATCATGATTAGTGGTACTTTTAAATAGTTAATAATATTCAGAATTATATTGACAAAAACTAATTAAATTTATATAAATTTTGAATTAAAAATGTTTCAAATGGACTTTCCAAAATTCAATATTGCTCTTATATTTTGAAATGGAGGAAGTATTATGTGAGTTTTAAACTTGTACCAAAAAATTGATTAAGAGATTCTCATATTTAGCAATATAACAGGATGCACGTTTAGCAAAACCACAACTTCTACATAGAGAGATGCCAAGAAAATTAATAGCACCATTTACAGTAATCATTTTTGGCAACTATTTTTCACCTTACCAAGCCATTAAAGCTAGTACTAGATCGGCTAAATTTCAGTTTCTTAACATCCACTTTCGCCTGTGTTATTAATTAAAGTGGGTCTTTTTGCTACATTTCGGTGACTATAGATGTTTTCCTACCGCCAGTGTCGCCAAAAAGGAGGATTTTCAGGTCTCTGATGATGAAGCTTTTTTAGGGGAAGACGAGTGCATTGATGCAACTGGAATTCTTTGGTGGTGTTGTGTCACAGCTGGCTGTCTTATCCGTCACATGGTGTGGACCATAGTTTCCAAATTTAGCTAATTTCACAAGTAGCTCAGTGTGCTAGGTAACTACAGTGCTTTGAGGTTCTCAATTTTTGGTCACTCTAGTATTCTTTTGGCAGTGATGTACAACTATCCTTCAATATGCTTGATACAAATTTGGACAGCAAATGGAATTGTCCCATTCAACGCCACTCTTGGAATTTGATATATACATATATATATATATATATATATATATATATATGTGTGTGTGTGTGTGTGTGTGTGTGTGTACATGCACACTTTAGTGTGTGTGTTTTGGGTTCTCTGTATTTATGACTTGAAGTATGTCCCATATAAACATGTATATTTGGGTATTGTTGAGTAATATAATATCTCGCTTGCCCAAAAAAAAATTAAAGAGTCGTATATTTAAAAGAAAATACAAATATATAGAGCTGAACATATGGAAATTATAGGGATTTAATTTTATTGTTTTTTAGATAAAAGAAAAAATATTATCCAATGAAAAGAGAGAATACATGCATAGCCAACACATAGTTCACCCATCTATAAGAAGTGGAAAAAAAGTAATACTCAAAAGAGAGTAGCTTTTAAATCTCTACAAAGATCATGAACAGAAATTGCTCTAAAGGTTACCCGTAGCAAAGGCCCATACAGAAGAAAAAAGAAATCCTATACCATAACAAGGTAAAAGTTAAATGTCTCTGCCCACCCACCCAAAAAAACAACAACAAAATATAAAAGCCCACACTATTTTTTTTATATAAAAGAAGAAATTTTATTAATAGAGAAGAAATGATACAATAAATGGGGGTCAAGAAGTCCACCCTTAACAGACTAAAAGATCAAAAACAAAAAAGCACTTAAAAAAGTGCAGCCCTCCAATCTCTATATAAATTAGTAACATAGATACTTCTAAAAGCCCCATAGCAGAAGCCCAAAGAGACGCAAGAAAAATAACCTATCATTCAATAGCTTTAAAGATATGTAATTTTCTCTAAACAACCTAGCATTACGCTCATTCCAAATTCCCCACAAGACAGAAAAGAAGACACTTGCATATAATTTTGGCATCCCTCTTACTTCCAAATCTTCTAAAGCAAATTAATAACATATCTTTCACCGCAGTAGGACACACTCACTCCTCTCCTAGCCCTCCAAAGAGATAGTAGCTCCACAATCCACAAGCAACAGGACAAAACAGAAATAAATGAGCATGTGTCTCGCATGCTTATCAAGTCGTCGCCTAGGCGACGACTAGGCGACGCTTAGTCGTCAGGTCGGTGAGAAGAATTAAGTCGTCTGGGCGACTTGGTCGAAAGTCAGAGAGTCGAGCACTCAGTCAGAAAAGGCGTCGCGTTGGACGATTTAGTAGCAACATGGACGACTGAATTTCAGATCGGGCGACTTGGATTTATGGGTCAGGTATGGTTTGACTAGAACTTAACTGGGTTATATAAAAAAAAATCAAGGAAGCTAAAACCTTAATCATCGTCCGATCAATTGCAACTCGCAAGCCAACAAAATTTATACAGAAAGGGAGAAAGGGGAGAGCAATAAAGAGGGAGAGCAAGCAACTTACTCGTCGACTCCGACAACTTCGGCGACTTCGTCTTCGGCGAAATCGGCGACATCGTCTTCGGCGACATTGGCGGCTTCGACAACATCGGCTTCGGTGCCTTCTATTCTATTTCTCTTCTTCTTCTCTTCTCTACTTCAGTCTACTCTTCTTCTTCTCTTTCCTTTGGGTGATCTTCTTTTTGAGAGAAACAAAGAAGGATAGCCAAGAGCTCTCTGTATTTTTTTTTGGTATTCTGTTCGTCTTCTTTTTTGGTTGGGGTAATCCGACTTCTTTTAATTTTTTTTATATGATATATGTTTACTTGCTTAGACCATGGTACACGTGCCAACTTATCTAATTGTTATGGTCCTGCACTGTCCTACTTTACGCATGCATGAAGTAAAGTAATTACTCTTTTTTCGGTATGGTCCGGTCCTGTGCAGAGCCAATTCAATTATAATTCAAGAGATTAAAGAAAAAAAATAGTTTTATAATATTGTTTGTCTTGTGCTTATATTGAATTAAACTAAATATTAGTATATTACAAATGTATCACCATTTATATAATTTGAAGTTGGTATATAAATATTACAAATCATTAGAAATATAAATATATAAATATTCATATAAATGTTAATATATATGATTTTATTCGTATAAAATTTATATTGTTAACGACTTGTCGACTAAGCGCTTAAGCTCCCGGCTGTCGCCTTGCCTCGACTTGGCGCCTTGATAACTATGGTGTCTCGTTACTCTGCCTGCACATAAAATAAATGTTCGGAGATAGAACTTTGTAAGAACTGAGACCTTGATAAAGATCATTAGTATTTAATGTTTGTAAAACCCCAAACCACACAAGCCTTGACTTTAGAAGAGAACTTGGCTTTCCAAATGTACGAAGCCAATTAAAATGGATGAGGAACAATAGACCAAGTCAAAAAAGAGAAGTAACTCTTACAAGAAAAGGAACCAATTGAATCTAAAGTTCACATACACTTATCAGAAGACGTACATAAATGAACCGAATCAAGCAATGTTAGCAGAGATTTCATCTCATTAGATTCCAAGAAAGTGAGTTTCCATTACACTTTATAAAGTTAAAAATGGGAGGATCATGAAGTTAAGAAATACGACAGACACAATTAAAAACAAGAGAAAATGGTTATCTCCCAACTAATAATTCTCCCAGAATCGAATTCGATGACCATCCTCAACTTCATATCTCAAATGTCGAATAAAGAAGTATAGCCTTGGGAGATGAATTTCTAAGGACTTGCATGAGTACCATAAATCCAGGGTCCAGCATCCCACCCATTCAAATGCATGTTGAATTTGCTCCTAATAACCTTATGCCAAAGGGAATGTGTTTCCAAAGAAAATCTCCAAAGTCTTTTACCAACCAGAGCAACATTCTTGAGAACCAAATTACTCAGCCCCAAATCCCCACTCTTACTAAGAAAGACGCATTGTTTTCCACCCAACCAAATAATCCTTCCACTCATCACCAACTCCCAACCAAAAGAAATCTCTCAAACTTTTCTAGTGTGTTAGGTACACTAACTAGATCCTAAAAAGGGATCTTGACATGCTTCCTCCCTCCAAAACCTCTGAACTGGATAAAGAAAACAACAAATCCTCCATCGATGCACTCACTCCTTCCCAATACTCTAAAAAATAGAGTTTTACAAACATGCTTAGGAAAATGCAAAAATTTATGAAAATGTGGCTCATGAGCCTACAAATAACACAGATTTTTGGACGAAATCATGTGGGTTTGTAGGCACCTCAGAAGAACATTAGTACTCAGCCTTCGTAGAGAAAAAGACCAAATAAATTGCCTAGATTTTGGAAACTTTGCCTTCCAAATTTAGAAGCCAAAGGAAACATAACTGGGACACAAGTCAAGGAAAATAGCTCTTACAAGAAAAGCTACTAAAAAGTTGTAGAGTCCAAACCCATTTATCAATAGAGGAAGAAATATGTATTGAGAGCAGCAAATTAATAATTGACCTGAATTCATTAGCATCCCGATTGGTAAGCTTCTTGAAGAAATGAGACTCCCCACATGGGGTATTTAATTTTTAATTGAATAATCAGTTATAAGGCAGTCGGTTAATGTAATTATTGTTGAATATTGGACTACTCATTAAAAAAACCTAGCCAGATGCAACTATATTAGTGAACTGGTCTTCTTTGATATTCACGGATTTTACAATTTAGCATAGTTCATTATGTTGAAATTTTATGTATATTATATGTACATGTTCCATAATAAGGGTTCCCTTGCTCCAAATTAGTTATTGTGACCCAACCATGAATTCTGACAAGGCGGCCTCTTGACCCAATCATTCACTGTTCCATACCAATTGGCATTTTCTTTCCTGGTTTTATGTAATGGTATTATGTAACGTAGTGATCCGCGTTCCTAGTAACATAGATTCATCTAATCTCTCGAATATAAAGCTTTCTAACTAGATCAATTATAACGAACTGATATATATATATATATATATATATATATATATATATATATATATTTTTGTGTGTATTATATGTATACACATACACACATATATAAATATATGTTTTTGTGTGTGTGTGTCATGCGTTCCAAATTGCTATGAAGCCCTAGGCATATTCCAATATTGGCCACCATAAGTATATGATCACATCTGGTGATTTCGAAATATCACACTTTCTACCAGTAATTTAATACAGTATCAATTACCCACATATGATCCCACAGCATGATATACAACCATTCCCAAATTATATCAGGCGTTCGGTCTAATATATATGTGTAGAAAACTTTTAACTGGTAGTGAGCACACCAAGTTTCGATATTTTGTCTACCTTACACAACTAGATTTCAATAAAAACTAAGCTGTTAGTTTTTAACCTCTCATCAACTTTTGTCTTCTTTTACAAATTGCTTAATACAATATGTTTCAATCAACTTGTTCAGAAAAAAGTAGTGAATGTGATCTGCATCAATCAACAATTAACTTGTTGCATCTAATAATGTTGAAAACGTTCCATTCAAAGTTCAAAATACTCCATCCGTTCCAAGTTAAAAGTCTCATTCCTAAATATTTACTAAAAAGTGACGTGTATTCCAAATGTTGGTTCAAGAAAAAAGTGGTAAAAGTTGGGTCTCATTTAAGACCAATTGTGATTTCCATTGAGTTAGGAAGTTAACTGGAATTTGACAACATGTCAACATTAATTAAAATTCATCACTTTTCAAAAATGGGAGTCTCAATTTAAGGGCAAAAAAAGGAGCATAACACAAAAAAAAAAGTTGAAGAACGGCATAATCAAATCAAAACTTTACCACATGCTGCCTCTATACTTCAGCGTATATGGCCCACTTTCCAACGATCGGTCGAAATGACTATGAACTTTATGCTTTCCTTTCCCACTCTGATCAACCAAAGTCAACTCGAACAAGGCCCTCACATCCGTGCCCTCACTAGCTAGGGCAATGAAAACCGACACATACGTTGAATTATCCTCGGGATTTTTGCCATCTGGATAGAAGTATATCGCCCATTGATACCCTCCAACGGTGAAATTTTCACTAGCGATGTGTTTGCCGATTCCCATGCCTTTAGCCAACGAGTATCCCTGGATTACGAAGCGATGCGAGCCGTTCACTGTCTCGGTCACGGACCGGGAGCTCGTGGGCGATACCAGTGGGCTTTTGTCTGCTGCGAGTTCCGACATTGTTTATGGCTTCGAAGGAGCGAAATACATGAGAGATTTATGGCCTGATCTGGTTTAATTTGAGACTGATGAAATTAATTCAGGGGAGATTTTGGGATGATAAAAAATTGGGAATCTGAGAAGAGAGAGAGAGAGTTAGGGTTTCGTTTTCTCTCTCTAGAACGGAACTTTCTTAGTCTCCTTGTAATTTTGTATCTTCTGTCGAGGTATGCTTGAAAAATGAACGGGTGAAAAGGAATGCGAACCAGCCACGTCAATGTCTTTTGTAGTTTTGGATTTTACCCAAACACGATAGGATGTCACTTGAAGGCTTTAGTTTTTACCAAAGGCTTAAATAGAATTTCACTAAAAAAGGCTGGGCGACTAATTCTGTTATACTCACTATTCGAATGGTGTATTGGATTCGATTATAATTGAATACTGAAATTAGCACAATTTTAATATCCAAACAATTATCCGAGTATAATAACCGATATTCTAATACACTATTTGGTTATTTCGGTATTTAACCAAATAAAAAAATTAATTTCAAAATTCAACACTAGAGTTTCCAAAGAAAATCTAACACACAAGTACAATACCAAGAATCAAAAAGATAAAAAAAAATTGTAATGATAAGAAGTAATATCAGATCCAGTCATCCCAGCTTGTTTAGCCAATACTTGTAATTTGTAAATGGAACCAAATCATCACACCACACCACTTTAATGCAAGGAGAAGGAAATGAATACTTGTAATTTGTGAACGGAAGAAATCTAGGAAGGAACCAAATCCCTTTTCGGAGTAAGGGGCAAGAATGTGTTTGAATCAAGTAAGAATGCGCTCCTATTAAATCCACTTTTGGCTCTTTCTCTTGCTTCCATCCAAAAAAGAAGAAAAAGAATTGTGAAGTATAATCAGAAAGCCAAAACCATTATGCAACTTGGCCCCTTCAACAACTTAGACGAAAAGATTAGGCAAGAGCAGAGCCCGGTCTGCAGGTTTTAAAAGTCAAGGCAAAATTTTTCAAGTGTCTTTTTTATAAAATTAAATTAAAAAATAAATAAATTATCAACTAATTATTTTTATTAAAATTATAAGAATTTATAAAAGATTAGGAAGAACACTTTAAAATATCATCGAAGCAAATAATCATCACATGTACCTACAAAATAAAAATATCAATGAAATCGGTAAAACTAATGAAATACCCACTGTAGTTGGCAAGTTTTACTGATTACACAATTGAACTTTTACTTTTTAAAATTACCCCACTAAACTAATTATTATTTTGAAATTGGGTTATTCCGTTAAAAATAACAATCGGATGTTAATTTTTTATCTACAAAACTAATGAATTACCCACTGTAGTTGGCACGTTTTACTGATTACACCATTGAACTTTTAATTTTTCAAATTACCCCATTAAACTAATTAAAAATGATTATTAAATATTTTTAAAAATTATTATTATTTTTAGTACAAAATATTAGAAACTTTAAAAAAAATTCCATAAAATGAGTAAAGTTTCATAAAATATAGATTTAAAAAAATTAAAGTTTTATGAAACGTTACTGATTTTAAAAAAAAATCTCTTTTTTCTTTTTGAAAATAAAGTTTATTTTTTTGAATTTATATTTTATAAAATTTTGTTCATTTTTTAAAATATGAAGAATTTTCCAATTTTTCTTGAAAATAATATTTATTTATAAAAATTATTAATTTCTTTTTTCAAAAGTTGAATCAATTTTTTTATTTATCATTTACTATTTTTTTAATTTTAATTTCTATTTTTAGTTTTTTAAAAAAATCTAATATTAAGAATGGGTCATTCTGCTTTTTAAGTAGACATTAATTTAATTTAAAATTACTTTAATTTATTTGAATCTATATTTTATGAAACTCTACTCATTTTATGAAAAAAAAAGTTTCTAATATTTTTTACTTAAAATAATAATTATTTTTAAAAATATTTAAAATAATTATTTTAATTAATTTGATATGGTAATTTGAAAAATTAAAAGTTCAATTTGTAATCAGTAAAATGTGTTAACTACAGTGGGTAATTCATTAGTTTTGTAGATAAAAAATTAACGTCCGTTTATTTTTTTAACGAAATGACCCAATATCAAAATAATAATTAGTTTAGTGGTGTAATTTGAAAAATTAAAAGTTCAATGATATAATCAATAAAACCTACCAACTACAGTGGGTATTTCTTTAGTTTTGTCTAATGAAATCTAAACCACAAAACATCATTTAAAATGTCTTCTTATTGCACTTTTAGATGCAAAATCATCAATTATACTATCATATTTAATGTTTTCTAACATATCATTTTTAATGCATAATATCGTTAATCTTTTTATTTTTTTTATTTTTTTATACACATAAATACATAAGTTTATAAAAAAATTTGGGCCCCCCCTCAATTTGGGCCTGGTGGTTGCTACAGGTGGCCTTTATACAATGAGACTGAAGCGAGACACCAGATCCATGAGCACCAGCATTTGTCAATCTAATAAGAAGTAGGTGCTAAGTTCAAGCAATTCTCCAAGACTTCTGTCTTTCCTACTTCCATCCAATAGAGCAATTGCATGTAAAGTCCGGAGTCCTAAATCGACCTACTTATAAAGGGGTCTTCCCTCTCGTTTTCTATCTTCGAGCTATTGAAGAGGCATACGCTTTCTTTCGTTTTTTAAAAAAGTTCGTGAAAGTCTTACATAATGAGTAAAAAGAAAATCATAGAACGTCAAAAATCACACCACGTCACTAAATTTAATACATGCCAAGAGCTTATGTTGTTTTGAGGAGAAGAGATGAGATGTAATATTCGGATTTAAAAATAAAATAAATAATAAATAATAATAAAATACTATATACATATAGATAATGAAAAGGTAATTATTAGTACATATCTAAAACATATAAGGATAAGGATAATATAAGTCATTTAAGTTGTAACAAACTTTTAATTTTAAAAGCGACTCTGTTACTTGATAACTTATTTTGCAAAGAATTAAATATATTTAAACAACGAGAGAGAAATATGATGAGTGAGTTTTATATCTACGAATCTAGTATTGTTAAGCTTAATTATTGTTATCTTTGAGTACTTTTAGTATCTTTTTATTGGTTTTTGTGTTTATTTCTTGTAGGATGGAGGTGGATGGACAAATTGGTAATTTGAAACTGAGTGACATTTTTGTAATTCCTTGGTCCCAACCTAGTGCCTAGTGCGCTAAGATTACACTATGTCTAGCGCCTAGTGCGTAAGCTACGACTTTTGTTGGTGTTTTTCTGCTAAGTTGGATTTTGAAGCCAAACAGGAATTTGAAAGAAGGTTGAGACCCAATACAAATAGGAGAAGATTTCAGAGAGAAAGTATTACATGAAGTATCAAGGAGTTTATCAAGATTTTTGCAGAGAGAACAACAAGGGAAACACGAAGGATATTGTAGAGGCTAAAGATCAAGTGGAGAATTAGGAGCAATCTGACAAGTTCTTCTAATCTTTTCTTTAATTCTTATTCTTTGTAATTATCTGGGATGTTTGAATTATTTATTTGGATGATGTTTTTCCTTATTATCATGATGAACTAATTTTAATTAAGATTGCAACGGAACTTGGTATGTAGTTTAAATTAATTCTTCCCATTGAATGAAAGTTGGCTTTTATTGAATTATTTATTATATCTTGCATTTACTAATTAATTGTTTGGCCATCAATTACCATGATAATCTATATAAAATTGGAAGATGGAGTATAGATTGAGATTTGGATATAATAACATTTGTTCATATAATCTTAATAGGGTTAATATGATTATCTTTTGTATTCATTGAAAGAATTTATGCTTAAAACTCTAATTAACTTGATTCATATAGGATTATAGTGAGTTGATTGACTAGGGTGTTCCTTGTAATTTTGTGCCTTAAAGATCGGATTTAGGAGGATTTGTTCACGTATCTTTCGGAAGAAGCGCGTGAATACTATAAAGCATTATTGGATAACAATTCGTATTAATCAACTAAATTAAATGGGAAGTAAATTGATTTAAATGAAATACCAAGGGAAGTTATAATCTTAACATGTTAAATCTGCAGTTAATCTTGTGAACTTTGATCGTATTTATTAGTTTTGTCAATTAAACTTTTCATATCACAACCATTATTTCGTAGTTTAAAGAAGGATTAATTGAATTGAAATTGGTAGTCGATAAGTATTAACATATTTCCTCGTGGGAACGATACTTTTCTTATCATTGTATTCTTGTTGACCACATATACTTGCGTGTATTCATTGATTGTGAAATCAACCAACAAGTTTTTGGCGTCGTTGCTGGGGAAATTATTTTAATATTTTGTCATTATTAATTTTAATTAAATTAATCTTAATTTAAACGTTTTTTATTTTATTTCTCTCTCTAGTCTAATTCGAGAATAACTATGACTATCATTGGCCATATTCGAGAATAACTCGGCCAAGGGAGGCAAAGAATTATAGACTCGATGAATTGTCCGCACAATTTGGGACACTTTCGAGGAAGATTTACGCTTTATCAGCACAACCTACTCAAAGTGTAGCGGTTGTAAGACCCCTGTAGACACTCAAAATTTCATTTTCCTGTTACTAACTATGCAGGAGGACAAAAGCGTCTTTTTCACACTCCAGATATAACCCTGGAGGACCACAACATCAATTCCAACCCCGAAGATAGCCACAAGAGATCCAGTTCTCAACCCCGAAGATAACCCCGGGAAATGAAGGTCCAAACCTCGGAGATAACCCAGGGAAAGTCAGTTTTAACCCCGGAGATAGCCCCGGGGGATCAAGATCAAAGACTGGAGATAGCCCCAGGAGGTCAAGCCAACCTCAGGGATGACCCTAAGGGCGGTCAAAAAGTCAATAATGAAGCCAACCTCGGAGATAACCACGAAAAGACCGCTTGACTATCTGAATACCGAGATAACCGGGAGGGGCAAAATGGTCATTTGCCAACTCAACTTCACTTCAAATCAAATACACTCATTTCAACTCAAAATACTTCAAAGGAAGTCCCACAAGAGCGATATCTTAACTCGGGAGCTATAAACTACACAAACGGCTCACCGGGATTGCTGGCGAAACCAGAATGCCATTTCGGTCATGGACCCATCTTCACGGAATCAAAAAAGGTCAAATCATATGTCATTGTGTAGCTCTCGAAAAGAGCTTTCTGTAATGGTATGACACACTTCCATCAGACTCCTGGATTGAAAGTTATAAGCGACCGAGCGAACATCGCGTTATCCGAATGTACGTACTTCGACACGGCGAGACCCACACTGCCCGGGGCACCCCCGGCAGCCGCAGGTACACCTGTTACTAGGTGCCGCAGGTCGACCTGAGGCTCCCCCCTCTATAAATAGAGGGTTTGGGATGGCCATTTTGGAAGAGAAAAAGGCGAGGAAGCCCTGTCTAATTTGCTCTGCACTCACCCCATGCAGTGTACTTTCCCCCTCTAAACACCTGTGAGCTCATATATAGCCCTTTTGTACCTACAAGAGTCAGTGTTTACCCACTCTAAAGATATAGAAGCCTTCTTTATCGATCATTGTAAGCCTTCTCACACACTTTAGAGTCTTTCTCTTCATCTTTGCACACACCTTACCTACACGTTGAGAGTCGTGTTGCTTGCTTTTGCCCGGACTTGATCCGTGGTTTCATTCGACTGTATATATATATATATATATATATATATATATATTATATTATATATATTTACATATATATTGACTAATATTATCGAGTCATGCCTCGATTGAGCCTAGACTTCGGTCTGGAGCGTTTATTTGCTTTAATATATATATATTTACATTTATATATATTAACTGTGTGTTGAACTTTGTTCCATGAGCCTAAACTTCGGTCTGGTGCGTTTACTGCTTTATTATATATATATATATATATATATACTTATATATTAACTGTATGTCGGACTTTGTTCGATGAGCCCAAACTTCGGTGTGGTACGTTTACTCGCTTTTATATATATATATATATATATATATATATATATATATATGAACTGTGGTTGGGACTACATTCGATGAGCACAGATTTTACATCCAAGTGCGTTTACTCTTTATATATATATATATATATATATATATATATATATATATATATATATATATATAACTATGGTGGGACTCTCATTAGATGAGCACAGATTTTATATCCTATGCGTTTATTAAACTTATATATATATATATATATATATATATATATATATATATATATATATATATACTATATATATGAGCTATGGTTGAACTCATTTACATGAGCACAGATTTCACATCCCAATGCGTTTATTGCTTTTATATATATATATATATTTTTTGTCCCACCTGGAGTTTACTTCGTGGTGGTTGATCGCTTTTACAGCTTTCTTTACATTTCGTCCTGCCTGGAGTTTACTTCGTGGTAGTTGACCGCATTTACAACTTTATTTACATTATGTCCCGCCTGGAGTTTCCTTCGTGGCGGTTGACCGTATTCTGACTTTATTATTTACGTCCCACTTTGGAGTTTCCTCCGTGGCGGTTGATAACTTTAATGACTTTATTTACATTTCGATCCCCATGGAGGTGCTTCGTGGTTGGTGATCTGTCGTATATATATATTTCTGACTTTTATATATATACCGCCTTCTTCTTTCATATAAACTACACGATATTTTGTGAGCCTAGGAATCATGTGATCACAGATTCATCCCATTGAATCTAGATTCGGTTCCGTGATGGACATTTTCAATCATGGCGACTTGTAAATTATTCTGCATTATGTCTGAATTTCCTCGGATGGTTTGCATACCCACGAAGAAGTCGGCATTATTTTGTACATTATTTTCATACGGATGCCTCGCGTTAAAAGAGATAAAATCAACCAAGCCAAGGCACTTAATAAAATGGGAGTGTAAAAAGGTCTCAATT
This sequence comes from Panax ginseng, assembly GCA_020205605.1. NCBI lineage: Eukaryota > Viridiplantae > Streptophyta > Magnoliopsida > Apiales > Araliaceae > Panax > Panax ginseng. Next base: position 67,867,384 of record CM035127.1, read on the forward strand.
ACTATTGAGCATCAGGGTTTGAAAAAACCTTTTTATAAAACGTCATTGCTATATCTTGTTACAAAACTGATTTTTCTACATAAATTCAAACCCTGTGTATATAGGTGCGAACGAGGCCTCGCACTACTTCCAAATAGCAGCACATTGACCCACACACACACACATTCAGATAATTGTTTCTTGAAAAGAGGCGGTCACATAGTGGTAACACGGATGTCGAGAGTGCCTAACACCTTCTCCCGGCATAACCAAGTCCCCGGACCCTAATGAATCTCGGTTTCACCGACCCGTTTAGCAGTGTCACATCACTGGGTCAATGTGCAAACCTTTTCTCGGTTGTGTTGGTACAACCATTTAAAAAACCAACTGGCAACTCTTAACAGTCCATCGTCGAAATTATACATGTCGGACCTTTTTCACTTGTTTTTTCAAACAAATCTCACCTAAAATGAGAATACCAAAGAACAAGTAACGGAAAGGGACATCTAAAAATCCCGACGTCGACAGGTGGCGACTCTGTTGGGGACTCCAGTAAGAGGACTTAAGCCGCTACTACAATCTTTTCAAAACTATTATCTGCTTGTGTGTGGATGTTGCATTTACATTTTGATAAATGTGTACGAATGCATTTCCTTATTTTGCACTTAGTGCTTCGCACCATAATTGCTTGTGATGCTAGTGCTTCGCACCATAACTGCTTGTGATGTTAGTGCTTTGCACCATATCTGCTTGTGATATTAGTGCTTGCTTCCATACACTTATGATATTAGTGCTTACATGTGTCATCATTTTATACGGTGAGGCGCGATGTATGTGAATGTATGTTGTGTGGTCCCTCCACCAGGAGGATATCCCGTCAGTGTTTGATTACTGGACTCGTGAGAAGACTAATTCTCCAAGGCTCAGGAAAGGCACCACCCAAATTCGCTCCAGTTGAAAGACCAGATTAACTTCCCGTCTAGTAGATTGCGATGATTTGGGAACCTTCATGCCAAAAAGCCGCGAGAGTAACCTAAGATAGGTCAGCCTCTGATAAACCCAAAACGGAGGAAAGTCTCTTCATGCTCTCATTTCAATTACTTGTAAAACACAATTACTTGTAATTACATTCCATATCTATCTCCATGTAATGAGAAATATGAAGAAATGTGTACACATACATATTTAACATACTACAAACAGCCGACATCCGTTGTGCATGATAAAATTCCTAAAATAAACACATCACATAGCATGTTATTGTATACATTCCCTAAAGACTAAACTATGCCAGTCTTTCGCAGGGAATCAATCGGACCTACTACCCGTTCAAAGTCCAAAAAGACAACAGGCCTACAGTCAATCATGTTGTCATCTGACCAGACTGAACTTAATCCAATTTCTCGCAAAGAATTTGACGGATTAAGCAAACAGATTACAGATTTGGCTGTTCTACTCAAAGAATTACACCAATATACACAGGGTCAGAAAATACCCGTACATGCTGAATCCTCCACACAAGGAAGAACCCAGGTCATTACAATACCTGAACCACAGTTCGATACGACCAACAAAACTCATGATGCTGCCCATCCCACTAGAGATCCAGACATTGGTGACATCAAAAAGAAAGTCCTCCAAATGGAAGAGACCCTTCGCGCTATTAAAGGAATTGGAACACACGAGAGTGTTTCATATGCTGATCTGTGTATTTTCCCTGGTGTTCATTATTCAGAAAAATTTAAAACTCCTGACTTTGAAAAATATGACGGGTTAGGAGATCCTTATACACATCTAAAAGTGTTTATTGGAGAACTTAGATCTTATCACGAGAGACGAAAAGCTCGAAATGCAATTATTCCAAAAGAGTCTAACTGGAGAAGCCCGTTAAGTGGTACACAATATTAGACAACTCAAAATCCATAGCCGGGAAGAGCTAGCACATGTTTTCCTCACTCAATCGACTTTTCGGTCTCGGATGGCTCTGATCTCAGATCAAATTACCAAGATCAAGAAACAAATCTAACGAGTCTTTCGGAGAGAATGCCCGGAGGTGGAGACGCTGGTTGCCCAAGTTAGTCCTGCCATGATGAAATCGAAAATGGTCATGACTTTCATGAACATACAAGAAGCTCCTTCTATGAGAGAGTTTTAAGCCAAGATCGACAAACCATTTTCCTCGAATGGTCAAACATGGGGAGATGGTGAGATGGGATTGAAGTCGGGGAAAGATTCAAGACCTAAATTTGCACTCAAAGTCATTCTTGATCACATCCAATCTGAAATTATGGGAACAATCCGGAGGGTCCATAAAAAGAAAGAGGAAGATGTTTCCCTGATACTATAGGGTCAAAAAGGCAATCTAAACATGCCTATTCAAAGGAGAAACTACACTCCCTTTCCAGCACAGTCTACAAACCCTCCAATACCAAAAGTTGGAGAAGTCAAACGCCCTCGAGTGTTTACACCCTTAGGGGATACCCTTGAGAACATCTTAAATCTTCTGACAACATAGAAGAAAATTACACATCTTCTTCCACCACCAAATTTACTAATGGGCGGGGTTTTCAATCTTTGCCGAAATGTGCTTATCATGTCGGGGCACCTGGACATGATACTTAGGATTGTTGGGCCTTGAAACACAAGATCCAGGATCTAATAGACAACGGAGAGATCGTGGTCACCAAACCAGATCAACCTCACGTACAAGACAACCCTCTTCCTCAACACAAAGAAGAAGAGGTCAACATGATTAATTGGAGCAATGGACAGAGTTCCAACTTCAGCTGTGATTCCTCCCAGACCATCAAAGACGGTGATGACAGATGGGATTATGCTAAGTTCCAGTTCACAATGGAACGAAGGATGAAAGCTCTCTGAAAACAAATTGAACAATTAGCGGAACTAGTGACTTATCAGCATCAAGTGACTCGCCAGTTTATCAGCCAGGAGCATGCCAGTCTCCTACCTATTGTCATGAATATTCCCTCGTCACTTTCAGAAAATGAAATGCTGGAAGACAAAGTGACAAAGAGAGCAAATGCCAAAGCTTGTGAGTTTACGCCACAAAAGAATTCACCTATCTGGGCCAACCTATGGAGGAAATACTTCATATGTTAATCAATCGAAGAAGGATCAATTCCTTCTACCTCCAATCAACCCTCGTTCGGGATGGTACAACTCGATGGAGTATGTCAATATCACTCCCGGTCCTAGTGGTCACAAAGACGAAGAAGAATTGGGCACTCATACCACCTTATTCAAAATCTAATCGACGGTGGTGTCTGCGCTTAGCAAAACAGATATTATTGTGTTACATACAAGTGAGGATGCAGGCCCTACTAAGTGGAAAAGTGTGGTAGCGATTATATCCATTTGGCCCGATGGGATTAATACATTGCTCACAACGCCAACAATTCAACTCAAGGGAGGCAACAATCCTTTGAAAGTGGCCGCTCCCGAGCCAATTAACTTGTCGTGCAGAGCACAATATCCTATTGTTAGCTTGCACACAATTCCGTGGAACTATGGAGAAGGTGAAGGATCCACCTCACATACAACTGCTACAGTGTCGAAGGAAAATCCACTGTATCTTCCCCAATGGGTGATGAAGCCTACCACCAAATCAAAGGGGAAAATACCCATGGAGAAGATTGAAAAAAATTCTCCGCTGACGTGGTTTATAACGAAGCTATGGTGGTTTTAAGCTTGAAAGAAGCTCCACAACAAATATCAATTTTGGACTTGGTCCTAACCTCCGAGAATCACCGGAAGGTCTTGTTAAAGGTTTTAGAAGAAGCCTATTTACCGACATCAGTGGATACGGAAAAGTTTCAACATCTAGTTGATCACATTTTTAACAACAATGTGATATCCTTCACTGATGATGACATACCACCCGAAGGGACCGGTCATTGCAAGCCGTTGCACATTACGGTCTTGTCCTCTGGATATATGGTAGCAGGAGTCTTAATAGATGGAGGTTCCTCTCTGAATATCTGCCCATATGCTACCTTGGTGAAGATGAACATCAATCTCAACCGAATTCGAGTAGCCATACTATCATCAAAGCTTTTGATGGAGCCCATTGAATTCGGTCCGAGAATCGAAATTTTTGATCGAAATTGGTCCTCACACATTCTGCGTATCTTTCCATGTGCTCAAGATAGATTCGGGATACAACTTTGCTCTTGGGACGACCATGGATTCATATGGTTCAAGGCGATCCCTCCACTCTTCACCAACAGGTTGAAATACATTATCAACAATAGCACAGTCACGATCGGCGCCGAACCGGAGATTCCTCAAAGACGGAGAGATGCCATTCATCAATGCCAATGCAGGATGTGGAGCCAAGTTAGTTTTCATGCTTTGGAAATAAGCAACACCCAATACCATGCTTATTGGAGCACCATTGCTTAGAACCAAAGATTTACTGCCGAGGTAATGTCGGCCACTCAAGAAAATGATGTCGTTGGGTCATAAAATCGGGACAAGGGTTGGGTAAAAGATTGCGGGTATCAAGTACCCAATTCGTTTAACCAATAAGCAAAGTTGGAACAATTTGGGCTAAAGCTATTCTACCAGTTCTAATCACAGGAATCCTCATAAACATCAGCAGATTCCTTCAACTTCAACCATGTGGCGTTTATCTTCGCCTTCAAACTCTGAGTCCGCATGACCTCCAGTAAAGGTGCGTGAATGTAATGGCTATGTTATGTCCCAAGCCGAATGCGGTGAAAGGAAAAGAAATCTTTGTTCCAAATCCCGCGATGGAAGAAGAGAACGAAGAATCAAGCAAGACGTCATCCAGATGATGTCCAGTATACGCATCATCGTTCATGATGAACATACCAATAAATACACCCCAGACGATGATTGCCCAGACGTAATGGCCATCATTCGGGACAGGGAGGATGATGACAATCCCTCCATCATTGCGGTCCACCAAGACTTTGCTCTTGCCAATTGAACAACATTCCTTGCATTGGTCGTCAAGGGTAAAAGCGGTAAACTCTTTTCTCGCCTATATATATATAATAACTGCTTACTTTTCTGTACAGTATTAGCAGTTTATTTTGCCAGTATATGCTAACACTGTGTATGATCAACACATTTCATATATACTAAGTGAAAGCATATTTTGTTTCAGGACTCTGAATTTAGATGTGCCTGTACTTGCTGATATGGTGCCTCTTCTCCACAAGGATTGTACCTTTGATGTAGAGATGAATTCAGCCTTGATGGATATACAGGATGACATTGAGGTGCCTCCAGAAATTCAAGAATGGGTCAAAGACAAACCCAAACCCAACCTTGATCAAACCACCTCTTTTAACCTCGAAACCTTAGAAAACCCCAAACAAATCCAGATTGGTATGGACCTCACTCCAAACCAAAGGAATGACATGGTTACTCTATTGACCCTATTCCAGGATGTGTTTGCATGGTCTCACGAAGACATGGTATGTTTATCCTCTGACATTGTCATTCATCGCCTTCCAATCAAAGGAGAATTTAGGCCAGTCAGGCAGAAGCTCGGGCAATTAAAACCTGAGTGGAGTTTAAAAGTTAAAGAAGAAATTGCGAAACAATTTCAAGGCGACATCGTCATGGTGTCAACATACCCTGAACGGCTATCCAACATAGTCCCCGTGCCGAAACCCGGAGGAGATGTGCGATTTTGCGTGAATTACAGTGACTTGAACAAAGCTTGTCTCAAAGATAGCTTTCCCGTCCCATTAATCCACATACTCATTGACAATACGACATGTACTCCTTTGATGATTGCTTTGCGAGGTACCATCAAATCATGGTTGCTGAGGAAGATCGTGAGAAAATTATTTTCATCACTCCTTGGAGAATCTTTTGCTAACAGACGATTGTCCTTCGGCCTCATCAATGCCGGAGCTACCTATCAGTGAGCCATATGACTCTTTTCCACGATCTAATGCATAAAAAAAAAGAAGAAAACAAAGAAAAAGAAAAAAGAAAAAGAAGAAGAAAAAAAAAAGAAGAAGAAAAAAAAAGAAAAAGAAAAAAGCTCTTCAACAGGTTCAACAGTTGCTGCCTTACCATCGACAGGTTCTACAGATGGCTTTGGAGTTTAAAGAGAAATCTTTCCTCCATATTCCTCAGAATAGGAATGATTTTGTGGATGCGCTAGCAACCTTGGCCTTCTTGATCAACATACATGACAAGGAAGACATGCCAACCCTCACATTTGCGCAACAAAAAGCTCCAGCCTATGGGTTCCATTGAAAAGTATCGGATGACCTACCTCCCATCCAACATCCTTGGTATCAACACATCAAGAAGTACTTACAAGATAGATCTACACCCGCTGAGGCGAGCCCGACTAGGAAAAGGCGGATCCATCAACTTGCTATAAAATTCTACCTGAGCGGAGATGCACTATACGAAAAGAGATGCAGAACGAGGTCTCCTCAGGTGTCTGGACGAGGACCAAGCTCAGAGGCTCATGGATGAAATCCATGGGGAGTATGTGGCCCATACATGAGCGACCCTCTACTTGTAAAGAAGATCTTACAACAGAGAAGTCCGATTACAACAGTTCAAACAACACGACTTGATTTTGAAAAAGATCGTTGACAACCAAGCTCAGTCTAAACAAAAATTCTCCCCGAACTGGGAAGGCCTGTTTATTGGCAAGGAGGTACTGACAGGATGCACTTTCGGATTATAGGAAATGGACGGCGATGAATTTTCACAGCTTATCCAAATTGGACACCGTTAAACGGTACTATGTCTGAGGTTACCATCAAGCAAACATCCTGGTTTTGGATCATCAGATCGCCAGTCATTCCGGTTCTTTAACCCTTCACTACATACAACCTTTTTCACACCCAATCACCCCTCAGGGAAACATCCTTTCAAGCCAGTATCCTGGCTTCACTACGATCATACCGCTTAGGTCATCCCACAACAAATTGAACCTCTTACGTTTGCTGTTTGGCTACCCATACATGAGATCAAACTTTTCACACCTTCAGTTTATCCTCAACCTAGGATCAAACTTTCTCTTCCCCACACATCGACTCGCCATGGGATCACGCTTTTCAACTCGCCTACGAGGGCGAACTCGTCGACCGATCTCCCCAATACACGGAGTGACGTGGCGACCATGTTATATGGTCCTGGTCTCACCATAGAAAAATAAAAATAAACATACTCCTATCCATAACCACATACAGAAACAAGTCCCAAGAAACCAAAGATGGTAGGGAATACACACAGATCGACGATCCAATCTGAAAATCCTGAGACATCTCACTGTTCATCCATCAAGGAGGAGTTTAGAATACATCCAGATCACAAAGTCCTGGAGAAACAAGCAAATATCAAGCAAGTAACAATGCACAACTAAAAGGGAAGTGAATCGAAGATATATTTCCACCGCCATATATAATGTTGTTTGATATATACAATGTATCTAATCGTCATACATGACAAAATGGCTAAGCTAGTACATGCAGGGAAAATACAAGCCCATCTACAAATCTGTATATACGGGCTATCAAGTCCAACATGGATTCCTCTCAAAAGAAGGAGGTAACGCCAGTGATCTCCTCGCCCAGGGGTTTCTACATCGAGCCAACGGATCCACCGCCAACTACATGCGATATCTCTCGGTAGATATCTCAAAGAATAAATATATCCCTATGAGTCAGAGCATCATATCTCTAACAAAGAAACATCTCTACCAGAAAGAGCTGTCAACATCAAAGCCCACATCCACAACCGGTTCACCAGATGGTACAGAAGTAAAAGCCTCTTGCGATCTCGACGTCTTATCAGCTCATTTGTCAAAGCAACTATCCCAGACAACAAGCAAGGCTGGGGCAATTTCAAAATTGACGACAATCGGATCGTGGCTCCCTTACGACAAGATTGGGGGCAATCTCGAAAGTAGCGACAACTCAACACTGGGGCATTTATCAACCATCCTAAAGTGGAAAATGCACCAGTCAGCGCCATCAACATGGTCCATCATCATCTCAATGGCAATTCAGATATTATTCACTCGCGATGAATCCACAACAACAACATGCGGAAGGACTGGGGCATTTTTCGATTCCCAGAAAGGGAAGGAGGTATAGCGAGATAAATCCTCATCATCAAATGTGTCAACCAGCGTCAAGTCCTCATCAGTTGAGGCCTCTACACCGAAGTTCCAATCTAGGTAGCGAAATAGCGAGCTGCACCTTCCAGGGATATTAGCGGCATTTAGGTCATCAGTTCAGCCGAGTTTGAATCAAGAGCTCAAGGAAATGGGGCACCTGCCCCCAATAGCGAAAAGAACTCCAAATCACCTTAAAAAGGGTGAGCGTAACATCAGGAGAAATCTAGTGAAGTAATCCGTGGAATATTACTTCAGCGAAGGTATCAGAAGATCTGGTATTCTAAACCATTGGCATCCAGAGCAACATCAAGATAGTTCAGCGATAAAAGCCTCGTATACCACCGTTCGAGTGGGAACCGAAAAAGTTTGGCGATCAGCAGGATAGGCACCATTGCAACTATCAGCGACTACATTGGGAGGGTCTGGTGGTTTCAGAACGTCATCCCCATCTGAGATGTGGAAAACATCTCAACTTATCTTCATCAAACAAGCATCAGCGATTAAATGCCAAACTATTGGAGTCAACACCAGCATATGCATCAGCAATGATCGGTAAAGGTAAAGCGATTTGCGAATACATTTTAACATTCATCATAACATTCATTACATTGCGATTTACGATTTTGCGATATGCGATATGTGATTTGCGATATGCGATATGCGATTTGCGATGCGATTTGCGATGTGATATGCGAAATGCGATGTGTGAGTTACGATGTGTGAATTGCGATATGCGATTTGGCCAAATGTGAAATGCGATGTGCGAAATACGATGTGCGATTTACGAACTGCGATTTGCGAACTGTGATTTGCGAAAACATTTTCATATTCATCATAAACATTCACTACATTGTGATTTGCATCATTAAAAATACCTTGTCATGTTTCAAGTGTCTACTATTCTTTATCATGTTTATTCCATTGCATTGCATGAACATGATAAAGAGGGGCATCTGTAGACACTCGAAATTTCATTTTCCTGTTACTAACTATGCAAGAGGACAAAAACATCTTTTTTACACTCCAGAGATAACCCTGGAGGACCACAACATCAATTCCAACCCCGAAGATAGCCACAAGAGATCTAGTTCTCAACCCCGAAGATAACCCCGGGAAATCAAAGTCCAAACCTCGGAGATAACCCAAGGAAAGTCAGTTTCAACCCTGGAGATAGCCCCGGGGGATCAAGATCAAATCCTAGAGATAGCCCCAGGAGGTCAAGCCAACCTCAGGGATAACCCTGAGGACAGTCAAAGTCAACAGCAGGCCAACCTCAAAGATAACCCTGAGAAAAGACTGCTGCAACTACGCGAATACCGGATATAACCCCGGGAGGGGAAAAATGGTCATTTTGCCAACTCAACTTCACTTAAAATCAAATACACTCATTTCAACTCAAAATACTTCAAAGGAAGTTCCACAAGAGCAATATCTTAACTCCGGAGTGCAAACTACACAAAATGGCTCACTGGATTACCTAACGGAAACCCGGGAATGCCATTTCGGTCATGGACCCATCTTCTTTGAATCAAAAAAGGTCAAATCATATGTCATTGTGTAGCTCTCGGAAAAAGCTATCCATAATGGTATGGCACGCTTCCATCGGACTGCCGGATTAAAAGTTATGAGCGACCGAGCGAACATCGCGTTGTCCGAATGTACGTACTTTGACACGGCGGGACCCACACTGCCCGGGGCACCCCGGGTAGCTGCAGGTACACCTGCTACTTGTGGCTCCTCCCTCTATAAAAAGAGGGCTTGGGGTGGCCATTTTGGAAGAGAAAAAGGCGAGGAAGCCCTGCCTAATTTGTTCTGCACTCACCCCATGCAGTGTACTTTCCCCCTCTAAACACTTGTGAGCTCATATATTGCCCTTTTGTACCTATAAGAGTCAGTGTTTACCCACTCTAAAGATATAGAAGCCTTCTTTATCAGTCAGCTGTAAGCCTTCTCACACACTTTAGAGTCTTTCTCTTCATCTTTGCACATACCCTTCTACACGTTGAGAGTCGTGTTGCTTGCTTTTGCCCGGACTTCGGTCCGTGGTTTCATTTTAGTCTATATATATATATTATATATATATTTACATATATATTGACTAACATTATCGAGTTATGCCTCGATTGAGCCTAGACTTCGGTCTGGAGCGTTTATTTGCTTTAATATATATATATTTACATTTATATATATTAACTGTGTGTCGAACTTTGTTCCATGAGCCTAGACTTTGGTCTGGTGCGTTTACTGCTTTATTATATATATATATATATACTTATATATTAACTGTGTGTCGGACTTTGTTCGATGAGCCTGAGACTTGATGCAAAATGCGTTTACTCGCTTATATATATATATATATATATTAATATATATAAACTGTGGGTTGAACTTCGCTTAGATGAGCCCGGATTTTACATCCAGTGCGTTTACTCGCTTTTATATATATATATATATATATATATATATATATATATATATATATATATATATATGAATTGTGGTTGGACTCTGTTCGATGAGCCTGAATTTTATATCCGGTGCGTTTATTCGCTTATATATATATATACTTATATATATGAACTGTGGTCGAACTCTTTTCGATGAGCCTGGATTTTACATCCAGTGCGTTTATTTCTTTTATATATATATATATATATATATATATATATATATATATATTTTGTCCCACACAGAGTTTACTTTGTGGTGGTTGATCGCTTTTATGACTTCTTTTACATTTCGTCTCGCCTTGAGTTTACTTACGTGGCGATTGGCGCATTTACTGACTTTATTTACATTCTATCCTTTTGGAGTTTCCTTCGTGGCGGTTGGCCGTATTCTGACTTTATTAACATTTCGTCCCTTTGGAGTTTCCTCCGTATAGCGGTTGATAGCTTTTAATGACTTTATTTACATTTCGATCCCCATGGAGGTGCTTCGTGGTTGGTGATCCATGCATATATATATATTACTGACTTTTATATATATACCGCTACGCTTTCATATAAACTGCAGATTTTGTGAGCCTAGGAATCATGTGATCACAGATTCATCCCATTGAATCTAGATTCGGTTCCCGTGATGGACATTTTCAGCTGTAAACAGCTTGTAAATTATTCTGCGGTGTCTGAATTTCCTCAGATGGTTTCTATACCCACGAGGAAGTCGGCATTATTTTGTACATTATTTTCATACGGATGCCTCACATTCGTAAGATAAAATCAACCAAGCCGCGTACTTAATAAAATGGTAGTGTAAAAGGTCTCAATTACTATTGAGCATCAGGGTTTGAAAAAACCTTTTTATAAAACATCATTGCTATATCTTGCTAAAAAACTGAATTTTCTACATAAACTCAAACCCTGTGTATATAGGTGCGAACGAGGCCTCGCACTACTTCCAAATAACAGCACATTGACCCACACACACACATTCACATTAATTGCTATTGGTTCACATGCAAATTACTGTTGGTTCACATGCAAATTACTGTTGGTTCACATGTATGGAACTATTGTTTCACATGTATGTACTATTAGGGGAGGTGGTGCAAGATTGATAATACTTGCAGGACTAAATTAAAAATAGAGGTATAGATGAAGGTATTATACTGTAATAATTCGAGCTCCTAAACGTGCAATTATCGAAACAATGTTTTCCTATAAATAGAAGCTCATTCTTCTTTCATTCTCACCAATTCACTAAGACTGACAAGAGAAATTATAGAGAGAGAAGCTATAAAGAGAAAGAAGAAGAGTATTCTGCTACTTCACTATTGCAGTATCCAGCCTTCTACTAAGGTAAGAAATATTATTTTTTTCAGTATTCGTATGAAATAATATTTTATTCCATACTTTATAGTATTTAAGTAATATTATTTTGTTTCGTATTCCTAATTCTACACTCAATTTGTTAAAGTATTGCTTCTATACTCAGTGAAATTAGTAAAATATCCTTGAAATTTGCGCTTCAACTAGTATCGTTTCACAAGGATATTTTCTGAACATTCTTATATCATTGTCATCATCTCATGCTTATATTGTGATGAAAGTCATATTTGGCCATAGTGCATAGATGGATTGTTGATTGGTATAATTATGACCAGGGATCATTCAGTATAATCATGACCCGTAATGTTACAAATGATGTGGTAAAAGTCCTCATTGGGCCGTAGTGCATTGATGGTCAGTTGCTGGTATGATCATGACCATTGGTGATTACACGAATATCCTTAGCCCGTAGTGCAAGGATAATTCGTGGACATGATACTAATGAATATCCTTGGCCCGTAGTGCATGGATAATTCAGTGATGTGGATTAGTTATTAAGCTGAGTCTCAGCGATAAAGTTGATGATAAACTTTTTAAATCATAGAAGATAGTAGATATCATGATCTACTTGACTCTTCTAATGGATTGCTTATTTCGATGCAGTTAAACTTGATGTTTATTGTATTTTATCAGTTTAACACTGTTGAAAGCTAATGATAATTTATTCTGCATTATCTTAGTCTTAATATTTCTTACTGGGCTAGTTGAGCTCACCCTTTTACTTTCGTTATTCTCTTCAGGAAATGAGAACGTAGCCGGGATTAATCAGGGAATGGAGTGATGGTCCGAGATGGTTGTTTTAGTAGTCCTCACTATTTAGTGTGATAATAAATGTAATGAGGATTGAATTTGAGTTTGGATATTGTCAATGAGACAATATTCGTGTAAAAACTCTCAGCTCATGTTGTATAATTAAGTTTGTATTTGTATTCAGTACCATGTATTTGACGACTCAAGATGGGTGATGTATTCCTATTTTGGGGGCGTCGCAGTTGGTATCAAAGCTTAGGGATATAATCCCTGGCTGAGATGTGAGACTATAACTAGGAGGGGAGAGTCGGGTAATTCCTTTGCTAGTATGACCTACCTAAGTTTATTTGTTATTTAATTGGTCGGTCATAGTATAGGGATAATATGTGGCATGTCAATTAACCCTTGTTTTGTGGCAGTGTTTGAAAATGACATCTAAAAAGGTTGAGATAAGCAATGAAGCACATGAGACCGTTGAGTCACCAACTATGAATACCCAAGATAATGTGCATCAGGAAGGCAATAATCCTCAGGTAAATAACAACACCGACCAGATGATGAACGATGGGATGTTCAGAGGCTTTATGCAATTCATGCAACATCAGGCAAGAGAGACTCCTATTCAAAATGCAGGTAGAAACAATGGAAACTCTCGGATGGTCACCGCTAAGCAGTTCAAGGAGCTGGGACCACCGAAGTTTGTGGAAAAGCCAGAACCACTTAAGGCAGAGACATGGATAAAGCAGATCACTAAGATATTTGATGTCTTGGGATGCTCCGAGGAGAAAAATGTTCCCTTTGCCACCTTCATGTTGCGAGGAGAGGCAGATTACTGGTGGGAATCTGTAAAGCGTACCCAGTATGCCGCACTGAAGATGTCTTGGGAGAAGTTCCAAGAACTATTCAACAACAAGTACTTTCCCAAAAGTATTCGTCATATGAAGGAGGTAGAGTTTATCAATCTAGAGTAAAACAATATGACAATGTCGCAGTACGAAGCTAAGTTTGCCGAGTTGTCCCAGTTTGCGTCTACTTGGTTGATAATGAGGAGAGAATAACGTCAATACCTCATTTCTCACAAACTTTGTTTGTATTCAGATGTTGTGAACATGGCTCAGTTATTGGAGCGCGATAATGAGTCAACCCAACCAAGAGAGAGCAGCCGACAAAATGATAATACCAGTGGTAGCAGTCATCGAAGCGGTGACAACAAACGTGGAGGGAATCAACATGCCATAAATGGTAACCACTTTGGTGGTAATCATGGCCAAGACAATAGAAGTGGAAATTTCAAAAAGAAGATTCAACAATGATGGAAAGACGTCAGCACCATCAACCGTTGTTAAGGAAGGAGAACGACCACCGATTGTATGCTTTAAATGCGGAGGGGAGGGACATATCAGTCCAAACTGCACGATGCAGTCCAAAGCATGTTACAATTGTGGAAGAGAAGGTCACCTAACCCGATTTTATCGTGCAGCAAAGTCAAGTCCAGCTGGGATGGAGGCACCAAAGGCCATCCCAGACAAGAAATGTGACGCCCCCAAAATAAGTATACATCACTTATTTTGAGTCGCCAAATACATGGTACAAAATACAAATAAAAACTTAATTATACAACTGTCGTGTAAAATACGACAAAACATAAGCTGTGAGTTTTAATACAACATTGTCTTCTAAACAGTATTCAAACTCAAAATAAGTCCTCAATACATTTATTTTTACACTATTTCATAGAATAGTGAGGACTATTAATGCTATCATCTCTAATCGTCACTCCGCTTCCCGACTAGTCCCTTACGCTTACGCTCTCGCCTCAAGAAGAGAACAATGAAAGCAAAAGGGTGAGCTCAACTAGCCCATTAATAAATATTATGACTAAGATAAATTATCATTAGTCTTCAATAGTGTTAAACTGATAAAATATAACAAACATCAAGTTTAACTGCAGCGGAACAAGCAATCCATTAGAAGAGTGAAATAGAGAATAAAATCTACTATCTTCTATGCTTTAAAAGGTTTTTCATTACTTTTATCGCTGAGACTCAGCTTAATAAATAATCCACATCATCCCTGCACTACGACCAAGGATATTCATTAGTATCACGACCACAAATTTTCCATGCACTACGGGCCAAAGATATTCGTGTATTCATCAATGGTAATGATCATGCCAACAACTGTCCATCAATGCACTACGGGCCAATGAGGACTTTTATCACATTATTTGTAACATTACGGTCATGATTATACCAATTAATCTCTGGTCATAATCATACCAAGTCCATCTATGCACTACAGGCCATAGATGACTTTCAACATAATATAAACATGAGGATGATGACAATGATATAAGAATTCAATAAAAAAAAGTTAAAGAATTAATTTATCCAGGAACTAATAACTTCCAAATTGTCAACATGATACTTCTTTATAGAGTAAAATTCAAGAATGCTCAGAAGAATATTTCCATGAAAAGATACTGTATGAAGCGCAAATATCAAGGATATTCCACTAATTTCATGGAGTATAAAAGTCAAAACTTTAACCAACTGAGTATAATAAAGAATGGAATAACAAAAGAAATCACCAGGCATGCGATAGACCGCATAGACAGGTTATTCCAACAGAATAATAAATAACGGAACCAGGTCATGCGTAAACGCACAGACATGATATTCCAACAGAATAATAAATAATGGAACCAGGTTATGCATAAATGCACAGACAGGATATTCCAACTGAATAATAAATAACGGAACCAGGTCATGCGTAAACGCACAGACAGGATGTTCCAACATAATAATAGAGAATGGAATAGAAGAATTTCACCATGTATGCTATACTTCGCATAGATAGGTTATTCCAACATAATAATAAAGAATGGAATAACAGAAGAATTTCACCATGCATGCGGTACTTCGCATAGACAGGTTATTCCAACATAATAATAAAGAATGGAATAACAGAAGTTTTCTTCATGAATACAAAAGAAATAATACCCCTTACCTCAGAAGAAACTGGATATAGAAGTAGTGAAGTAGCAGAATACTTTTCTTCTTTCTCTCTATAGTTTCTCTCTCTAGAGTTTCAGTGAATTCGTAAGAAATAATGATGGAATGAGCTTCTATTCATAGGAGAATGGAAAAGATACTATTTATAATTCTCATAGACTGCACAGTAGGAATCAGACGAAATCATTTGTAAAATCACGGGCGAACGGAATTTATTTTTCAGACGCAACTTAATAATATCACATGTGAATTCCCTCAATTCACGGAAACCTAAATATATATATTATATATATACAACAAGCTGGCCACTTATATATATATATATATTATATCCACCATTTCAATTTTTCATCCTCTCGTGACTTAATGTCACCCCCCCACCCATGTTGTGAAACCCCAGATTTTATGAATAAAGATTTAAATTTATCAAAATATTTTTTTGAATATTATGGTGTGGATTTGATATAATGTTATAGTTGTGGGTAATATTTATAAAATTTTCAAAGTATGCAAGTTGTTATAAAATATTCGATTGGTCGAGGAATATTCTTTTTTTATCGGGGAATATTAAATGCGATGGCACAATCATTGGTGGACCCTCAATGTAAGTATTGTAAATAGTTAAAAAACGATGAAATTATCTTTTATAAAAATAACTACGCGGAAGTATTACTGAATTAAAACCGCTGAACTACTTTCGGTAGTAAAAGTCAAAGATGTCTGGCGTGGTTGCATAAGTAAGCACACACATTGATTTATTAATGCTTACGTGAGAAGTCACTCGCTTATACTCAATTATTACTACATAATTGTTGCATCATATCTCTCATATTATTGATTCGATTATTGTCACAAAGATTATCATCTGCATAATATGTTATTTTATTAAATCAATAATTGAGATGACAAGGTTATTCAGATATTAAATTACAATATTTACAATATCTAGAAGTTATGTCAAGGAGAGGTTTGGTCACCTAATTGCGCCATGATAGGAGAAATCCTTATTGAAAGCCCCTCTTTCCTCGGGAACGACTTCGGTTGATAAATATTGTGAGTTATAATATTAATGATGAATGTTATTAAAATTGAAGTTGTGTTCGGAGTTGAATTTGGAGACGCGGACGTGATATTTGAGTCCGGAATGACGAAATTAGTAAAAATAGTCTATAAACACAAAATTTTCCGGAATTCACTATTTGGTCAAAAAGTCAACAGTTGTTTTTTTCGGGAAAAGTCAAACTTCAAAATTTCAAAATTTATATTTTTGATAAAAATGGTTTCATTGTGTTGGAATTATTTGTGTTAGTGAAAATCGACAATTATTTCGATAATAATTGATGTCTGGAGGTTATATTGACCAATCGGGTATTTAATTGAATAAATGAGCAATTGATTGCTATTATTTCACATGATTATAACTATTTATTCACATGTGTATACTATTGTTTCACATTCTTGTTACTATTAGGGGAGTTGGTGCAAGATTGATAATACTTGCATGACTAAGTTAAAAATGGAGGTATAGATGGAGGTACTATACTGTAATTCGTATTTTCACATGTCTAGAACTATTGATTCACATAATTTACTATTGAATCACATTAATTACTATTAGGGGAGGTGGTGCAAGTTTGATAATACTTCCATGACTAAATTAAAAATAAAGTAAAAGTTGGAGGTATTGTACTGTAATTTTTCGAGCCCCAAAACGTGCAATTATCGAAATTATATTTTTCTATAAATAGAAGCTCATTCTTCCTTCATTTCTCACCAATTCACAAAAGCTTTAGAGCGATTATTATAGAGAGAAATTATAGAGAGAAAGAAGAAGAAAGTCTCACTACCTCACTATTCCAAAGATTCGCTTTTTCCAAGGTAGGGAGTATTATTTCTTTCTTATCTATGAAGAGAACTTCGTTATTCCATTCTTAATTATTTTGTTGGAATAACTCAGATGCACGCACCCTATACTTGGTGAAATTCTTCATTGTTCCATTCTTTATCATTCTGCTGGAACATCCTCATGCTGCATGCGTTCTCTACGGGACCGGTTCCGCCTTTATTATTCTCATTGGAATATCCTCATGCATGCGTTCTCATGCGGACTGATTCCGTATTTATTATTCTGCTGGAATATCCTCGCTCATGCGTTCTATGCCGGACTGGGTCCGTCTTTATTATTCTCGCTGGAATATCACATGCATGCGTTTCTACGCCGGACTGATTCCGCCTTTATTATTATTCTCGCTGAATATCCTCATGCATGCGTTCTACGTCGGACTGATTCCGCCTTTATTATTCTCATTGGAATGTCCCGTGCACGAGTTTTACTGACCTAATTACATCTTTATTATTATTCATTGAAAAATCACATTCATGCGTTTTATGCCTAACTGATTCCGTTATTTAGTATTCATTGGAATAACTTTCGCATGTGAAGTACCGCATGCATGGTGATTTCTTTTATTATTCCATTCTTTATTATACTCAGTTGGTTAAAATTTTGACTTCTATACTCCATGAAATTAGTGGAATATCCTTGATATTGTGCTTCATCCAATATCTTTTCATGGAAATATTCTTCTGAGCATTCTTGAATTTTACTCTACAAAGCAGTATCTTGTTGACAATTTGGACGTTATTAGTTCTTGAATAAATTAATTCTTGAACTTGTTTTATTGAATTCTTATATCATTGTCATCATCCTCTTGTTTATATTTTTTGAAAGTCATCTGTGGCCTGTAGTGCATAGATGGACTTGGTATGATTATGACCAGGGATTATTCGATGTAATCATAACCGTAATGTTACAAATGATGTAGAAATAGTTCTCATTGGCCCGTAGTGCATTAATGGACAGTTTTTGGTATGATTATGGCTATGGATTCTCTTTGGCCATAGTGCAAAGATGAATTATTTTATGGCATGATTAGGACTGTTGATGAAAACATGATTCTCTTTAGTCGTAGTGCATGGATAATTCATGGTCGTGATACTAAAGAATATCCTTGGCATGTAGTGCATGGATGATTTGATGATGTGGATTATTTATTAAGCTGAGTCTCAGCGATAAATCTGATGAAAAGCCTTTTAAATCATAGAAGATAGTAGATTTTATTCCCTACTTGACTCTTCTAATGGAATGCTTGTTCCGCTGCAGTTAAACATGATAGTTATTATATTTTATTAGTTTAACACTGTTGAAGGCTAACGATAAATTATTCTCGCATTATCTTAGTCATAATATTTTTCTTCTTGGGCTAGTTGAGCTCACCTTTCTTTCACCGTTTCTTCTTGAAATGAGAACGTGCGTAATGGGACTAGTCGGAAACAAGAGTGATGGTCCTAGATGGTGCATTAGTAGTCCTCACTATTCGTGAAATAGTGTGATAATAATTGTAATGAGGACTCCTTTTGAGTTTGTATACTCTCTAGCGAGATAATATTTGTATTCAAACTCACAGTTTATGTTTTGTCGTATTGTACACGACAGTTGTATTATCAAGTTATATTTGAATTTTGTACCATGTATTTGGCGACTCAAGATGGGTGATGTATACCTAATTTTGGGGGCGTCACAGTTGGTATCAAAGCTTAGGGATATGATCCCTGGCTAAGATGTGAGACTAGAACTAGGAGGGGAGAGACGGGGAATTCCTTCGCTAGTATGACCTACCTAAGTTTATTTGATATTTAATTGGTTGGTCAGAGTATATGGATAATATTTTATATGTTAATTAACCCTTGTTTTGTGGCAGTATTTGAAAATAACATCCGAGAATGTTGAGAATAGTAATGGAGCACAGGAGACCATTGAGTCTTCACAGATCAATAATCAGGACAATGTGCAACAGGATGGCAATAATCCTCTTGTAAACACCAAAATTGATCAATTGACGAACGACGGTACGTTTAGGAGCTTTTTAGAATTCATGTAACATCAGGCGAAGGCCACTCCTGTTCATAATACAGGAGGAAACAATGGCAACCCACGGTTGGTCAGCGCTAAGCAATTCAAGGAGCTGGGGACCACCGGAGTTTTTGGGAAAGCCAGAACCACTTAAGGCACAGACGTGGTTAAAGCAGATCACCAAGATATTTGATGCCTTGGGATGCTCCGAGGAGCAAAAGGTTCCCTTTGCCACCTTTATGTTGCGTGAAGAGGCAGATCACTGGTGGGAATCTGTAAAACATACCCAGCCTGACGCACTCAAGATGTCTTGGGAGAAGTTCCAAGAGCTGTTCAACGACAAGTACTTTCCCGAAAGTATTCGTCACATGAAGGAGGTGGAGTTTATCAAGTTGGAACAAAACAATATGACCGTGTCGCAATACGAGGCTAAATTTGCGGAGTTATCCCGGTTTGTATCCCATTTGGTCGATAATGAAGAACGAATGACGCGAATGTTTTTAAGAGGTTTGAAGCCGGAGATACGTCAATATCTTATTTCTCATAAATTGTGTTTGTATTCACATGTTGTAAATAGGGCTCAGTGAGTAGAGCGCGATAACGAGTCAACGCAACCAAAAGAGAGCAGCCGACAAAATGATAATACCGGTGATAACAGTCATCAAAGCGGTGATAATAAGCATGGAGGGAATCAACATGCCAGAAATGGTAACCACTTCGGTGGTAATCGTGGTCAAAACAATAAGAATGGATATTTCAAGAAGAGAGATTCAACAATGATGAAAAGACGTCAAAGACCAAAGACCGTTGTTAAGGATGGAGAACGACCACCATCATATGCTTCAAATGCGGAGGGAGGACACATCACCAAACTCTAGCGATGCCGCCTAAAACATGTTATAATTATGGAAGAAAAGGTCACTTAGCCCGATTTTGTCGTTCACCGAAGTCAAGTCCAATTTGGGATAGTGATGCCAAAGGATGTCCCGCATAAGCCAAACCGGTAGTTTAAGAGAGAGCATTTTTTTTCGTAGAACGAGGAACTCCGAATAAAATTATCACAGTTAAGTTAATCATAAACTTTTATGAAGTCTATACCGTGTTAGAATCTGGGTTCTACTCACTCTTTTATTTCACCTAGTTGTGTTCAATGTTTGAAGTTAACTTCTAGAAGTTAGACTTTGATATATCTGCTTAAACTCGCTTAGGAGAAACCTTCGTTACCTTCACTATTTATAAATCTTGTTCAAATCAACACTTTCACGTTACCTGTCAATCTTATCTCTTTGAAAATACTTGCCTTTGATGCGATTTTAGGAATCGATTAGTTAACTACTCATCATGCTTTTCGTAAGGTTGTTAGCTTTCATATTCCTAACCAACATGTTATGAGAATTCAAGCAACCAAACCAATAAAGTCAATCATTGTCATATCAAGCCATAAGTAAAGAGCCCCGGTCTTTTTCGTTGTTGACTTTCTTGTGTGGAATGCACCGAAGCCAGACTTTCTATAGGCGATGTCGTGAATGACGAAGGCAAGTTGATAGGTATCAATGTGACGTACTATCCAAGTCTTGGATGAGGGTCATAGTTTTGAATGATATTTCTATTGTTAATAAATTTCCTGACGTATTCTTGAAGACTTCTTAGCCTACCCCTAGAGCATGAAAACGAATTTAGTATTGACCCCGGGTACAAAATCCATTTCTAAAACCCTCAAATATTTCTTCAACTAAAATGAACGTAACATGCGCCAAAGACGTTGGCTAGAGCTGTTGAAGATTACGATCGTACCATTCAATACCATCGTGGGAAAGCGAGCGTGGTAGGCGACGCGTTTTAGAAGATCGTGATGTTTTTTAGTACGATGTTGTTAACACAAAGACCCATTTCAGTATGACTTACAAATGATGAAGATAGAGTTAAAGACTCTAGGAACCAACGTGAAGATAACGAATATACGATTAGAATTGACTTTAATCGATAAAGTTAAATCCGTTCAAGCTACACACCCGGAGCTGATGAATGAAGAAGGTTCAAGAGGGCGTTATTTTAGAAGCAAGAATCGATGAAGAGAGGAAATCTCAACCCTCGATTTAATTGGCCCATTTGAAATCCTCGATCGAGTAGGAATCGTGGCCTATATACTGCTTTTACCACCAAGTATATAGTAGCATGTTCATAACGCTTTTCACGTGTCGATGTTACGTAAATATGTGGACGACCTGAACCATATTATTAAATTAGAACTAGACGATATAGCAGAAGATTTAACGTATGAGGAGATACGTGTTAAAATCTTGGATAAGAAGGATCGTATTCAACACTCAAAGGTTATACCTCAAGAGTTAGAATCTGAAATGAAGTCAAGGTATCCTCACCTCTTTGGCATATCAAGTGCGTACGTAAATTTCGAGGGCAAAATTTCATAAGGAGGAGAGATTGTGAAACCCCAGATTTTATGAATAAATATTTAAATTTATCAAAATATTTTTTTGAATATTATGGTGTGGATTTGATATAATGTTATAGTTGTGGGTAGTATTTATAAATTTTTCAAAGTATGCAAGTTGTTATAAAATATTCGATTGGTCGGGGAATATTTTTTTTGTCGGGGAATATTCGATGACTCAAGACAATCATTGGTGGACCCCACAACGGAAGTATTGTCGTAGTTAGAAAATGACAGAATTATCTTTTTATAAAAATAACGGCGGAAGTGTTACCGTTAAAACAGTTGAACTACTCGGTAGTAAAAGTACAGTAATACGCATGGTTGCATAGTAGCACACGGTATTGATTATTAATGCTTACGCGAGAAGTCACTCAGTTATACTCAATTATTGCTATAGTAATTGTTGCATCATATCTCTCATATTATTGATTCGATTATTGTCACAGTATCATCTGCATAATATGTTATTTTATTAAATCAATAATTGAGATGACAAGGTTATTCGTATTATTAAATTGCAATATTTACAATGTCTAGAAGTTATGTCAAGGAGAGATTTGGTCACCTAATTGCGCGCCAATAGAGAGAAATCCTTTTTGGAAAGCCCCCTCTTTCTTGGGAACGACCTAGTTGATAAATATTGTGAGTTATAATATTAATGATGAATGTTATTAAAATTGAAGTTGTGTTCGGAGTTGAATTTGGAGACGCGGACGTGATATTTGAGTCCGGAATGACGAAATTAGTAAAAATAGTCTATAAACACAAAATTTTCTAGAATTCACTACTTGGTCAAAAAGTCAACAGTTGTTTTTTTCGGGAAAAGTCAAACTTCAAAATTTCAAAATTTATATTTTTGATAAAAATGGTTTCATTGTGTTGGAATTATTTGTGTTAGTTAAAATCGACAATTATTTCGATAATAATTGATGTCTGGAGGTTATATTGACCAATCGGGTATTTAATCGGATAAATGAGCAATTGTTTGCTATTATTTCACATGATTATAACTATTTGTTCACATGTGTATACTATTGTTTCACATTCTTGTTACTATTAGGGGAGTTGGTGCAAGATTGATAATACTTGCATGACTAAGTTAAAAATGGAGGTATAGATGGAGGTACTATACTGTAATTCGTATTTTCACATGTCTAGAACTATAGATTCACATAATTTACTATTGAATCACATTAATTACTATTAGGGGAGGTGGTGCAAGTTTGATAATACTTCCATAACTAAATTAAAAATAAAGGAAATGTTGGAGGTATTGTACTGTAATTTTTCGAGCCCCAAAACGTGCAATTATCGAAATTATATTTTTCTATAAATAGAAGCTCATTCTTCCTTCATTTCTCACCAATTCACAAAAGCTTTAGAGCGATTATTATAGAGAGAAATTATAGAGAGAAAGAAGAAGAAAAGTCTGCTACCTCACTATTCCAGTATCCAGTTTTTCCAAGGTAGGGAGTATTATTTCTTTCTTATCTATGAAGAGAACTTCTGTTATTCCATTCTTAATTATTATTGGAATAACTCAGTATCGCTGCTACCCTATACTTGGTGAAATTCTTCCATTGTTCCATTCCTTATCATTCATTTGAATATCCTCACATGCATGCGTTCTACGCCGGACCTGATTCTCAGATTATTATTATGTTGGAATATCACATGCTCATGCGTTCTATGCTGCACTGGGTCCGCCTCTTTATTATTACATTTGGAATATCCCGTCATGCGTTCTACGCACGACCGATTCCGTATTTATTATTCTGCGTGGAATATCCTCATGCAAGCGTTTCTACGCCGGACACAGGGTCCGCTTTATTATTCTCGTGGAATATCCATGCATGCGTTCTCATACCGGACTGATTCCGCCTTTATTATTCTCATTGGAAAATCACATGCATGCGTTCTTCTACGCCGGACTGATTCCGCTTTTTATTATTCTCATTGGAATATCCCGTCATGCGTTTTTTACGGGACCTAATTCTCGCTTTATTATTACATTGGAAAATCACATGCATGCGCTTTTATGCCTACTGATTCCGTTATTTAGTATTATGTTGGAATAACCTGTCTATGTGAAGTACCGCATGCATGATGATTTCTTTTATTATTCCATTCTTTATTATACTCAGTTGGTTAAAGTTTTGACTTCTATACTCCATGAAATTAGTGGAATATCCTTGATATTGCGCTTCATCCAATATCTTTTCATGGAAATATTCTTTTGAGCATTCTTGAATTTTACCATACAAAGTAGTATCATGTTGACAATTTGGACGTTATTAGTTCTTGAATAAATTAATTCTTGAACTTGTTTTTATTGAATTCTTATATCATTGTCATCATCCTTATGTTTATATTTTTTGAAAGTCATCTGTGGCCTGTAGTGCATAGATGGACTTGGTATGATTATGACCAGGGATTATTCGATGTAATCATAACCGTAATGTTACAAATGATGTGGAAAAAGTTCTCATTGGCCCGTGAGCATTGATGGACCTTTTTGGTATGATTATGGCTATGGATTCTCTTTGGCCGTAGTGCAAAGATGAATTATTTTATGGCATGATCAGGACTGTTGATGAAAACATGATTCTCTTTAGTCGTAGTGCATGGATAATTCGTGGTCGTGATACTAAAGAATATCCTTGGCATGTAGTGCATGGATGATTTGATGATGTGGATTATTTATTAAGCTGAGTCTCAGAGATTAAACTGATGAAAAGCCTTTTAAATCATAGAAGATAGTAGATTTTATTCCCTACTTGACTCTTCTAATGGATTGCTTGTTCCGCTGCGGTTAAACTTGATAGTTATTATATTTTATCAGTTTAACACTGTTGAAGGCTAACGATAAATTATTCTGCATTATCTTAGTCATAATATTTCTTCTTTGGGCTAGTTGAGCTCACCCTTTCTTTCACCGTTCTTCTTCAGAAATGAGAACGTAGTTGGGACTAGTCGGAAGCGAGTGATGGTCCTAGATGGTGCATTAGTAGTCCTCACTATTCTCGTGAAATAGTGTGATAATAATTGTAATGAGGACTCCTTTTGAGTTTGTATACTCTCTAGTAGACAATATTTGTATTCAAACTCACGCTTTATGTTTTGTCGATTATTGTACCACGACAGTATTATCAAGTTATATTTGAATTACATACCATGTATCTGGCGACTCAAGATGGGTGATGTATACCTAATTTTGGGGGCGTCACAGTTGGTATCAAAGCTTAGGGATATGATCCCTGGCTAAGATGTGAGACTAGAACTAGGAGGGGAGAGACGGGGAATTCCTTCGCTAGTATGACCTACCTAAGTTTATTTGATATTTAATTGGTTGGTCAGAGTATATGGATAATATGTTATATGTTAATTAACCCTTGTTTTGTGGAAGTATTTGAAAATAACATCCGAGAATGTTGAGAATAGTAATGGAGCCAGGAGACCGTTGAGTCTTCACGGATCAATAATCGTGACAATGTGCAACAGGATGGCAATAATCCTCTTGTAAACACCAAAATTGATCAATCGATTTAACGACATCAGACGTTTAGGAGCTTTTTAGAATTCATGTAACATCAAAGGAAGGCCACTCCTGCTCATAATCTGAGGAGGAAACAATGGCAACCTACGGTTGGTCGGCTAAGCAATTCAAGGAGCTGGGACCACCGGAGTTTTTGGGAAAGCGAGAACCACTTAAGGCATGCAGACGTGGTTAAAGCGAGATCACCAAGATATTTGATGCCTTGGGATGCTCCGGAGCAAAAGGTTCCCTTTGCCACCTTTATGTTGCGTGAAGAGGCGAGATCACCGGGTGGGAATCAGAAAAACATACCCACTGGCGCACTCAAGATGTCTTGGGAGAAGTTCCAAGAGGCATTCAACGACAAGTACTTTCCGAAAAGTATTCGTCACATGAAGGAGGTGGAGTTTATCAAGTTGGAACAAAATAATATGACCGTGTCGCAATACGAGGCTAAATTTGCGAGTTATCCCGTTTGCATCCCATTTGGTCGATAATGAAGAACTAATGAATGACGCGAATGTTTTAAGAGGTTTGAAGCCGGAGATATGTCAATATCTTATTTCTCATAAATTGTGTTTGTGTTCGATGTTGTAAATAGGGCTCGGTGGTAGAAGCGCGATAACGAGTCAACGCAACCAAAAGAGAGCGGTATTACAAAATGATAATAATAGGGTGATAATTGATCATCAAAGCGGTTATAATAAGCATGGTGGGAATTAACATGCGAAATGGTAACCACTTGATTGGTAATCGTGGTCAAAACAATAAGAATGGATATTTCAAGAAGAGGAGATTCAACAATGATGGAAAGACGTCAGCACCAGCACCCGTTGTTAAGGAAGGAGAACGACCACCTATCATATGCTTCAAATGCGGAGGGGAGGGACACCAGTCCAAACTGCGCGATGCCGTCTAAAACATGTTATAATTGTGGAAGAAAAGGTCACTTAGCTCGATTTTGTCGTTCACCGAAGTCAAGTCCAGCTGGGATAGTGATGCCAAAGGATGTCCCAGACAAGCCAAAACCGGTAGTTTAAGAGAGAGCGTTTTTTTTTTCGTAACAAGGAACCTGAATAAAATTATCACGGTTAAGTTAATCAAAAACTTTTGCAAAGTCTATACCATGTTAGATACCGGTTCTACTCACTCTTTTATTTCACCTAGTTGTGTTCAATGTTTGAAGTTAACTTCGGAGAAGTTAGACTTTGATATATCTGTTTAAACTCAGTTAGGAGAAACCTTCGTTACCTCCACTATTTATAAATCTTGTTCAAATCAACACTTTCACGTTACCTGTCAATCTTATCTCTTTGAAAATACTTGCCTTTGATGCTATTTTAGGAATCGATTAGTTAACTACTCATCATGCTTTTCGTAAGGTTGTTAGCTTTCATATTCCTAACCAACATGTTATGAGAATTCAAGCAACCAAACCACTAAAAGTCAATCATTGTCATATCAAGCCATAAGTAAAGAGCCCCTTGTCTTTTTCGTTGTTGACTTTCTTGTGTGGAATGCACCGCCGGACTTTCTATAGGCGATGTCGTGAATGACGATGGCAAGTTGATAGGTATCAATGTGACGTACTATCCAAGTCTTGGATGAGGGTCATAGTTTTGAATGATATTTTTATTGTTAATAAATTTCCTGACGTATTCTTGAAGACTTCTTAGCCTACCCCTAGAGCATGAAATCGAATTTTGTATTGACCCCGGGTACAAAATCCATTTCTAAAACCCTCAAATATTTTTTCAACTAAAATGAACGTAACATGCACCAAAGACGTTGGCTAGAGCTGTTGAAGATTACGATCGTACCATTCAATACCATCGTGGGAAAGCGAACGTCGTAGCTGACGCATTTTGTAGAAGATCGTATGCGTTTACGAGTACGATGTTGTTAACACAAAGACCTATTTCGTATGACTTACAAATGATGAAGATAGAGTTAAAGACTCTAGGAACCAACGTGAAGATAACGAATATACGATTAGAATTGACTTTAATCGATAAAGTTAAATCCGCTCAAGCTACACACCCGGAGCTGATGAATGAAGAAGGTTCAAGAGGGCATTATTTTAGAAGCAAGAATCGATGAAGAGAGGAAATCTCAACCCTCGATTTAATTGGCCCATTTGAAATCCTCGATCGAGTAGGAACTGTGGCCTATATACTCGTTTTACCACCAAGTATATGTAGCATGTTCATAACGTTTTTCACGTATCGATGTTACGTAAATATGTGGACGACCTGAACCATATTATTAAATTAGAACTAGACGATATAGCAGAAGATTTAACGTATGAGGAGATACGTGTTAAAATCTTGGATAAGAAGGATCGTATTCAACACTCAAAGGTTATACCTCAAGAGTTAGAATCAAAATGAAGTCAAGGTATCCTCACCTCTTTGGCATATCAAGTAAATACGTAAATTTCGAGGGCAAATTTCATAAGGAGGGAGATTGTGAAACCCAGTTTTTATGAATAAATATTTAAATTTATCAAAATATTTTTTGAATATTATGGTGTGGATTTGATATAATGTTATAGTTGTGGGTAGTATTTATAAATTTTTCAAAGTATGCAAGTTGTTATAAAATATTCGATTGGTCGGGGAATATTTTTTTTGTCGGGGAATTTTTGTACGACGACACAATCATTGGTGGACCCCACAACGGAAGTATTGTCGTAGTTAGAAAATGATGTAATTATCTTTTATAAAAATAACGGCGGAAGTATTCTTTGTTAAAACCGCTGAACTACTCGGTAGTAAAAGAAAAGCGATGAATACGCATGGTTGCATAAGAAGACACCAGTATTGATTATTAATGCTTACGCCGAGAAGTCACTCGATTATACTCAATTATTGCTATAGTAATTGTTGCATCATATCTCTCATATTATTGATTCGATTATTGTCACGGTATCATCTGCATAATATGTTATTTTATTAAATCAATAATTGAGATGACAAGGTTATTCGTATTATTAAATTGCAATATTTACAATGTCTAGAAGTTATGTCAAGGAGAGGTTTGGTCACCTAATTGCGCTACCAATAGGAGAAATCCTTATTGAAAGCCCCTCTTTCTCGAAGCGACACGGTTGATAAATATTGTGATTTATAATATTAATGATGAATGTTATTAAAATTGAAGTTGTGTTCGGAGTTGAATTTGGAGACGCGGACGTGATATTTGAGTCCGGAATGACGAAATTAGTAAAAATAGTCTATAAACACAAAATTTTCCTGAATTCACTATTTGGTCAAAAAGTCAACGATTGTTTTTTCTAGGAAAAGTCAAACTTCAAAATTTTAAAATTTATATTTTGATAAAATGGTTTCATTGTGTTGGAATTATTTGTGTTAGTGAAAATCGACAATTATTTCGATAATAATTGATGTCCGGAGGTTATATTGACGAATCCGTATTATTAATCGAATAAATGAGCAATTGATTGCTATTATTTCACATGATTATAACTATTTGTTCACATGTGTATACTATTATTTCACATTCTTGTTACTATTAGGGGAGTTGGTGCAAGATTGATAATACTTGCATATGACTAAGTTAAAATGGAGGTATAGATGGAGGTACTATATCGTAATTCGTATTTTCACATGTCTAGAACTATAGATTCACATAATTTACTATTGAATCACATTAATTACTATTAGGGGGAGGTGGTGCAAGTTTGATAATACTTCCATAACTAAATTAAAAATAAAGGAAAAGTTGGATGTATTGTCTTTGTAATTTTTGAGCCCCAAAACGTGCAATTATCGAAATTATATTTTTCTATAAATAAGCTCATTCTTCCTTCATTTCTCACCAATTCACAAAAGCTTTAGAGCGATTATTATAGAGAGAAATTATAGAGAGAAAGAAGAAGAGAAGTCTGCTACCTCACTTTATTCCAAAGATATCCGCTTTTTCCAAGGTAGGGAGTATTATTTCTTTCTTATCTATGAAGAGAACTTCATTATTCCATTCTTAATTATTCATTGGAATAACTTTTGATACGCTGAGCTACCCCATACTTGGTGAAATTCTTACATTGTTCCATTCTTTATCATTCTGTTGGAACATCCTCGTCTCATGCGTTCTACGGACTGGTTCCGCTCTTTATTATTCTCATTGGAATATCACATGCATGCGTTCTCGCCGGACACGATTCCGTGATTTATTATTACATTGGAATATCCTCTTTGCGTTTCTATGCCGACACTGGGTCCGTCTTTATTATTACTGTTGGAATATCCATGCTCGTAGTTTCTACGCCGACCTCGATTCCGCCTTTATTATTCTCGTTGGAATATCCTCATCGCTGCGTTCTACGCCTGGACTGATTCCGCCTTTATTATTCTCGGAATGTCACATGCTCGTGAGTTTTACATGGGACCTAATTTCGCCTTTTATTATTCTCGCTTGGAAAATCACATGCATGCGTTTTATGCCTTACTGATTCCGTTATTTAGTATTCTGTTAGAATAACCTGTCTATGTGAAGTACCGCATGCATGGTGATTTCTTTTATTATTCCATTCTTTATTATACTCAGTTGGTTAAAATTTTGACTTCTATATTCCATGAAATTAGTGGAATATCCTTGATATTGTGCTTCATCCAATATCTTTTCATGGAAATATTCTTCTGAGCATTCTTGAATTTTACTATACAA
Source organism: Panax ginseng (assembly GCA_020205605.1). Classification (NCBI taxonomy): domain Eukaryota; kingdom Viridiplantae; phylum Streptophyta; class Magnoliopsida; order Apiales; family Araliaceae; genus Panax; species Panax ginseng. The sequence goes on from CM035127.1 coordinate 67,897,692, forward strand.
AGTAGTATCATGTTGACAATTTGGACGTTATTAGTTCTTGAATAAATTAATTCTTGAACTTGTTTTATTGAATTCTTATATCATTGTCATCATCCTCATGTTTATATTTTTTGAAAGTCATTTGTGGCCTGTAGTGCATAGATGAACTTGGTATGATTATGACCAGGGATTATTCGATGTAATCATAACCGTAATGTTACAAATGATGTGGAAAAAGTTCTCATTGGCCCGTAGTGCATTGATGGACAGTTTTTGGCATGATTATGGCTATGGATTCTCTTTGGCCGTAGTGCAAAGATGAATTATTTTATGGCATGATCAGGACTGTTGATGAAAACATGATTCTCTTTAGTCGTAGTGCATGGATAATTCGTGGTCGTGATACTAAAGAATATCCTTGGCATGTAGTGCATGGATGATTTGATGATGTGAATTATTTATTAAGCTGAGTCTCAGCGATTAAACTGATGAAAAGCCTTTTAAATCATAGAAGATAGTAGATTTTATTCCCTACTTGACTCTTCTAATGGATTGCTTGTTCACCTACGCAGCTAAACTTGATAGTTATTATATTTTATCGCTTTAACATCACAAGGCTAACGATAAATTATTCTGCATTATCTTAGTCATAATATTTCTTACTGGGCTAGTTGAGCTCACCCTTTCTTTCACTGTTCTCTTCAGGAAATGAGAACGTAGCTGGGACTAGTCGGGAAACAGAGTGATGGTCCTAGATGGTGCATTAGTAGTCCTCACTATTCTGTGAAATAGTGTGATAATAATTGTAATGAGGACTCCTTTTGAGTTTGTATACTCTCTAGTAGACAATATTTGTATTCAAACTCACAGTTTATGTTTTGTCGTATTGTACACGACAGTTGTATTATCAAGTTATATTTGAATTCTGTACCATGTATCTGGCGACTCAAGATGGGTGATGTATACCTAATTTTGGGGGCGTCACAGTTGGTATCAAAGCTTAGGGATATGATCCCTGGCTAAGATGTGAGACTAGAACTAGGAGGGGAGAGACGGGGAATTCCTTCGCTAGTATGACCTACCTAAGTTTATTTGATATTTAATTGGTTGGTCAGAGTATATGGATAATATGTTATATGTTAATTAACCCTTGTTTTGTGGAAGTATTTGAAAATAACATCCGAGAATGTTGAGAATAGTAATGGAGCACAGGAGACCGTTGAGTCTTCACAGATCAATAATCAGGACAATGTGCAACAGGATGGCAATAATCCTCTTGTAAACACCAAAATTGATCAATTGATTTAACGATGCATGCGTTTAGGAGCTTTTAGAATTCATGTAACATCAAAGAAGGCCACCTGCTCATAATACAGAGGAAACAATGGCAACCCACGGTTGGTCAGCGCTAAGCAATTCAAGGAGCTGGGACCACCGGAGTTTTTGGGAAAGCCAGAACCACTTAAGGCACAGACGTGGTTAAAGCAGATCACCAAGATATTTGATGCCTTGGGATGCTCCGAGGAGCAAAAGGTTCCCTTTGCCACCTTTATGTTGCGTGAAGAGGCGATCACCGGGTGGGAATCAGAAAACATACCCAAATGACGACTCAAGATGTCTTGGGAGAAGTTCCAAGAGCTGTTCAACGACAAGTACTTTCCCGAAAGTATTCGTCACATGAAGGAGGTGGAGTTTATCAAGTTGGAACAAAATAATATGACCGTGTCGCAATACGAGGCTAAATTTGCGAGTTATCCCGGTTTGCATCCCATTTGGTCGATAATGAAGAACGAATGACGCGAATGTTTTTAAGAGGTTTGAAGCCGGAGATATGTCAATATCTTATTTCTCATAAATTGTGTTTGTGTTCAGATGTTGTAAATAGGGCTCAGTGAGTAGAGCGCGATAACGAGTCAACGCAACCAAAAGAGAGCAGCCGACAAAATGATAATACCGGTGATAACAGTCATCAAAGCGGTTATAATAAGCATGGTGGGAATTAACATGCCAGAAATGGTAACCACTTCGGTGGTAATCGTGGTCAAAACAATAAGAATGGATATTTCAAGAAGAGGAGATTCAACAATGATGGAAAGACGTCAGCACCAGCACCCGTTGTTAAGGAAGGAGAACGACCACCTATCATATGCTTCAAATGCGGAGGGGAGGGACACCAGTCCAAACTGCGCGATGCCGTCTAAAACATGTTATAATTGTGGAAGAAAAGGTCACTTAGCTCGATTTTGTCGTTCACCGAAGTCAAGTCCAGCTGGGATAGTGATGCCAAAGGATGTCCCAGACAAGCCAAAACCGGTAGTTTAAGAGAGAGCGTTTTTTTTTTCGTAACAAGGAACCCGAATAAAATTATCACTTAAGTTAATCAAAAACTTTTGCAAAGTCTATACCATGTTGAATCGGGATTCTACTCACTCTTTTATTTCACCTAGTTGTGTTCAATGTTTGAAGTTAACTTTGAGAAGTTAGACTTTGATATATCTGTTTAAACTCAGTTAGGAGAAACCTTCGTTACCTCCACTATTTATAAATCTTGTTCAAATCAACACTTTCACGTTACCTGTCAATCTTATCTCTTTGAAAATACTTGCCTTTGATGCTATTTTAGGAATCGATTAGTTAACTACTCATCATGCTTTTCGTAAGGTTGTTAGCTTTCATATTCCTAACCAACATGTTATGAGAATTCAAGCAACCAAACCACTAAAGTCAATCATTGTCATATCAAGCCATAAGTAAAGAGCCCCGGTCTTTTTCGTTGTTGACTTTCTTGTGTGGAATGCACCGAAGCCAGACTTTCTATAGGCGATGTCATGAATGACGATGGCAAGTTGATAGGTATCAATGTGACGTACTATCCAAGTCTTGGATGAGGGTCATAGTTTTGAATGATATTTCTATTGTTAATAAATTTCCTGACGTATTCTTGAAGACTTCTTAGCCTACCCCTAGAGCATGAAATTGAATTTTGTATTGACCCCGGGTACAAAACCCATTTCTAAAACCCTCAAATATTTCTTCAACTAAAATGAACGTAACATGCGCCAAAGACGTTGGCTAGAGTCATTGAAGATTACGATCGTACCATTCAATACCATCGTGGGAAAGCGAACGTGGTAGTGACGCTGTTGAGTAGAAGATCGTATGCGTTCTGACGAAATCGATGTTGTTAACACAAAGACCCATTTCATATGACTTACAAATGATGAAGATAGAGTTAAAGACTCTAGGAACCCACGTGAAGATAACGAATATACGATTAGAATTGACTTTAATCGATAAAAGTTAAATCCGCCAAGCTACACACACCGGTGATGAATGAAGAAGGTTCAAGAGGGCGTTATTTTAGAAGCAAGAATCGACGAAGAGAGGAAATCTCAACCCTCGATTTAATTGGCTCATTTGAAATCCTCGATCGATTAGGAACTGTGGCCTATATACTCGTTTTACCGCCAAGTATATGTCGCATGTTCATAACGTTTTTCACGTATCGATGTTACGTAAATATGTGGACGACCTGAACCATATTATTAAATTAGAACTAGACGATATAGCAGAAGATTTAACGTATGAGGAGATACGTGTTAAAATCTTGGATAAGAAGGATCGTATTCAACACTCAAAGGTTATACCTCAAGAGTTAGAATCTGAAATGAAGTCAAGGTATCCTCACCTCTTTGGCATATCAAGTGCGTACGTAAATTTCGAGGGCAAAATTTCATAAGGAGGGGAGATTGTGAAACCCCAGATTTTATGAATAAATATTTAAATTTATCGAAATATTTTTTTGAATATTATGGTGTGGATTTGATATAATGTTATAGTTGTGGGTAGTATTTATAAATTTTTCAAAGTATGCAAGTTGTTATAAAATATTCGATTGGTCGGGAATATTTTTTTGTTTGGGAATATTCGTATTTACGGCAGACAATCATTGGTGGACCCCACAACGGAAGTATTGTCGTAGTTAGAAAATGACGTAATTATCTTTTATAAAAATAACTTGGCGAAGTATTACCGTTAAAACTGCTGAACTACTCTTAGGTAGTAAAAGTACAAAGAATACGCATGGTTGCATAGTAGCACACCTGGTATTGATTATTAATGCTTACGCGAGAAGTCACTCAGTTATACTCAATTATTGCTATAGTAATTGTTGCATCATATCTCTCATATTATTGATTCGATTATTGTCACAAAGATCATCTCGCATAATATGTTATTTTATTAAATCAATAATTGAGATGACAAGGTTATTCGTATTATTAAATTGCAATATTTACAATGTCTAGAAGTTATGTCAAGGAGAGATTTGGTCACCTAATTGCGCGTCAATAGAGAGAAATCCTTATTGGAAAGCCCCCTCTTTCTTGGGAACGACCTGGTTGATAAATATTGTGAGTTATAATATTAATGATGAATGTTATTAAAATTGAAGTTGTGTTCGGAGTTGAATTTGGAGACGCGGACGTGATATTTGAGTCCGGAATGACGAAATTAGTAAAAATAGTCTATAAACACAAAATTTTCTAGAATTCACTATTTGGTCAAAAAGTCAACAGTTGTTTTTTTCGGGAAAAGTCAAACTTCAAAATTTTAAAATTTATATTTTTGATAAAAATGGTTTCATTGTGTTGGAATTATTTGTGTTAGTGAAAATCGACAATTATTTCGATAATAATTGATGTCTGGATGTTATATTGACCAATCGGGTATTTAATCGGATAAATGAGCAATTGTTTGCTACTATTTCACATGATTATAACTATTTGTTCACATGTGTATACTATTGTTTCACATTCTTGTTACTATTAGGGGAGTTGGTGCAAGATTGATAATACTTGCATGACTAAGTTAAAAATGGAGGTATGTATGGAGGTACTATACCGTAATTAAGTATTTTCACATGTCTAGAACTATAGATTCACATAATTTCTTCGTTGAATCACATTAATTACTATTAGGGAGGTGGTGCAAGTTTGATAATACTTCCATAACTAAATTAAAAATAAAGGAAATGTTGGAGGTATTGTCTTGTAATTTTTCGAGCCCCAAAACGTAATTATCGAAATTATATTTTTCTATAAATAAAGCTCATTCTTCCTTCATTTCTCACCAATTCACAAAATCTTTAGAGCTATTATTATAGAGAAAAATTATAGAGAGAAAGAAGAAGAAAGTCTCACTACCTCACTATTCCAAAGATCCGCTTTTTCCAAGGTAGGGAGTATTATTTCTTTCTTATCTATGAAGAGAACTTCATTATTCCATTCTTAATTATTCTGTTGGAATAACTCAGATACGCCAGCTACCCTATACTTGGTGAAATTCTTCTATTGTTCCATTCTTTATCATTCTCATTGGAACATCCTCTGCATGCGTTTCTACGGACCTAGTTCCGCCTTTTTATTATTCTCGTTGGAATATCCCATCTGCAAGCGTTCTACGCCGGACCGATTTCAGATTTATTATTCTATTGAATATCCATCGCATGCGTTCTACGCCGCACACGGGTCCATCTTTATTATTATGTTGGAATATCCTTTCATATGCTTTCACGCCGACCGATTCCGCCTTTATTATTCTCGTTGGAATATCCTGTTCACATGCGTTCTCTACGGACTGATTCCGTCTTTATTATTCTGTTGGAATATCCTGTCTGTGCATTTTACGCCGGACCTAATTCCGTATTTATTATTCTGTTGGAAAATCCTGTCTGTGCATTTTACGCCGGGACCTGATTCCGTTATTTAGTATTCTGTTGGAATAACCTGTCTATGCGAAGTACCGCATGCATGGTGATTTCTTTTATTATTCCATTCTTTATTATACTCAGTTGGTTAAAGTTTTGACTTCTATACTCCATGAAATTAGTGGAATATCCTTGATATTTCGCTTCATCCAATATCTTTTCATGGAAATATTCTTCTGAGCATTCTTGAATTTTACTATACAAAGTAGTATCATGTTGACAATTTGGACGTTATTAGTTCTTGAATAAATTAATTCTTGAACTTGTTTTTATTGAATTCTTATATCATTGTCATCATCCTCATGTTTATATTTTTTGAAAGTCATCTGTGGCCTGTAGTGCATAGATGAACTTGGTATGATTATGACCAGGGATTATTCGATGTAATCATAACCGTAATGTTACAAATGATGTGGAAAAAGTCCTCATTGGCCCAGTTTTTGGTATGATTATGGCTATGGATTCTCTTTGACCGTAGTGCAAAGATGAATTGTTTTATGGCATGATCAGGACCGTTGATGAAAACATGATTATCTTTAGTCGTCGTGCATGGATAATTCGTGATCGTGATACTAAAGAATATCCTTGGCATGTAGTGCAGGGATTATTTGATGATGTGGATTATTTATTAAGCTGAGTCTCAGCGATAAAAGTGATGAAAAATCTTTTAAATCATAGAAGATAGTAGATTTTATTCCCTACTTGACTCTTCTAATGGATTGCTTGTTCCACTGCAGTTAAACTTGATAGTTATTATATTTTATCAGTTTAACACTGTTGAAGGCTAACGATAAATTATTCTTCATTATCTTAGTCATAATATTTCTTACTGGGCTAGTTGAGCTCACCCTTTCTTTCACTGTTCTCTTCAGGAAATGAGAACGTAGCTGGGACTAGTCGGGAAACAGAGTGATGGTCCTAGATGGTGCATTAGTAGTTCTCACTATTCTGTGAAATAGTGTAATAATAATTGTAATGAGGACTCCTTTTGAGTTTGTATACTCTCTAGTAGACAATATTTGTATTCAAACTAACAGTTTATGTTTTCTCGTATTGTACACGACAGTTGTATTATCAAGTTGTATTTGAATTCTGTACCATGTATCTGGCGACTCAAGATGGGTGATGTATACCTAATTTTGTTGGCGTCACACATGTTGCTTTCAAGATATATATATAAATATAACAACAAGATAGTGCTCCATAATTCTTCTCCCACCAAAAATTAACTAAGACATATATAACATATGTTTTATAATGCTTATTCACGGAACGCACCCATGATTCCTCCACTTGACAAATATTACAACTTATATATATGTAACAACATTTATCATCATTATTGTAAGACCCCAACTTTTATGAATAAAGAATAATTTTTTTTTGAATTATATTTTTGAATATTATGGTATTGATTTGATATAATTTTATAGTTGTGGGTAATATTTATAAATTTTGCAAAGTACGCAAGTTGTTATATAATATTCGATTGGTTTCGGGGAATATTCGTATAACCAAGACAATCATTGGTGGACCCTACATAATGTAATTATTGTCGGATTGAGAAAACGACAAAAATACTTTATGAAAATAACTACGGAGGTGTTACCGTTAAAACTGTTGAACTACCCTGGTAAAAAATACGATGAATGCCAGTAGTTGCACAAGAAGACACGGTATTGATTATTGATGCTTACGTGAGAAGTCACTCTGCTATACTCAATTATTGCTATAGTAATTGCTGCATCATATTTCTCATATTATTGATTCAATTATTGTTACAGTATCATCTGCATTATATGATATATTATTAAATCAACAACTGAGACGACAAAGTTTTTCATATTATTATTTGCAATATTGACAATGTCTAGAAGTTCTGTCAAGGAGAGGTTTGGTCACCTAATTGCGCGCTAATAAGGAGAAATCCTTATCGTAAAGCCCCTCTTTCTGAGAACGACACGGTTGTTAAATATTGTGAATTATAATATTAATGATGAATAAGTTCGTGTTGATTAAAGATGAATTTTATAGTTCCATTGTGTTGGACTTATTTGTGTTAGTATAATTGATGTCTGGAGGATATATTGTTCAATTGGGTATTCAGGACACTTTTCGTGTCGAGTTACTATTCATGAGTTACTATTCACGAGTTACTATTCACGAGTTACTATTCATGAGTTACTATTCACGAGTTACTATTCACCTGGTTACTATTCACTCTAGTATTGTGCATTCGGGTATTTGGGTACCAGGATTTGGGGGTGTCACAGGTTGGTATCAAAGCTTTAGGTTATGAACCTTAGGTGGGGAGAAAGCCTTAGGAAGTAACCTTTGAAAAAATAGTGGAGTTAACTCTTATCGAGTTTTAAGAAAGAAGTAATAAAACACTTATGTGCTTATGTGTTTATAGTTTATGTACTCGTGAGTGTCGAGTAGTAATGATTAATAATTAAAACTTTAAAACTTTGTTGTCAGGATGACTAATGTCGGAGAATCCAGTTAGGCTAGGGAGGAGGGATCTCAAATGCCTATAGAGGAGGAGCCTCGCGACATTCAGGTGGTTTGGGAACAACTACTGCCACGGGAGTCAGCCCCGTTGGTCACAGTAGTTAAAGATGAGGATGATGATGTGTAAACAGACGAGGAGGATCCCGTTGAGTTACCACAGTTGGATGAGGATGACGAGGAAGAGGAGGAAAGGATTCCACTTAACTCGATAGCAGGCTGTATATATGATGAGGTGCATGACCATAACGTGGAACTTCAGGATACAGTTGAGGAGTTGCAGGAGATAGTAGCCGAACAATGTATCGCAATGACACAAAAAGACTGGCGAGATCCAGGATCGTGAAGAACGACTGACAAATGTCGAGGAGAAACTAGTACAAACTGAAGGAGAGAAGGAACAATTGATCGAGATGGTCGTGGAGCTGAAGAACAAGTTGAAGGAAGAAGCTACCAAGAGGGTAAGAGCTGAAGATGCATACGAGGAAGCTTCTCAACGAACTGGAAGAGCAGTAAGGGACTCACAGGCGAAGAGGATGAAGATGGATAAAGTTTTTAACACCGCAATTAATTGAGCTCAAGATCGGGTCATGGGATATCCGATTCAGTTCGAGACGCTGCCGTCATTCGTGTTAGATCGCAGAACAATGTTTCGAGTCATGGAGGAAGAACGTGGTAGGGCTAAGAAGTATCTTAATAGATCATCGTAGAAAATGTGCCTATAATGCACGTAATAAGTATTAAATAATGTGTAAATCCCTAGTGTTAAGTAACCATGGGATATGATAATAATGATGTTGTCCTGTAACTTTGTAGTTCAGGAAAGGAATGTAAATAGCAGTGATGATATTATTTTTATGTTTTTTGAAGTAATGATGAATAAATAAAAGTTATTATTTTATTCAAAGTGTTATGTGTTATGTGGTTATTTCTTTTATGGAGGCAAGTTAATTTGAAATACTTAAAGAAGTTGAGTAATAGTCTAATAGATGTTTTGTTTTAACAGAAAATGCCTCCCAGACGTGAACCACCCCGACAGAGAAACAATGAGAGAACTATAAATAACGGCAATGTTGACGGTAACCCCGTTCAACAATTAGTAACACTCTCGCGGTGAGCGTTGCGTAATCAACCACAAAACCATGGTACAACGTTTAAGGATTTCAAGGCGGTTGGACCACCTGAATTCCATGGGTCTATGAATCCAGTCGAAGCACAAACCTGGATTATGGAGATAGAAAAAGTATTCGATGTCGCTAGGGTAGGGGATGATCAGAAGACTACTTTTGCAACGTTCATGTTGAAAGCAGAAGCTAGTTATTGGTGGCAGGCCAATAAAACTCGTGAAGGGCCAGGAGTGATGACCTGGGATAGGTTCAAGGAGTTGTTCTTCGAGACCTATTTTCCGGAGAGTTCGAAGAGTAATCTAGAAGTGCAGTTTCTGGAACTAAAACAAGGGACGATGACGGTATCCGAGTATGCCACAAAATTCAATGAATTGGCAAGGTTTGCGCCATATCAAGTCAGCACAGACGAGCCTAAGGCGAAGAGATTTGAACAGGCACTGAAGCCCTGACTATACAGTAGGGTATCCCTGTTCCAGTTGAAGACATTTGCAGCTGTGATGGAGAAAGAAGTACTCGCTGAAGGTGGAGGTGAGGCAGTGACAAAGTTCAATCAGGAACAAAAGAAGAAGATGAATGAGAATGAGACTAAGAATGGGAGTGGTAGCGGTTGAAACAACAATAACAATAACAACAACAACAACAACAACAACAACAACAACAACAACTTGAAGAGGAAGTGGAATGGGAACATGGGTGCTGGAAACCATCAGGGTAACCAACAAAACAAAAAGTTTGAAGCATGTGCAACATGTGGGAAATTTCACAAGGGTGCGTGCTTAATGGGGAAGTGGGTATGCTTTAATTGTGGCCAGGAGGGTCACATCACCCCAAGTTGCACTCAACCGAAGAAGAATGTATGCTTCATGTGCGGATCCAAGGATCACTTTGCTCGTGAATGCCCTAAGAAGAGGGAAGGAGTGACAACCCGTAAGCAATGGAGGTAACAATGGAAGTACATGGGCCATTCACGGGACCCGCAAAGATCAAACAAACCCACAGCCAGAACCTTCAACATGACTGTGCAAGATGCTGTGTAATCAAAAGATGTAGTGTCAGGTATTATTCGAATCAATGTTATAAATGCTTATGTATTATTCGATTTGGGTGCTACTTGTTTGTTTATATCTGATGAATTTGCTAAGAGGTTAGAATTTCCTAGAGAAGAACTGAATTTTCCTTTGAACATAGAAATTGCGAATAAGGAAGTAATCCCTGTTAGATTCGTATACAAGAACTGTAGGGTGAACATTAAGGAAAATATCTTGTTGGTAGATTTGATTCCGATTAGACTCGGGAATTTGATGTAATTTTGGGGATGGATTGGTTGCTCAAATATGGAGCAAGAATCGATTGTCACAAGAAGTTCAGAAACCTTATGATGCGTCCAAAGGTAGTATTTTATGGTAGCAAGCCGCCTAGACAAATGAAATGTCTGACGACTATGCAGGCCAAGAAATTATTGAGTCAAGGTTGTGTGGGCTATTTAGCTTACATAGTCGATACTCTGAAGAAGGGTGTGAAATTAGAAGAAATACCGATAGTGAGAGAATTCGAAGATGTGTTTCCAGAAGATTTGCCAGGACTTTCGCCTGATAGAGAAATTGAGTTCGTGATCGACTTAGCGTTGAGAACAGCACCGATATCGAAGGCCCTGTACAGAATGGCTCCGATAGAAATGAAGGAACTAATGGTACAGTTGCAAGAGTTACTGGACAAGAAATATATTCAACCAAGCGTATCGCCGTGGGGAGCGCCAGTATTATTCGTGAAGAAGAAGGACGGATCAATGCGTCTTTGCATTGATTATAGAGAGTTAAACAAAGTCACTATTAAGAATAGGTATCCGTTTCCTAGAATAGATGACTTGTTTGATCAGCTGAAGGGTGCTAAATATTTCTCGAAAATAGATTTGAGAAGTGGGTATCACCAATTGAAGGTAAGAAAAGAGGATATACCTAGAACGACATTCAGAACTCGGTACGAACATTACGAATTTCTGGTGATGTCTTTTGGTTTAACAAATGCCCTTACTGCATTCATGGATTTGATGAACAGGGTGTTTAAACCATTCTTAGACAAGTTTGTAGTGGTATTTATTGATCACATTCTGGTGTATTCCAAAACTCAAGAAGAACACGTGGAATATTTATGTTTGACATTGGAAACAATAAGGAAGGAAAAGATGTACGCGAAATTCTCTAAGTGCGAATTTTGGCTCGACCGTGTACAATTTTTGGGTCATGTTATTGAAAAAGATGGGATTTCAGTGGATCCGTCAAAAGTGGAAGCTGTGATCAATTAGGAACAACCAAGAACACCATCAGAAGTGAGGAGTTTCTTGGGATTGGCCAGTTATTATAGAAGATTCATTCAAGATTTTTCTAAGATAGCCACTCCGCTAACAAATTTGACAAGGAAAGTTGTAAAATTCGTTTGGATGGAGAAATGTGAAGAGAGTTTTCAAGATTTGAAGAAGAAGTTAAGTATGGCACCTGTGTTGACATTACCAGATAATACAGGAAATTTTGTGGTGTATAGTGATGCCTCACATAAAGGGTTGGGTTATGTTCTTATGCAGAACGACAAAGTTATTGCATATGCATCAAGACAACTAAAGGATTATGAGAAAGGGTATCCGACTCATGATTTAGAATTGGCTGCAGTTGTATTTGCTCTGAAGATATGGAGACACTATCTTTATGGAGAGAAATGTGAGATCTACACAGCACCACAAAAAGTCCAAGTATATTTTCACTCGTAAGGATTTGAACATGCGTCAAAGAAGGTGGATGGAACTGATAAAAGATTACGATTGTGAGATCTTTTATCATCTGGGAAAAGCGAATGTGGTTGCAGATGCTTTAAGCAGGAAAGGTCGAGAGAAGCTGATGCTGATAACAACTCAGGAGGAGCTCATTTCAGCAATGACAAAACTGGAGTTAGAAATCAAATTTTCAAAAGAATCTGAAAAATAACTATTCCAGATAGAAACGGGTCCAACTTTAGGGGAAAAAATGAAGAATGCTCAACTACAAGATGAAGAGTGTGGGAAAATCAAAGAGAATCTGGTTGAAGGCGGTGATGTAAAATACAAGGTCGATACCGAAGGATTACTACGGTTCGAGGGAAGATTTTGGGTTCCAAAGTAGTATAGAACTGAAAGACGAAATCTTAACCGAAGCACACAACACAAGATATTCGATTCATCCAGGAAGCACGAAAATGTATCAAGATTTGCGCCAACATTTTTGGTGGCCAAACATGAAAAGGGATGTTGCAGAATGCGTAGCGAAATGCTTGACATGTCAAAGAGTAAAAGCCAAAAATCAAAGACCCAACGGGTTACTTCAACCATTGGAAATACCAGAATGGAAGTGGGAACACATCACGATGGATTTTGTGGTGGGTCTTCCAACTACTCAGAGAGGATACGATGCAATTTGGGTGATAGTGGATGATCGATTTAAATCAAAGCACTTTTTACCAATAAAGATTAGATTCAATCTTGATCAGTTGGCAAGATTGTACATTAAAGAGATCGTTTCGAGGCATGCAGTGCTAGTATCAATTATGTCCGATAGAGATCTGCGATTTACGTCGAATTTCTGGAAGAGACTACAAGAATGCATGGGGACACAGTTGCGAATGAGTACGACTTATCATCCACAAACAGATGGCCAAAGTGAACGAACAATTCAGACATTGGAAGATATGCTAAGAGCACGCGTTATGTACTTTAAAGGAAGTTGGGAAGAACATTTACCGTTGGTGGAATTTGCTTACAACAACAGTTATCACGCGAGCATCGGCATGCCACCTTACGAGGCATTAGACGGCGAAAAGTGCGAACTCCAATCGTCTTTGGGATGAAGTCGGTGAACGCCAACTGTTAGGACCAGAACTGGTACAACAAACGGCTGACGTTGTTAAACTCATCAGGACAATATTAGTAGTAGCCCAAGACAGACTGAAAAATTATGCTGATCAACATAGACAAGATCACGCATTCGACGTAGGGACTTTTGTATTTTTAAAAGTTTCTCCTTGGAAAAGGAAAATTCGTTTCGGTAAAAAGGGAAAGCTAATCTCGAGGTTTATTGGACCCTTTGAAGTGCTGCGAAGAGTGGGAGAAGTGGCTTACGAGGTAGCTCTACCTCCAGAGTTGGAGAACATTCATAATGTTTTTCACATTTCGGTGTTACGACCATATAAACCCGACTACAAACATGTGATCGAATATGAACCGTTACAGTTCGAGAAAGATTTGTCTTATGAAGAGGTTTCTATCCAGATAGTCGACAGGAAAGAACAAGTGCTCAGGAATAAAGTGATACCTTCTATGAAGGTGATATGGAGGAACCACAACGCTGAAGAAGCTACGTGGGAACTCGAAGAGAAAATGTTGAAAGAATACCCTGAGTTATTTGTTTAATCTGTGTCTTCGATTCTGGGGACAGAATCTTTGTAAGTAGGGAAGAATGTAACGAATGATTTGTTTGAGTTGTGATTTTGAGGACAGAATCCTTGTAAGGAGGGAATGATGTAACATTCCAGAATTTTAAAGTGTAATATTAAATATTTATTGAAGTATTTAATGGATTATGTTAATTTGTTGAATAAATAATTAAATATTAAATATTAAATATTTATTTGCAATATTATATGGCAATTTGAGTTGATGTGATTTAGTTAATTATTTGTTGAGTAAATAATTAAGGAGCTAAGAAAATTAATTGTTATGAGGTTATATACTAATTTAATTTAATAATTAAGTTAGAGAGCTAATAATGATTAAATGAATTATAGTATTTTAATTGGAATTGTGATTAAAATAAAGTGTTAGTTGATTAAATAAAATTATAATCATAAAAAAATTATAGTTTTGTGATAATGATTTATGTATGAAAGTAATTTAATAGATTAATATTTGAATTAATTAAATTGATTATTTAATTAAATAGAAGTGTGACAAATAACCTTGCTATAAAGGAGTTATTAAAATAAATTAAGGGAGTTTAATTAAATATTGCCAAACAAGGCCTAATGCCTATTAAGTCTTTAATCTAATTGTGTTTTACCAAACAAGGCATAAGGGTTAATTGATTATTTTTAGAGGTTAGCCAAACAAGCCTTATGGCTTTTGATTTTTAAAATAAAAATAACTGATGTCAGTTAAGTTAGAGTTATATTATATATTTAATATATACATTATATCCATATACGTTATATTTTTATTACGTAAACTAGAGTTGGGAGAAGAGAGAAGAAGAAGAAGAACACAGAGAAAATTTTTTGAGAAAACTCTAGAGAGAAAGTGAGTGATTCTAACAGGTTTTTGAGAAAGGAATTGGAGAGAAGAAGCTTGAGAATAACCATCATCTTCTTAATCAAAGGTAGGAGCTTAATTTTTTCTTTAAAAAGTTAGTTTTCTTCTTCTTCCAAAAAGTTCTCTGTGAAAATTTTATAAAAGATAAATTGTTGTTATGTATATAGTTTTGTATGATTATTGATTATAAGGTTATTTCATGAGTTTATGCATGATTATAGAGAAATTAATTTATGTATGTATGTGTTTTGTGAAAAAAATATATTACAGAGTGTTTATATGAAAAATATATGAGTATGGCTTAATTTAAAATAGAAATTAAGGTTTAATTAGTTGTTAGATTGATAAATTGACTATGGAAATTGATAGAGTATGTATAATTGTAAAGATTAACTTGTGTTATAATTTGATTATGTGATTTAAAAATCCAATTTTAATGATGAACGTACTTTAGTTATGTTTGTAAAGTGGTAATGGCTAACTATGTCATGATGACATATGTTTATAGGATATTGTGATTCGTATTGATTCGGTTTAGCCTACGAGCAAGGCAAGTTTTCTAACTCTATTTTATAATTGAGCAAGTTCTCTAACTCAAAACTTCATTGTGCGAGTTTAATTTCATTTGGTACATTATTGTTTTCAAATTCAATTATAATTGTTGTAAGTTGCTACTTCTACACTTTCGTAGAGCTAGATTGCCTATTATTGAGTAAGTCATTGTATCTAGTTACTCATGATGATACAAGTTTTCTAATCTATTATCTTGTTAATTCAATTCTTTGCTTTTCAATTCGATTACAATATAATGATGTAAATTATTTGGAGCAAGTTATTCTTGTATTTAACTTGTAGTTTAGCATGCACAACTATATATGCTATGCATGCTTATTATTCAATTCTAATTAACCTTGGCTTAGTATTGTTCAAGCAAGGTATGCTATATTTATTCAAATTGTATGCTATTAGATTATTCCTAATGCATGACTTTAGTTTACTATGATTGACTCAATCACGATTATCCTATAGTATAGTGTTATTGGTCTTATTCAACTACTCCTTAGTTGATGTTCGTTAAATTCCAAATTTCCTTGAAAGCTTATCCAAACCAAACTTACTTTGGTGCGGACTTGTATTCTAAATACTGAGATGAACAACTCTTTTAATAGAGGTTTACGCTTAGCGTTGAAATGGTTGTGCACAATACATTGTATGCGAAGGGTTGATCCCCATAAGACGCGGAGTCCTTATAGTCTTATGATTTGTTAAAGTTAAAGTTGAAAGATTACTTATAATCGTGGACATGATTCATGGTCATTAGACCCTCATTGAATGTTATAATTTTAGAAAGTTAATAGAATATATTGTTCGGGTTCTATTGAGCCTAATATTGGCAATTGATGTAAAAGTTTAAAGATTTATTTATTGTTATTTCAAGTGGGCCTTGTTTGCTCACTCTTGCACTCAAAAATTTCTTACTAAAGTTGAAACCGGTGACGTACCTAGCACCAATAAGGGAAAAGGAAAGATGAACAAGTCTCAAGACTTGTAATAGATTTGATAGTTTTATTATCAGGTTTTGGTTTAAAGATTGTAATGAAGTTTATTTAAATTCCGCATTTGAATGATTGTTGTTAAAGGTTAGATAACCTGGGAGATTTTTATTTAAATTTATTCCTGTATGGGCAGGTTTTATTATTCAATTTTATTATAATTGGGTAGTTATAAATGAATGTTTTGATTAAGTGAACACCAAATCTTGAGGAAATGAAGTATCAGGATTTGGGGGTGTCACAGTGTGAATTTGTTATAATGTTATAGTTGTGGGTAATATTTACAAAATTTATAAGGTAAACAAGTGGTTATAAAATATTCGATTGATCGGGGAATATTCGTTTTAACAAGGAATATTCGTACGACGGCACAATTATTGGTGGACCCTATAACGAAAGTATTGTCGGAGTTAGAAAATAACATAAATATCTTTTTTATAAAAATAACGGCGAAAGTTTTACCGTTAAACTGTTGAAATACCCGGTGGTAAAAGTACAGTAATACGCGTCGTTGCATAGTAACACACGGTATTGTGCAAAGATCTTTGATTATTGATGCTTACGTGAGAAGTCACCGCGATTATACTCAATTATTGCTACGGTAATTGCTGCATAATATCTCTCATATTATTGATTCAATTATTGTCATAGTATCATCTGCATAATATTTTATATTATTAAATCAATAATTGAGACGATAAAGTTATTCATATTATTATTTGCATTATTGACGATGTATAGAAAGTTCTGTCGAGGAAAGGGGTTTGGTCACCTAATTGCGAGCTAATAGGGAGAAGTCCTTATCGGAAAGCCCTCTCTTTCCTGGGAATGATCTGGTTATTAAATATTGTGAGTTATAATATTAACGATGAATAAGTTCGTGTTGATTAAAGATGAAATTGTTGATAAAAATATTTCCATTGTGTTGGGATTATTAGTGTTAGTGGAAATTGACATTTATTTCGATAATAATTGATTTCTGGATGTTAAATTGACCAAACGGGCAATTAATCGAATAAATGAGCAATTAATTGCTAATGGTTCACATTCAAATTACTGTTGGTTCACATGTATGTACTATTAGGGGAGGTGGTGCAAGATTGATAATACTTGCAAGACTAAATTAAAAATAGAGGTATAAATGAAGATACTATACTGTAATAATTCGAGCCCTAAACGTGCAATTATCGAAACTATATTTTTCTATAAATAGAAGCTCATTCTTCTTTGATTCTCACCAATTCACTAAGACTCACAAGAGCAATTATAGAGAGAAAAGCTATATAGAGAAAGAAGAAGAGTATTCTATTACTTCACTATTGCAGTATCCAGCCTCCTACTAAGGTAAGGGATATTATTTTTGTTCAGTATTCGTATGAAATAATATTTTCTTCGTACTCTGTAGTATGTAAGTAATATTATTTTGTTTCGTATTCCTAATTCTAAACTCAATTTGTTAAAGTATTGCTTCTATACTCCGTGAAATTAGTAGAATATCCTTGAAATTTGCGCTTCATCTAGTATTGTTTCACAAGGATATTTTTCTGAACATTCTTATTAAATTTTAAGCTTTTCATGCCGGAGTACTTTTCATGGGGTACTATTCACAAAGTACTATTCACGGGGTACTATTCACAAAAGTACTATTCACGGGATACTATTCATAAAGTATTATTCACGAAGTACTATTCACGGGTACTATTCACAAAGTACTATTCACGGGGTATTGCTCTCGAAGTACTATTCACGGGGTACTATTCACTCAAATACTATTCATCTGGAGTACTATTCATGATCAAAATTGATTTCTTTTCTGTCCAAATCATTTTTGATACAATATTATTCTTGAATTTTACTCCACAAAACAGTACATATTGATAATTTGGACATTATTGAGTTGTGATAAAAGTCATCTTTGGCCGTAGTGCATTGATGGACTGTTGATTGGTATGATTATGACCAGGGATCATTCAGTATAATCATGACCTATAATGTTACAAATGATGTGGTAAAAGTCCTCATTGGCCCGTAGTGTATTGATGGACAGTTGCTGGTATGATCATGACCATTGGTGATTACACGAATATCCTTGGCCCGTAGTGCATGGATAAATCATGGACGTGATACTAAGGAATATCCTTGGCCCATAATGCATGGATAATTTAGTGATGTGAATTAGTTATTGAGCTGAGTCTCAGCGATAAAGTTGATGATAAACTTTTTAAATCATAAAAGATAGTAGATATCATGCTCTACTTGACTCTTCTAATGGATTGCTTGTTCCGCTGCAGTTAAACTTGATGTTTATTGTATTTTATCAATTTAAAACTGTTGAAGGCTAATGATAGTTTATTCTGCATTATCTTAGTCATAATATTTCTTACTGGTCTAGTTGAGCTCACACTTTTTCTTTCATTGTTCTTTTCAGGAAATGAGAATGTAGACGGGACTAGTCGGGGAATGGAGTGACGGTCCAAGATGGTTGTTTTAGTAGTCCTCACTATTTAGTGTGATAATAAATGTAATGAGGATTGAATTTGAGTTTTGATATTGTCTATGAGATAATATTCGTGTAAAACTCTCAGCTCATGTTGTATAATTAAGTTATTATTTGTATTCAATACCATGTATTTGGCAACTTAAGATGGGTGATGTATACCTATTTTGGGGGCGTCACAGTGGTGATATGTGAGTATTGTGCTAGAAATCATCCAAGTCATCAATGCCCCATCAGTTTCGAGTCGGTATAGTATAATGGCAACTTCGGCGATTATCCCAATAATTATGAATATTCTAGTAATTATCATCATGAGTTGGGGAATCCATTAAATTTTTCATGGAGCAATGACAATCTAGCCCAACCCTTTGCTCTAAGCCAATCATACATTCCTGAATTACAAGTTCAAGCTCCTAATCATGAAGAAGAAAGGATGTCAAACTTGGAGGGACTTATTTCCAAGTTCATGGTTTTGATTGAGGAGCAGACGAATAGTCAAGAGATGTCGATTCGAAATCTTGAGAAACAGGTGGGACAACTTTTCAACATCATCACCAATAGCCCTCAAGGTGAAGTGTCAAGGAATATTGTTCTTGATGAGTAGGTTTTCAACCTACGATTTAATCGTATTTAGCTTGATATATTGCTAGTTTTTGAGTATTTCATGTGATTTTGATGGGTTTTTGCTCTTATTACAATGATAATGAGGTGAAGACGTCAAAGAGTTGGCATGTGATGAAATTTTAAGCATTTTGGACATTCTGTTGTACCAACGCGGGGAGCGCCGTGAATACAAAGAAGATGGTACTGGTGTACCGTTGCATGGAGAAAAGTTCTTTATTGCCTTAGTGCTGGTAGCGTCGATATCGAAGGACCCACAGAGGCACGCCTGGCCGGACGACGTGTCGAAATGGTTTATTTTGCATGTAATTGAGTTATGTTGGGAGCTATGATTTCTTTATGTAATAAGGTCAAGTTAGGAGTGTGATAAGGAGGTTATTTCATAGTTATTAGGATTCTTTTCCTTGTTGGGTACAATTAGGAGTTTGATTTTTATTAGAATTCCTATGGGATGACTTTAAAATGGATTGGGATTGGATTTGGTTCAGGGGGTGAATTAACTTATGTTAAGGAGTAGTGTTGAACGGATCTAACAATTGAATTACATTTTGGTGAGCAAGAATTGAAGGAATATCTTGGAGTAACAAAGGAAGAGAGGATTTTCACGAAAATTGCATACTTGAAGGCTAAGAAGGGTGGTGTAGTACTATTCTTCTTTTTAATTTTAGTTTTTGTAATTGGGATGATGATTTCTTTCATTTATTCAGTATTTAATTCATTAATTATGAACTAAATTACTTTTTAGGCTTGCGATGGATCTTTAGTGTTGAATGATAATTATCATGCTTTGATTTGGGTTTATTAAACAATTAATTCGGTTTATATATTGTGATTCGAACTTAATTTATGAATTACTTGATCACCAATTTTATGTGGATTTGTATGGAATCGAGAGATGATGTATGAGTTTAGACCTAATCACAATAACATGTGTTCTTGAATTCTGTGATTTAATGAAATCTTGATTTATGTTAGGATAGAGATATACCTAGCATCGCATGTAATAAGATAAAGAACTTGGAATTTAAACTTTTTTTTATTTTAATTCACATAGAGATATGGTGAATTAGTTAATTAGGGTGTTTGACTTAATTCTATCTACTTTGTGAATTTAAGTTAATATGGTATTAGTGCATTGAGAGATAGCTAATTCTACATAAGTGTTCTTGATTAATAAACTGAGATTGTGAATTAAACTGGAATAAGGAGTGATAATTGGATTGAGACTTAAAGTGAAGTTGTAAGCCTAATTCTCCATTATTTACTTGAAATTACGGTTCTTAGATGTGTTGATTGATTGGTATTTTTAGTTTTTATTAGTTATAATCATTGATTTCGATTAGTTTGATGAAATTGGGTTAATATAAAATTGGTAATTGTTAGGATTAATTTCTTACTATTCTCTTTGGGAACGATTCTTTTCTTATCATTATATTACTTGTTGACAACATATACTTGCGTGTTGTGCGTAATTAGATTTTTGACCAACAAATTTTTTGGCGCCGTTGCCGGGGAATAGTTTTGATTTTAATATTTTTCAATATCAGTTTAATTAGTTCAGTTTTACTTACACAAATTTTTCTTTTTGTTTTTCTCTTTCTTGTTTCAGGTTCTTTGAGTTAGTTTATGCAAACTCGGTCTAAGAAGCCAGACTTACTTCCTTTCGAGGACGATATTGAGAAATGGTTTCAAAGGCTAAGTAAGTGGATTAAAGACACTAGGGAAAACTTCGAAAACTCTGATAAGGAAGAAATAATGGCTGCAGAAGATCAAAAAACGCTAATGGATTATGTCACTCCCAAGGTGACTGAGTTTCAGTCAAGTATCACCAGGTCAACGATTGCTGCAAACACTTTTGAGATCAAGCCTGGACCATAAAGATGATACAAAACTCGGTATAGTTTGGGGGATTAGCCAATGACGATCCGAATGAGCATTTAGTCAGCTTTTTGGAGATATGTGACACCTTCAAATATAACGGGGTGTCAGATGATGCAGTTAGACTTCGCTAAGAAATTCTTGGCCAAATTTTTCCCACCAGCCAAGACTGCGAAGATGAGAAACGAGATAACCTTATTCGAACAGCAACATGGGGAATCATTGTATGAGGCATGGGAGAGGTACAAGGAATTGCTCAGAAAGTGCCCACATCATGGATTACCTAAATAGCTACAGATGAATACGTTCTACAATGGGTTGAATGGGAATCTCAGGACTAGCATAGATGCAACTTTAGGTGGAGCATTCATGGCTAAAAGCTACGAGGAGGCGTATGAGGTAATAGAAACAATGGCAGCTAACAACTACTAGTGGCCCACAGCGAGAATGACATGGCCTAAGGTAGCTAGGGTTTTAGAGGTAGATGGGGTAACATCATTAGCGGCTCAAATTTCAGCGCTATCAAAGAAGGTGGATGCTTTGTCGGGTGCACAGACTTAGCAGATCGCTTATATTTGTGAATTGTGCGTAGAGGAACATCCTACGGAACAGTGTGCTATTAACCAAGCTTCAGTACAATTTGTGGGTAACTACAACAGGATTCCACAGAACATGTATCAGAATGCCTATAATCTAGGGAATAGGAATCACCCAAATTTTTCGTGGAGTAACAACCAGAATTAGTAAGATCCACGACCATCTTATCCCCCGGGATTTCAGAATCAGCATCAACAAGCAGCTCCACACCAAGAGAAAATTAAAAGACAAATTTAGAAGAGCTGTTGTTGAAGTACATCTCGAGCAATGAGGCGACCATGAAATCGCAAGAAGCATCAATGAAATCACAAGCAGTAGCTATCAAGAACTTAGAAAATCAGATGGGACAACTAGCTTTTGCATTGAATAATAGGCCACAGGGAACTCTACCTAGTGACATTGAGAAAAATCAAAGGGGGAATAATGAGCAGTGTCAAGCGATCATGTTGAGGAGTGGAAAGCATCTTGAGGGGCAGAACATAGAAAATTCAGCTAAAAAAGATGACAAAGAAAGTGGAGACAAAGTGGTTGAGGGGAAACAAGGTGAAGAAAAGCAAGTGGACATGAGCAAGACAGAGGTTGAGCCAGTTGTGTATCCTCCACCACCGTTTCAACAAAGAGTTCAGAAACAAGAACTAGACAAGCAATTTTCAAAGTTTTTAGAAGTTTTTAAGAAACTTCAGATCAACATTCCTTTCATAGAAGCCCTAAAACAAATGCCAAATTATGCTAAATTCATGAAGGGGATTCTGTCAAGGAAAAAGAAATAAGAAGATTATGAAACTGTAGAATTAACGGAGGAGTGCAGTGCAGTTCTATAGAGAAATTTACCTCCAAAGTTGAAGGATCCGGGGAGTTTCACCATTCCTTGCACAATTGGAAACATGGCCTTCAACAAATGTTTGTATGACTTGGGGGCGAGCGTAAATCTTAT
Organism: Panax ginseng; assembly: GCA_020205605.1. Classification (NCBI taxonomy): domain Eukaryota; kingdom Viridiplantae; phylum Streptophyta; class Magnoliopsida; order Apiales; family Araliaceae; genus Panax; species Panax ginseng. The sequence goes on from CM035127.1 coordinate 67,920,479, forward strand.
GCCATTGTCAGTATATACTCAGTTGGGTTTGCCAGCTGTGACACCCCCAAATCCCGGTACTTCTTTACCTCAAGATTCGGTGTTCACTTAATCAAAACATTCATATCTAACTACCCAATTATAATATAATTGAATAATAAAACCTGTCCATACATGATAACGTTAATAAAATTATCTCCCAGGTTATCTAACCTTTAATTACAATCATTCAAATGCAGGAGTTAAATTATTACATCACATCATTATTAAAAGTCTATCATCGTAACGATAAAACAAAATTACAAGTCTTCATCACTTGTACAATTTTCCCTTTCCTTTGCTAGTTGTAGGTTTATTTACCTTCTCAACCATAGCTGCAATACGTGTATAAATATGTAAGAGTGAGCAAACACAGCTCACTTGAAATAAGAAAAAATAACTTTACAACATTTGCCAAATAATAGGCTCAATAGAATTGAATGATATGTTCTATTAACATTACAACATTTGCCAAATAATAGGCTCAATAGAACTGAATGATATGTTCTATTAACATTACAACATTTGCAAAATAATAGGCTCAATAGAACTGAATGATATGTTCTATTAACATTACAACATTTGCCAAATAATAGGTTCAATAGAACTGAATGATATATTCTATTAACATTCTGAAATATACTACTGAGGGTCTAATGAACACGAACCATGTCCACAGTTATAAGTAATATTTCAACTTTAACTTTAACAGTCATATGACTATAAGGACTCCACGTACTTTGGGGGATCAATCATTCGTACAATGTATTGTGCACAACCATTTCTGTAAGACCCCAACTTATTATAATTAAAATTGAATTTCCTCTATTTATTATTGTGAATAATAAGGTGTTAGTTTGATATAATGATTTAGTTATGGGTGAAATGTGCAAATTTTGCAAAATAAGCAAGTGGTTATAAAATATTCATTGTGTCGGGGAATATTCGTTTGGTCGTGGAATATTCTTTACGTAGGAGAATATTAAATGCGATGGTGCGCGACCATTTGTGGGCACCATAACGGAATAACTGTCGGATGAAAAAAACGACAAAATTTGAGTTTTATAAATAACGGCGTAATTGTTACCATTAACATTGTTGGAATACCTGGTGGTTAAAATACAAAGAATGTCTGGCGTGGTTGCACAAGAAGCATTATTACCAGCGGTATTACCTGATTTGTTGAATTATTGATTCTTACGTAAAGAAGACACTACTCAATAATTATTACGATAATTCTTGCTCAATATTTTATTTTATTGATTCAATAATTGTCATGCGTTGATATTTTATATTATTGTTGTTTCAATAATTGTCAATCGCACAAGATTTTCCATTATCGGATCAATAATTCATATTATTTGAATAATATTATTCGATAGCATTATTGACAATGTCTAGAAAGTTACATCAAGGAGAGGTTTGGTCACCTAATTGCTACCAAAGAAGGAGAAATTCTTATCGGAAAGCCCCCTCTTTCCTGGAAACGGCCTGGTTGTCATAATTGTGATTTTGTAATATTATTTGTGAATAATTAATTATTGATTTATATGATAAGGAAATATTTATTTGATGTGAATATAAATGATGGATTTATTTATTTTATGTGGTTATAAATGAAGGAATTAATGCTGAGGTGTTTTATCAGTATTTTGTCGGAATAGAGGTATTAAAAATTATCCGTTTATGGATTTCAGATATTTTCTGTTTGAAATTTGGAAAAACTCAAAGCTACAAAGTTGTAGAGAATTCGATTTCATGTAGAATGGACATAAAATTCGTATTTTTCTGATAAGCGAGCTATTTTCTATGAATTACTGAAGTTTCGGAAAATAAAATGATTTTTATTAAATTATGGGTGGGACTCACTTTTGGTTGGTGTTGAATACATGTGGGCTGCTATTTTTCTTCAAAGATGGCTGGTTTTGAATGAGGTGTGCGTAGAATGGAGAGAAATAATATTATTTTATTATGGTTACTATCTTTGATTGTATCCATGTTTTGATCTTTATTTTTGAATTCTGCTTCAAAATTGGTTATTATGGAGTATTATTGAACTTGGATAAACTGTAATACGAATCCCTAATATTTGTTCTTTTATCTCACTGGATTCATTTTTTTAAAGATATTTTTCATCATCCTCAGTCCTAAATGATGATATAACTGAATATCTTTGGCCTGTAGTGCAAAGATGAATGATTAACTAATGAATATCTTTGGCTCATAGTGCAAAGATGAACATGTGTTGAGATGAACATGACCTACTGGTGATACAAATGAATATCTTTGGCCTATAGTGCAAAGATGAATATTTGATTCAAGATGTATATTGATTGATGTTACAGGGATAAAATATTGATGATGGACTTTTAAATCTTAGAAGATAGTAGAATTCTTTCTCTACTTGACTCTTCTAATGGATTCTTCAAGCTTCACTGCAGCTTGTTGATCTAAAACTTATTGTCTATTATATTTTATCGATTTTTCCTCAAGAAGACTAATGATAAATTGTTGTATATTATCTTAGTCATAATATTCTTTACTGGGCTAGTTGAGCTCACCCTTTTCCTTTTTGTTACATTTTTCTTCTCAGGAGGTGAGAACATATCAGGAACTTGCCGGGGTATGGAATGATGGTTTAGGATAGTTGTATTAGTAGTCCTCACTATTTTGTAAAATAGTGTATCAATAATTATAATGAGGACTCCTTTTGAGTTTGTATACTGAGACAATAGTTGTATTCAAACTCACAGTATATGTGTTGTCGTATTTTGCACGACAATTGTATTACTGAAGTTGTATTTGTTTCTGTACCATATATTTGGCGACTTAGAATGGGTGATGTATACCTATTTTGGGGGCGTCACAGTTGGTATCAGAGCTTAGGGATATGATCCCTGGCTAGATGTGAGACAAGAACTAGGAGGGGAGAGTCGGGGAATTCCTTCGCTAGTATGACCTGACTAAGTTTATTTGGTATTTATTTGGTCGGTCAGAGTATAGGGATAATATGTGACATGTTAATTAACCCTTGTTTTATGGCAGTATTTGAGAATGACAGCTGCAAATATTAACAATGAAGTGAATCAGACCTTGGAGACACCTTTAATCACCACCAAGGGGAACGTGCAACAGGAAGGAAATATTCCTCCTGGAAACAACACTACCGAACAAATGATGAATGATAGGATGTTTAGGAGCTTTTTGCAGTTTATGAAAAACCAGATGAGGGAGACTCGTGTACAAAATACGGGTGAAAATGATAGCAATGCGCGGCTTGTCACAGCCAAGCAGTTCAAGGAGTTGGGACCACCGGAATTTGCGGGAAAGCCGGATTCGATTAAGGCGGAAACGTGGGTCAAACAAATTACCAAGATATTCGATGTCTTGGGATGCGCGGAGGAACAGAAGGTTCCATTCACCACCTTTATGTTCTGCGGTGAGGCAGACTACTGGTGGGAGTCTGTGAAGCGTACCCAGCCTGTCGCACTCAACATGTCTTGGGACACGTTTTAGAAACTATTCAATAACAAGTACTTTCCTGAAAGTATTCGTCATATGAAGGAGGTAACCACTCTGGTGGTAATCGTGGCCGTGATAATAGAAGGAGCGTGTCGGGAGGAGATTTCAAAAAGAGAAGGTACAACAATGATAACGTGAAGACGTCAGCATAAACATCAACTGTTTCTAGGGGAGGAGAACGAGCACCGGTCGTTTGTTACAAATGCGGGAAAGAGGGACACATCAGCCCAAACTGCCCACAACAATCCAAGGTGTGTTATAACTGTGGAAATGAAGGTAATATAGCTAGAGATTGTCTAGTTGCGAAACTAAGTTCAACGGGGATGGTGACTCCAAAAGCTGTCTCAGATATGTTAAAATCAGCGGTTCTTGGAAGGGTGTTTGTCGTGACTGCCCAAAACACGAGGAACCCGAACGAGGTGATCACGGGTAAGCTAATCATAAACTCTTACGAAGTTTATACCTTATTAGATACCGGTTCTACCCATTCTTTTATCTCTCCTGCTTGTGCTCAATGTTTGAACTTGACTCCGAAGAAATTAGACCTTGACTTATCTGTTGAGACTCCGTTAGGAGAAACTTTCATTACATCTACTATTTATAAATCTTGCTTGATTCAAGTTGGTACCATCACATTACCTGCCGATCTTATTTGGTTGAAAATTCTTGCATTTGATGTGATTTTAGGGATTGATTGGTTAACTACGCATCATGCTAAAATTGATTATTTTCGTAAGGTTGTTAGTTTTCATATTCCTAACCAACCTATTATGCGAATTCAAACAACCAAACTATTAAAGTCAATCACTGTCATATCAAGCCATAAAGTTATTCGTTTATTGAAAAATGGATGTCAAGCTTTCTTAGCCCATGTCACGGACTTGAACAAAAACACGTCAGATTTGAATTATATTTCTGTTGTTAGTGAATTTCCTAACGTATTTCCTGAAGAACTTTTCGGTCTACCCCCAGAACGTGAAGTTGAATTCTTTATTGACCTTGAACCTGGTACAAAGCCCATTTCTAAAACCCCATATCGAATGGCTCCTATTGAACTTCAGGAGTTAAAGGTTCAACTACAGGAGTTGTTGGACATTAGTTTTATTCGTCCTAGTACATCTCATTGGGGTGCTCCTGTGTTATTCGTAAAGAAAAAAGATGGGAGTATGCGACTTTGTATTGACTACCGAGAATTGAACCATGTCACCATCAAGAATAGGTATCCGCTACCTCGCATTGATGACCTGTTTAACCAATTACAAGGAGCACAATTCTTTTCAAAGATTGATCTTCGTTCTGGATATCATCAGCTAAAGATTAAAACTGAGGATATTCCAAAGACTGCCTTCAGAACTCGGTATGGGCATTATGAATTCTTAGTCATGTCTTTTGGATTGACTAATGCTCCTGCTGCTTTCATGGATATGATGAACCGTGTATTCAAGGAATATTTGGATCAGTTCGTTGTTGTCTTTATTGATGACATCCTCATCTATTCCAAAAGCCGTGAAGATCATAAGCACCATTTGAAGCTGGTACTGCAAAGGCTTCGTGATAACAAGCTATATGCCAAGCTAAAGAAATGTGAGTTCTGGCTTGAGGAAGTAGCATTCCTTGGGCATGTGGTGTCAAAACATGAAGTATCTGTTGACCCGGCGAAGATTGAAGCAATACAAAGTTGGGAGCAATCGAAGTCGGTGACCGAGGTACGTAGCTTTCTGGGCTTAGCTGGTTATTATCAGAGATTCGTGGAAGGATTTTCTCAAATCGCTACTCCGTTAACTAAGCTGACTCGTAAAGATACAAAATTCGGTTGGAGCGAGGATTATGAGAAGAGCTTTCAAGAACTCAAGAGGAGACTCATTTTGGCACCTGTTCTGGCAATACCATCTGGTTCGGATGGATTTGTTATATATATCGATGCTTCAGGCAAAGGGTTAAGATGTGTTCTCATGTAACATGGGAAAGTCATAGCCTATGCCTCACGACAACTCAAAGAATATGAGAGGAATTATCCTACTCATGATCTAGAGTTGGCAGCAGTCGTTTTCGCGTTGAAGATCTGGAGACACTACCTGTATGGGGAGAAAGTGGAGATCTATACAGATCATAAAAGCCTCAAATATTTCTTCACCCAAAAGGAACTCAACATGCGGCAACGACGTTGGCTCGAGCTGTTGAAAGATTACGATCATACCATCCAATATCATCCTGGAAAAGCAAACGTGGTAGCTGACACATTGAGTAGAAGATCATATGCGGGTACGAGTGCAATGTTGTTAACACAAAGGCCCATTTTGTATGACTTGCAAAGGATGGAGATAGAGTTAAAGGCTCCAAGTACCCACGTGATGATATCAAACATACGAGTAGAACCGACTTTAATCGATAAAGGCTCCAAGTACCCACGTGATGCGATTTGGGTTATTGTTGATAGATTAACCAAGTCTGCTCATTTCTTGCCGATACGTGAGACTTATTCCCTTGAACGTCTTGCTAGTATGTACATGAATGAGATTGTGAGATTGTATGGCATGCCAGTATCCATAGTTTCGGATCGTGACCCAAGATTCACTTCACGATTTTGGGTTAGCTTGCAGAAAGCTATGAGCAAGGATTTACGATTCAGTTCGGCATACCATCCTCAAACGGACGGACAATCAGAGAGGACTATTCAAACTCTTGAAGATTTATTAAGACTCTGTGTCCTAGATTTTAAAGGGAGTTGGGATAACTACTTACCATTGGTGGAATTCTCCTACAACAACAGTTATCAGGCAAGTATAGGCATGACTCCATTCGAGGCGTTTTATGGAAGAAAATGTCATTCTCCAGTATGCTGGGATGAGGTGGGAGAAGCAACATTATTGGGACCAGAATTGGTACGCATAACTACAGAAAAGATCCAAACGATTCGACAACGTATACAAACGGCACATGATCGACAAAAGAGTTATGCGGATCTTTATCGAAAAGACGTGAAACTTAATATTAGGGATCATGTATTGTTATGTGTTGCACCATGGAAGGGAGTCACAAGATTTGGGAAGAAAGGAAAGCTTAATCCAAGATTTGTTGGTCCATTTGAGATTCTTGACCGAATAGGAAATGTGGTCTATAGACTCGCATTACCTCCAAGCATGTCTCGTGTTCATAATGTTTTTCACATATCTATGCTTCGTAAATATGTGAAAGACCCGAACCACATTATTGAGTTAGAACTAGATGAGATAGCCGAAGATTTAATGTACGAGGAGGTACCTGTTAAGATCTTGGATAGGAAAGAGCATGTCCTACGCACCAAGGTTATACCACAAGTTAAGGTGTTATGGAGAAACCATGCTATTGAAGAAATGACCTGGGAGTTGGAATCAGAAATGAAAGTGAGATATCCTCACCTTTTCGAAACACCAAGTACGTACGTCAATTTTGAGGATGAAATTTCATAAGTAGGGGAGGTTGTAAGACCCCAACTTGTTATAATTAAAATCGAATTTCCTCTATTTATTATTGTGAATAATAAGGTGTTAATTTGATATAATGCTTTAGTTATGGGTGAAATGTGAAAATTTTACAAAATAAGCAAGTGGTTATAAAATATTCATTGTGTCGGGGAATATTCGTTTGGTCGTGGAATATTCTTTCTGTCGGGGAATATTCGTATGCGGCCAGAACCATTTAGGGCCCTCATAACAAAATAAGCGCTTGATGAAGAAAACGACAAAGTTTGAGTTTTATAAATAACGACGTAATTGTTACCGTTAACATTGTTGGAATACTTGGTGGTTAAAATACAGTAATACGTGTGTTTGCACAGTAGCACACGATATTGCACAGTATTGTTGAATTATTGATTCTTACGTAAGAAGGCACTACTCAATAATTATTACGATAATTATTTATTCAATATTTTATTTTATTGATTCAATAATTGTTTGCGTTGATATTTTATATTATTATTGTTGTTTCAATAATTGTCACCGCACAAAGATTTCTCATTATCAGATCAATAATTCATATTATTTGAATAATATTATTAGATAGCATTATTTGCAATGTTTAGAAAGTTCTGTCAAGGAGATGTTTGGTCACCTAATTGCGCGCCAGTAAGGAGAAATTCTTATCAGAAAGCCCCCTCTTTCCTGGGAACGACCTGGTTGTCATAATTGTGATTCTGTAATATTATTTGTGAATAATTAATTATTTATTTATATGATAATGAAATATTTATTTGATGTGGATATAAATGATGGATTTATTTATTTTATGTGGTTATAAATAAAGGAATTAATCCTGATGTGTTTTATCAGTATTTTGTCGGAATGGAGGTATTAAAAATCATCCGTTTGTGGATTTCATATATTTTCTGTTTGTAATTTGGAAAAACTCAAAGCTACAAAGTTGTAGAGAATTCGATTTCGTGTGGAATGGACATAAATTTCGTATTTTTCTGATAAGCGGGCTATTTTCTATGAATTATTGAAGTTTCGAAAAATAAAATAATTTTTATTAAATTATGGGTGGGACCCACTTTTGGTTGGTATCGAATACATGTGGGCTGCTATTTTTCTTCAAAGATGGCTGACTTTGAATGAGGTGTGCGTAGAATGGAAGAAAAATAATAATATTATTTTAGTCTCCTATGACATTCTAGCATTTTCCTATAAATAGACGCTTAGGTTAGAATTGAAAATCACACCAGAAACAAGTTTTCTTTCTCTCTAGATTATCGAGCGTATTTTTGTGAGTATTTTGATACTTTGAGAGTTACTATTCAGTGCAAATTTTTGTCAGCACTATATCCGAAATTCAGTTAGAAGTACGATTATTTTGAGGTAATGGATGTTATTTTCTTTCTAAATGATGTTATTCTTTCAATATCATTATACCACAATATTGGTATGGATTTTATTGTGGAATTTCTACCTTTTTTGTGTCGGGGTTACTATTCATGTATACGACACTATTCACGGATACGACACTATTCACCGAAAAATGAAATTTTCTTCTTTTTGTCCAAGGTGTCTATTATGGTTACTATCTTTGATTGTATCTATGTTTTGATCTTTATTTTTGAATTTTGCTTCAAAATTAGTTATTATGGAGTATTATTGAACTTGGATAAACTGTAATACGAATCCCTAATATTTGTTCTTTTATCTCACTAGATTCGTTTTCTTTAAGATATTTTTCATCATCCTCAGTCCTAAATGATGATATAACTGAATATCTTTGGCCTGTAGTGCAAAGATGAATGATTAACTAATGAATATCTTTGGCTCATAGTGCAAAGATGAACAGGTGTTGAGATGAACATGACCAACTGGTGATACAAATGAATATCTTTGGCTTGTAGTACAAAGATGAATATTTGATTCAAGATGTATATTGATTGATGTTACAGGGATAAAATATTGATGATGAACTTTTAAATCTTAGAAGATAGTAGAATTCTTTCTCTACTTGACTCTTCTAATGTATTGATGTTTCCGCTGCAGTTGTTGATCTAAAACTTGTTGTCTATTATATTTTATCAGATTTTTCCCTGTTGAAGAGTAATGATAAATTGTTGTATATTATCTTAGTCATAATATTCTTTCTTTGGGCTAGTTGAGCTCACCCTTTTCCTTTTGTTCCATTTTTCTTCTCGTGAAGTGAGAAACATATTAGAACTAAATAGGGGTATGGAATGATGGTTCAGGATAGTTTTATTAGTAGTCCTCACTATTTTGTAAAATAGTGTATCAATAATTGTAATGAGGACTCCTTTTAAGTTTGTATACTCTCTATTAGACAATAGTTGTATTCAAACTCACAGTATATGTGTTGTCGTATTTTGCACGACAATTGTATTACTAAAGTTGTATTTGTTTCTATACCATGTATTTGGCGACTCAGAATGGGTGATGTATACCTATTTTGGGGGCGTCACAATTTCAACGCTAAGCGTAAATCCCTAAAAATAGGGTTGTTTATCTCAGTATTTAGAGTACAAGTCCGCACTAAAGAAAGTTTGGTTTGGATAAGCTTTCAAGGGTAATTTGAAGTTTAACGATCATCAACTAGGGAACTAGTTGAATCAACAATGCTTGATAAAACAATAGCTGTTTAATAACAACATAACTTAGAACATTTGAGAATCATAGGTGAACTGACTATATTCTAGACTCATGCTTGAAATAACTAGAGAGCATAAGTATTGATCAAAATAAAGAAATGGTAAACCTTGGCTTGAACAATAATAAGCTAGGTCTATAATCTTGTCAAATTAGAATTTTAGTTACCGAACATGCATTAGTTGATAGCAAGCTGGAAACAATGCTTACTCCACATGTAATAAAATATACAAAGTGATTGAACCATTCAACACAAGGAATTAAGGTTCAAGAACATTTATTGTAAAAGAATAAACTAAAGAAACTTGTTTAACAATAAACAAGTTAGAGTAAGTCAACAATGATTAGAATTCCAATAATTTAGAATTAAAACATGCTCAATGTAATAGATGAGATTTTGGAACTTGCATCATCATAAATAACTAGATACAAAAAACTTGCTCAATGTAAAAGATAGGTTTAGAAACTTTCTCAATCAAAAGAATGAAGTTACACAATATAATAATAGAACCAACTCAACAAAAGTGTAGAGTTAGAAAACTTGCCTCGAGCGTAAGCTAAAATATTAAAACTCACATCCACCTATACACAGTATTAAAACCACAACATCTATTAGACATACTAATATTCACTTTTCAATATAAAATGCATTACAAGCTAAACTTGTTATTTTCGCATAAGTCTTATGCTACCATTTACATTTCAGAATTTCCAAGTGTTAACATCACAACACTTAACTAACCTTCATTGTATAAGCTAAGTTATAACATAATGCATTCGTAACCTACTAATCACTTTTATAACTTTGAATTCCTAATGCATATAACACAACTCTGTTTTATCCTTGTTGTTACATGTTGGACACATTAACCTATCATTAAGCTAAGTTAAATTGAGCATGAAAAGTCCGTGTAATTAACGACTTCACTCTCAATAGAAGGAGTCTTTGGCAGCGGCGCGCCAATTTTATCTTGGTGGCGGCCTAAACACTGCTACTTAAAACAAAAGCAAACGCTTGCAGCTTCGCCATGCAATTCGATTGCGAGAACATGGTTACGACAGTTTTCTTAAGCCAACTAACACGAATTTCACCCACCAAATAGTGATAATTACATGTACAAATGGTATATAACTATCACAAACATGTTTCCTCACATATATATCAATATAGAACAATTTAACAACAACTTAGGCTAGTTTAATTTCTAAAATTCCATGTTTTTCATATAAAACCTAATTTTTGATATTCATCCCAAAAATCATCACTGTGAATTCAATACTTGGCCAAATCACTCCATTAAATTTACGTTATGCTCGTTTCTTACTAAACTAACATATACAAGACTCAATTTACAGTTTAACATACGAATTGACCATCAAAATTGGTACTTATATAAGCCACATAGAAAACATATATACTGTCAAAATTTACTACTGTTAGAACAAAAATTAGCATGCAATCTCTTGTGTAAACATAACTCTAGCATCATAAGCATGTATCATCACAATTACCCACCATAACTTAGTTACATAAAAACAATTCGGAAGAAATAGGATTCACAGAGCATAACAAAACTTTGCCGTGATACTCATAAACATATATAATATCAAAGTTATGAATATACCTTCAATACTAAGATAATCGTTGCTAATCACTGGAATTGTTGTGAAGATTCACAGGTTTCCTCTCAATTCTCTCAAGCTCTCTTTCAATCTCTCTCTGAATTCTCTTATCTCTTCTCAGTAGACTAAACCATAGGCTAACTTAAGCGTAAAACCAAAAACTGAAAACCTTAATACGCCTAATAACTAACATTAGTTACTAAAAGAAACGTATATAATATAAATTTATTATGTTTATTATTTTATTTATATTTTATTTATTCTATTAATTTATATAAATTTAAAATTAAAAGAATTTCAAAAGCCATAGGGCCTTGTTTGGCAAAAACCATTTAAAATTAAACACTTAATCTCCTTGAACCTTGTTTGGATAAAACTAAATTAAACTACTTTAATTTATTTTTATAACTCCTTATAATATAGTTATTTGTCACACTTTATTTAATCAAGCCTTCGTATTTAATTTAATTAATTCAAATAACAATTAATTAAATAAATCATCATTTAATCACAGAACTTAATACAAATAATTCACCATCAAATTGAAATGTAAATATAATAATAATTTCCTTAACTCATTAATTATTTATTTAACAAATAATTAACCAAATAAAATCAAATCAATTAAACAAATATTTATTCAACGATAAACACATCCATTAAATATTTATATAATTAAATAAATATTTAATAATACAATTAAAATTCTGGAATGTTACATCATTCCCTCTTTAAAAGGATTCTGTCCTCAGAATCATAATTCAAATAATCAAATCGTCACATTCTTCCCTACTTACAAAGATTCTGTCCTCAAAATCGAAGACATAGATTAAACAAATACCTCAGGGTAATTCTTCATCATTTCAGCTTCGAGTTCCCACGTTGCCTCTTTGACATTGTGGTTTGTCCATATCACCTTCACAGAAGGTATCACTTTATTTCTGAGCACTTGTTCTTTCCCGTCGACTATCTGGATAGGAATCTCTTCATAAGACAAATCTTTATCGAATTGCAATGGTTCGTACTCGATCACGTGCTTGTAATCGGATTTATACGGTCGTAACACCGAAAGGTGAAAAACATTATGAATGTTTTCCAACTTTGGAGGTAGAGCTACCTCATAAGTCACTTCCCCTACTCTTCGTAGTATCTCAAAAGGTCCAATAAATCTTGGGCTGAGCTTTCCTTTCTTGCCAATACAAATTTTCCCCTTCTAAGGAGAAACTTTTAGGAAAACAAAAGTTCCTACTTCAAATTCGCGATTCTGCCTTTGTTGATCAGCATACTTTTTCTGTTTGTCTTGGGCTGCTACCAATCTTGTCCTGATGAGTTTTACAACCTCAGCAGTTTGTTGTACCAGTTCTGGTCATAACAGTTGGCGTTCTCCGACTTCATCCCAGCACAGTGGAGTTCTGCACTTTCTGCCGTATAATACCTCGTAAGGCGACATGCCGATGCTCGCGTGGTAACTGTTGTTGTAGGCGAATTCCACCAACGGTAAATTTCTTTCTAGCTCCCTTTGAAATCCATGATGCATGCTCTCAGCATATCTTCCAACGTTTGGATTGTTCGTTCACTTTGCCCGTCGGTTTGCGGATAGTATTTTGTACTCATTCGCAATTGTGTTCCCATACATTCTTGTAGTCTCTTCTAGAAGTTTGACGTAAATTGCGGATCTCTATCTGATACAATTGACACTGGCACTCCATGCCTTGAAATGATCTCTTTAACGTACAACCTTGCTAACTGATCAAGATTGAACCTAATTTTTATAAGTGCGCTGATTTTGTCAATCTGTCCACTATCACCCAAATCGCGTCGCATCTTCTCTGAGTAGTTAGAAGGCCCACCACAAAATCCATTGTGATGTGTTCCCACTTCTATTCCGGTATTTCTAATGGTTGAAGTAATCCGCTTGGTCTTTGATGCTCGGCCTTGACTCTCTGACATATCAAGCATTTTTCCACACATTCGACAACGTCTTTTTTCATATTTGGCCACCAAAAAATGTCGCCGCAAATCTTGATACATTTTCGTACTTCCTGGATGAATCGAATATCTTGTGTTGTGTGCTTTGGTCAAGATTTTGTCTTTAAGCTCTGGTACTGCTGGAACCCAAATTCTTTCCTCGAATCTCATTAACCCTTCAGTATCAATCTTGTATTTTGCATCACTTCCCTCGACCACTTTCTCTTTGATCGTTTCACATTCTTTATCTTGTAGTTGAGCACTCTTCACTTTGTCCACCAAAGTTGGCTATCTGGAATAGTCGTTCATCGGATTCCTTTGGAAATTTGATTTCCAACTCTAGCTTTGTCATTGCTGAAATAAGCTCTTCATGAGTGGTTATCAGCATCAACTTCTCCCAAGCTTTCTTGCTCAAAGCATCTGCAACCACATTCGCTTTTCCCGGGTGATAAAAGATCTCAAAATCGTAATCTTTTATCAATTCCATCCATCTTCTTTGACGCATATTCAGGTCCTTCTGTGTGAAAATATACTTCAGACTTTTATGGTCTATATAGATCTCACATTTTTCTCCATAGAGATAGTGTCTCCATATCTTCAAAGCAAATACAATTGCAGCCAATTCCAAATCATGAGTCGGATAACCTTTCTCATAATCATTCAGTTGTCTTGATGCATATGCAATTACTTTGCCATTTTGCATAAGAACACAACCCAACCCTTTATGTGAGGCATCACTAAACACCAAAAAGTTTCATGTACTATCTGATAATGACAACACAGGTGCCACACTTAGCTTCTTCTTCAAATCTTGAAAACTCTCTTCACACTTCTCCGTCCAAACAAATTTTACCGCTTTCCTTGTCAAATTTGTTAAGCGAGTTATATCTTAGAAAAATCTTGAATAAATCTTCTATAATAATCGGCCGGTCCCAAAAACTCCTTACCTCAAGCGGTGTTCTTGGTTGTTCCAAATTGATTACTGACTTCCACTTTTGATGGATCCAATGAAATCCCATCCTTGTCGATCACGTGCCCAAGAAATTGTACGATCTAGCAAAAATTAGCACTTAGAGAATTTCGCGTACAACTTTTCCTTTCTTAGTGTTTCCAATGTCAAACGTAAGTGTTCCACGTGTTCTTCTTGAGTTTTGGAATACACCAGAATGTCGTCGATGAATACCACTACAAACTTGTCTAAGAATGGTTTAAACACCTTATTCATCAAATCCATGAATGCAGCAGGTGAATTGGTTAAACCAAAAGACATCACCAAAAACTTGTAATGTCCATACCGAGTTCTGAATGCCGTTCTAGGTATATCCTCCGTCCTTACCTTCAATTGGTGATACCCACTTTTCAAATCTATTTTTGAGAAGTATTTAGCACCCTTCAACTGATCAAACAAGTCATCTATTCTTGGTAATGGATATTTATTTTTAATAGTGACTTTGTTCAATTCTCTATAATCAATGCAAAGACTCATTGACCCATCCTTCTTCTTCACGAATAACACCGGCGCTCCCCACGGTGATACGCTTGGTTGAATATACTTCTTGTCTAACAACTCTTGAAATTGCACCATCAGTTCCTTCATTTCTACCAAAGCCATTCTGTACGGGGCCTTCGATATCGGTGCTATTCCCGGTGCCAAGTCGATCACGAACTCAATTTCTTTGTCAGGCGGAAGTCCTGGCAAATCCTCTTGAAACACATCCTCAAATTCCCTCACCACTGGTATCTCTTCCAGTTTCACATTCTTCTTCTGAGTATCGACTATGTAAGCTAAATAGCCCACACAACCTTGACTCAACAATTTTTTGGCCTGCATAATCGTCAGAAATTTCATTTGTCTAGGCGACTTGTTACCATAGAATACTACCTTTGACGGGGTTATAAGGTTTACACACTTCTTTTGGCAATCAATTACTGCTCCATATTTGAATAGTCAATCCATTCCCAAAATAACATCAAACTCTCCAAGTCTAATCAGAATCAAATCTACCATCAAGATATTCTCCGTAATGTTCACCCTACAGTTCTTATATACGGATCTAACAGGTATTACTTCCTTATTCGCAATTTCTATGTTCAAAGGAAAATTCAGTTCTTCACTAGGCAATCCTAATCTCTTAGCAAATTCATCAGATATAAATGAGCAAATAGCACCCGAAGCAAATAATACATAAGCATTTATATCATTTATTAGGATAATACCTGACACCACATCCTTTGATTGCACAACATCTTGCACAGTCATGTTGAAGGTTCTGGCTGTGGGTTTGTTTGATGTTGTAGGTCCAACAATGGCCCATGTACCTCCACTGTTACCTCTATTGCTTCTGGTTGTCTCTCCAGCCTTTTTCTTAGGGCATTCACTGTAATAACCGTGAATCTTAAGTCACCATGTATGTATGTACATTTTTTTTAAACTTTGTATTATATATGGATACATACATTTATGGATTTCATTAAAAATGAAAGCCTTGTGACCTAATTATACATTAGGTAAGGATATTAAATAACCTAAAGGTTATGGTAACACGAAAAAGTTAGTATTTTATACGTATACTAACTTAAGTGGGTAAACTTAGTATTTCAATTGACTAATAATTTTAAACCTAATTCTTGTAAATCTAATTAGGTTATGAGATAAAATCATATGTATAAGTAATTAAACTTCATATGATTGGAGATGAAAGCCCTAAATTATCAAATTGGGTAACATTATTAAAATTGTTGGACTATGTTTTTATCTAGCCCAAATCAATTAAAAGAGAAGCCCAAGGAAAATAAATTGTAATCCAATACTTAGCCCACTTGATTGGGGGTATTCTAGACATTTGATTAATCAAAATTGGGCATTTAAAATAAAAGCTAAATGGTGGATATTATGAGGATCCTAAGTGGAATAATTAATCTAGCTTGTCCATTAGTAGACATGAATAAACATAAGGACAATGTGGTAAGGCTCCCATTGGTTGCCACTCCATTATACACATTTAATCATGTTTAACCTAAGGTAAGTAATAATACAAAGTTTTTACCTAATGGGCAACAAAATAATTGTGGGAGAATTATTAATGAATTGGCCATTTCATTTTGTAAACACAATTCATTCTTCCAACATCTCATTTTCTCTCCATCTTCTTCATCTTCTTCTTCTACCTCTTGCTCCCAAGCTAGCCAACTTCAAAGAGAGAAAAGAAAGAGAGAATTTCAGCCATAGGAAGAAGAATTATAGGAGTTCTAGTGGTTTATGCCCCTAAGTTTATTAGTTACTTTGGAAAATCAAGGAAGGTAGCCACTAAGTCAAGGTATAATGTACCTTCATCTTCTTCTCTTACCTTGTTTTGATAGCTTGAGTTTTGATGGGGTTATGTACAACTACTCAAGATACACTAGTTATACATACCATCATGCATGGAACTAAGTATCTTGAGTGTTAGATCAAAGACTTAGAGGAAGAAAATGAGCATATGTTCTCCAAGGGTGAAAACTCTTGTTTTCTTCCACTAAATCTTGTGTAACTCAAGTTCTACAACTTGGAATTATGATCCGTCGAAGGGGGGGTGCTAGATACATGAGTTATCTAGTAAACCCAAGTGGTAGATCACAAATCTAGCATGTTTTGAAACCTTTGAGATTTTTTTTACAAAAACAGTCCACTTTATATGCTAAAGACTTGAAATCCAAAATCAGCTACTGACTTGTTTTTCATGAGGCTGTTTCGGCTAGTTCCTTGTATTGTAAAAATCTGGAAAAATATTACAGAGGTACCTTATGAAGTTATCTACGCGTAGGAAAAAGAACGGACACGTTTCGAGTTATATATTGTACGTAATGACTATTTCCGTAAAGGACTCCATAAATATTATCCTACAAATATCTCACTGTGTATACACTGGAAAATTCCAAAATTTTTACAGTAGCTTCATATACGTTAAGAGAGCATACCCTGAAAATTTCAGATGTTTCTGAGCAAAACTCAATTGTTTAAAAATAGAGCAAGATCTAAGTGTTTTGAGCACTTTAAAAATAGTAAATCATTTTCTAAAATTCTAGAAAAATTAGAGGATCATTGTTGGTTCATATTCTGTTAAAATCCAGAAGCTGAGAATTTTTGGAATCAGTTTGCTATTTTTCCTAAAAATGATTAGGTTGTAAATAAAAGGAAATAAATAGTTAAATGATGTCTTTAATGAGAAAAATATGATTTTTATGCTTGAATGCTCATAATATATTATATCATGACTATCTTAGGGCATTTTGGTAATTTATAATAATAAATATTACTTATGACCTTTTATAGATATTAAATAAGAGGTTATTAAAGGATGAACAATTAGAATAAATTGTTTATTAATTTAATAAATCATTGGAATATTATTATAATACTAATAATATTATAATATGATGTTGTTATGTAAATAAAAATATTAGATTAGAGTATTATTATTAAATAATAATATTCGAGATTAAATAAAATATTATTAAATGATTAATAATATTAGTAAGTGAATAAAATATTATTAAATGATTAATAATATTAGTAAGTGAATAAAATATTATTAAATGATTAATAATATTAGTAAAGGGATAAAATATTATTAAATGATTAATAATATTAGTAAGTGAATAAAATGTTGGTAAATGATTTAAAGTATTATTAGTGAACCAATAATATTAGAAGGTGAATTAATATTATCTAAGTTAATAATATTATGTGAATTAAAGGTAGTCGTTAATTAATAATAACACTATCTAGGCATGATAATGTTTATAAGAACTTATTGTAATGTATGATATCTATGTGATTACATAATGCGATGTTATGCATTGACTAATTGAAAGACTAATTATAGGTCTCTCAAAGAAAGATAATTTAACTACATAGTGGATAAAATTTATTTCGTAGAAATGTAACTCTACGATCGAGGCAAGTTTCCTAACTCAACTTGAGTTATTATTTTCAAAGCATATTAGTGAATAATTATTGATGATTATTCACGTCTTTATTGATTATTGAAATTCGCACTTTGTGCAATTGAATTCCGTTCTACTGCCATTGAACTGTGAATTAAATTAAAGTTCTTCAATTATGAACTGTTTATGGGATAGATCTATGCTAATTGTATCAGCTAGATCAAGCATGTCTAAATTTGTTAAATCAAATGGATTTTAAATAACTGTTCTTATTAATTGATATGGTAAGAACTCTTGACTGAGAAATGAACAAATTTGATTAAGGCATGATATCAATGCTCGGATTATTAAGTGTTTATGCATAAATCACGGGGTATGAAAAGTCGATCCCTTGAATACCAAAACTTTTTAAAAGGTCCGCTTTAAATCATCGAGCACCTTGGCAAATGTTCATAGTTATTCAAAACCACTCGATTCATGTTATTCAATTATCGAATATTCAATTGTTGATTACTAATTCATGTTCCTTCACAATCTTATATTATTGTTGAACATTGAAGGCAATATTTCTTTCTAAGTCATGATATATCTCCTTTGTCTTTATAAACTTGTGAAGCAAATTAGTTGCTTACTCTTGCTATATCATGACCTCTATTTTCGCTTAAGCGAAGGATCTAATGCGAAGGACAAGGGTAAGGGCAAGATCCGGGGAGTAATTTTAGAATGAATGTTAAATTAGTTATTATCTAATGGAATTTCTTGAGTAAACTATTTGTATTATAAATGGTGCATTTAAAGTTAAGGTTAGAGACCTTGGGACCATATTTTGAGACTTTTGTATAATGAACAATGTATGTTTATTATTTGAAATAGTTATAGAATGCTTATGATGATGATAGGATCGTGAGCCTTTGAATCTGAGGTTAGAGAACACGGATTTGGGGCGCCACATGTTGGTATCAAAGTCAGGTTATAAACTTTAGGAATGCGAAACCTAGGTTATAACCTTAGTAGAAAACTCTTATGGAGTATGTTAGGAGATGGATTATGGAAATTCATCAAGTTTGTGTTGTACTTAATAAAATAAAATTTCATTTCATCAATGAATATATTTTATTGTGGTAATGTGACGTTGACTTTATGGTGTTTGTAGGATGTCCGGACGAGCGCCAAGGTAGTTACTCAATTGAAGAGAACCCATTGAGCATGAGGCCACCCAAGATGTCCCTCATGGTCCTCTGGTAGGGGACTTGTTGAGGAGAATCACCCATTAGAAGGCGAGTGGAGGAATTAGAAGTAGAAAACCACACCTCCCAATTTCTTTCAAGAACAATACAAGGATGAGGCTCATCAAGCCCGGATGGAGAAAGTCGAGCGTAAGGAAAAATTTGATGAGTCCCATTGCAAGTGGAGATACCGAGGGTACAACTAGAGAATGAAAAGGAAAAGTTTGGAGAGAGTCGAGCATGAAGCATCTGGAGATGCAAATTGAGTTTGATGAGAAATTGCCGATAAGATGCGGGGTGGAAGAGGCATTCCATGAGTCGGATGAGCTTGGTGGGCCAATTAAAGATCGAATCTGCAGTAGTAAAGGTCGAGTAGAAACTTTAGGATCGCCCTTGATTCAACAGATATGAGGGCCCGGTAGCGGAGAGGGCTAGGAGGGTCCACTCGAGATAGGAGAGTCTAGTCGATCCGTTCGACGAGAGTCCCTGCGATGAGTTGCTTCCTAGGAGCACTGTCGGTGACTGGCGAGGCCACCAAAGGTGATGATGTGATGGCCCGATTGTAAATAGATGCATTAGTACCTTTCTTGTTGTGTAATAAGGTTTTATGTTGATGTAAACCTCAAAGCAGTGTGAGGTAGTAAATGGTTATGTACTTTCCCTAATTGTGTTTGTAGGGAGGTATCATTATGAGTTAATCCCATCTTTTGTGTTAAAATGGGATAGTAGCATTTATAAAATATACCTGTATTAGTCGTGTAAGTCACTGAAGATTGGTGTATGAATATAAATGCGTAATTATTATGATATGTGTTAGAAAATTTTAAATAGTAAATTTTCTATTTAATGTTATGTGAATTCATGAGATCCGATGATTTGGAAAATGTTCTTTAAAACAAACTTAACCCACTAAGCGGGGAGAAAGACTTCCAAATCTCTAGTAACTTAAAACTCTCACATAATGATCATCCGATTGTTTAAATAAATAGTGTATTACATACTAAGTAATCATATGATAATAAATCCGAGTAACGTGTTAGAATTTTGTTTCACTAGATAATGGCGCCTTGACGTGGACTCGTGAACCAAGATATTGAAGAGTCGAGTTAATAATGCAAATGGGATCTCAACAAAACCCAATGCAAGATTTTATTAACATGATGGTTGAAGCCATGAGGAATCAAGCTCAACTGCAGAAATCGAGTGAGCACCCAAATAGTAAACTTTAAGGACTTCAAGGCGTGAGGGACCGCCAGAGTTCGGAGGAACAACAACTGATAGAAGCCCAAATGTGGGTGAAGGAGATTGAGAAGGCCTTCGTTATTGCTAGAGTAGCGGCGGAAGAATGTAAGATAATTTTGCTACCTACTTAATGAAGGGGGAGGCTAGCTATTGGTGGGATGCCAACCAGAACAAAGCCGGAACTGGAATCGTGACTTGGGAAGCATTCAAGAAGTTGTTCTTCGAGAACTACTTCCCTGAGAGTGTTCAAGCAAGAATGGAGATCAAGTTCTTGGAACTGAAATAGGAGAATATGTCAAGACGTAGTATCTTTGCGAAATTCAATGAATTGGCGAGATTCGCTCCACATCAGGTGGACACAGAGGCGAGGAAAGCGAGAAAGTTTGAAAATGGACTAAAGCCGTGGATTTATAGTAAGGTAGCGGTTTTACAAATCGCATCATTCTCAACTCTGTTGGAAAAAGCTCTTATAGTAGAAGGAGGAAGCGAAGCGGTCTCAAGATACAATCGGGAGAAGAATAAGAAGAAATCAGAAGGTGGGAATCAAAATGTCGTGATTAAGCGGTAGTAATAATAAGAAGCGGAAATGGAGCGGTGGGGGTAGTAATCGGAGATGCGGCAGGAAGCGTCTGCAACAAAAGAAGTCGATTATGTGGAGCTGTGGAAAGGGTCACTCGAAGTCTTGGAAAGGAAAAATGATATGTTATACATGTGGGCAAGAAGGGCATACCTCACCCAATTGTACTAAGGTGAAGAAAGGAGGTTGCTTTAATTGTGGTGAAGTGGGACATCGGATCAAGGATTGCCCGAAGAAGAAAAGCATGGATGGCGGAAATGGCAGCAGGGGCAATAACACAAAGACAACCAGTGGAGGACCAAATTGACCAAACAAGCCAACAAAGACGGACATTCAATATGACGGTCACAAGATCTTTGTGGCATCCAGGGAGGTGGTGTCAGGTATAATTCCGATCAATGATATAAATGCCTATGTGTTATTCGATTCGGGAGCTTCATGTTCTTTTGTATCTGATGAATTTGCTCAAAGATTAAGTTTACCTCATGAACTATTAGAACACCCAATGAATGTAGAAGTAGCAAACAAAGAAATTATCCCTGTAGACTACATCTATAGGAACTGTTGTGCTAATGTAAGAGGTTTTAAGCTTAACGTGGATTTGATCTGGATTAAGTCTTGGAGAGTTTGATGTAATCCTTAGGATGGATTGGTTATCAAGTCATGGAGCGGTCATTGATTTGTAAGAAAAGTCGTACACCTAAAAGACTCCAATAAGTCAAAGGTGGTATTTTATGGCGAAGAATCGCCAAGACAATCTTGTTGTCTAACGATGATGCAAGCAAGGAAGTTGCTTAGGAAGGGTTGTATAGGTTATTTGGCTCACGTTGTGGATACCCAGAATCGAGGTGGTGAACCGGGTCAAATACCTATTGTAAGGAATTCGTTGACGTTTTCCCGGATGAAATTCCGGATTGCCACGGATAGAGAGATAGAGTTTGTTATCGATTTGGCACCAGGGACATCACCGGTATCCAAAGCGCCGTATCGCATGGCTCCTGTAGAAATGAAGGAACTGATGGTTCAACTACAAGAGTTGTTAGATAAGGGATACATTCGACCAAACGTATCACCATAGGGAGCACCAGTCTTATTCGTAAAGAAGAAGGATGGGTCATGAAGACTTTGTATCGACTACCGAGAGTTAAACAAGGTCACCATTAAGAATAAATACCCATTGCCGGGATCGACGATTTGTTTGATCAACAAAGGGGCAAAATACTTTTCAAAAATTGACTTGAGGATCAAGTTATCACCAACTGAAGGTGAGACATGAGGATGTTCCAAAGACGGCATTCGTAACTTCGGTATGGACACTTTGAGTTTACGGTAATGTCTTTTGGGTTAACTAATGCACCAAAGACATTCATGGATTTGATGAGCAGTGTTTAAGCGATGATTTGGATAAGTTTGTTGTCGTGTTCATCGACGACATTACGGTATATTCCCAGAGACGAGAGGAAGATCACGCTTTGAACATCTAAGGAAAGTGTTGGAGACGTTAAGGAGGGAGAAGTTGTATGCAAAGTTCTCCAAGTGTGAATTTTGGTTGCGGAGAGTGCTATTTTTGGGTCACGTTATCGACAAAGATGGTGTTTCGGTAGATCCAAGAAAAGTAGAAGCGGTTATCAATCGGGAACAACCAAAAAGAACCGCGAAATTAGGAGTTTCTTGGGATTAGCGAGGATACTATCGAAGATTCATCCAAGATTTTTCAAAGGTAGCATCGCCATTGACCAACCTTACTAGAAAGGCGGTGAAGTTCGTTTGACGGAAAAATGTGAACGAGTTTCATGGAATTGAAGAAGAGGCTCAATCAAGCACCTGTGTTGGCTTTACCGAACAACACGGGAGGATTTGTAGTGTATAGTGATGCGTCACACAAGGGTCTTGGCTGTGTACTGATGCAGCATGGTAAGGTCATTGCGTACGCTTCACGTCAGCTAAAGGACTATGAGAAGGGTAATTCGACTCATGACCTGGAGTTAGCAGCAGTAGTTTTTGCCTTGAAAATTTGGAGGCACTATTTGTATGGAGAGAAGTGTGAGATATATACGGATCATAAGAGTCTAAAGTATATCTTCACCCGTAAGGAGCTAAATATGAGGCGTGTACCGATGGCTAGAATTGATCAAGGATTATGATTGTGAGATTACTGTACCATCCGAGCAAAACAAATGTAGTGGCTAATGCCCTGAGCAGAAAAGGCAGAGAGAAGTTATTGAAGTTAACCATTCAAGAGGAATTGGTGAAGGATTTCGAACGACTTGACTTAGAGGTTAAGTATATCAACGAGTATTGCTTTCTCCATCACTTCAGCGAAAGTCTTCAACTAGAATAGGGAAACCCTACTATACAACTAGGGCTTCAGTCCCTGTTCAAATCTCTTCGCCTTGCGCTCGTCCGTACTGACTTGATACGGCATAAACCTTGCCAACTCGTTGAATTTAGCGGCATATTCAGATACCGTCATCGTTCCCTATTTTAGTTCCAAAAACTGCATTTCTAGGTGACTCTTCGAACTCTTTGGGAAATAGGTCTCGAAGAATATTTCCTTAAACCTATCCCAGGTCATTACCCCTGGCCCTTCACGAGTTTTATTGGCCTGCCACCAATAACTAGCTTCTGCTTTCAACATGAATATTGCGAAAGCAGTCTTCTGATCTTCCCCTACCCTAGCGACATCGAACTCCTTTTCTATCTCCAAAATCCAGGTTTGTGCTTCGACTGGATTCATGGACCCACGGAATTCAGGTGGTCCAACTACCTTGAAAACCTTAAACGTTGTTCCTTGGTTCTGTAGTTGATTCCACAACGCTCTTGTCAGTAGCGTCACTAGCTGTTGAACAGGGTTAACATTAACATTGTCGTTATTGGTTGTGATAACCCGGGATTTTGAATAATCCAAAATTTACGAATAATTTTATTTTTTTTATTAATATTAATATTAATTATCAATTTTGTGACAAGTATCTGTGATACGAGTCTCGAGAAAGTCAATTTGTGTATTGACTAATAAATTTAGAGCAGAGTTGTGCTTAATCGCTTTAGAAACCCTAACCCTAATTTCTGGATAGGGATTCAGAAGAAAATATAATTAAAATAATTATATTGATAAGAATGTGTTTGTACCGTATGTTGATAATGATTGATTGGATAAGGTTTAAAATTAATAAACTCTAATAAAATATTAGAAACCCTAATCTCAGGATTAGAAATCCTAACGCGTAGTTAGAAATCCTAATCGA
Source organism: Panax ginseng (assembly GCA_020205605.1). Lineage (NCBI taxonomy): Eukaryota > Viridiplantae > Streptophyta > Magnoliopsida > Apiales > Araliaceae > Panax > Panax ginseng. The sequence goes on from CM035127.1 coordinate 67,944,945, forward strand.
AAGCTGGGATTCCTAAACCCTAATTAGGAAACCCTAATCCTAATCGGCAAGCCAAAGTGTTTATTAAACTTAAATATAATTAGAAAACCCTAATTATATTTTAGTATCTTAATTTTCTATTTTACAAACCCTAATTGTAATTTAGAAATTTTTATTTTCTAAGTTAAACCCTAATTTAGAAAATCCTAGAAAACTAATATTTTAGAACCTAAGTGCTAAAAACCTTAGGGTTAGACCTTAAGGGTTTGGAGAATGACTAGTTTGCCATTAAAAATATATGGAGAATGACCAAAATGCCCTTTTGTATATTTTAGTAAGCTAACTTGTAAAAATTGCAAAACCTTTAGTTGGTGAACTACTAACTTGACTTTGTGGTACAAAATCACCAGCCAAATTCATTCATAACTTCAGATCTAACAACTCTTGTCATTATATAAGAGAATTGGAGAGAGAAAATTCACAAAACTTAGTCAATTCCAACCTAGCTCTCACCAAACCCATTTTTTCTCTCAACCTCCGAAATTATCAAGTTCCTCAGTCACATAAACAATCCCTAGCAACCATAATATCAGATTGAAAAGCAAGAATCAAAGCCTTGCATTAGAAAGGTATAAACCCTAAGTCCCTACTTGATCTTGTATGCTTGATCAAAAGTTATGTTTATGTGTTTGGATCTTTGCTAGATAAAGTTTTTCAGTGATCTATTTTGATCCATGATGGATCCATAGCATCAAAATGGGTAAAAAGTGATTTTTCCAAAATCTGTTCTTGAGCTCTAAAGTTGTCTGACAAGCAAATGTCAGTTGGCTTAGATCTTCATGTGTTCATGTTATGAGTTGTTTTAAAGCTTTAATATGTAGCCTGACATGTTGTCATTAAATTGGAAGTTGTATTACAGTTAGTTGATGTCTAGATGTGAAGTTATTCATGGTTAAAACCCGTTGACCGGGCATGACCATGAACTTTCTAGGTAACCCAGAAAGTGTTAAAGAGCGTCTGACAAGCTTTTGTAGTGTCCGGATTTGTCAGTGTTTACGAATTTTGTTGTTGTTGTTGTAATACATGTGATCCTGGTATCCTGAATATAGATTTATAACTTTATATCATATAGTTGATCAACATGATGAGTGTAATATTTGGTCAAAGTAGGTCAATCGGCCATGACTTCACTTTCTGGGAATTTCCAGAAAATTTATGAACTTAGTTTCTGACAACGTTTGACCGGATTAAATCTGGCTGTTGTGTTGTTTTTTTATCTGATCTGTTGCTTCGTGCTTGTTCCTTGACACAAGTACTATGTAATGGAACCATTGTATTACATGAATCATGAATGGATCTTATAGAAAAATTAATTGGAAAGTGGTCACTCAGACTGCTGGGTTTCTGGGTAATCCCAGAAACTGTCTGACAATGAATTTGAAGGCATAGATCATCTTGCTGTGTTATTGTTTGATCAAAGTGTGAGTTGGATATTGTAGAGTTACATTTTCACTACACGATTGAAGATTTAACATAGCCAGAACAAGATTAGATTCGATTTTATGATTGGTCAAACGTGGCAGCCTGATAACGAAGCTGTCAGTGTTCTTGAGCTCAAGAACACCAACAACGACGCTTAGTGTCACTATAGGCTTTAGCGACGGTTTTCATTTATTTTAATTTCTGATTTTCTGGAAATTATTTAAAAATAGAAATAAATTATAAAAATTACTAAAAATGGTTTTAAAAATTATTTTAAATTCTGAAAAATAACTTTTAATTATTTGGGATATTTTTCTTTAATAATTATAATTATTTGGATATTAATGATATTTAATTTATTTAATTAGTGTGTTAAATAAATTAGAGAAAAATAATTTAATATTATAAAATTTCATTTTAAATAAGAATAATGTATTTAAAAATATTTTGAATTATAAAATATAATTTTAATATTTTTGGAGAATTTTTATTAATAAATTAATATTAATGATATTAGATTTATTTAATTATTAAATTAAATAAATAAGTTAAAAATAATTCTATTAATTTAAAAATCATTTTAAATAAGAATAAAGTATTAGAAAATTTTTTGAATTATAAAATATAATTTTCAATATTTTTGGAGAATTCTCATTAATAAATTAATATTAATGATATTAGATTTATTTAATTATTATATTAAATAAAGGAAATAAAAATGATTTTATTGATTTAAAATCATTTAAAAATGAGAAAAATGTTTTAAAAATATTTTAAGTTATAATTAATGACTTTTAATATTTTGATAATAATTTCATTAATATTTTAATATTAATGGTGATGATTTAAAAATGATTTTAATTATTTTAAAAATCATTTAAATAGAATAATGATGATTTAAAAATATTTTAAGTTATTAATAATAACTTTAATATTTTTACAAGTATAACATTAATATTTTTATATTATTAAATATTAATGATAATAAGATTATTTGATAATTAAATCATTTAAAAATAATTTAAGTGTTTGAAAAATTATTATAAATTATAATAATTGTTTATAAATTATTAAAAGCTTAGAAAAATATTATAAACGATATTTGACTTATCTAAAATAATATTGAAACTTAGAGGCCAACTTTAATTGACAATCAATGTGTTAATTGTTTGATAGGGTGACGAACAACGAGAATGGACCAAAGTCCAACCGCAATAGAACTAGTTAGACTTGTTAAGTGTTTATATAGTTTATAAACACTAATGTGGCTATGTGGTAATGTGTCTAGGAGAAGTTTGACCGTAAAATACGATTATTACGTGTTATAAATGATTGTCTTAATTGTGAGACCAACATTGTTGAATATAGGTCTTCTGAACGCAGATTAATTATATTGTGTAGGCGTATCAACCTTGAAGGAAAGTTTTCTATCTCAACCTTGAGTTATATTCATTCAATTATTATGGTTAATTATCGCTAATTATACCATGTCCAGGGAATTTATTGTTGATTATTCACAGTTAGTGCATGTTTAATAATTCAAATTGAATTACTGATTCGGAGAATATACCATTGTAGAATAACTATTGTTGGATATTCATATTTGTAGAAGATAGAATTGACAATACAGATAATTCCTGTTTATTGTCAAATTATGTTGAGAAATGTCTTAGCTAATTATTCTGGCTAGACGCACATTTGTTAGAACTTGATAAATTCGAGAAGAGAATTCAATTGTTATTGATAGATCGATGCCAATTATTTCGGCTAGATCGATAAGTAAATAGAATTTGAAATCACAGTATTTCATTGTTAAGTCAAATCTTGATTCTGAGACTGAGAAGAACAACCTTTTATATAAAGGGAACATTTTTTAAGTCGTATAATCGACCATTGCGCGCGACCTAAGTATTATGCATAATATAGGGTACAAGGAGTTGGCCGGCTCTAAGTACTTGTAAAGGAGTATGATTTAATCTTTATGGTTATCTGATACTCCTGCGTATGTATCAAAGTAAATCTTTGATAGATACCCGAGAAAGTAGAAGTTCTAGATCCAATGGATCACTCAACATAAATCTGGAAAACATTCCACTTTGTTATTGTGTAGAATTGATTCTTGTTTATTCAATAGAATATCGTAGAAACTTGGAAAGCGTTATACTCTTTCATTATCAGATTATTGCGTTGCCTAGAATATGAGAAGACTTGTTATTAATTAATAATTTGTTCAGCTATTCAAAGTTTACTGAACTTTGGTTTCATTCTATCAAAATAGATAGTATGTTCTTTTTGTTTCGTATACATTTATTGTATGTCTTAACTTGCGGGGCAAACTTGTTGCTTAACCTTTGCTATAAATAAAACATTTCAGCTAGGAACGAAGAGGCCAGCGGGTCAAAGAAGAACAAAGGCAAAGGCAAAATGCTGGAGTAGTTATAATGAACATTATTAATATTATGTTGTATTGTAAACCCTTTTTGTATATCTAAAGGGTATGTTTGTAATATTAAGGTTAGAAAACCTGGGACTTATGTATTAACAACTTATGTTAATGAGTTATGTATTCCTATTCATATTTAAATGGATAGTTATATGTTATTATATTGTGGATCGTGAACACCAAACTCAGGGGTCAGGTAACCCAGATTTGGGGGTGTCACATTGGTTCCTTCAGTGTTTCTCTGTCGTGATGGTTGACGCATGGGAGGCATTTTCTGTTAAAAATATACTTATTAGATTATTATTCAACTCCTTTAAGTAATTTCTACTTAACTTTCCTCCACAAAAGAAATAATCACATAATCACGTAATACTTTGAATAAAATAACAACTTTTATTTATTCATAATCTCTTTGAAAATATAAAACAATAGCATCACTGCTATTTACATTACTTTCCTGAACTACAAAAGTTTCAGAATAATATCGTCATCATATCCCATAGGTTTCATAACACTTGGGATTTACAATTTATTTAACATTTATTAATCGCATAACAACTACAATGTTCTACTAAGATACTTCTTAGCCTTACTACGTTCTTCCTCCATGATCCAAAATATTGTTCTGCGATCTAATACGTACGATGGCAGCGTCTCAAACTGAATAGGATATCCCATGACCCGATCATGAGCTCGATTAATCATGGTGTTGATTACTTTATCTATCTCCTACATCTTCATCCTCTTTGCCTGTACGTCTCTTGCTGCTATTTCGGTTCATTGAAAAGCTTCTTCGTATGCGTCTTCAGCTCTTGCTCTCTTAGTATCTTCTTCCTTCAGTTTGTTCTTCAGTTCTACGATTACCTCGATTAATTGTTCTTTCTCTCCTTTGGTGTGTACTAGCTTCTCCTCGACATTAGTCAGTCGTTCCTCACGATCCTGGATCTGGCCATCTTTCTGTGTCATTGCAGTCTGTTGCTCCGCTACTATCTCTTGTAATTCCTTGACTGTATCCTGAAGTTCCACGTTATGGTCGTAGACTTCATCGTATATACAAGCGGCTATCGAGGTTAGTGGAGTCTCTTCCTCCTCGTCCTCGTCATCCTCATTCTCCTGTGGCAACTTAACGGGATCCTCCTCATCCGTCTCCACATCATCATCCTCATCTTCAACCACTGTGACCAACGGGGCTGACTCCCATGGCAGTAGTCGTTCCCAAGCAACCTGAATATCGCGAGGCTCCTCCTCTATAGGCATCTGAGGTCCCTCCTCCCTAGCCTGACTGGATTCTCCGACATTAGTCATCTTGACAACAAAATTTTAAGTTTTAACCATTAATCATTACTACTCGACACTCACGAACACATAAGTTATGAACACAAAAGCACATAGGTGTTTTATTACTTTTTCCTTAAAACTCGATAAGAGTTTATCATCACTATCTCTTCAAAGGTTACTTCCTAAGGCTTTTCCCCACCTAAGGATTATAACCTAAAGCTTTGATACCAACTTGTGACACCCCCAAATCCCGGTACTTCATTACCTCAAGATTCGGTGTTCACTTAATCAAAACATTCATATCTAACTACCCAATCATAATATAATTGAATAATAAAACCTGCCGATACAAGATTATGTTAATAAAATTATCTCCTAGGTTATGTAACCTTTAATTACAATCATTTAAATGCGGAAATTAAATTATTACATCACATCATTATTAAAAGTCTATCATCATAACGATAAAACAAAATTATAAGTCTTCATCACTTGTACATTTTTCCCTTTCCTTTTCTAGTTGTAGGTTTATTTACCTTCTCAACCATAGCTGCAATAAGTGTATAAATATGCAAGAGTGAGCAAACAAAGCTCACTTGAAATAAGAATAAATAACTTTACAATATTTGCCAAATAATAGGCTCAATAGAACTGAATGATATGTTCTATTAACATTACAACATTTGCCAAATAATAGGCTCAATAGAACTGAATGATATGTTCTATTAACATTACAACATTTTCCAAATAATAGGTTCAATAGAACTGAATGATATATTCTATTAACATTCTGAAATATACTACTGAGGGTCTAATGACCAAGGAACTTATATTCTATTAACATTCCCCGACTCTCCCCTCCTAGTTCTAGTCTCACATCTTAGCCAGGGATCATATCCCTAAGCTTTGATACCAACTGTGACGCCCCCAAAATTAGGTATACATCAGCCATCTTGGGTCGCCAGATACATGGTACAGAGTTCAAATACAACTTACTAATACAACTGTCGTGTACAATACGACAAAACATAAACTGTGAGTTTGAATGCAAATATTATCTACTAGAGATTATACAAACTCAAAAGGAGTCCTCATTACAATTATTATCACACTATTTCACAGAATAGTGAGGACTACTAATGCTATCCTCTGGACCATCACTCCGTTTCCCAGACTAAGTCCCTAGTTATATTCTCATTTCCTAAAGAGAACGGTGAAAGAAAGGGTGATCTCAACTAGCCCGATGAAATATTATGACTAAGATAATACGAGAATAAATTATCATTAGTCTCCAACAATGTTAAACCGATAAAATATAATAGACATCAAGTTTAAGCTGCAATGGAACAAGCAATCCATTAAAAGAGTCAAGTAGAGAATAAAATCTACTATCTTTTATGATTAAAAGGGTTTTCATCATTTTTATCGGCGAGACTCGACAATAATAAATATTCCACATCATCGAATCACCCCTGCACTTTTCTGACCAGGATATTCTTTAGTATCACGACCACAAATTATCCATGCACTACAGCCAAAGACATTCGTGTATTCATTAATGGTCATGATCATGCCAACAACTGTACATCAATGCACTACGGGCCAATGAGAACTTTTAATTACCACATCATTTGTAATATTACGGTCATGATTACACCGAATAATGCCTGGTCATAATCATACCAAGTCCATCTATGCACTTCACGAGGCCACAGATGACTTTCAACAAAATATAAACATGAGGATGATGACAATGATATACGAATTCAATAAAACAAGTTCAAGAATTATTTTATCCAGGAATTATTAACGTCCAAATTGTCAACATGATACTGTTTTGTAGAGTAAAATTCAAGAATGATTAGAAGTATATTTCCATGAAAAGATCTTTGGATGAAGCGCAAATAACAAGGATATTCTACTAATTTAATGGAGTATAGAAGTCAAAACTTTAACCAACCGAGTATAATAAAGAATGGAATAACAAAAGAAATCACCATGCATGCGGTACTTTTGCATGGCACGAGTTATTCAACGAGAATAATAATAACGGAACCTAGGTCGAGCCAAAATTTACGCCGAAGCAGGGATGTTCCAACGAGAGAATAATAATAAAGATGGAACCGTGTCCTTGTAAAACCACAGATAATGGATGTTCCAACGAGAATAATAATAAGATTTTAAACCGGTCCGGTGTAAAACACACAGAGCAAGGATGTTCCAGCGGAATAATAATAAAGAGCGGACCCGGTCCCAGTAAAACACCACGAGACATGATGTTCCAGCAGAATAATAGAAGAATGTCACCAAGTATAGGGTAGACCACGTATCTGAGTTATTCCAACGAATAATAAGAAATAGAATAACAACAGTTCTCTTCATGAATAAGAAAGAATAACACCCCTTTCGAGTACAACAAATAATATTCCCTACCTTAAGAAGAAAGAGTACTAGATATATAAGTAGTGAAGTAGCGAGAATACTTTCTTCTTTCTCTCTATAGTTTATCTTTCTAGAGTTTGATTGAATTAAATGAAAATAATGAATGAATGAGCTTCTATTTATAGAAAAATAGAATGCATAAGTAACTAACTCATGAGCAGTTAGAGATTGATTTACTTTAATCGACGGTCCATATTTAAAAAAGCAAAATCTTTTAAATAAAATATAATATATTCTATTTATAATATAATAAAATGAATAACTTTATAAAAGATTTTACTATGCAAACACTATCTGAGCACTATGCAAACACTATGCATAATAAAATATAATATATTCTAATTATTGTCTAATAAAAGCAGATAACTTTATAAAAGTATTCTATTTTATATAAAAAAGATTTTACTATGCAAAACACTATCGAGACACTATGCAACACTATGCATAATAGAATATAATATATTCTATTTATAGAATAACTTTATAAAAGTATTACATTTTATATATAAAAGATTTTTGTATTATTACATTAATAATACCAACAAAAGCTGAGTGACTTATCACGTAAGCATCAATAATCAATCTTGTGTGCTACTACTTATGCGACCCGCAGCGTATTCTTGTACTTTAACAACGGGTGTTTCAGCGATTAACAGTAAAACATCCACCGTTATTTTCATAAAGTATTTTTTGTCGTTTTCTCAATTTGACAATAGTTACATTGTGGGGTCCACCAATGATTGTGCCATTGTACTAATATTCCATGTTAAAAGCGAATATTCCCAGACCAATCGAATATTATATAACAACTTACGTGCTTTTTGCAAAATTTATAAATATTACCCACAACTATTATATCAATTTTATTCCATAATATTCAAAATAATATTTATAGAAAATTCATCTTTATTCAAAAGTTGGGGTTTTACAATCTCCCTTCTTATGAAATTTAAGCCCTCGAAATTAGAGTGCGACACTGGTATGTCGAAGAGGTAAGGATACGTTAATTTTATTTCAGAGTCTAACTCCCAAGTCATTTACTCAACATCGTGGTTTCTGCATAAAACTTTGACTTGAGGTATAACCTTGGTGCATAGAATATGTTCCTTCTTATCCAAGATTTGAACAGGAACCTCTTCATACGTCAAATCTTCCGCTATTTCGTCCGGTTCTAACTCAATAATGTGGTTCGGGTATTCCACATATTTACGTAACATGGATATGTGAAAAATGTTATGAACACGAGACATACTTGGCGGTAAAAGCGAGTCTATAGGCCACGTTCCTACTTGATCAAGGATTAAAATTGGGTAGATGAATCGAGGATTTGAGCTTTCCTCTCTTTCCAAATCTAAGTAACTCCTTTCCATGGAGTAACACGTAACAACACATGATCTCCTATATCGAATTCCACGTCCTTTCGATGAAGATTAACATAACTCTTTTAGTCGATCTTGTGAGGTTTTTATACGTTCTTGGGATCATTTGAATCTTTTCCGTAGTCATACGTACCAACTCCGGTCCCAACAACGTTGCTTCACCCACCTCATCCCAATATCTTTGGAAGCGACACTTTCTTCTATCTGGCGCCTCGAATGGAGCCATGCCAATACTTGCTTGATAACTGTTGTTGTAAGAAAAACTCCCCCAAGGGAAAAAACTTTTCCAAACTCCCCTTGAAGTCAAGGACACGAGTCTTAATAGATCTTTAAGAGTTTGAATCGTCCTCTCTGACTGCCCGTCCGTCTGAGGATGATATGCCGAACTAAATCGTAAATTCGTGCCCATAGCTTTTTGTAAACTAACCCAAAATCGTGAAGTGAATCTTGGGTCTCGATCAGAGACTATGGATATTGGCATACCATGAAGTCTTACAATCTCATTTATGTACATACGAGCAAGACGTTCAAGTGTATAAGTTTCTCGTATTGGTAACAAATGAGCAGATTTGGTCAATTTATCAACAATGACCCAAATTGCATTAATGCCTTGAGAAACCCTGGGAAGACCAGTAACGAAATCCATGGTAATGTGCTCCCACTTCCATTCTGGAATTTCAAGTGGTTACAATGGACCTTTTGGTACTTGATGCTCCGCCTTAACTCGTTGACAAGTTAGACACCTTGAGATAAACAACGCTATCTCTCTCTTCATATTGCTCCACCAAAATGTATGACGAAAATCACGATACATTTTGGTACTCCCAGGATGGATTACAAATGGTGTGTTGTGCGCCTCCATCATGATTTTATACTTTAACTCAGGATCGTTAGGAACACAAAGTCTGGAGTTGACTCTAAGTATTCCTTCATCATCGATTCTTTCTTCCGACATCGCACCTTCTTGCACTTTCTTCCTCATACGCATCGGCTCTCGGATCAGAATAACTTGGCGACTTTAATTTTATCAATTAAAAGTCGGTTCTACTCAGTATATTCGCCATAATCACATGGGTCCTAGAGTCTTTATCTCTATCTCCATCCTTTGCAAGTCATACAAAATGGGCCTTTGCGTTGACAATATTTCACTTTCACTGCATACGCATATGATCTTCTACTCAATCGTCCATTACCACGTTCGCTTTTCCAGGATGGTATTAGATGGTACGATCGTAATCTTCAATAGCTCGAGCCAACGTCTCTGGCGCATTATACGTTCGTTTTGGTTGAAGAAATATTTGAGGGTTTAAGAAATGGGTTTTGTACTGGGGTCAATACAAAATTCGATTTCACGCTCTAGGGGTAGGCTAAGAAGTCTTCAAAAATACGTCAGAAAATTTATTAACAATAGAAATATCATTCAAAACTGTGACTCTCATCCAAGACTTGGATAACACGTCACATTGATACCTATCAACTTGTCATCGTCATTCACAACGTCTCCTACGGAAAGTCTGGCTTCGGTGCATCCCACACAAGGAAGTCTACAACGAAAGAATCGCGACTCTTTACTTATGGCTTAATATGACAATGATTGACTTTAGTGTTTTGGTTACTTTGAATTCGCATAACAGGTTGGTTAGGAGTATGAAAGCTAACAACCTTACGAAAAGCATGATGAGTAGTTAACCAATCGTTTCCAAAAATCACATCAAAGGCAAGTATTTTCAAAGAGACAAGATCGACACGTAACGTGAAAGTGTTGATTTGAACAAGATTTATAAATAGTGGAGGTAACAAAGGTTTCTCCGAACTAAGTTTAAACAGATATATCAAAGTCTAACTTCTCCGGAGTTAACTTCAAACATTGAACACAACTAGGTGAAATAAAAGAGTGAGTAGAACCGGTATCTAACACGGTATAGACTTCGTAAGAGTTTATGACTAACATACCCGTGATAATTTTATTCAGGTTCCTTGTCACGAAAAAAAAATGCTCTTTCTTAAACTACTGGGCTTTAGCTTGTGCAGGACATCCTTTGGCATCACTATCCCGGTGGACTTGACTTCACCACACGAAAAAATCAAGCTAGGTGACATTCTCTTCGCAATTAAAACACGTTTTGGATTCTTTGCGTCTGATTTGGACGGATGTGTCCCTCTGTCGCATTTTGAAACATATCTGACCGGTGGTCGTTCTTCTTCCTTTGAAATGGGTCTTTGGTCTTGAAGCGTCTTTCGTCATTGTTGAACCTTCTCTTCTTGAAATGTCCATTCTTATTATTTTGGCCATGATTACCACCGAAGTGGTTACCATTTCTGGCATGTTGATTCCCTCCATGCTTATTTTCACCGCTTTGATGACTGTTATCATCGGTATTATCATTTTAACATGCTGGCTGCTCTCTTTTGGTTTGGTTAACTCATTATCGCGCTCCAATAACTGAGCCCTATTAACAACATCTGAATACAAACACAGTTTATGAGAGATAAGATATTGACGTATCTCAGGTTTCAAACCTCTTAAAAACATCCGCGTCATTCTCTCTTCATTATCAACCAAGTGGGACGCAAATCGGGACAACTCGGCAAACTTGGCTTCGTACTGCGACACAGTCATGTTGTTTTGTTCCAACTTGATAAATTCCACCTCTTTCATGTGACGAATGCTTTCGGGAAAGTACTTGTCATTGAACAGCTCTTGGAGCTTCTCCCAAGACATCTTGAGTGCGTCAGGCTGGGTACATTTTACAGATTCCCACAAGTGATCTGCCTCTTCACGCAACATAAAGGTGGCAAAAGTAACCTTTTGCTCCTCGGAGCATCCCAAGACATCAAATATCTTGGTGATCTGCTTTAACCACGTCTCCGCCTTAAGTGGTTCTGGCTTTCCCAAAAACTCCGGTGGTCCCAGCTCCTTGAATTCTTAGCGGTGACCAACCGTGGGTTGCCATTGTTTCCTCCTGCATTATGAACAGGAGCCACCTTCGCCTGATGTTGCATGAATTCTAAAAAGCTCTTAAATGTACTGGTCGTTCATCAATTGATCGGTGTTGTTGTTTTTACGGAGGATTATTGCCATCTTGTTGCACATTGTCCTGATTATTGATCTCATGGAGAATCAACGGTCTCACATGCTCCATTGCTTATCTAAATATTTTCGGATGCCATTTTCAAATCGCCACAAAACAAGGGTTAATTAACATATCACATATTATCCCTATACTTTGATGAGACCAATTAAATACCAAATAAACTTAGGTAGGTCATACTAGCGAAGAAATTCCACGTCTCTCCCCTCCTAGTTCTAGTCTAACATCTTAGCAGGATCATATCCTAAAGTTTTGATACCAACTATGTGGCGCCCCAAAATTAGGTATACATCACCCATCTTGGGTCTCCAGATACATAGTGCGTAATTTAAATACAACTTACTAATACAATTATAGGTGTACAATCGACAAAACATAAATTGTGAGTTTGAATACAAATATTATCTACTAGAGATTATACAAACTCAAAAGGAGACCTCATTACAATTATTATCACACTATTTCACGAGAATAGTGAGGACTACTAATGCTATCCTATCTGGACCATCACTCCGTTTCCCCAGGCTACGTCCCGGCTATATTCTCATTTCCTAAAGAGAACAAAGTGAAAGAAAGGGTGATCTCAACTAGCCCAAGATGAAATATTATGACTAAGATAATCCGAATAAATTATCATTAGTCTCCAACAATGTTAAACGATAAAATATAATAGACATCAAGTTTAAGCTGCGGTGAACAAGCAATCCATTAAAATAGTCAAGTAGAGAATAAAATCTACTATCTTTTATGATTAAAAAGGTTTTTCATCACTGTTATCGTTGAGACTCGACAATAAATATTCCACATCATCGAATCACCCCGCACTACTTCTGACAAAAGATATTCTTTTTGTATCACGACCACAAATTATCCATGCACTTCTGACCCGAGGACATTCGTGTATTCATTAATGGTCATGATCATGCCAACAATTTGTATCAATGCACTACTACGGGCAATGAGAACTTTTAATTACCACATCATTTGTAACATTACGGTCATGATTACAAGAATAATCCACGGTCATAATCATACCAAGTCCATCTATGCACTTTCACGAATACAGATGACTTTCAACAAAATATAAACATGAGGATGATGACAATGATATAAAATTCAATAAAACAAATTCAAGAATTATTTTATCCGAGAATTATTAACGTCCAAATTGTCAACATGAATCTTTGTTTTGTAGAGTAAAATTCAAGAATGATCAAGTATATATTTCCATGAAAAGATCTTTGGATGAAGCAGCAAATATTAAGGATATTCTACTAATTTCATGGAGTATAGAAGTCAAAACTTTAACCAACCGAGTATAATAAAGAATGGAATAACAAAAGAAATCACCATGCATGCGGTGCCCATGGCGAGGTTATTCAGACAATAATTATTCAACGAAGAATAATAATAACGGAACCGATGTCGAATAAAATTTGCACCGGTCAAGCGTAAGATGTTCCAACAGAATAATAAAAAAATAAAACTAGTGCGGTGTAAAAAATACACAAACAGGATGTTCCAACGAAATAATAATAAGATTGAACTAGTGTCCGGTGTAAAACACACAGCACGAGGATGTTCCAACGGAATAATAATGAAGATGCGGAACCAGGTCCGTCCTGTAAAATACCTGATGGCAGGATGTTCCAACGAATAATAATAGAAGAATGTCACCAAGTATAGGGTAGATCAAATGGCGTATCTGAGTTATTCCAACGAATAATAAGAAATGGAATAACAACAGTTCTCTTCATGAATAAGAAAGAATAACACCCTTACAAGTACAACAAATAATATTCCCTATCTTAAGAAGAAGAGTATCTTTGGATATATAAGTAGTGAAGTAATGAATACTTTCTTCTTTCTCTCTATAGTTTATCTCTCTAGAGTTTCAATGAATTAAATGAAAATAATGAATGAATGAGCTTCTATTTACAAAAAATGGAATGCATAGTAACTAACTCATGAGCAGTTAGAGATTGATTTACTTTAATCGGCGGTCCATATTTAAAGAAAAATCTTTTAAATAAAATATAATATATTTTATTTATAATCTAATAAAACGAATAACTTTATACAAGATTTTTTATGCAAACGCTATACGAGGCTCTATCACGAACACTATGCATAATAAAATATAATATATTCTAATTATTGTCTAATAAAATAGATAACTTTATAAAAGTATTACATTTTATATAAAAAAATTTTACTATACAAAACACTATCACGAGACACTATATGCAACACTATGCATAATAGAATACAATATATTTTATTTATAGAATAACTTTGTAAAAGTATTACATTTTATATAAAAAAGATTTTACGTATTATTACATTAATAATACCAACAAAAGCGAGTGACTTATCACGTAAACATCAATAATCAATACCGTGTGCTACTATGCAACCACGCGTATTCTTTATGCTTTAACAACGGTGTTTTAACAGTTAACGGTAAAACTTCCGTAGTTATTTTCATAAAAAAATATTTTTATGTCGTTTTCTCAATCGACAATAGTTCCGTTGTGGGGTCCACCAATGATTGTGCCGTTGTACTAATATTCCCTGTTAAAACGAATATTCCCCGACCAATCGAATATTATATAACAACTTACGTACTTTGCAAAATTTATAAATATTACCCACAACTATTATATCAATTTTACTCCATAATATTCAAAAATAATATTTATAGAAAATTCATCTTTATTCAAAAAGTTGGGGTTTTACAATCTCCCCTTCTTATGAAATTTCGCCCTCGAAATTAGGGTACGTACCTGGTATGTCGAAGAGGTAAGGATACGTTGATTTCATTTCAGAGTCTAACTCCCAAGTCATTTACTCAACATCGTGGTTTCTCCATAAAACTTTGACTTGAGGTATAACCTTGTTGCGTAGAATATGTTCCTTCTTATCTAAGATTTGAACAGGAACCTCTTCATACGTCAAATCTTCCGCTATTTCGTCCGGTTCTAACTCAATAATGTGGTTCGGGTCTTCCACATATTTACGTAACATGGATATGTGAAAAATGTTATGAACACGAGACATACTTGGCGGTAAAGCGAGTCTATAGGCCACAGTTCCTACTCGATCAAGGATTAAAAATGGGTCGATGAATCGAGGGTTGAGCTTTCCTCTCTTTCCAAATCTCGTAACTCCTTTCCATGGAGCAACCACGCTTATTACTATACTTTTAACACCGGGTGTTTCAACAGTTAACGGTAAAACATCCGTCGTTATTTTCATAAAGTATTTTTATCGTTTTCTCAATCTGACAATAGTTCCGTTGTGGGGTCCACCAATGATTGTGCCGTTGTACTAATATTCCCTGTTAAAACGAATATTCCCCGACCAATCGAATATTATATAACAACTTGCGTACTTTGCAAAATTTATAAATATTACCCACAACTATTATATTAATTTCACTCCATAATATTCAAAAATAATATCTATAGAAAATTCATCTTTATTCAAAAAGTTGGGGTTTTACAAAAACCACAACATCTATTAGACATACTAATATTCACTTTTCAATATAAAACGCATTACAAGCTAAACTTGTTATTTTCACACAAGTCTTATGCTACCATTTACATTTCAGAATTTCCAAGTGTTAACATCACAACACTTAACTAACCTTCATTGTATAAGCTAAGTTATAACATAATGCGTTCGTAACCTACTAATCACTTTTACAACTTTAAATTCCTAATCCATATAACACAACTCTGTTTTAGCCTTGTTGTTACGTGTTGGACACATTAACCTATCATTAAGCTAAGTTAAATTGAACGCCCAAAGTCTGCGTAATTAATGAGACTTCACTATGCATCAGCAAGGTAATCTTGGCGCCATCACGCCATGATTTTATCTTGGGTGGCGATCTTGGCACGCTTAAAAACAAATAATACCAAGCATATTCTTACAATTCGATTCAACGAGAACATGGTTACGACAGTTTTCTTAAGCCAACTAACACGATTTTCACCCACCAAACAGTGATAATAACACGTACAAATGGTATAGAACTATCACAAACATGTTTCGTCACATATATATCAATATAGAACAATTTAACAACAACTTAGGCTAGTTTAATTTCTAAAATTCCATGTTTTTCATTTATAACCCAATTTTTGATATTCATCCCAAAAATCATCACTGTGAATTCAATACTTGGCCAAATCACTCCATTCAATTTACGTTATGCTCGTTTCTTACTAAACTAACATATACAGGACTCAATTTACAGTTTAACATACGAATTGACCATCAAAATTGGTACTTACATAAGCTATATAGAAAACATATATACTGTCAAAATTTTCTACTGTTAGAACGAAAATTAGCATGCAATCTCTTGTGTAAACATAACTCTAGCATCATAAGCATGTATCATCACAATTACCCACCACAACTTAGTTACATAACAACAATTCGAAAGAAATAGGATTCACAGAGCATAACAAAACTTTGCCGTGATACTCATAAACATATATAATATCAAAGTTATGAACATACCTTCAACACTAAGACAATCGTTGCTAATCACTGGACTTGTTGTGAAGATTCACAGGTTTCCTCTCAATTCTCTCAAGCTCTCTGTCAATCTCTCTCTGCATTCTCTTATCTCTTCTCAGTAGACTAAACCATAGGCTAACTTAAGCGTAAAACCAAAAACTGAAAACCTTAATACGCCTAATAACTAACATCAGTTACTAAAAGAAGCGTATATAATATAAATATATTATATTTATTATTTTATTTATTCTATTAATTTATATAAATTTAAAATTAAAAGAATTCCAAAAGCCATAGGGCCTTGTTTGGCAAAAACCATTTAAAATTAAACACTTAATCTGCTTGAACCTTGTTTGGATAAAACTAAATTAAACTACTTTAATTTATTTTTATAACTCCTTATAATATAGTTATTTGTCACACTTTATTTAATCAAGCTTTCATATTTAATTTAATTAATTCAAATAATAATTAATTAAATAAATCATCATTTAAACACATAACTTAATACAAATAATTCACCATCAAATTGAAATGTCAATATAATAATAATTTCCTTAACTTATTAATTATTTATTTAACAAATAATTAACCAAATAAAATCAAATCAATTAAACAAATATTTATTCAATGATAAACACATCCATTAAATATTTATATAATTCAATAAATATTTAATAATACAATTAAAATTCTGGAATTTTATATCATTCACTCCTTAAAAGGATTTTGTTCTCATAATCACAATTCAAATAATCAAATCGTCACATTCTTCCCTACTTATAATGATTCTGTCCTCAGAATCGAAGACATAGATTAAACAAATAACTCACGGTAATTCTTCATCATTTTAGCTTCGAGTTCCCACAATGCCTCTTTGACATTGTGGTTTCTCCATATCACCTTCACAGAAGGTATCACTTTATTTCTGAGCACTTGTTCTTTCCTGTCGACTATCTGGATAAGAATCTCTTTATAAGACAAATCTTTATCGAATTGCAATGGTTCGTACTCGATCACGTGCTTGTAATCGAATTTATACGGTCGTAACATTGAAAGGTGAAAAACATTATGAATGTTTTCCAACTCTGGAGGTAGAGCTACCTCATAAGTCACTTCCCCTACTCTTCGTAGTATCTCAAAAGGTCCAATAAATCTTGGACTGAGCTTTCCTTTCTTGCCAAAACAAATTTTCCCATTCCAAGGAGAAACTTTTAGGAAAACAAAAGTTCCTACTTCAAATTCGTGATTCTGCCTTTGTTGATCAACATACTTTTTTTGTCTGTCTTGGGCTGCTACCAATCTTGTCCTGATGAGTTTGACAACCTCAGCAGTTTGTTGTACCAGTTCTGGTCCTAACAGTTGGCGTTCTCCGACTTCATCCCAAAGATAGTGGAGTTCTCGCACTTTCTGCCAGTATAATGCCTCGTAAGGCGACATCTGCGATGCTCGCAGCGTAATAGCTGTTGTTGTAAGTAATTCCACCAATGGTAAATGTTCTTCCCAGCTCCTTTGAAATCCATGATGCATGCTCTCGGCATATCTTCTTCAACGTTTTGGATTGTTTGTTCACTTTGCCGTCGATTTGCGGATGGTATGCTGTACTCATTCGCAATTGTGTTCCCATACATTCTTTTAGTCTCTTCCAGAAGTTTGACATAAATCGCGGATCTCTATCTGATACAATTGACACTGGCACTCCATGCCTCGAAATGATCTCTTTAACGTACAACCTTGCTAACTGATTAAGATTGAACCTAATTTTTATTGGTAAAAAGTGCGCTGATTTTGTCAGTCTGTCCACTATCACCCAAATCGCGTCGCATCCTCTTTGAGTAGTTGGAAGGCCCACCACAAAATTCATTGTGATGTGTTCCCACTTCCATTCCGGTATTTCTAACGGTTGAAGTAATCCGCTTGGTCTTTGATGCTCGGCCTTGACTCTCTGACATGTCAAGCATTTTGCCACACATTCGGCAACGTCTCTTTTCATATTTGGCCACCAAAAATATCGCCACAAATCTTGATACATTTTCGTACTTCCTAGATGAATCGAATATCTTGTGTTGTGTGCTTCGGTCAAGATTTCATCTTTAAGCTCTGGTACTGCTGGAACCCAAATTCAATCCTCGAATCTCATTAACCCTTCAGTATCGATCTTGTATTTTGCATCACTTCCCTCGACCACTTTCTCTTTGATCGTTTCACATTCTCCAAAGTTGGACTAGCATCTATCTGGAATAGTCGTTCATCGAATTCCTTTGGAAATTTGATTTCTAACTCTAGCTTTGTCATTGCTGAAATAAGCTCTTCATGAGTGGTTATCAGCACAAACTTCTCCCGACCTTTCCTGCTCAAAGCATCTGCAACCACATTCGCTTTGCCCGTGTGATAAAAGATCTCACAATCATAATCTTTTATCAATTCCATCCATCTTCTTTGACGCATATTCAGGTCCTTCTATGTGAAAATATACTTCAGACTTTTATGGTCTGTATAGATCTCACATTTTTCTCCATAGAGATAGTGTCTCCATATCTTCAGAGAAAATACTACTGCAGCCAATTCCAAATCATGAGTCGAATAACCTTTCTCATAATCCTTCAGTTGTCTTGATGCATACACAATTACTTTGTCGTTCTGCATAAGAACATAACCCAACCCTTTATGTGAGGCATTAGTAAACACCACAAAGTTTCTTGTACTATCTGGTAATGACAACACAGGTGCCACACTTAGCTTCTTCTTTAAATCTTGAAAACTCTCTTTACACTTCTCCGTCCAAACAAATTTTACCGCTTTCCTTGTCAAATTTGTTAGCGGAGTTGATATCTTAGATTTTTTTTGAATAAATCTTCTATAATAACCGGCCAGTCCCAAGAAACTCCTTACCTCCGACGATGTTCTTGGTTGTTCCCAATTGATTACATCTTCCACTTTTGATGGATCCACTAAAATCCCATCCTTGTCAATCACGTGCCCAAGAAATTGTACACGATCTAGCAAAAATTCGCACTTAGAGAATTTCGCGTATAACTTTTCCTTTCTTAGTGTTTCCAATGTCAAACGTAAGTGTTCCACGTGTTCTTCTTGAGTTTTGGAATACACCAGAATGTCGTCGATGAATACCACTACAAACTTGTCTAAGAATGGTTTAAACACCCTATTCATCAAATCCATGAATGCAACAGGTGCATTGGTTAAACCAAAAGACATCACCAGAAACTCGTAATGTCCATACCGAGTTCTGAATGCCGTTCTAGGTATATCCTCCTTCCTTACCTTCAATTGGTGACACCCACTTCTCAAATCTATTTTTGAGAAATATTTAGCACCCTTCAACTGATCAAACAAGTCATCTATTCTTGGTAATGGATATTTGTTTTTAATAGTGACTTTGTTCAATTCTCTATAATCAATTCAAAGACTCATTAACCCATCCTTCTTCTTCACGAATAACACCGGCGCTCCCCACGGTGATACGCTTGGTTGAAAATACTTCTTGTCTAGCAACTCTTGCAATTGCACCATCAGTTCCTTCATTTCTACTGGAGCCATTTTGTACGGGGCCTTCGATATCGATGCTGTTCCCGGCGCCAAGTCGATCACGAACTCAATTTCTCTGTCAGGCGGAAGTCCTACCAAATCCTCTTGAAACACATCCTAAAATTCCCTCACCACTAGTATCTCTTCAAGTTTCACATTCTTCTTCTGAGTATCGACTATGTAAGCTAAATAGCCCACACAACCTTGACTCAACAATTTCTTGGCCTGCATAATCGTCAGACATTTCATTTGTCTAGGCGACTTGCTACCATAAAATACTACCTTTGACGGGGTCATAAGGTTTACACACTTCTTTTGGCAATCAATTACTACTCCATATTTTAATAGTCAATCCATTCCCAAAATAACATCAAACTCTCCAAGTCTAATCGGAATCAAATCTACCATCAAGATATTCTCCTTAATGTTCACCCTACAGTTCGTGTATACGGATCTAACAGGTATTACTTCCTTATTCAAAATTTATATGTTCAAAGGAAAATCCAGTTCTTCACTAGGCAATCCTAACCTCTTAGCAAATTCATCAGATATAAATGAGCAAATAGCACCCGAATCAAATAATACATAAGCATTTATATAATTTATTGGGGTAATACCTGACACCACATCCTTTGATTGCACAACATCTTGCATAATCATATTGAAGGATCTGGCTGTGGGTTTGTTTGATGCTGTAGGTTCAGCAATGGCCCATGTACCTCCACTGTTACCTCCATTGCTTCTGGTTGTCTCTCCAGCCTTTTTTTTAGGGGCATTCACGAGCAAAGTGATCCTTGGATCCGCACGTGAAGCACACGTTCTTCTTAGGTTGAGTGCAATTTGGGTGATGTGACCCTCCTGGACACAATTGAAGCATACTCGTTTCCCCATCAAGCACGCACCCTTATGAAACTTCCCGCATGTAACACATGCTTCAAACTTCTTGTTTTGCTGGTTACCCTATTGGTTTCCAGTACCCACACTTCCATTCCACTTCCACTTCCTCTTCAAATTGTTGTTGTTTTTGTTTCCACCACTACCACCTCTATTCTTAATCTCCACCTCATTCTTCTTTTTCTTCTATTCCTGATTGAACTTTGTCACTGCCTCTCCTCTACCTTCAGCGAGTATTGCTTTCTCCATCACTACTGCGAAAGTCTTAAACTGGAACAGGGAAACCCTACTATACAACCAGGGCTTCAGTCCCTGTTTAAATCTCTTCGCCTTACGCTCGTCCGTACTGACTTGATACGACACAAACCTTGTCAACTCGTTGAATTTAGTAGCATATTCAGATACCGTCATCGTTCCCTATTTTAGTTCCAAAAACTGCACTTCTAGGTGACTCTTTGAACTCTCTGGGAAATAGGTCTCGAAGAATATTTCCTTAAACCTATCCCAGGTCATTACCTCTGGCCCTTCACGAGTTTTATTGGCCTGCCACCAATAACTAGCTTCTGCTTTCAACATGAATGTTGCAAAAGCAGTCTTCTGATCTTCCCCTACCCTAGTGACATCGAACACCTTTTCTATCTCCAAAATCCAAGTTTGTGCTTCGATTGGATTCATGGACCCACGGAATTCAGGTGGTCCAACCGCCTTGAAATCCTTAAACGTTGTTCCTTGGTTCTGTGGTTGATTCTGCAACGCCCCGTCAAGAGCATCACTAGTCATTGAATGAGGGGTTAACATTAACATTGTCGTTATTGGTTCTTTCAGTGTTTCTCTGTCGTGGTGGTTGACGTCTAGGAGGCATTTTTTGTTAAAAATATACTCATTAGATTATTATTCAACTCCTTTAAGTAATTTCTACTTAACTTTCCTCCACAAAAGAAATAATCACATAATCACGTAACACTTTGAATAAAATAACAACTTTTATTTATTCATAATCTCTTTGAAAATATAAAACAATAGCATCACTGCTATTTACATTACTTTCCTGAACTACAAAAGTTTCAGAATAATATCGTCATCATATCCCATAGGTTTCATAACACTTGGGATTTACAATTTATTTAACATTTATTAATCGCATAACAACTACGATGTTCTACTAAGATACTGCTTAGCCTTACTACGTTCTTCCTCCATGATCTGGAACATTGTTCTGCGATCTAATATGTACGATGACAGCGTCTCGAATTGAATAGGATATCCCATGACCCGATCTTAAGCTCGATTAATCATGGTGCTGAATACTTTATCCATCTCCTCCATCTTCATCCTCTTTGCCTGTTCGTCTCTCGCTGCTATTCCTGTTCGTTGAAAAGCTTCTTCGTATGCATCTTCAGCTCTTGTTCTCTTAGCAACTTCTTCCTTCAGTTTGTTCTTCAGTTCTGTGATTACCTCGATTAATTATTCTTTCTCTCCTTAGGTGTGTACTAGCTTCTCCTTGACATTAGTCAGTCATTCCTCACGGTCCTGGATCTCGCCGTCTTTTTGTGTCATTGCAGTATGTTGCTCAGCTACTATCTCTTGCAATTCCTCGACTGTATCCTAAAGTTCCACGTTACGGTTGTATTCTTCATCGTACATACAAGCGGCTATCGAGGTTAGTGGATTTTCTTCCTCGTCATCCTCATTCTCCTGTGGTAACTCAATGGGATCCTCCTCATCCGTCTCCACATCATCATCCTCATCTTCAACCACTGTGACCAACGGGGCTGACGCCCGTGGCAGTAGTCGTTCCCAAACAACCTGAATATCGCGAGGCTCCTCCTCTATAGGCATCTGAGGTCCCTCCTCCCTAGCCTGACTGGATTCTCCGACATTAGTCATCTTGACAACAAAATTTTAAGTTTTAACCATTAATCATTACTACTCGACACTCACGAGCATATAAGATATAAACACATAAGCACATAGGTGTTTTATTACTTCTTCTTTAAAACTCGATAAGAGTTTATCATCACTATCTCTTCAAAGGTTACTTCCGAAGGCTTTTGCCCACCTAAGGATCATAACCTAAAGCTTTGATACCAACTTATGACACCCCCAAATCCCGGTACTTCATTACCTCAAGATTCGGTGTTCACTTAATCAAAACATTCATATCTAACTACCCAATCATAATATAATTGAATAATAAAACCTGCCCATACAGGATTACGTTAATAAAATTATCTCCAATGTTATCTAACCTTTAATTACAATCATTCAAATGCAGAAATTAAATTATTACATCACATCATTATTAAAAGTCTATAATCATAACGATAAAACAAAATTACAAGTCTTCATCACTTGTACATTTTTCCCTTTCCTTTGCTAGTTGTAGGTTTATTTACCTTCTCAACCATAGCTGCAATAAGTGTATAAATATGCAAGAGTGAGCAAACAAAGCTCACTTGAAATAAGAATAAATAACTTTACAACATTTGCCAAATAATAGGCTCAATAGAACTGAATGACATGTTCTATTAACATTACAACATTTGCCAAATAATAGGCTCAATAGAACTGAATGATATGTTCTATTAACATTACAACATTTGCCAAATAATAGGCTCAATAGAACTGAATGATATGTTCTATTAACATTCTGAAATATACTACTGAGGGTCTAATGACCACGAACCATGTCCACAGTTATAAGTAATCTTTCAACTTTAACTTTAACAGTCATATGACTATAAGGACTCCACGTACTTAGGAGGATCAATCCTTCGTACAATGTATTGTGCACAACCATTTCAATGCTAAGCGTAAATGTAAAGCCCCAACTTTTTGAATAAAGATGAATTTTCTATAAATATTATTTTTGAATATTATGGAGTGAAATTGATATAATAGTTGTGGGTAATATTTATAAACGAGGTTGTAAGATTGCATGGTATGCCAGTATCCATAGTTTTTGATCGAGACCCAAGATTCACTTCAAGATTTTGGGTTAGTTTGCAAAAAGCTATGGCGCAGATTTACGATTTAGCTTTCGGCATATCATCCTCGCATTTGACGGACGGACGGAGAGGACTATTCCAACTCTTGAAGATCTATTAAGACTCGTGTCCTTGATTTCAAGGGAAGTTGGGACAAGTTCTTACCATTGGTGGAGTTTTCCTACAACAACAGCTTATCAAGCATCTTGGCATGGCTCCATTCGAAGCGTTGTATGGAAGAAAGTGTCATTCTCCAAAGATCTTTGGGATGAGGTGGGTGAAGCAACGTTGTTGGGACCAGAGTTGGTACGTATGACTACGAAAAAAGATTCAAACGATCCAAGAATGTATAAAAACCTCACAAGATCGACAAAAGAGTTATCTTTGATCTTCATTGAAAGGACGTGGAATTCGATATAGGAGATCATGTGTTGTTACGTGTTGCTCCATGGAAAGGAGTTACAAGATTTGGAAAGAGAGGAAAGCTCAATCCTCGATTTATCGGCCCATTTTAATCCTTGATCGAGTAGGAATCGTGGCCTATAAACTCGCTTTTCCGCCAAGTATGTCTCGTGTTCATAACGTTTTTCATATATCTATGTTACGTAAATATGTGGAAGACCCGAACCACATTATTGAGTTGGAACCGGACGAAATAGCGGAAGATTTAACGTATGAAGATGTTCATGTTCAAATCTTGGATAAGAAGGAACATATTCTACGCACCAAGGTTATACCTCAAGTTAAAGTTTTGTGGAGAAACCACGATGTTGAGGAAATGACTTGGGAGTTAGAATCAAATGAAATCAAGGTATCCTTACCTCTTGACATACCGTATCGTACCCTAATTTCGAGGGCTTAAATTTCATAAGAAGGGAGATTGTAAAACCCCAACTTTTTGAATAAAGATGAATTTTCTATAAATATTATTTTTGATTATTATGGAGTGAAATTGATATAATAGTTGTGGGTAATATTTATAAATTTTGCAAAGTACGCAAGTTGTTATATAATATTCGATTGGTCGGGGAATATTCATTTTAACAGGGAATATTAGTACAACGGCACAATCATTGGTGGACCCCACAACGGAACTATTGTCAGATTGAGAAAACGATAAAAATACTTTATGAAAATAACGACGGATGTTTTACCGTTAACTGTTGAAACACCCGGTGTTAAAAGTACAGTAATACGCGTGGTTGCATAGTAGCACACGATATTAATTATTGATGCTTACGTGATAAGTCACTTTCCGCTTTTGTTGGTATTATTAATGTAATAATATAGAAAATCTTTTTAAATAAAACAAAATACTTTTATAAAGTTATTCTATAAATAGAATATATTATATTCTATTATGCATAGCGCTGCATAGTGTTTGCACAGTGTTTGCATAGTAAAATCTTTTATAAAGTTATTCGTTTTATTAGATTATAAATAGAATATATTATATTTTATTTAAAAGATTTTGTTTTAAATATGGACCGTCAGATTAAAGTAAATCAATCTGGACCGTTCATGAGTTAGTTACTATGCAGTCCATTTTCAATAAATAGAAGCTCATTCCTTCATTATTTTCTTACGAATTCACTGAAACTCTAGAGAGAGAAAATTATAGAGAGAAAGAAGAAAAGATTTCTACTACTTAGCTACTCTTATATTCAGTTCTTTTACGGTAAGTGGTGTTATTCTTTCTTAATCATGAAGAGAACTGTTGTTATTTCATTGCTTATTATTCTTTTGGAATAACCTGTATACGCGGTCTACCCTATACTTGGTGACATTCTTCTATTATTCCATCTTTACTATTACATTGGAATATCACATGCGTTTTCTGGCGGACTGATTCGTCTTTATTATTACTGTTGGAATATCCTCACATCATGCGTTTCTTTAACCTAGAATTCCGCCTTTATTATTATTCTCATTGAAATATCCTGGTGCATCAGACGCGTTTATATGGGACTGATTCCGTCCTTATTAGTATTACTCGTTGGAATAACTTTGTCATCTGAAGTACGCATGCATGGTGATTTCATTATTATTCCATTCTTTATTATTATTCATTGGAACATCCTGCTTGGTCATGAATTTCACTTTGACACGTTCCGTTATTTAGTATTCTCGTTGAATAACTTTTGTCTGTCATGCAAGTACCGCATGCATGGTGATTTCTTTTGTTATTCCATTCTTTATTATACTCGGTTGGTTAAAGTTTTGACTTCTATACTCCATGAAATTAGTAGAATATCCTTGATATTTGCGCTCATCCAAAGATCTTTTCATGGAAATATTCTTCCGATCATTCTTGAATTTTACTCTACAAAGCGAAGATCATGTTGACAATTTGGACATTAGTAGTTCTTGGACAAATTAATTCTTGAACTTGTTTTATTGAATTCTTATATCATTGTCATCATCCTTATGTTTATATTATGTTGAAAGTCATCTCATGGCATTCAGTAGTGCATAGATGGACTTGGTATGATTATGACCAAATGATTATTCGGTGTAATCATGACCGTAATGTTACAAATGATGTGGTAAAAGTCCTCATTGGCCCGTAGTGCATTGATGGACAGTTGTTGGCATGATCATGACCATTAATGAATACACAAATATTCTTGGCCCGTAGTGCATGGATAATTATGGTTGTGATACTAAAGAATATCCTTGGCCGTAGTGCAGGGGTGATTCGATGATGTGGAATATTTATTAAGTCGAGTCTCAAATGATAATAATGATGAAAAAAACCTTTTAATCATAAAAGATAGTAGATTTTATTCTCTACTTGACTCTTTTAATGGATTGCTTGTTCCGCTGCAGTTAAACTTGATGTCTATTATATTTTATCAGTTTAACATTGTTGGAGACTAATGATAATTTATTCTGCATTATCTTAGTCATAATATTTCTTATTGGGCTAGTTGAGCTCACCCTTTATTTCACTGTTCTCTTCAGGAAATGAGAATATAGATGGGACGAGTCGGGGAATGGAGTGATGGTCCAGAGGATAGCATTAGTAGTCCTCACTATTCTATGAAATAGTGTGATAATAATTGTAATGAGGACTCCTTTTGAGTTTGTATAATCTCTAGTAGATAATATTTGTATTCAAACTCACAGTTTATGTTTTGTCGTATTGTACACGACAGTTGTATTAGTAAGTTGTATTTGAATTACATACCATGTATCTCAAGCGACCCAAGATAGGTGATGTATACCTAATTTTGGGGGCGTCACAGTTGGTATCAAAGCTTAGGGATATGATCCCTGGCTAAGATGTGAGACTAGAACTAGGAGGGGGGAGACGGGGAATTCCTTCTCTAGTAGGACCTACTTAAATTTATTTTGTATATATTTAAATTGGTTGGTCAGAGTTTAGAGATATTATGTTACATGTCAATTAACCTTTGTTTTGTGGCGATTCAAAAATGACATCCCAAAATGTTGAGAATAGCAATGGAGCATAAGAGACCGTTGAGTCTCTACATATCAATAATCAGGAGAATGTGCATCCTGAAGGCGAGAATCCTCATGCAAACAACAACACTGACCAAATGATGAATGATGGATTGTTTAGAGGCTTTATGCAATTCATGTAACAGCAGGCAAGAGCGGCTCCTGTCCATAATGTAGGTGGAAACACTGGAAACTCTTGGGCGGTCACCGCTAAACAGTTCAAGGAGCTGGGACCACCGGAGTTTAAGGGAGAGCCAAAACCACTTATGGCGGAAGCATGGATAAAGCAGATCACCAAGATATTTGATGTCTTGGGATGCTCCGAGAGGCAAAGGTTCCTTCTGCCGCCTTTTATGTTGCGCGGAGAGGCAGACATCGGTGGGAATCGGTAAAACGTACTCAACCTGCCATACTGAAGATGTCTTGGGAGAAGTTCCAAGAGCTGTTCAACGATAAATACTTTCCCGAAAGTATTCATCACATGAAGGAGGTGGAGTTTATCAAATTGGAGCAAAACAATATGACCGTGTCGCAATACGAGGCAAAATTTGCGGAGTTATCCCGGTTTGCGTCCCACTTGGTGGATAATGAAGAGAGAATGGCGCGAATGTTTTTAAGAGGTTTGAAACTGGAGATACGTCAACATCTTATTTCTCATAAACTGTGTTTGTATTCAGATGTTGTAAATAGGGCTCAGTTGGTGGAGCATAATAACGAGTCAACGCAACCAAAAGAGAGCAATCGGCAAAATGATTATACCAGTGAGAGCAGTCATTGAAGCGGTGACAACAAGCGTGGAGGGAATCAACAGGCCAGAAATGGTAACCACTTCGGTGGTAATCAGGGCCAAAACAATAAGAATGGACATTTCAAGAAGAGGAGATTCAACAATGATGGAAAGACGTCAGCACCAGCACTCGTTGTTAAGGAAGGAGAAAGACCACCTATCATATGCTTCAAATGCGGAGGGGAGGGACACATCAGTCCAAATTGCGCGATGCCGTCCAAAGCATGTTATAATTGTGGAAGAGAATGTCACTTAGCCCGATTTTGTCGTTCACCGAAGACAAATTCAGCTAGGATGGAGGCACAAAAGGTCATCCCGAAAAAAGTCAAAGCCTAGAGTGGTGCAAGGGAGAGCGTTTGTTGTGACCTCCCAGAAAGCAAGGAACCCGAATGAGGTCATCACGGGTAAGCTTATCATAAACTCTAGCGAAGTCTACACTTTATTTGATACCGGTTCTACCCATTCTTTTATTTCTCCTACTTGCGCTCAACGATTAAATTTGACTCCGGAGAAATTAGACTTTGACTTATCTGTGGAAACTCCGTTGGGAGAAACCTTCATTACATCCACGGTTTATAAGTCTTGTTTGGTTCAAGTTGGTACCCACACATTACCTGTCGATCTTATTGCATTAAAAATACTTGCATTTGATGTAATTCTAGGGATTGATTGGTTAACTACTCATCATGCAAAAATTGATTGTTTTCGTAAGGTTGTTAGCTTTCATATTCCTAATCGACCTATTATGCGAATTCAAGAAACCAAACCATTAAAATCAATCACTGTCATCTCAAGCCATAAAGCTATTCGTTTATTGAAAAACGGATGTCAAGCTTTATTAGCTCATGTCACAGATCTAAACAAAAATACGTCAGTTTTGAATAATATTTCTATTGTTAATGAATTTCCTGACGTATTCCCTGAAGAACTTCTTGGCCTACCCCCAGAGCGTGAAATTGAATTTTGTATCGACCTTGAACCCGGTACAAAACCCATTTCTAAATCCCATATCGAATGGCTCTATTGAACTTCGAGGAGTTAAAACTCAACCGCAGGAATTGTTAGACATTGGCTTTATTCGTCCTAGTACTTCTCCTTGGGGCTGCTCTGTTCTATTCGTGAAGAAGAAAGATGGGAGTATGCGACTTTGTATTGATTATCGGGAGTTGAATCATGTCACCATCAAAAATAGGTACCCATTGCCACGTATTGATGACATGTTTGACCAGTTGAAAGAAGCCAAATTCTTTTCAAAGATTGATCTTCATTCCGGATATCACCAATTGAAGATTAGAACCGATGACATTCCAAAGACGGCTTTAACTTCGAGACGGGCATTATGAATTCCTAGTCATGTCCTTTGGATTGACTAATGCTCCTGCTGCCTTCATGGATATGATGAACCGAGTATTCAAGGAGTATTTGGATCACTTTGTGGTCGTCTTTATTGATGACATCCTCATATATTCCAAAACCCGTGAAGATCATGAGCAACACTCGAGGCTGATACTCCAAAAGCTTCGCGAATATAAGCTTTATGCCAAGTTGAAGAAATACGAGTTCTGGCTTGAGGAAGTAGCATTCCTTGGGCATGTGGTATCAAGTCATGGAATATCTGTTGACCCAGCAAAGATTGAAGCTATTCAAAGCTGGGAGCAACCTAAATTAGTGACCGAAGTACGTAGCTTTCTCGGCTTAGCTGGTTATTATCAGAGATTCATAGAAGGGTTTTCTCGAATCGCTACTTCACTAACTCAGCTGACTCGGAAAGATACAAAGTTTGGTTGGAGCGAGGAATGGGAGAATAGTTTTCAAGAACTCAAGGGGAGACTCATTTCAGCACCTGTTCTGACAATACCATCTGGTTCGGAGGGATTTGTCATCTACAGTGATGCGTCGGGCAAAGGGTTAGGATGTGTTCTCATGCAACATGGGAAATTCATAGCCTATGCCTCACGACAACTCAAAGAATATGAGAGGAATTATCCTACTCATGATCTAGAGTTGGCAGCTGTTGTCTTCGCACTAAAGATTTGGAGGCATTACTTGTATGGGGAGAAAGTGGAGATCTTTACGGATCATAAAAGCCTCAAATATTTTTTCACTCACAAGGAACTCAACATGCGACAACGACGTTGGCTGGAACTGTTGAAAGATTATGATCATACCATCTAATACCATCCTGGAAAAGCGAACGTGGTAGCTGACGCATTGAGTAGAAGATCATATGCGGGTACGAGTGCAATATTCACAACACAAAAGCCCATTTTGTGTGACTTGCAAAGGATGAAGATAGAGTTAAAGACTCCAGAGACCCATGTGATGATGGCGAATATACGAGTAGAACCTACTTTAATTGATAAAGTTAAAGTTGCTCAAGTTACAGATCCGAAGCTGATGCGTATGAGGAAGAAAGTGCAAGAAGGTGCTATGCCAGAAGAAAGAATCGATGAAGAAGGAATACTTCGAGTCAACTCCAGACTTTGTGTTCCTAACGACCCTGATTTAAAGTATAAAAGCATTATGGAGGCGCACAACACACCGTTTGCAATCCATCCTGGGAGTACCAAAATGTATCGTGATCTTCGTCATACATTTTGGTGGAGCAATATGAAGAGAGAGATAGCGCTATTTATCTCAAGGTGTTTAATTTGTCAACGAGTTAAAGCAGAGCATCAAGTACCAAAAGGTCCATTGGAACCACTTAAAATTCCAGAATGGAAGTGGGAGCACATTACCATGGATTTCGTTACCGGTCTTCCCAAAGTTTCTCAAGGCATAGATGCGATTTGGGTCATTGTTGATAGATTGACCTAGTCTGTTCATTTCTTACCGATACGAGAAACTTATACACTTGAACATCTTGCTCGTATGTACATAAACGAGGTTGTAAGATTGCATGGTATGCCAGTATCCATAGTTTCTGATCGAGACCCAAGATTCACTTCAAGATTTTGGGTTAGTTTGCAAAAATCTATGGGCACAGATTTACGATTTAGCTCGGCATATCATCCTCAGACGGACGGACAGTCGGAGAGGACTATTCCAACTCTTGAAGATCTATTAAGACTCTGTGTCCTTGATTTCAAGGGAAGTTGGGACAAGTTCTTACCATTGGTGGAGTTTTCCTACAACAACAGTTATCAAGCAAGTACTGGCATGGCTCCATTCGAAGCGTTGTATGGAAGAAAGTGTCATTCTCCAGTATGCTGGGATGAGGTGGGTGAAGCAACGTTGTTGGGACCAGAGTTGGTACGTATGACTACGAAAAAGATTCAAACGATCCGGCAATGTATAAAAACCTCACAAGATCGACAAAAGAGTTATGCTGATCTTCATTGAAAGGACGTGGAATTCGATATAGGAGATCATGTGTTGTTACGTGTTGCTCCATGGAAAGGAGTTACAAGATTTGGAAAGAGAGGAAAGCTCAATCCTCGATTTATCGGCCCATTTTTAATCCTTGATCGAGTAGGAACTGTGGCCTATAAACTCGCTTTTCCGCCAAGTATGTCTCGTGTTCATAACGTTTTTCATATATCTATGTTACGTAAATATGTGGAAGACCCGAACCACATTATTGAGTTGGAACCGGACGAAATAGCGGAAGATTTAACGTATGAAGATGTTCATGTTCAAATCTTGGATAAGAAGGAACATATTCTACGCACCAAGGTTATACCTCAAGTTAAAGTTTTGTGGAGAAACCACGATGTTGAGGAAATGACTTGGGAGTTAGAATCTGAAATGAAATCAAGGTATCCTTACCTCTTCGACATACCGTGTACGTACCCTAATTTCGAGGGCTAAATTTCATAAGAAGGGAGATTGTAAAACCCCAACTTTTGAATAAAGATGAATTTTCTATAAATATTATTTTTGATTATTATGGAGTGAAATTGATATAATAGTTGTGGGTAATATTTATAAATTTTGCAAAGGTACGCAAGTTGTTATATAATATTCGATTGGTGGGGAATATTCATTTTAACAGGGAATATTAGTACAACGGCACAATCATTGGTGGACCCTACAACGGAACTATTGTCGATTGAGAAAACGATAAAATACTTTATGAAAATAACGACGGATGTTTTACCGTTAATCTTTGTTGAAACACCCTCTTACAGTGTTAAAATATGCGATGTACGCGTGGTTGCATAGTAGCACACGATATTAATTATTGATGCTTACGTGATAAGTCACTCAGTTTTGTTGGTATTATTAATGTAATAATATAGAAAATCTTTTTAAATAAAACAAAATACTTTTATAAAGTTATTCTATAAATAGAATATATTATATTCTATTATGCATAGCGCTGCATAGTGTTTGCACAGTGTTTGCATAGTAAAATCTTTTATAAAGTTATTCGTTTTATTAGATTATAAATAGAATATATTATATTTTATTTAAAAGATTTTGTTTTAAATATGGACCGTCAGATTAAAGTAAATCAATCTGGATCGTTCATGAGTTAGTTACTATGCAGACCATTTTCTATAAATAGAAGCTCATTCCTTCATTATTTTCTTACGAATTCACTGAAACTCTAGAGAGAAAATTATAGAGAGAAGAAGAAAAAGATTTCGCTTACTTAGCTACTCTTATATTCGGTTCTTTTACTAGTAAGTGGTGTTATTCTTTCTTAATCATGAAGAGAATCATTTGTTATTCCATTGCTTATTATTCTTTTGGAATAACTTTATATACTGCGATCTACCCTATACTTGGTGACATTCTTCTATTATTCCGTCTTTACTATTTTGTTGGAATATCTCATGCGTTTCTGTGGGACTGATTCCGCCTTTATTATTACTCCGTTGGAATATCCTATCATGCATGCGTTTTACGGGACCTAGTTCCGCCTTTTTATTATTATTACATTGAAATATCCTCGTCTGCATGCGCTTTTATGCTTGGGACTGATTCCGCCCTTATTAGTATTCTCGTTGGAATAACTTTGTCTATGCAAGTACCGCATGCATGGTGATTTCATTATTATTTCATTCTTTATTATTACATTTGGAACATCCTGCTTGTGCGTAATTTCGCTTTGACTGGTTCCGTTATTTAGTATTCTGTTGGAATAACTGCTTACATCTAAGTACCGCATGCATGGTGATTTCTTTTGTTATTCCATTCTTTATTATACTCAGTTGGTTAAAGTTTTGACTTCTATACTCCATGAAATTAGTAGAATATCCTTGATATTTGCACTTCATCCAGTATCTTTTCATGGAAATATTCTTCATTTTTAATTTAGTCCTGGAAGTATTATCAAACTTGCACCACCTCCCTTAATAGTAAATAATGTGAATTAATAGTTTATTCATGTGACTCAATAGTATAATTATGTGAAAAAACTAATTACAGTATAGTACCTTCAACTATACCTCTATTTTTAATTTAGTCATGCAAGTATTATCAATCTTGCACCACCTCCCCTAATAGTACATGAATGTGAATCAATAGTACACACATGTGAACAAATAGTTATAAGCATGTGAAATAATAGCAATTAATTGCTTATTTATCTGATTAATTACCCGATTGGTCAATATAACCTCCAGACATCAATTATTATCGAAATAAATGTCGATTTCCACTAACACTAATAATCCCAACACAATGGAACTATCAATTTCATCTTTAATCAACACAACTTATTCATCATTAATATTATAACTCACAATATTTAACAACCAGGGTCGTTCCCGGAAAGAGGGGCTTTTCGATAAGGATTTCTCCTTATTGGCGCCGCAATTAGGTGACCAAACCTCTCCTTGACAAAACTTCTAGACATTGTCAATATTGCAAATAATAATATGAATAACTTTGTCATCTCAATTATTGATTTAATAATAATAAATATTAAGTAGATGATATTGTAATAATAATTGAATCAATAATATGAGAGATATGATGCATCAATTACTGTAGCAATAATTGAGTATAACTGAGTGACTTCTCACGTAAGCATCAATAATCAATACCGTGTGCTACTATGTAACCACGCGTATTACTGTACTTTTACTATCGGGTAGTTCAACAGTTTTAATGGTAACACTTTCGCCATTATTTTCATAAAAAGATAATTCTGTCGTTTTCTAACTACGACAATACTTTCGTTGTGGGGTCCACCAATGATTGTGCCGTCGTACAAATATTTCTTGTTAAAATAAATATTCCCCGACCAATCAAATATTATATAACCACTTGCTTACTTTGCAAAATTTGTAAATATTATCCACAACTATAAAATTATATCAAATCCACACCATAATATTCAAAAATATATTTCGAGAAAATTATTCTTTATTCATAAAAGTTGGGGTCTTACAAAAAGTTTGGTCAAAGATCCGTTGGAAAACACTTTATTGAGGGATGAGGATTCGGATGATCCAGAGTTCGTGTATTACTTGCACATGCTGGATTCTTTGCCTCGAGTTAGTAGTTTTAAGGTTCCGTTCGAGCCACTACACACAGAAAAAAAAGCTTCAGCTCGAATGAAACCTTCACTTGAGGAGCCACCCACTCTTGAGCTCAAACCGCTCCCTAAACACCTCAGGTATGCTTATTTAGGTGATTCAAATACTTTACCTATTATTATTGCATATGCGCTTAACGAATTACAGGAAAGTAAATTGTTAAGGATTTTGAGAGAATACAAGTCTGCGATAAGGTGGATAATTGTCGAAATAAAGGGGATCAACCTCTCCTTTTGTATGCACAAGATTCTCATGGAAGAGGACGCAAAGCCAACAGTGGAATAGCAGAGACGGCTAAATCCAATCATGAAAGAAGTGGTAAAGAAAGAAATACTGAAGTGGTTGAACGTAAGAATTATTTACCCAATTTCAGACAGTGCATGGGTCAATCCATTTCAATGCATGCCCAAAAAGGGTGGAATGACCGTAGTGAAAAATGATGATAATGAATTAATTTCAACGAGGACAGTGACTGTTTGGAGGGTTTGCATGGACTACAGGAAGCTGAATAAGGCAACCCGCAAGGACAACTTTCCTCTACCTTTTATCGATCAGATGTTGGATAGGTTAGCGGGCCATGAATACTACTATTTACTAGATGGATACTCAGGGTACAATCAAATAGTCATAGCTCTTGAAGATCAAGACAAGACCACTTTCACATGCCCATACGACACCTTTGCATTCAGGAGAATGTCTTTTGGTTTGTGTAACGCACCTGAGACGTTCCAAAGATGTATGATGACTATCTTCTCGGACATGGTGGAGAAGAATATGGAAGTTTTCATGGATGACTTTTCTGTCTATGAAGACAATTTTGTTTTTTGTCTAGAGAAATTGGTCATGGTCTTGAAGCGTTGCGTGGAACCAAATCTGGTGCTTAACTGGGAGAAGTGCCACTTTATGGTCGAAGAAGGAATAATCTTGGGGCACAAGGTCTCTGCGAAGGGCTTAGAGGTTGATAGAGAAAAGTTGGACACAATTGACAATCTTCCATCGCCAACTACAGTCAAGGGAATCCGGAGTTTTCTTGGATATGATGGATTCTACCGAAGGTTTATTAAAGATTTCTCTAAGATTGCAAAACCATTGTGCAGTCTCTTAGAGAAAGATTCAGTTTTCAAGTTTGATGAGGAATGTAAGTTAGCATTTTTGCAATTGAAGAAGAAGTTGACTACAACTCCTATGATCGTAGCACCGGATTGGACAATGCCTTTCGAGTTAATGTGTGATGCTAGCAATTACGCGGTAGGGGCTGTTTTGACTCAACGTCGAGAGAAGATATTCCATGCCATATATTATGCAAGTAAAACCCTTACGAATACCCAATTGAACTACACAACCACCGAGAAGGAATTACTTGTTGTAGTATATCCCTTTGATAAATTAAGAGCGTATTTTGATTGGAACAAAGGTGGTGGTATATATGGATCACTCGGCGATTCGTTATATAATCTCAAAGAAGGATGCTAAGCCTAGACTAATCAGATGGATTCTTCTCCTTCAGGAATTTGATTTGGAAATAAAGGATAGGAAGGGGACAGAAAATCAAGTAGCATATCATCTTTCAAGATTAGAAAATCCGGACAAGGATGGGGAAGATACGTCTTTAATCAACGAGTCATTTTTGGATGAGCAACTGTTTGGAGTCAATGCAGAATTTCCATGGTATGCGGATTTTGCCAACTACTTGGTGAGCAAAGTCCTTCCCCCTTGATCTGACACGTCAGCAAAAGAAGAAGTCCCTACATGACGTCAAGTGGTACATGTGGGACGAGCCCTATTTATTCAAACAGTGTGCATACAAAATGATTCGTAGATACGTGCCATACATCGAAGTAAATAATATCTTGCATGATTGTCATTCATCTGTGTATGGGGGACATTATGGGAGCGAACGGACAATGACCAAGGTAGTTCAAGCATGATTCTATTGGCCTACTGTGTTCAAGGATGCCCACCAGTTCATGAAAAGCTGTGACAGATGCCAAAGGGTGGGCAACATCTCAAAAAGGAAAGAAATGCCGCTCAACTCAATCATGGAAGTAGAGGTTTTTGATGTGTGGGGAATGGACTTTATGGGACCTTTTCCTCCCTTATTCAATAACTTGTACATTTTGCTTGATGTGGACTATGTATCAAAATGGGTGGAAGCTGTAGCACTCCCTATAAACGATGCCAATGTGGTTCTTAAGTTTCTACAAAAGAACATCTTCACAAGGTTTGGCACACCAAGATCAATCATAAGTGATGAGGGAAGTCACTTCTGCAATAAGTCATTTACAACTCTCTTGGCAAAGTATGGAGTCAATCATAGGGTTGCAACATCATATCACCCCCAGACGAGTGGTCAAGCTGAGGTTTCCAACAGGGAGGCGAAGAAATTTTTAGAGAAAGTGGTAAATCCGAGCAGAAAAGATTGGTCTCTAAAATTGGACGACGCACTATAGGCTTACAAGACAGCATACAATATACCATTTGGGATATCTCCGTATCAGTTGGTCTACGAAAAAACGTGTCACCTCCCAGTAGAAATATAATATAAGGCATACTGGGTAATTTAGAAACTTAACTTTGATCAAACTACTGCAGGAGAAAAGAGGCTACATCAATTGAACGAACTCGATGAATTTAGACTGCAAGTGTATGAGAACTCGAAGCTGTATAAAGAAAAAGTCAGGAAGTGGCACGACCAAAAATTTTTGCAGAAAAAGTTCGAACCGGTATAATCAGTATTATTGTTCAATTCAAGATTGAGATTGTTTCCCGAAAAGCTCAAATCACGATGATCGGGGCCATTCACGATCAAGAAGGTGTTCCCACTTGGCGTCGTTGAGTTGTATAGCAGAAATCCACTTGAAACCTTTAAAGTCAACAGGAAAAGGTTAAAGCACTACTGGGGTGGAGACATCGACAACGAAGCCATTGCAATTACACTTGTCGATGCACCATGAAACAAGAGGCACCGTCAGGCTAACGACGTTAAAACTAGTGCTATTTGGAGGAAATCCAAGCGTTAAACCATTTCTATTTCATTTATTCAGTAAATTTTAGCTCATAGTATAGTTTAGATATTTATTTTTCAAAGAGTAATGACTTCATTGTGGTATGATTGCAGGGAATCAAGGAAAAAGGACATCACTTAGACACTGCATCAATGGCGCGGGCCGCGCCACCTTAAGCATACACCTGGCGCGGGGCGTGCTACCTCCACAGTACCATTCTGCCTAGCGGGGCGTACCATGCTATGCTATGATTCGGCGCGAGGCGTGCCATCCTGGGTTGAACTTATTTCCTACCTAGCGCGGGCCGCGCCCTCTAAGGCTTATACATGGCGCAGGGCGCGCCGCTCAAAAATTCAGACTTTAAAAAACACCTTTGTTGTATCCTTTTCCACTATAACTCCAAGGAACACCAATATTTACCCACTTCTTGCCCAATTCAAACTCTTCCACTCCCCCCATAACGTCAAATTCCACCATACCCCTTCTTTTACTTTTTCCCAACTCCTCCTCCCACTATCCCACAATCACCATAACTCCTTCCCATGCATGCTCAACTACAATTCCTCTTCTATATCAACCCAACCTCCTCCAGTTAACCACAATCAGTCTAAGACATAATCACCATACTCCTATTCTAAGTCCAATTCTTTCTCCTCACAACTTCTCACAAATTGGGGAATCACTCTAAGGTGGAGACACAATTTCTTCTTGAAGGTAATCCCAAATTGTTGCACTCTAATTTTTCTTCTTTCTTGTTCATAAAAAATTGGTTGGAAAACCTTGGGATTCTGTTGCCCAAGGATTGTTTTAGGATTATTTGATATTTTGGGCTAGAGTTTTTCTAAAGAAGTCAAGTTTGGGGGTATTAGCCTTCATGCCCACCAACTGTTTGACAATATTCCTGAACCAAGTTTTCACCCTTTAGTCCACTACAAACACCACGTCTTCATATAAGAGACCACGTCCATCCACTTCTACTGCTCGGGCTCAGTTTTATCACACAAAATTTGTCAGTGAGGGGCCGAGGCGAGGTTCAAATCAACCATTGACAAGAAGACTTTGGTATTAGAATGGGGATTGAAGCCGGATGCCAACCTTGACGGTGATATGGCGCTGATGATTGTGGAACGCAACTGGTTTCAGTTAGTGGAGCAGCCACTACCTGCGGTGATCAATATAGTAAAAGAATTTTATGCCAACGCAATGGAGCATGTTGATCACACAGTCATGGTACGGGGTAAGCCGGTGTGTTTCCATGCAAATGCCATCAGCGAGTTTTTTGGCTGGAAACACTGACTGATGGATGTTATGAAGATGGTTTGCCTAATTTGGATGAAATAATAGCAAGATTGTGTAAACCAGGAACACAATGGGTTACCCGAGCCGGAACGGATGAAAAGATAAGTTTTCCACACTCGACGCTAAGTCGTTATGGCAAAGCATGGTATACATTCATTTGTGCCCGATTGATGCCCACACACCATCAGAATGATGTGACCAAGGAAAGGGTGCGACTGCTATAAGGGATTGTACATAATCATTTTTGGGTGAATAATTCAGTGGTGTTATAAAATGTGGATGTGGGTGAATGTATTCAAGAATCGATCGACAGGCTGCTACAGGGAAATACTACGGAGGGCCTTCTTCATGGATTTCTCCTAACCGATTTGTGCCGCAAATTTGGAGTGCAGGGGCATTCCTCCGAACCGATATAACAACCAATGGATATAATCGATCATGCTATAATTGAGAAGTACAAGGCATGGGAGGGGGCAAGGTCACATCCAAGAGGAGAAGGTTATATCATGATTCGCCAACCCTCACCCCTAGTTGTAGCTGATCTAATGGAAGAGCAACACTCTCGAGGTTCACAGAAATAATTCTTGTGGCTGGATCAACGTCAGGATTTGATGCATCAGTACAATGCCAACACTTTCAACACTCTTGATGAAGCATTTTCTCACTGCAATCCAAGTGCCGGTCCAGTGTCTATGCATGTTCCTCCTGTCCTTCCAGCTTACCCTCATTCGGATGACGACAAGCAGTGACTCGTCTTTCAGGGAAGTCCTCATGCTTTTATTTGATTTATATTGTCGTAATGAGGACATTACTTGAATTAAGTTTGGGGGGGGTTTGCTTTTGCTTGATTAACTTGATGCATTTTCTGTGATGATTTCATAATTATGTTTAGTTAGTTTTTGATAAGTTCTTATAAGTTTTTTTGTTTTTTATGGCATTTAGATTAATACATTCATTTATGTATATATAAAAAATGAAAAAAAAATGGTGCATTTGCATTTGCATTTAGTTCATTTTGCATGAATCCAGTTATTAGATAGTAAAAGTCTATTTTGGGAAAATGATAAGATTGGAATTATGTAGACAAATGTAATATTGATTATTTAGGCTTTGATGTGACCTCCTATTGTAAATTGAATCTTTTTCTGTTTGAAAATGGTATAATCAGGTTAGGACATTATAAACAACTTTGTTGACTGATTAAGTTTAAATTTGCACATAATGGAATTCTTAAGGATAATACTAGTTTGAATGAATGAAAGACATGAATAGGTGGAGATGGCTAGATTTAGACAAAAACCTAAGTTTGGGAGAAAATTTTAGGGTATATAAAGCTTTATATATATATATAGGGATATGATCCATAACAAGTATTTGCTATGGAGAAAATTTGGGCAAATATCATCATATCCGTTCATTCTATAAATTAAGAGCGCGGATTAAAAAATAACAAAGCCCTTACGCTAGACGAACTGGCGTATGCTGAAAATTTTAATCTCCCATACGCTACACCAAGTAGCGTATTATACAAAAATAACAAAGCCACCAGTTCGTTGAGTTGGGTGGTGCAGCCACCAGTTAGGGGAGTTGAGCGGTGCATAACATAGTACAGTGGGAAGCTATATATAAGGTGGAGCACATATTTTTTTCCGATATATGGATTAAAATGGCATGTGTGGAGGAGACAGACTTTCAAAATAAACAGAACCAATAATAACAGATTTGCCTGTATGATTGATCTTGTGGCTTTGTTCTTTCCAAAAATTTATATTCTCTGCACGTGCTTGTTTTTATTTTACCAGAATTCTGTATTGATTAGTAATGGCGATGTTAGAATCGCCGCAGAGTATGGAGGCATCCACAATGGAGCACTAATGGCGATGTTAGAATCGTCGCGGAGTATGGAGGCATCCACAACGGAGCACCAGTCGGATCTCAACAACTCTGTTCGGAGGAGAACGAGCATGGAGCGGTAGAATATGATTTCGAGGTTGATCGAAATCGGATCGGAGAGCAATTTTAATCGAGGACCGAGAGTTGAGTTATGGAGATGAAAAGGTTGGGAGTGGAACAGAGGATAGAGAAAAGGAAGGAACAGCGAAATTGCATACATCCACCGTGATCGCCCGGCTCATAGGAGAATCAAGGAGATTCCTCTTAGTTCTGACGCCATATTCAAGTAGGTTTCTAAGCTTACCTCATGCTTTTTGTACTTTGATTCTTATATAACACAAAAATCGCTCGCGGACGATGCTATTTTATTCATACTTGCTATGGATGTAAATCCGGTTCATTCCTTCTGTGATATTCCTTTGATATGGATTGCAATCGTTTGTTTTCCTTGTGATATTGGATTGTATACGATTGTTGAGTAAGCGTACGCCGTATAAGGAATACATTCAGAGCCCTACTAAACTCTAACATTGGTGGCTTGGGGCAATATTGGGAATTTGAAGGCAATTTTTGTAGTACGCTAGTTGGTGTAGCGTACGGAGATTAAAAATTTTACTCATACGCTAGACGATGTGGCCTAAGGCAGTAGTTAATTTTTAATCTAAGCGCTTGATTTATGGAATGGACGGATATGATGGTATTTGCCCAATTTACATCCATAACAAATACTTGTTATGGATCATATCCCATATATATATATATATATATATATATATATATATATATATATGAATAAACACCGTGGCTTGTCTAGTTTTGTGGCCTTTGTTACTTGAGTAAGTAAACCCGATGGGATTGTCTTTACACCTAGGTAACATTGGTCGAAAGCTCGTTAAGGTAACATTGAAAAGCCTAAGGGAATAAGACATTGCACATCCATGTGTATATTAAAAAAAATAAAAATAAGTAAATAAATAAAACAGGAAAAGAGTGAAAAGCCCCCGTAATGAAAAATTAAGCATAAGTATCCCGTTTAGACTCTTGAACTTGGTGAATGTTTGACTTTAGTTGGATCTAGCTTGTTCTTGGATTTTGTAGTTTACACTGTATGATGCCTTTTAAGAAGCTTATTATGTGTCGTATTTAATATTATATCAGTTAGTATGGTTGTTGAGCACACACACACTATATTAGTAAGAATAGTTTAAGATTTGATGATTGATTGGGAAGTTATTGATTGGTCTAGATATGATATGCTATCGTGTTTGCTTGATTTCTCTGAGGTTGTATTGTGATGCCCCCAAAATAGGTATACATCACCCATTCTGAGTCGCCAAATACATGGTACATAAATCAAATACAAACTTCTTTTATACAATACGACAACAACGTATCTTAGAGTTTTTACACGAATATTGTCTCATAGACATTATTCAAACTCAAATGAAGTTCTCATTACATTTATTATCACACTATTTCATAAAATAGTGAGGACTACTATAGCCACCATCTCGGACCGTCACTCTGTTCCCCAACTAGTCCCGGCTACGTTCTCATTTCCTGAAGAGAACAATGAAAGCAAAAGGGTGAGCTCAACTAGCCCAGTAAGAAATATTATGACTAAGATAATGCAGAATAAATTATCATTAGCCTTCAACAATGTTAAACTGATAAAATACAATAAACATCAAGTTTAACTACAGCGAAACAAGCAATCCATTAGAAGAGTCAAGTAGAGCATGCTATCTACTATCTTCTATGATTTAAAAAGTTTTTCATTAACTTTATCGCTGAGACTCAGCTTAATAAATAAACTACATCATCGAATCATCCCTACACTACGACCAATGATATTCATGTAATCATCAATGGTCATAATCATACCAACAACTGTCCATCAATGCACTACGGGCCAATGCAGACTTTTACCACATCATTTGTAACATTACGGTCATGATTATACCGAATAATCTCTTGTCATAATCATACCAATCAATAGTAAATCTATGCACGTAAGCCACATATGACTTTTATCACAATATAAGCATGAAGATGATGATAATGATATAAGAATTTAATTAAAAGAAAGCAAAAGATAATTTTTTTAAACATTTATAATTTAATTTATCCAGAATTCAATAATGTCCAAATTGTCAACATGATACTTGTAAGACCCCGAATTATATGAAATGAAAGTATTTGATTTTCTTATAATTATTATTCTATTTAATAAATGGTTAAATTGATAAAAGGTTAAAGTTAAGGGTGATATTTGAAATTTTTGCAAAGTAAGCAAGTTGATATAAAATATTTATTGTGTTGGGGAATATTCGATTGGTCGGGGGATATTCATTTTAACAGGGAATATTCGTACGGCGGTACAATCATTGGTGGACCCCACAACGGAAGTATTGTCGTAGTTAGAAAATGACAGAAATATCTTTTTATAAAAATAATGGCGAAAGTTTTACCGTTAACTATTGAACTATCTGGTGGTAAAAGTACAGTAATACGCGTGGTTGCATAGTAGCACACGACATTGATTATTGATGCTTACGTAAGAAGCCACTCAGTTTACTCAATTATTGCTACAATAATTGTTGTATAGTATCTCACGTTATTTGATTCAATTATTGTCACAATATCATCTGCATAATATTTATATTATTAAATCAATAATTGAGACAACAAAGTTATTCATATTATTATTTGCAATATTGACAATGTCTAGAAAGTTTTGTCGATGAGAGGTTTGGTCACCTAATTGCATGCCAATAGGGGGAAATCCTTATTGCAAACCCCCTCTTTCCTGGGAATGATCTGGTTATTAAATATTGTGAGTTGTAATATTAGTGATGAATAATTGTTGAAGTATTAAGAATGTGTTTATTGAAGATAAGTGAATTACAAAAGTTAGGGGGGAATAATGTAAACTTGGAAAACTTTAGGGGTACCAAAGTGTATTAAGTTAATTAAATTAATCTGGACCATTGGTGGTGGTTTTAATAGGAAATCAATCTGGACCATTGATGGTGGTTTTAATAGTAAATCAATCTGGACCGTCGGTGGTGGTTTTAATAGTAAATCAATCTGGACCGTCGGTGGTGGTTTTAATAGTAAATCAATCTGGACCATTGATGGTTGTTTTAAAAGTAATCAATCTGGACCGTCGGTGGTGGTTTTAATAGTAAATCAATCTATACCGTCGGTTATGGTTTTAATAGTAATCAATATGGACCGTCAGTTCTAATAGTAAATCA
Organism: Panax ginseng; assembly: GCA_020205605.1. Classification (NCBI taxonomy): domain Eukaryota; kingdom Viridiplantae; phylum Streptophyta; class Magnoliopsida; order Apiales; family Araliaceae; genus Panax; species Panax ginseng. The sequence continues at coordinate 67,989,203 of CM035127.1, forward strand.
ATCTGGACCGTTCGTGAATAAGTTACTATTTAGTCCATTCTCCTATAAATAGAAGCTTAATTATTCTTTTATTCTCACCAATTCATTGAGATTTACAAGAGACAATATAAAGAGAGAAACTATAGAGAGCAAAAAGAAGAGTATTCTGCTACTTCACTATTGCAGTATCCAGCCTTCTACTAAGGTAAGGGGTATTATTTCTTTCGTATTCATAAGGAATACTACTTTTCGTATTCATCCTTTAATATGTCGAAATAACCTGTCTACGCGGATTACGTACCGTATGACGGGTGAAAATCCATTTGCAGTTTCGTATGTTATTTCTTTTCATAATCTTAAATCTAAACTTACTATGGTAAGTATTGCTTCTATAATCCCTGAAATTAGTGGGATATCCTTGAAGTTTTGCGCTTCATCCAGTATCGTTTCATTGGAATATTGATATGAACTTTCCTATTAAATATCAATATTTTCACCAGGGGTACTATTCACAGGTTACTATTCACCCGATTGCTATTCACTATAATATTATTCACTCGGGTATTCGGGATACTTTTCATGCCGGAGTATTATTCATGAGTTACTATTCACCCGGTTACTATTCACTCAAATATTATTCACTCGGGTATTTGTGGTAATTTTCATGTCGGGTTACTATTTGCGAAGTACTATTCACGGGGTACTATTTACCCCGTTAATATTCACCCGAAAAATTGATTTCTTTTCTATCCAAAATATTTTTGATACATGGATATTATTCTTGAATTTTACTCCACAAAGCATTATCATGTTAACAATTTGGACATTATTGAATACTGGATAAATTAAATAATAAATCTTTAAAATTTATCCTTTGTTTTCATTTAATTAAATGCTTATATCATTGTCATCATCATCATGCTTATATTGTGATGAAAGTCATCTTTGGCTTACGTGCATAGTTGGACTGTTGATTGATATGATTATGACCAGGGATTATTTGGTATAATCATGACCATTGATGATTACATGAATAGCCTTGGCCCGTAGTGCAGGGATGATTCGATGATGTGGTTTATTTATTAAGCTGAGTCTCAGCGATAAAGTCGATGAAAACCTTTTTAAATCATAGAAAATAGTAGATATCATGCTCTACTTGACTCTTCTAATGGATTGCTTATTTCGCTGCAGTTAAACTTGTTGTCGATTATATTCTATCAGTTTAACATTGTTGAAGGCTAATGATAGCTTATTCTGCATTATCTTAGTCATAATATTTCTTCTTTGGGCTAGTTGAGCTCACCTTTTACTTCCATTGTTCTCTTCAGAAATGAGAACGTGGCGGAACTAGTCGGGGGAGCGGAGTGATGGCCCGAGATGGTGTTATAGTAGTCCTCACTATTCTATAAAATAGTGTGACAATAAATGTAATGAGGACTCCATTTGAGTTTGGATATTGTCTAGAAGACAATATTCTTGTAAAAACTCTCACCTCATGTTGTATAATTAAGTTTGTATTTGTATTCAGTACCATGTATTTGGCGACCCAAGATGGGTGATGTATACCTATTTTGGGGCGTCACAGCTTGGTATCAAAGCTTAGGATATGATCCTCGGCTAAGATGTGAGACAAGAACTAGGAGGGGAGAGATGGGGAATTCCTTCGCTAGTATGACCTACCTAAGATTATTTGGTATTTAATTGGTCGGTCAGAGTATAGGGATAATATGTGATATGTCAATTAACCCTTGTTTTGTGGCAGTGTTTGAAAATGACATCTGAAAATGTTGAGATCAACAATGAAGCACATGAGACCGTTGAGTCACCAACGATCAATACCCAGGATAATGTGCAATAGGAAGACAATAATCCTCAGGTAAACAACAATACCGATCAAGTGATGAACGATGGGATGTTCAGAAGTTTTATGCAATTCATGCAACATCAGGCGAGAGAGGCACCTGTCCAAAATGCAGGTGGAAACACTGGCAACTCTCGGACGGTCACCGCTAAGCAGTTCAAGGAGCTGGGACCACCGGAGTTTATTGGAGAGCCAAAACCACTTAAGGCGGAGACGTGGATAAAGCAGATCACCAAGATATTTGATGTCTTGAGATGCTCCGAGGAGCAAAAGGTTCCCTTTGCCACCTTCATGTTGCGAGGAGAGGTAGATTACTGGGGGAATCAGAAGCGTACTCAACTTCTTTGCCCGAAAATGTCTTGGGAGAAGTTCCAAGAGCTGTTCAACGACAAGTACTTTCCTAAAAGTATTAGTCACATGAAGGAGGTGGAGTTTATCAAGTTGGAGCAAAATAATATGACCGTGTCATAGTACTAAGCTAAGTTTGCTGAATTGTCCTGGTTTGCGCCCCACTTGGTTGATAATGAGGAGAGAATGACGCGTATGTTTCTAAGAGGTTTGAAACCGAGATACGTCAATACTTAATTTCTCACAAACTGTGTTTGTATTCAGATGTTGTAAATAGGGCTCAGTTATTGGAGCGCGATAATGAGTCAACCCAACCTAGAGAGAGAGCAGTCGACAAGTCGATAATACCAATGGTAGCAATCATAGAAGCAGTGACAACAAACGTGGAGGGAATCAACATGCCAGAAATGGTAACCACTCTGGTGGTAATCATGGCCAAGATAATAGAATTGGAAATTTCAAGAAGAGGAGATTCAATAATGATGGAAAGCCACAAGACCAAAGACCGTTGTTAAGGAAGGAGAAGGACCACCGGTCGTATGTTACAAATGCAGAGGGGAGGGACACATCAGTCCAAACTATATGCAACAGTCCAAAGCATGTTACAATTGTGGAAGAAAATGTCACTTAGCCCGATTTTATCGGGCACCAAAGTCAAGTCCAGCTGGGATGGAGGCATCAAAGGCCGTCCCAAACAAGACAAAACCGATTGTTCAAGGGAGAGCATTTGTCGTAACCTCCCAAAAAGAAAGGAATCTGAACGAGGTGATCACGGGTAAGCTAATCATAAACTCTTGCGAAGCTTATACCTTATTTGATACCAGTTCTACCCATTCTTTTATTTCTCCTACTTGCACTCAACATTTAAATTTGACTTCGGAGAAATTAGACTTTGACTTATCGGTTGAAACTCCGTTGGGGGAAACCTTTATTACATCCACTGTTTATAAGTCTTGTTTGATTCAAATCGGTAACCGCATCATCGTTACACTCGTCGATCTTATCTCTTTAAAAATACTTGTATTCGATGTGATTTTAGGAATTGATTAGTTGACTACTCATCATGCTAAAATTGATTGTTTTCGTAAGGTTTTTAGCTTTCATGTTCCTAACTAACCTATTATGCGAATTCAAGCAACCAACCCATTAAAGTCAATCACTGTTATTTCAAGCCATAAAGCTATTCGTTTATTGAAAAACGGATGTCAAGCTTTCTTATCTCATGTCACGGATTTAAACAAAAATACGTTAGTCTTGAATGATATTTCTATTGTTAATAAATTTCTTGATGTATTCCCTGAAGAACTTCCTGGCCTACCCCTAGAGCGTTGAATTGAATTTTGTATCGACCTTGAACCCGGTAAAAAACCCATTTCCAAAGCCCCATATCGAATGGCTCCTGTTGAACTTCAGGAGTTAACGACCCAACTGCAGGAATTGTTAGACATCGATTTCATTCGTCCAAGTACATCTCCTTGGGGTTCTCCTGTTCTATTCGTAAAGAAGAAAGATGGGAGTATGCGACTTTGTATTGATTATCGGGAGTTGAATCATGTCACCATCAAAAATAGGTACCTGTTGCCTCGCATTGATGACCTATTTGACCAGTTGCAAGGCACCAAGTTCTTTTCAAAGATCGATCTTCATTCCAGATATCCTCAGTTGAAGATTAAAACTGATTCTACATAAGTGTTCTTGATTAATAAACTGAGAATTAAACTGGAATAATGAGTGATAATTGGATTGAGACTTAAAGTGAAGTTGTAAGCCTAATTCTCCATTATTTACTTGAAATTACGGTTCTTAGTTGTGTTGATTGATTGGTATTTTTAGTTTTTATTAGTTATACTCATTGATTTCGATTAGTTTAATAAAATTGGGATAATATAAAATTGCTAATTGTTAGGATTAATTTCTTACTATTCTCTGTGAGAACGATTCTTTTTTAATCATTATATTACTTATTGACCATGTATACTTACATGTTGTGCATAATTATATTTTCGACCAACAGTTTGCGAGACTAATGGATTGTGGGACGCCCCCAAAAAAGGTATACATCACCCATTCTGAGTCGCCAAATACATGGTACATAAATCAAATACAAACTTCTTTTATACAATACGACAACAACGTAGCTTAGAGTTTTTACACGAATATTGTCTCATAAATAGTATTCAAACTCAAATGAAGTCCTTATTACATTTATTATCACACTATTTCATAAAATAGTGACGACTACTATAGCCACCATCTCTGATCACACTCTGTTCCCCGATTAGTCCCACCACGTTCTCATTTCCTGAAGAGAACAATGAAAGCAAAAGGGTGAGATCAACTAGCCCAGTAAGAAATATTATGACTAAGATAATGCAGAATAAATTAACATTAGCCTTCAACAGTGTTAAACTGATAAAATACAATAAACATCAAGTTTAACTACAACGGAACAAGCAATCCATTAGAAGAGTCAAGTAGAGCATGATATCTACTATCTTCTATGATTTAAAAAGTTTTTCATCAACTTTATCACTGAGACTCAGCTTAATAAATAAACCACATCATCGAATCATCCTTGCACTACGGGCCAATGATATTCATGTAATCATCAATGGTCATGATCATACCAACAACTGTCCATCAATGCACTATGGACCAATGAGGACTTTTACCACATCATTTGTAACATTACGGTCATGATTATACCGAATAATTCCTGGTCATAATCATACCAATCAATAGTACATCTATGCACGTAAGCCACATATGACTTTATCACAATATAAGCATGAGGATGATGACAGTGATATAAGAATTCAATTAAAAGAAAGCAAATGATAAAATTTTAAAGATTTATAATCTAATTTATCCAAAATTCAATAATGTCCAAATTGTCAACATGATACTGCTTTGTGGAGTAAAATTCAAGAATATTATTGTATCAAAAATGATTTGGACAGCAAAGAAATTAATTTTTGTCATGAATAATTTCTCGGGTGAATAGTACCCTAGTGAATAGTACTTTGGGAATAGTACTTTGTGAATAGTACTCGTGAATAGTACTTTATGAATAGTATCTGTGAATAGTACTTTGTGAATACTACCCTGTGAATAGTACTTTGTGAATAGTACCATATAAATGAATACTACTCATGGACAGTACTCCGGCATGAAAAGATTAAAATTTAACAAGAATGTGCAGAAAATATCCTTGTGAAACAATATTAGATGAAGCGCAAATTTCAAGGTTATTCTACTAATTCTACGGAGTATAGAAGCAATACTTTAACAAAATGAGGGTATAATCAGAAATACAAGACGAAATAATATTACTCATATACTACAGAGTATGGAAGAAAATATTATTCCTTATGAATACTAAAAAAAAAATATCCCTTACTTCAGAAGAAGACTAGATATTGAAATAGTGAAGTAACAGACTTCTCTTCTTCTTTCTCTCTATAGCTTCTATCTCTATAATTGCTCTTGCGAGTCTTAGTGAATTGGTGAGAATGAAAGAAGAATGGGCTTCTATTTATAGGAAAATATAGTTTCGATAATTGCACGTTTTGGGGCTCGAAATATTATAGTATAATACATTCATCTTTTCCTTTATTTTTAATTTAGTCCTGTAAGTATTATCAATCTTGCACCACCTCCCCTAATAGTACACACATGCGAATCAATTCCATACATGTGAATCAACAGTAAATTTGTATGTGAACTAATAGCAATTAATTACTCATTTATCCAATTAGTTACCGGATTTGTCAATATAACATCCAGAAATCAATTATTATCAAAATAAATGTCAATTTCCACTAACAAAAATAATCCCAACACAATGGAATATTAATTTCATCTTTAATCAACACGAACTTAATCATCATTAATATTATAACTCATAATATTTAATAACCAGATCATTTTTGGAAATTATATGTTTTAACTTGTTAAAATCATGCTAGAAGGGTTGGGTAGTAGTTATATGTGTATTATAGTGTTTGGGTATGCTTGTGAATGAACTAATTGGGTGTTTTGGCCATGTTCTGCAATTTTTTCTCGAATTGCGCTTACGTTCTAGTGTGACGCACGTCATGACATTGGTCAGAGCTTGCCATAAGCGCCATTGTCCGGTATGCAAACGTTAGCCCATATACCAATGGCCCAATAACATGCTTGATGGTGGCGCCACAGCGCCACTCTGCAGTAATGTCCAAAAATCAGAATTTAACTATTTAAATTCAAGGAGTGTAGTAGTAACCTAATCTATTGAACATAAAAATGTGTTAGACATATAACGATATGTTAAAATAGGTTCTTAACATGTCAATAAGGCATTTACATGTTGATTGAATTGGTGAATACGTAGTTAGCTTGTTGTTCGTGTAGTGTAATATTATGTGAAAACAAGTATGGTAATTTGACTAAGTAAAGTCATAATCAGAGTTAGACAAAAAGAATGAACTTGTGATGACTAGTTACGTTATAATTGATTGGTATTGTGAATGTAAATGGTATGTAGGATTAAATCAAGGAACATGTATAATTAACATGTAATCTACGTACGAGGCAAGTTTCCTAACCCTACTTGTTATCGTTTTTCAAGTTTATAAACCTTACATCTTTACACTGAGCAAATTCTAGACTTATATTCTATATTGATCAAGTCTTATTTTTGTTGATCAAGTTCAATATGTTATATTAAAGGTTATTAATCTTTTCAAAGTATGATTTCTGTTATACAATTCTTATTCCATTGTATAATTCTTAAGTTATTATTCAATTTGAATATCAGTTATTGTTGAACCTTGTAAGACTAGCGAACCCTTATTAATTCGACTAGCCCATAGTTTATGAACGTTCTAAATTTTAGAACCCTTGTTGAATTATCCAAACCAAACTTCCTTTGGTGCGGACTCTAATGTCAAACTAAGATAAACAACCTTGTATAGGGGATTACTTATGCGTTAGCGTTAAGATATTGTGCACAGTATGGTACTAAGGGTTGATCCCCCTAAGTACGAGTAGAAGAGTCCATAGTCTTATGACTGTTAAAGGTTTCACGTATAACCCTTGATAACCTAAGACATAGTTCAAGGTCTTATGACCCTCAGAATTTCTTTTAATTCGTGTTATTTATTCCTGATTCAAAAGTTGAGTTTCTTATTCCAGAAGTCTTTGATTCATTCGCATGTTATTATATTGTTGTTACATTATTATACTTGTGGGCAATCATGCTCACTCTTGCGTAATAATAACATTGAAGTTAAGAACAAAAGGTATGACGAGCCTTCTTCTAGCAAAGGCAAGGGCAAGATTAACAAGTGATGAAGACTTTTTACTTATGTGTTTATGTATTTATGTTTCAAACTTATGTCAATGTTGTGTAAGACTATTATTTGTTTATGTTTCTGTATTTGAGATTTAAGGTTAATATGACCTAGGATTGATGTACTTATTTCATATGATGTAACTCCTTAAGGAGAGGATTTATTTCTATTTATTTATGCTTTCATTTATTATGGATAGATAGACATTTGATGTTTGAATAGTAAACACCAAATCATATGGGAATTTAAGTACCCAGATTTGGGGGTGTCACATCTCCCCTCCTAGTTCTAATCACAGATATCCACCAGAGATCATATCCCTAAGCTCTGATACCAACTGTGACGCCCCTAAAATAAGTCCACACAACCCATTTTGAGTCGCCAAAATACATGGTACATAATCCAAATACAAACTTTATTTATACAATTGTCGTGTAAAATACGACAACACATAAGTTGAGAGTTCGAATATAAATATTGCACCATACATAATACGACAAATATCCATACACAAATTAAGTCTTCATTACAATTATTGTCGCACTATTTTACAACATAATGAAGACTGCTATAGTGACTATCTCGGACCGTTACTCAATTCCCCGACTAGTCCCAACTATATTCTCATTTCCTGAATAGAACAATGAAAGAAAAGGGTGAGCTCAACTAGCCTAGTAAATAATATTATGACTAAGATACCGTAGGATAAGTTATCCTTAGTCCCCAACAGGGAAAAATCTGATAGAATACAATAGACAACAAGTTTTAGATCAACAACTGCAGAGGAAATAAGAATCCATTAGAAGAGTCAAGTAGAGCATGATGTCTACTATCTTCTATGATTTAAAAGTTCATCATCAATATTTTATCCCTGTAACACCAATCAATAATTATTTTCAATCAACTAATTATCTATGCACTACGGGCCAAAGATAATCGTTTGTATCACCAGTGGTCATGATCATGCTAAACACCTGTTCATCTATGCACTAAAGGCCAAAGAGGACTTTCATCACAAACCTCTATCTGTAACATTAAAGGTTATGATTATACCAATACAGAATTCCTGGTTATAATCATACAAATCCATGGTTCATTTTTGCACTACGGGCCAAAGATGACTTTCAGTACAATATAAGCATGAGGATAATGACAATGATATAAAGAATGAATCAAGTGAGATCAAGAATAAATATTAATGATTTATAATTCAATTTATCCAGAGTTCAAGAATGTCCAAATTGTCAACATGATAACTAATTGAGAAGTAAAATTCAAGAATGATATTCATGTATCAAAAATAATTTGGACAGAAAAGAAACCAATTTGTCGTGAATAGTACCCCGAATGAAAATATTAAATTTAATAAGAAAGTCCAGACAAATATTTCAGTGAAACAATACTAGATGAATTGCAAAACTCAAGGATATTCTACTAATTTCAGGGATTTTCACCATTTAATAATAAGGTTATGGAAATAAAAAATAATTTTGTACCATAAATGGAGAAAAATATGAAAGAAAACGATATCCCTTGACGAGTACAAAAGAAATGATATCTTATACGAGTATGAAAGAATATACAAAACTACAAATGGATTTTCACCCATCAAACAGTAATCCACGTAGACATATCATTTTCACAATTTAGTAAAGAATGAATATGAAGGGTTATTCACCAGGCATGTGGTAGTCCGCGTAGACATGTTATTCCCATAGATTAATAAGGAATAGAATGACAACCCTTATGAGTATGAAGAAAATAACATCCTTTACCTTAGTAGGAGACTAAATCTGACTGGTATATCGGAGATATTCTTGAGGAAATCTTCCACTATTGGCTACACTCAAAGTATTCTTATACTAGAAAGAAATACGCACAATATTATATAAGAAGAATTCTCTGATTCTGGTGTGATTTTCATAGGGCTCCGTTTGGCTAGCCTTGAAAGGCTCATATCCATTTAATTTGATAAATCTCTTATACTATAGTTTAATAATGTCACACCCATACACAATAATAAATCAAATATTTTATTTATTTTAATTTAAATAAAATATGATAATTTCTCATTAATTCACATAGTCATAAAAATTAAATTTCTCATTTATTAATTATGTCAAATTATTAAATCTCTAATTAATTATTAAATTAATTACAATAACATTATGCTTATTAAATATTTCATTTAATTCAATAAGCTCACATAAATACATAATTTGAATAATAAAAATTCTCCACATTAATTTAATAAATATAACACATATAATTAAATTAATCTACCATAATTTCATCAATTAATTATTTAATCTAATAATTTAATCATCAAAAAATATTTATTTAATTCAATAAATATTCAATTTAAATTATAAAATCTCGTTCGTCACAGGAGAGACGAGTAAATCATTCGCTAGTAAGTTCTACCTGAGCTTATTTGTTATTTAATTGGTCCATCGAAATATAGGGATAATATGTAAATTGTCAATTTCTTTAATTAAATCTTGTTTTGTGGCAGTATTTGAGAATGACAACTAAAAATTTTGAGATAAGTAATAGAGAAGATGAGACCATTGAGACACCGCCAATCAATAACTAGGATAATGTGCACCAAGAAGGAAATAATCCTCCTGTAAATAATAACACTGACCAAATGATGAACGATGAGGTGTTTAGGAGCTTTCTACAATTCATGCAACACCAAACAAGAGAGACTCCTGTTCAAAATGCAGGTGGAAATAATGGTAACTCACGACTGGTCACTGCTAAGCAATTAAAGGAGTTGGGACCGCCGGAGTTTTTGGGAAAACTAAAGCCACTTAAGGCAGAAGCTTGGATTAAGCAAATCACCAAAATATTTGATATCCTAGGAATCACAGAGAAGCAAAAGGTTCCCTTCGCCACCTTTATGTTGCGAGGAGAGGAAGATTACTGGTGGAAATCTATAAAACATACTCATCTTTCCGCACTTAAGATGTCTTGGGAGAAGTTCCAGGAATTATTCAATGACAAGTATTTTCCAGAAAGTATTTGTCATATGAAGGATGTGGAATTCATCAAACTAGAACATAACAATATGGCTATATCAAAATACGAGGCCAAGTTTGTGGAATTATCCTGGTTTGCATCCCATTTGGTGGATAATGAGGAATGAATGACACAAATGTTTTTGAGAGGTTTGATGTGACGCCCCCAAAATAGGTATACATCACTCATTCTGAGTCATCAAATACATGGTACAGAATACAAATACAAACTTAAATATATAACATGAGTTGTGGGTTTTAATACAAATATTGTCTTCTAGAAAGTATTCAAACTAGAAATAAGTCCTCAATACATTTATTATCACACTATTTTACATAATAGTGAGGACTACTAATGCAAACATCTGGAAAGTCACTCCGTTCCCCGACTAGTCCCAGCTATATTCTCATTTCCTGAAGAGAACAATGAAAGCAAAGGGTGAGATCAACTAGCCAGTAAGAAATATTATGACTAAGATAATGCAGAATAGATTATCGTTAGCCTTCAACAGTGTTAAACTGATAAAATATAATAAACATCAAGTTTAACTGCAGCGGAACAAGCAATCCATTAGAAGAGTCAAGTAGAGTATAAAATCTACTATCTTCTATGATTTAAAAGGTTTTTCATCACTTTTATCGCTGAGACTCAGCTTAATAAATAATCCACATCATCGAATCATCCATGCACTACGGCCAATGATATTCTTTAGTATCACGACCACAAATTATTCATACACTACGGGCAAAGGATATTCGTGTATTCATCAATGGTTATGATCATGCCAACAACTGTCCATCAATGCACTACGGGCCAATGATGACTTTTACTACATCATTTGTAACATTACGGTCACGATTATACTGAATAATCCCTAGTCATAATCATACCAAGTCCATCTATGCACTACAGACCACATATGACTTTCAACATAATATAAACATAAGGATGATGACAATGATATAAGAATTCGATTAAAAAAAACAAATGATAAATTTTAAAGATTTATAATTTAATTTATCCAGAATTTAATAATGTCCAAATTATCAACATGATAGTGCTTTGTGGAGTAAAATTCAAGAATAATATTATATCAAAAATGATTTGGACCGAAAAGAAATCAAGTTTTGTCATGAATAGTACCCCGGGTAAATAGTAACCGAGTGAATAGTACCTGTGAATAGTAACTTCGGGAATAGTAACCCCGACATGAAAAAGTTAAAACTTATCAAGAATGCTCATAATAATATTTCCATGAAAAGATACTGGATGAAGCACAAATATCAAGGATATTCTACTAATTTCATGGAGTATAGAAGCCAAAACTTTAACAAAATGAGTATAGAATTCGGAATCTGAAACGAAATAATATTACTTACATATTACAGAGTATGAAAGAAAATATTATTTTATACGAATATTGAATAAAAATAACATCCCTTACCTTGAAAATAAGACTATTTCAACTGGTATAGCGGGGATATTCTTGAAGAAAACTTTCACTATTTTCTATGCTTAAAGCTTTCTAAAACTCTAAAGAAATACGCTCAATATTATAGAAGAAGAATTCTCTGATTAGGGTATGATTTTTAATTCTAACTAAGCATCATATTTATAGGAGAATGGAAAGGATACTATTTAGAGTTTTCACGATCGCATACGATTTGTTAGAAATCACGAAACTAACTTTCACGAATCGAATTTTTTTATAAATTACTATGCAAACACTATGCAAATACTATGCATAATAAAATATAATATATTCTATTTTTCATATAAAACAAAACTTATAAAATATATATATATATATATATATATATATAATATATATATATAACATATTACTCCCCACGTGACTAACATAACTCCCCCACCCCCAATGTCATTTTCAATCGTGGGCCCCACATGTGGGCCCCCACTTTTATTATACTGATACCGATTATTTTGAAAAATGGTAAACGAGGTTCATAAAATAAGTAAAATTTACATCAAATACTTCATAAAAATCCCCTCAATATTTTTAATAACCTTTATTCATATTATTATAACTCGCATAATATTAACAACCGATCGCTCGCAGGAAAGATGGGACTTTCCAATAAGGATTCCTCCCTATCGGTAGCCGCAATTAGGTGACGGACACCCTTTCTCGTGTAACTTTCTAGGCATTGTTAATTATGCATATAATAATTAGAATAACTTGTCATCTCAATTATTGATTTAATAATATATAAAATATTGACAATAATTGAATCAAATAACGTGAGATACTATCAAAGAATTCTCGTAGCAATAATTGAGTAAAACTGAGTGACTTCTCACGTAAGCATTAATAATCAATACCGTGTGCTACTATGCAACCACGCGTATTACTGTACTTTTAACACCGGTTATTTCAACAGTTAACGGTAAAACTTCCGTTGTTATTTTCATAAAAAGATATTTCTGTCGTTTTCTCATTCCGACAATAATTACGTTGTGGGGTCCACCAATAATTGTGTCATCGTACGAATATTCTCTGTTAAAATGAATATTCCCCGACCAATCGAATATAATATAATAACTTGCGTACTTTGCAAAATTTATAAATATTAACCACAACTATAATATTATAACAAATTCACTCCTTAATATTCAAAAATGATATTTATAGAAAATTCATCTTTATTCATAAAAGTTGGGGTCTTACATTTGAAACCTGAAACTCGTTAATACCTCATTTCTTATCAACTTTGTTTGTATTCAGATGTTGTGAATAAGGCTCAATTATTAGAACGAGATAATGAGACTTTTTAACCAAAAGACAACAACCAACAACACGATAATAATCGTACCAGTGGCAATGGTCATCGGAACAATGATAACCAGCATGGAGGAAATTATCATGCCAAAAATGATAACCAAATCCTGGCCAAGATAATAGAAAAAGTGAGTCAGGTGGAAATTTCAAAAAGAGGAGATTTAATAATGACAACTGAAAGACATCGGAAGCAACACCAACACCCGTTTCTAAGGAAGGAGAACGACCACCAGTCGTATGCTACAAATGCAGACAGGAGGGACACATCAGTCCAAACTGTACACAGTTACCCAAAGTGTGTTACAATTACTGAAAGGAAGGTCACTTAGCTCAATTTTATCATACAACAAAGTCAAGTCCAGCGGTATGATGACACCAAAGGCTGTCCCAGACAAGTCAAAGTCGATGGTTCAAGGAAGAGCTTTTGTCGTGACTTCCCAAAAAGCGAAGAACACAAACGAAGTTATCACGGGTAAGTTAATTATAAACTATTACAAAGTTTATACCTTATTAGATACTGGTTCTACCCACTCTTTTATTTCACCTACTTGTGCTCAACATTTGAACTTGACTCCCGAGAAATTAGACTTTGACTTATCTGTTGAAACTCCGTTGCGAGAAACCTTCATTACATCTACCATTTATAAATCTTGTTTGATTCAAATCGGCACCCTCACATTACCTGTTGATCTCATATCTTTGAAAATACTTGGCGGTAAAGCAAGTCTATAGGCCACAGTTCCTACTCGGTCAAGGATTTCAAATGGGCCAATGAATCGAGGATTGAGCTTTCTTCTCTTTCCAAATCTCGTAACTCCTTTCCATGGAGCCACACGTAACAACACATGATCTCCAATATTGAATTCCACGTCCTTTCGATGAAGATCAGCATAACTCTTTTGTCGATCTTGTGAGGTTTTTATACGTTGTCGGATCATTTGAATTTTTTCCGTAGTCATACGTACCAATTCTGGTCCCAAAAATGTTGCTTCACCCACCTTGACCCATTATACTCGAGAACGACACTTTCTTCCATACAATGCCTCAAATGGTGTCATGCCGATAATTGCTTGATAATTGTTGTTGTAGGAGAATTCCACTAATGGCAAGAACTTGTCCCAACTTCCCTTGAAGTCAAGGACACAGAGTCTTAATAGATCTTTAAGAGTTTGAATAGTCCTCTCCGACTGCCCTTCCGTTTAAGGATGATATGCCGAACTAAATCGTAAATCTGTGCCCATAGCTTTTTGCAAACTAACCTAAAACCATGAAGTGAATCTTGGGTCTCGATCCAAAACTATGGATACTGGCATACCATGCAATATTATAATCTCTTTTATGTACATACGAGTAAGACGTTCAAGTGAATAAGTTTCTCATATAGGTAAGAAATGAGCAGACTTGGTCAATTAATCAACAATGACCCAAATTGCATCTATGCCTTGAGAAACCTTAGGAAGACCAGTAATGAAATCCATGATAATGTGCTCCCACTTCCATTCTGGAATTTCAAGTGGTTGCAATGGACCTTTTGACACTTGATATTCCGCCTTGACTCATTGACAAGTTAAACACCTTGAGATAAACTCCGCTATCTCTCTCTTCATATTGCTCCACCAAAATATATGTCGAAGATCATGATACATTTTGGTACTCCCATGATGGATTGCAAACGGTGTGTTGTGTGCCTCCATCATGATTTTATACTTCAAGTCAGAATCATTAGGAACACAAAGTCTGGAGTTGACTCTAAATATTCCTTCTTCATCGATTCTTGCTTCCAGAATAGCACCTTCTTGCACTTTATTCTTCATAAGGATTAGCTCCAGGTCTGTAGCTTGAACAGCTTTAACTTTATCGATTAAAGTCGATTCTACTCTTATATTTGCCATCATCACGAGGGTCCCTAGAGTCTTTAACTCTACCTTCATCCTTTGCAAGTCATACAAAATAGGCCTTTGCGTTGACAATATAGCACTCGTACCCGCATATGATCCTCTACTCAATGCGTCAGCTACCACGTTCGCTTTTCTAGGATGGTATTGAATGGTATGATCATAATCTTTCAACAGTTTGAGCCAACTTCATTGTCGCATGTTGAGTTTCTTTTGATTGAAGAAATATTTGAGGCTTTTATGATCCGTATAGATCTCCACTTTTTCCCCATACAAGTAATGCCTCCAAATTTTAAGGGCGAAGACAACAGCTGCCAACTCTAGATCATGAGTAGGATAATTCCTCTCATATTCTTTGAGTTGTCGAGTGGCATAGGCTATGACTTTTCCATGTTGCATAAGAACACATCCTAACCCTTTTCCTGAAGCATCACTATAGATGACAAATCCCTCCGAGCCAGATGGTATTGTCAGAACAGGTGTTGAAATGAGTCTTCTCTTAAGTTCTTGAAAACTCTTCTCACATTCCTCGCTCCAACTGAATTTTGAATCTTTTTGAGTCAGCTGAGTTAATGGAGTAGCGATTCGAGAAAACCCTTCTACGAATCTCCGATAATAACCAGCTAAGCCGAGAAAGCTACGTACTTTGGTCACTGATTTAGGTTGCTCCCAGCTTTGTATTGCTTCAATCTTTGCCGGGTCAACAGATATTCCATGACTTGATATCATGTGCCCAAGGAATACAACTTCCCCAAGCCAAAACTCGCATTTCTTTAACTTAACATAAAGCTTGTTTTCACAAAGCTTTTAGAGTATCAGCCTCAAGTGTTGCTCATGATCTTCACGGGTTTTGGAATATATGAGGATATCATCAATAGAGACGACCACAAAGTGATCCAAATATTCCTTGAATACTCGGTTCATCATATCCATGAAGGCAACATGAGCATTAGTCAATCCAAAAGACATGACTAGGAATTCGTAATACCCGTACCGAGTTCTGAAAGCCGTCTTTGGAATGTCATCGGGTTTAATCTTTAACTGATGATATTCAGAACGAAGATCAATTTTTAAAAAGAATTTAGTGCCTTGCAACTGGTCAAATAGGTCATCAATACGTGGCAATGGGTACCTATTTTTTATGGTGACATGATTCAACTCCCGATAATCAATACAAAGTCGCATACTCCCATATTTCTTCTTTAAGAATAGAACAGGAACACCCCAAGGAGACGTACTAGGACGAATGAAACCGATGTCTAATAATTCCTGCAGTTGGGTTTTTAACTCCTGAAGTTCAATAGGAGCCATTCGATATGGGGCTTTGGAAATGGGTTTTGTACCGGGTTCAAGGTAGATACAAAATTCAATTTCACGCTCTGGGGGTAGGCCAAGAAGTTCTTCAGGGAATACGTCAGGAAATTTATTAACAATAGAAATATCATTCAAAACTGACGTATTTTTGTTTAAATCTGTGACATAAGCTAAGAAAGCTTGACATCCGTTTTTCAATAAATAAATAGCTTTATGGCTTGAGATGATAATGATTGATTTTAATTGTTTGGTTGCTTGAATTCGCATAATAGGTTGGTTAGGAATATGAAAGCTAACAACCTTACGAAAATAATCAATTTTTGCATGATGAGTAGTTAACCAATCAATTCCTAGAATTACGTCAAACGCAAGTATTTTTAAGGAAATAACGTCGACAAGTAATGTAAGGGTACCAATTTGAACCAAACAAGACTTATAAACAGTGGATGTAATGAAGGTTTCTCCCAACGGAGTTTCAATAAATAAGTCAAAGTCTAATTTCTCTGGACTCAAATTTAAACGTTGAGCGCAAGTAGGAGAAATAAAAGAATGGGTAGAACCGGTATCAAATAAGGTATAGACTTCACTAGAGTTTATGATAAGCTTACCCGGGATGACCTCGTTCGGGTTCCTTGCTTTCTGGGAGGTCACAACGAATGTTCTCCCTTGAATTACTCATTTTGACTTGTCTGGGACGACATTTGGTGTCACCATTCCAACTGGACTTGGCTTCCTAGTACGACAAAATCTAGCTAGGCGACCTTCTCTTCCACAATTGTAACACATTTTGGACAGCTGCGCACAGTTTGGACTGATGTGTCCCTCCCCTCCGCATTTGAAGCATATGATAGGTGGTCGTTCTCATTCCTTAACAACGGGTACTGGTGCTGACGTCTTTTCATCATTGTTAAATCTCCTCTTCTTGAAATGTCCACTTTTATTGTCTTGGCCATGATTACTGTAAGACCCCAACTTTTATGAATAAAGATGAATTTTCTATAAATATCATTTTTGAATATTATGGAATGAATTTGATATAATGTTATAGTTGTGGATAATATTTATAAATTTTGCAAAGTACGCAAGTTGTTATATAATATTCGATTGGTCGGGGAATATTCATTTTAACAAAGAATATTCGTACAACGGCACAATCATTGGTGGACCCCACAACGGAATTATTGTCGAATTGAGAAAATGACAAAAATACTTTATGAAAATAACGACAGAAGTTTTACCGTTAACTGTTGAAACACCCGGTGTTAAAAGTACGATGTCTGGCGTAGTTGCACAATAAGTACACAAGATTGATTATTGATGCTTACGTGAGAAGTCACTCAGTTTTGTTCAATTATTATTACGATAATTGCCGCGATAGTATCTCACGTTATTTGATTCAATTATTGTCAATATTTTATAATCAATAATTGAGATAACAAAGTTATTAATATTATTATTTGAAATATTAACGATGTCTAGAAGTTCTCATCAAGCGAGGTTTGGTCACCTAATTGTCTTGCTTAATGGGGAGAAATCCTTATTAAAAGCCCCATCTTTCTGAGGAACGACACAGGTCCTGGTTAATATTGTGAATTATAATAATGATGATGAGTTTTTTTATTAGTATTATTAATGTAATAAAATGAAAAAGCTTTTTATATAAAAGAGAATACTTTTATAAAGTTATTCGTTTTATTAGACTAATAGTAAAATCTTTTTATATAAAACAGAATACTTTTATAAAGTTATCAGTTTTATTAGACAATAATTAGAATATATTATATTTTATTATGCATAGTGTTTGCATAGTGCCTGCATAGTGTTTGCATAGTAAAATCTTTTTATATAAAATAGAATACTTTTATAAAGTTATTCGTTTTATTAGATTATAAATTGAATATATTATATTTTATTGTAAACCAATCTGGACCGTCCGTTTAAAATAAATCAATTTGGACCGTTCATGAATTAGTTACTATGCAATCTATTCTTCTATAAATAAAAGCTCATTCCTTCATTATTTCTTACGAATTCACTGAAACACTAGAACGAGAAACTATAGAGAGAGTTCTTCTTCTATAATCTTGAGCATATTTCTTTAGAGTTTAAAAAAGCTTTGAGTGTAGTGCAAGTTTTCTTTGAGTATATCCTCGCCTACTACCAAATTAATTACTCTTCTTTACTAAGAAGGGATATTATTTGTTGTACTCGTTAGGGGTATTCCTTATTTCTTATAGGTGAAATTATTTTGTTATTCCATTTTTTATTATTCTGTTGGAATAACCTGTATACGCGGGATACCCTATACTTGGTGAAATTCTTCTATTATTCCATTATTTATTATTCTGTTGGAACATCCTGTCTGTGCGTTTACACATGACCTGGTTCCGTTTTTTTATTTTGTTGGAACATCCTGTCTGTGTGTTTACGCATGACCTGGTTCCATTATTTATTATTTTGTTGGAATATCATGTCGGTGCGTTTACGCATGACCTGGTTCCATTATTTATTATTCTGTTGGAATATCCTGTCGGTGCGTTTACGGATGACCTAGTTCCATTATTTATTATTCTGTTGGAATAACCTGTCTGTGCGGTCTATCGCATGCCTGGTGATTTCTTTTGTTATTCCATTCTTTATTATACTCAGTTGGTTAAAGTTTTGACTTCTATACTCCATGAAATTAGTGGAATATCCTTGATGTTTGCGCTTCATCCAGTATCTTTTCATGGAAATATTTTCTGAGCATTCTTGAGTGTTACTCTACAAAGAAGTATCATATTGACAATTTGGATAGTATTAGTTCCTGGATAAATTAATTCTTGAACTTGTTTTATTAAATTCTTATATCATTGTCATCATCTTCATGTTTATATTATGTTGAAAGTCATCTCATGGCAGAAAGGTGCATAGATGGACTTGGTATGATTATGAGTAGGGATTATTCGGTGTAATCATGACCGTAATGTTACAAATGATGTGGAAAAAGTCCTCATTGACCCGTAGTGCATTGATGGATAGTTGTTGGCATGATCATGACCATTGATGAATACACGAATATCCTTGGCTGTGGTGCATGGATAATTTGTGGTTGTGATACTAATGAATATCTTTGGTCAGTAGTGTGTGGATGATGTGGATTATTTATTGTTTGAGTCTCGTGATAAAAGTCATGAAAAACCTTTTAAATCATAGAAGATAGTAGATTCTATTCTCTACTTGACTCTTCTAATGGATTATTTGTTCCGTTGTAGTTAAACTTGATGTTTGTTATATTTTATCAGTTTAACACTGTTGAAGGCTAATGATAATTTATTCTGCATTATCTTAGTCATAATATTTCTTACTGGGCTAGTTGAGCTCACCCTTTTTCTTTCATTGCTCTCTTCAGGAAATGAAAATGTAGCAGGGACTAGTCGGGGAACAGAGTGATGGTCCAGATAATAGCATTAGTAGTCCTCACTATTCTATGAAATAGTGTGATAATAAATGTAATGAGGACCCCATTGAGTTTATATATTGTCTAGATGACAATATTTATATTAAAACTCACAGCATATGTTTAGTCGTATTTTACACGACTGTTGTATAATTAAGTTGTATTTGAATTTTGTACCATGTATTTGGCGACTATGAATAGGTGATGTATACCGATTTTGGGGGCACCACAATTACCACCAAAGTGGTTACCATCTCTGGCATATTAATTCCCTCCACATTTATTATCACCGCTTCGATGACTGCTACCACTGGTATTATCATTTGCCAGCTGCTTTCTGTAGGTTGGGTTGACTCGTTATCGTGCTCCAATAACTGAGCCCTATTTACAATATCTGAATACAAACACAATTTATGAGAAATTAGATATTGACCTATCTCGGGTTTCAAACCTCTTAGAAATATCCGCGTCATTCTCTCCTCATTATTAACCAAGTGGGACACAAACCGGGACAACTCGTCAAACTTAGCTTCGTACTTTCGGGAAATTACTTGTCATTGAACAGTTCTTAGAACTTCTCCCAAGACATTTTGAGTGCGGCAGGCTGGGTACACTTTACAGATTCCCACCAGTAATCTGCATCTCCTCGCAACATGAAGGTGGCAAAGGGAACCTTTTGCTCCTCGGAGCATCCCAAGACATCAAATATATTGGTGATCTGCTTTAACCACGTCTCTGCCTTAAGTGGTTTTGGCTCTCTAATAAACTCTGGTGGTCCCAACTCCTTGAACTGCTTAGCGGTGACCGTCCGAAGAGTTGCCAGTGTTTCCACCTGCATTTTGGACATGAGTCTCTCTCGCCTGATGTTGCATAAATTGCAGAAAGCCCCTAAACATTCCATCATTCATCATTTGGTCGGTGTTATTGTTTACATGAGGATTGTTGCTGTAAGACCCCAAATTATTAATAAATGAAATTTATTTCCTCTATTTATTATTTTGAAATAGTAAGGGTTGATTTGATTATTGTGGATAGTTATGGGTAAAATACGCAAATATTTTGAATAAGCAAGTGGTTATAAAATATTCATTATTGTCAGGAATATTCGTTTGGTCGTGGAATATTCGCATCTTTGTCGGAAATATTCGTATTTACTTGCCGCAGCTTTTGTGGGCCCCATAACGGAAAGCAATTTGATAAAGAAAATGACAAATATAAGTTGTTTATAAATAACTGGCGTAGTTATTCTGAATTATCTTGTTAGAATACTCGGTGATTAAAACACACTAATACGCCGTTGTTGAACAAGAAGATACTGCAGATTGCACCAATTATTGATTCTTACGTAAGAGGGCACTACTCAATAATTGTTACGATAATTATCGCTCAAAGATTTTATTTTATTGATTCAATAATTGTCACGCATTGATATTTTATATTACCGTTGTTTCAATAAATTGTCATTACACAGTATTTTCTATTATCAGAGAAATAATTCATATTATCTTAATAATATTATTGGATAACATTATTGGCAATGTCTAGAAAGTTCTATCTAAGGAGAGGTTTGGTCACCTAATCAAGGCCAAAGAAGGAGAAATCTTTATTGAAAGCCCCTCTTTCCTCGAACTACCGTTGCAAGATCGTGATTCTGCAATATTATTTGTGAATAATTAATTATTGATTTATATGATAAGGAAAATATTGATTTTATGTGGATATAGATGGAAAAAAAATTTTATGTGACAATTGTTGAAAATTAATATTTTATCTTTTTCGATAAAATAATTCATTTAAATATATTATTTTAATAATATATTAACGGTGATATTTTTATAATGAATGTGAGATATATGAGTATATTAGGATGATGAGTATTTTTGTTGCAAAAGTTGTTTAACACATGTTTTGTGTGTCGGGGACCCCATTTCTTGACCGAAATTTGATTATAGCTTTAAAAATGCTTTCGTTTGTGGATTTCTTTGCCAATTTACATTTGGAATTTGGAAAAACTTCCTTCCGCAAAGTTGTAGAGAATTGAATTTCCTATAAAAATTTGCGAGTTTTGAATTTTCTGACAAAAGGACTATTTATTGTGAATTATTGAAGTTCCGAAGCTCCGAAATAATTGATATATGGAAGTTTTAATTATTTATTTTATGAAAAACGTTTTTTTATTACTTTTTCTAGAAGGTTGGCATGTGGGAAATGTTAGGAGCTGATTTCCAAAGAGGCGTAGGAAAATTTATTATTAATAATATATTATATTAAATTTTCTACTTTGGTGTTCTAAACATTTTCCTATAAATAGGGTGCTTAGGTTAGAATTGAAAATCACACCAGAAATTGAAGTTTTCTCTCTCTATATTATCGAGTGTATTCTTGTGAGTATTTTGAGTATACTTTGAGTATTGTTATATGGTGCAAGTTCAAGTCATAGCCTATATCCGGTGTTTCAACTAGAAGTACTGTCTTTCGAGGTAAGGGATGTTATTTTCTTCTCAAATGATATTATTTCTTCAATATCATTATGCCGAAATATTGGTTGGAAATTTTTATCAAATTTGGAACTTTTTCATGTCGGGTTACTATTCATGAGTTACTATTCACGAGTTACTATTCATGAGTTACTATTCACGAGTTACTATACATGAGTTACTATTCACGAGTTACTATTCACGAGTACTATTCACGAAGCGTGAAGATGTTTTTTGTGAAATTTTTATCTTTTGGTGTCGGAGTTACTATTCACGATACTCGGACTATTCACGATATCTGACACTATTCACGAATCATGGCACTTATTCATCGAAAATGAAAATTTTCCCCTTTTGTCTAAAATATCTATTGTGGATACTAGCTTTGATTGTATCCATGTTTTGATCATTCTTAAATTTTACACCACTATGATTATTTTTGAGGTATTTTTGGACATGGATAAAATAAAGTACTTAATCCTTAATCCTTAATCCTTGTCATTTTGTTTCAATTTGGATTCGTTTCTTTAAAAATATTTTTCATCATCCTCGGTCTTAAATGATGATATTATTGAATATATTTGGCTGTAGTGCAAAGATGAATGATTTCGATGAATATCTTTGGTAGTAGTGCAAAAGATGAATGTGTTTTAGATGAACATGACCAATCGATGAATATCTTTGGCACAGTAGTGCAAAGATGAATATTTGATTCCGGATATATATTGATTGATGTTACAGTGGATAAAATATCGACGATGAACTTTTAAATTCATATATAGAAGATAGTAGTTTGCATTCTCTACTTAACTCTTATAATGAATTGTTGTTTCCACTCAGCTGTTGATTTAAAAGCTGTCAGTCTATTGTATTCTATTAGATTTTTCCTATTGAAGACTAACGATAATTTGTTGTATATTATCTTAGTCATAATATTCTTTATCGGGCTAGTTGAGCTCACCCTTTTTCCTTTGTTGTTCCATTTTTCTTCTCGTGGAGGCGAGAATGTAAATAGTACTAGTCCTGGGTATGGAATGAAGGTTCTAGAGAGAGTTGTTTAGTAGTCCTCACCATTTTGTAAAATAATGTATCAATAATTATGATGGGGATTTATTTGCGTGTGGATATTGTCTAGATGGCAATATCTCGTATTTAAACTCACAGCTTTATATGTTGTAATAATAAAGTTGTAGTTATTTCGCATACCATGTATTTGGCGACTCGAATGGGTTGGATGGAATGGACCTATTTTGGGGCGTCACGGTTGGTATCGAGCTTAGGGATATGATCTCTGGCGGAGATCGGGAATAGAACTAGGAGGGAAGAGACGAGTAAATCCTTCGCTAGTGTGTCCTACCTAAGCTTATTTGATAGTTGGTCAAGATATATAGGATATTATGTGATATATTGATTTCCTTAATTAACCCTTTGTTTTATGATAGTATTTGAGAATGTCGAATCGAGAATATTAACAATGGAAATGAGACCGTGGAGACGCTTTCAGTACTCACCAATGAGGAGAACGTGCAATGATCGGGTAATGTTCCTCCCGTGAACAACACCACCGATCGATGATGAACGACGCAATGTTTAGAAGCTTTTTGCGGTTCATGCAAAATCGACGAGGAGACTCGTGTTCAAAACATAGGAGGAAATGATAGCAATTCACGGTTATCACACCCGAAGCGAGCCTCAAAGAGTTGGGACCACCAGAATTTAAGGGAAAGCCGATCCGATCATGGCGTAAACATGGGTCAAGCAAATTACCAAGATATTCGATGTCTTGGGATGCACGGAGGAATGAAGGTTCCATTTGCCACCTTTATGTTCCATGGCGAGGCGCATCACCGGTGGGAGTCTCATGAAGCGCACTCCATCCAAACAAGACTTAGCATGTCTTGGGAAACGTTTTAGAAACTTTTCAACGAAAAATACTTTCCGAAAGTGTTCGTCATATGAAGGAAGTGGAGTTTATTAGATCGAGCGAGAATAACATGACGGTGTCCCGAAGACGAGGCGAAGTTCATGGAGTTATCCAGTTTGCACCTCATTTGGTGGAGAATGAGGAACGATGACGCGATGTTTCTTAGAGGTTTGAAACCCAGATACGCCAAGATCTCATTTCTCATAAATTTTCTCTCTATTTAGATGTTGTCAATGAGGCTCAGGTTGTTAGAAAGCGAGATAACGAGTACATTCAACCGAGGGACCATAACCAGGATCATACCGAAGATAGAAGTCATCAGAATAATGATAACCAGTAGAGAAAGAAGAATACGGACAAAGGCGGTAACCACTCTGGTGGTAATCATGGCCATGAAAATAGAAGAAGCGAGTCGGGAGGAGATTTTAAAAAAAGGAGATTCAACAACGATCATGTGAAGACGTCAGCGCCAGTAGCAACTGGTTCCAAGGGAGGAGAAAGACCACCGGTCGTATGTTACAAATGCGGGAAAGAGGGACATATCAGCCCAAACTGCCCACAACAGTTTAAGGTATGCTATAATTGTGGAAAAGAAAGACATATCACTCGAGATTGTACGATATCGAAACCCAGTCCAGCGATAATGGTGACTCAAAAGGATGTCCCAGAAAAGTCAAAGTCAACGTTTTCTGGAAGAGCGTTTGTCGTGACCGGTCAAAATGTGAGGAACCCGGACGAAGTTAGCACGGGTTAGTTAATTATAAATTCTTGCGAAGTTTATACCTTACTAGATACCGGTTCTACCCATTCTTTTATCTCTCTTGCTTGCGCTCAATGTTTGAACTTGACTACGGAGAAATTAGACTTTGACTTTATTTATGGAGACTCAGTTAGAGAAACTTTCATTACATTCGTTGTTTAAAAATCTTGCTTGATTCAGTTGGCACTATCACATTACCCATTAACCTTATTTCTATAGAGATATTTGCTTTTGATGTGATTTTAAGGTTAAGTACTCATCATGCCGAAATTGATTACTTTTCGTAAGGTTGTTAGTTTTCATATTCCTAAGCAACTCCGTTATTCAATTCAAGCAATCAAACCATTGTAGTTAAACATTTTCATATCAAGCCATGAAGTCATTCGTTTATTACGGATGTCAAGTTTTCTTAGTCCATGTTATGGATTTGAATAAAGACACGTCATATTTGAATAATATTCCTGTTGTTATTGATTTTTCCTGACGTATTTCCTGAAGAATTTCTTGGCTTACTCCCAAAGCCTGATATTAAATTTTGTATCGACTTTGAACCCGGTACAAAACTCATTTCTAAAATCTCATATCGAATGGCTCCTATTGAACTTCAGGAGTTAAAAATTCAACTATAGAATTTGGTACATGAGCCTTTATCTGGTGACTTCCTTTGTGGAATGCACCGCCGAGACTCTCGTAGGGGACACCATATTCGCATGCGATAAGTAATCGATAGGTGTCATTGTAACGTCTTATCCAAGGTTGGGATATGAGTCACGATTGAGAACAACCTAAGTCGATAATCGAAATCGTAGCTTTCTAGTCTTAGTTGGTTATTATCGGAGATTCGTTAAAGGATATTCTCGAATCTCTATTCCATTAACGCAAATTGACTCGTAGAGATACAAAATTCGAATGGAGCAAGGAATGTGGGAAGAGCATCGAAGAACACAAGAATGCACTCATTTCGCACATGTTACGACCATACCGTCTTGGAAAAGCGAACGTAGTAGCTGACGTGTTGAGTAGAAGATCGTATACAAGTACGAGTACGATATTGTCAAAGACTAATTTCGTATAATTTACAAATAATAGAGATGGAGATGAAAACTCTAGGTACCCACGTGATGATATACGAGTATAATCGACTTTTAATCGATAAAGTTAAAGTTGTTCAAGCTACACACGGAGTCGATGAATTTGAAGAAGGAGGTGCAAAGTTGTTATTTCAAAAGCGAGAATCGGTGAGGTGAAGAAAGCTCAAACCTTCGATTTATTAATCCATTTGAAATTCTCAATCAAATAGGAACTGTGGCCTATAGACTCGTTTTACCGCCAAGTATGACGCGTATTCATAACATTTTTCACGTATCGATGTTACGTAAATATGTGGACGACCCGAACCACGCTATTGAGTTAGAACCGGACGAGATAGCCAAGACTTAACGTCGAGGAGGTACCACAAGATCTTGGATAGGAAAGAACATGTCCTATGTAATGCCGAGGTTATACCACAAGTTAAAGTTTTGTGGAGAAACCATGCTATTGAGGAAATGACCTGGGAGTTGGAAACGGAAATGAAAGCGAGGTATTCTCATCTTTTAAAAACACCAGGTACGTACGTCAATTTCGAGGATGAAATTTCATAAGGAGGGGAGGTTGTAAGACCCCAAATTATTAATAAATGAAATTTATTTCCTCTATTTATTATTTTAAAATAGTAAGGGTTGATTTGATTATTGTGGATAGTTATGGGTAAAATACGCAAATATTTCGAATAAGAAAGTGGTTATAAAATATTCATTATTGTCGGGGAATATTCGTTTGGTCGTGGAATATTCGTGATCGCTTCGAAATATTCGCATTTACTACGCCGGTCTTTTGTGGGCCCCATAACGGAAAGCAATTGGATGAAGAAAACGACAAATATAAGTTGTTTATAAATAATCTACGTAGTTATTACAAAGCTTAATCTTTGTTAGAATACTCGGTGATTAAAACACACTAATACGCGTTGTTGAACAGTAGCACACGGTATTGCACCAATTATTGATTCTTACGTAAGAGGGCACTACTCAATAATTGTTATAGTAATTCTTGTTCAAATTTTTTATTTTATTGATTCAATAATTCTTTGCATTGATATTTTATATTACTGTTGTTTCAATAAATTGTCATTACACAGTATTTTCCATTATCAGAGAAATAATTCATATTATCTTAATAATATTATTGGATAACATTATTGGCAATGTCTAGAAATTTCTGTCTAAGGAGAGGTTTGGTCACCTAATTGCGCTTGAAGAAGGAGAAATTTTTATTGAAAGCCCCTCTTTCCTCGAACTACCGTTGCAAAGATCTTGTGATTCTGCAATATTATTTGTGAATAATTAATTATTGATTTATATGATAAGGAAAATATTGATTTTATGTGGATATAGATGGAGAAAATTTTTTATGTGACAATTGTTGAAAATTAATATTTTATCTTTTTCTGATAAAATAATTCATTTAAATATATTATTTTAATAATATATTAACGGTGATATTTTTATAATGAATGTGAGATATATGAGTATATGAGGATGATGAGTATTTTTGTTGCAAAAGTTGTTTAACACATGTTTTGTGTGTCGGTGGACCCCATTTCTTGACTGAAATTTGATTATAGCTTGTAAAATTGCCCGTTTGTGGATTTCGGTCAATTTCTGTTTGGACTTTGGAAAAACTTCCTTCTGCAAAGTTGTAGAGAATTGAATTTCCTATAAAAATTTGCGAGTTTTGAATTTTCTGACAAAAGGACTATTTATTGTGAATTATTGAAGTTCCGAAGCTCCGAAATAATTGATTTTTGGAAGTTTTAATTATTTATTTTATGAAAAACATTTTTTTATTACTTTTTCTAGAAGGTTGGCATGTGGGAAATGTTAGGAGCTGATTTCCAAAGAGGCGTAGGAAAATTTATTATTAATAATATATTATATTAAATTTTCTACTTTGGTGTTCTAAATATTTTTCTATAAAAAGGGTGCTTAGGTTAGAATTGAAAATCACACCAGAAACTGAAGTTTTCTCTCTCTATATTATCGAGCGTATTCTTGTGAGTATTTTGAGTATACTTTGAGTATTGTTATACGGTACAAGTTCAAGTCATAGCCTATATCCGGTGTTTCAACTAGAAGTATTGTCTTTCGAGGTAAGGGATGTTATTTTCTTCTCAAATGATATTATTTCTTCAATATCATTATGCCGAAATATTGGTTGGAACTTTTTATAAAATTTGGAACTTTTTCATATCGGGGTTACTATTCATGAATTACTATTCACGAGTTACTATTCATGAGTTACTATTCACGAGTTACTATTCATGAGTTACTATTCATAAGTTACTATTCACGAGTACTATTCACGAAGCGTGAAGATGTTTTTTGTGAAATTTCTATCTTTTTGGTGTCGGAGTTACTATTCACGTATACGGCACTATTCACGTATACGGCACTATTTACGAATACGGCACTATTCATCAAAAAATTAAAATTTTCCCTTTTTGTCTAAAATATCTATTGTGGATACTAGCTTTGATTGTATCCATGTTTTGATCATTCATAAATTTTACACCACTATGATTATTTTTGAGATATTTTTGGACATGGATAAAATAAAGTACGAATCCTTAATCATTAATCCTTGCCATTTTGTTTCACTGGATTCGTTTCTTTAAAAATATTTTTCATCATCCTCAGTCTTAAATGATGATATTATTGAATATCTTTGGCCCAGTGGTGCAAGATGAATGATTTCGATGAATATCTTTGGTAGTAGTACAAAGATGAGCAGTGTTTTGATGAACATGACCAATCGATGAATATCTTTGGCACGTAGTGCAAAGATGAATATTTGATTCGAGATATATATTGATTGATATTACGAGGATAAAATATCGACGATGAACTTTTAAATTCATATATAGAAGATAGTAGTTTGCATTCTCTACTTAACTCTTCTAATGAATTGTTGTTTCATTGCGATTGTTGATTTAAAAGCGGTTGTCTATTGTATTCTATTAGATTTTTCCCTGTTGAAGACTAACGATAATTTGTTGTATATTATCTTAGTCATAATATTCTTTACTGGGCTAGTTGAGCTCACCCTTTTTCCTTGTTGTTCCATTTTTCTTCTCAGGAGGCGAGAATGTAGCGAGTACTAGTCGGGGTATGGAATAAAGGTTCTAGAGAGAGTTGTTTAGTAGTCCTCACCATTTTTGTAAAATAATGTATCAATAATTATGATGGGTATTTATTTGCATGTGGATATTGTCTAGATGGCAATATATCGTATTTAAACTCACGCTTTATATGTTGTAATAATAAAGTTGTAGTTATTTACATACCATGTATTTGGCGACTCGTAATGGGTTGGATGGAATGGACCTATTTTGGGGCGTCCATATTTTTCTTCTGATGCACATTTTCCGGTTATTGATCGTTGGTGATTCAACGGTCTCATGTCTTTACATTGATATTCTCAACATTCTCGGATGTCATTTTCAAATACTGCCACAAAACAAGGGTTAATTGACATGTCACATATTATCCCTATAATCTTACTGACCAATTAAATACCAAATAAACTTAGATAGGTCATACTATCGAAGGAATTCCTCGTCTCTCCCCTCCTAGTTTTTATCTCACGTCTCAGCTAGTGATCATATCCATAAGCTTTGATACCAACTGTGATGCCCCCAAAATAGGTATACATCACCCATTCTGAGTCGCCAAATACATGGTACAGAATACAAATACAAACTTAAATATACAACATGAGCTGTGAGTTTTAATACAAATATTGTCTTCTAGACAGTATTCAAACTCAAAATAAGTCCTAAATACATTTATTATCACACTATTTCACAGAATAGTGAGGACTACTAATGCAAACATCTGGACCGTCACTCCGTTTCCTGACTAGTCCCAGCTATATTCTCATTTCCTGAAGAGAACAATGAAAGCAAAGGGTGAGCTCAACTAGCAAGTAAGAAATATTATGACTAAGATAATGCAGAATAAATTATCGTTAGCCTTCAACAGTGTTAAACTGATAAAATATAATAAACATCAAGTTTAACTGCAGTGGAATAAGCAATCCATTAGAAGAGTCAAGTAGAGTATAAAATCTACTATATTCTATGATTTAAAAGGTTTTTCATCACTTTTATCACTGAGACTCAGCTTAATAAATAATCCACATCATCGAATCATCCCTGCACTACGGCCAAGGATATTCTTTAGTATCACGACCACAAATTATCCATGCACTACGGGTCAAGGATATTCGTGTATTCATCAATGGTCATGATCATGCCAACAACTGTCCATCAATGCACTACGGGCCAATGAGGACTTTTACCACATCATTTGTAACATTACGGTTAATGATTATACCGAATAATCCCTGGTCATAATCATACCAAGTCCATCTATGCACTACAGGCCACAGATGACTTTCAACATAATATAAACATGAGGATGATAACAATGATATAAGAATTTGATTAAAAGAAAGCAAAGGATAAATTTTAAAGATTTATAATTTAATTTATCCAGAATTCAATAATGTCCAAATTGTCAACATGATACTGCTTTGTGGAGTAAAATTCAAGAATAATATTATATCAAAAATGATTTGGACCGAAAAGAAATCAAGTTTTGTCATGAATAATACCCCGGGTAAATAGTAACCGAGTGAATAGTACCCGTGAATAGTAACTTCAGGAACAGTAACCCCGACATGAAAAAGTTAAAACTTATCAAGAATGCTCAAAATAATATTTTCATGAAAAGATACTGAATGAAGCGCAAATATCAAGGATATTTTACTAATTTCATGGAGTATAGAAGCCAAAACTTTAACAAAATGAGTATAGAATTTGGAATCTAAAACGAAATAATATTACTTACATATTACAGAGTATGAAAGAAAATATTATTTTATATGAATATTGAACAAAAATAACACCCCTTACCTTGAAAATAAGAGTATTCCAACTGGTATAGCGGGGATATTCTTGAAAAAAAACTTTCACTATTTTCTACGTTCAAAGCTTTTTAAAACTCTAAAGAAATACGCTCAATATTATAGAAGAAGAATTCTCTGATTCTGGTGTGATTTTCAATTCTAACTAAGCATCCTATTTATAGGAGAATGGAAAGGATGCTATTTAGAGTTTTCACCAATTTGTCTGATTGTTAGAAATCACTTTATTGAACTTTAAATTCATTTGAATGTTTTATAAATTACTATGCAGACACTATGCAAATACTATGCATAATAAAATATAATATATTCTATTTTTCATATAAAATAAAACTTATAATATATATATATATATATATATATATATATATATATATAACATATTACTCCCCTCGTGACTAACATAACTCCCCCACCCCCAATGTCATTTTTAATCATGGGCCCCACATGTGGGCCCCCACCTTTATTATACCGAATAACTTTCTACCGATTATTTTGAAAATTGGTAAACGGGGTTCCATAAAATAAGTAAAATTTACATCAAATACTTCATAAAAATCCCCTCAATATTTTTAATAACCTTTATTCATATTATTATAACTCGCAATATTAACAACCAGATCGTTCGCAGGAAAGATGGGACTTTCCAATAAGGATTCCTCCCTATTGGCGCGCAATTAGGTGACCAGACCCCTTTCCTCGACAGAACTTTCTAGGCATTGTTAATTATGCATATAATAATTAGAATAACTTGTCATCTCAATTATTGATTTAATAATATATAAAATATTGACAATAATTGAATCAAATAACGTGAGATACTATGCAGCAAATACTGTAGCAATAATTGAGTAAAACTGAGTGACTTCTCACGTAAGCATCAATAATCAATACCGTGTGCTACTATGCAACCACGCCAGATTCTTCGTACTTTTTACAATTTTATTTCAACAGTTAACGGTAAAACTTCCGTTGTTATTTTCATAAAAGATATTTACATCGTTTTCTCATTCCGAAATAATAATTATGTTGTGGGGTCCACTAATAATTATTAAATAATACGAATATTCCCTGTTAAAACGAATATTCCCCGACCAATCGAATATAATATAATAACTTGCGTACTTTGTAAAATTTATAAATATTACCCACAACTATAACATTATGTCAAATTCATTCCTTAATATTCAAAAATGATATTTATAGAAAATTCATCTTTATTCATAAAAGTTGGGGTCTTACATTTGAAACCTGAAATTCGTCAATACCTCATTTCTTATCAACTTTGTTTGTATTCAGATGTTGTGAATATGGCTCAATTATTAGAACGAGATAATGAGACTTTACAACTAAAAGATAACAACCAACAACATGATAATAATCGTACCAGTGGCAATGGTCATCAAAACAATGATAACCAGCGTGGAGGAAATTATCATGCCGAAAATGATAACCAAATCTTGGCCAAGATAATAGAAAAAGTGAGTCAGGTGGAAATTTTAAAAAGAGGAGATTTAAAAATGAAAACGGAAAGACATCGGCAGCAGCACTAACACCCGTTTCTAAGGATGGAGAACGACCACCGGTCGTATGCTACAAATGCAGACAGGAGGGACACATCAGTCCAAACTGTACGCAGTAACCCAAAGTATGTTACAATTATGAAAAGGAAGGCCACTTAGCTCAATTTTATCATACAGCAAAGTCAAGTCCAGCGGTAATGATGACACCAAAGGTTGTCCCGGGAAAGTCAAAGTCTGTGGTTCAAGGAAGAGCTTTTGTCGTGACTTCCCAAAAAGCGAAGAACCCAAACGAAGTTATCACGGGTAAGTTAATTATAAACTCTTGCGAAGTTTATACCTTATTAGATACTGGTTCTACCCACTCTTTTATTTCACCTACTTGTGCTCAACGTTTGAACTTGTCTCCCGAGAAATTAGACTTTGACTTATCTGTTGAAACTCCGTTGGGAGAAACCTTCATTACATCCACCATTTATAAATCTTGTGTGATTCAAATCATCACCCTCACATTACCTGTTGATCTCATCTCTTTGAAAATACTTGCATTTAATGTGATTTTAGGAATTGACTGGTTAACTACTCATCATGCTAAAATTGATTATTTTCTTAATGTCGTTAGTTTTCATATTCCTAACCAACCTGTTATGAGAATTCAAACAACCAAACCACTAAAGTCAATCACTGTCATATCAAGCCATAAAGTCATTCGTTTATTAAAAATTGGATATCAAGCTTTCTTAGCCCATGTCACCGATTTAAACAAAAATACGTCAGATTTGAATGATATTTCTATTGTTAATAAATTCCCTAACGTATTCCCCGAAGAACTTTCTGGCCTACCCCAGAGCGTGAGATCGAATTTTGTATTGACCTTGAACCCGGTACAAACTCATTTCCAGAACCCCATATCGAATGTCTCCTATTGAACTTCAGGAGTTGAAAGCCCAACTACAGGAGTTGTTAGACATTGGTTTCATTTGTCCTAGTACATCGCCTTAGGGTGCTCCTGTTTTATTCGTAAAGAAGAAAGATGGGAGTATGCGACTTTTCATTGACTATCAGGAGTTGAACTATGTCACCATCAAAAAAATAGGTACCCGAGCCTTTATTTGGTGACTTCCTTTGTGGAATACACCGAAGCCAGACTCTCCGTAGAGGATGTCGTCTTTGTGCGGTGGCAAACTGATAGGTGTCATTATGAGGTGCTATCCAAAGTTGGGATACGAGTCACAGTTGGGAGCAACCTAAGTCTGTAACCGAAATAAGTAGCTTCTTAGGCTTAGCTGGTTATTATCGGAGATTCGTGGAAGATTTTCTTGAATCGCTACTCCATTAACTCAGCTAACTTGAAAAGATACAAAATTCGGTTGGAGCGAGAAATGTGAGAAGAGTTTCCAAGAACTCAAGATGAGACACATTTTATCACCTGTTCTGACAATACCATCAGGTTCAGAGGGATTTGTCATCTACAGCGATGCTTTAAGCAGAGGTTTAGGATGTGTTCTCATGCAACATGATAAAGTCATAGCGTATGCCTCACGATAACTCAAAGAATATGTGAGGAATTATCCTACTCATGATCTAGAGTTGGCAGTAGTCGTTTTCACGCTAAAGATCTGGAGACACTACTTATATGGGGATAAAGTGGAGATGTATACAGATCATAAGAGCCTTGAATATTTCTTCACTCAAAAGGAACTCAACATGCGGCAACAACGTTGGCTCGAGCTGTTAAAAGATTATGACCATACCATCCAATACCATCCTGAAAAAGCGAACGTGGTAGCTAGCGCGTTGAGTAGAAGATTGTATATGGGTACACGTGTGATATTGTCAATTCAAAGGCCCGTTTTGTATGACTTACAAAAGATGGAGATATAGTTAAAAACTCCAAAGACCCACGTGAAGATGGTAAATATACGAGTAGAACTGACTTTAATCGATAAAGTTAAAGCTACTTAAGCTACAGACCCAGAGCTCCAGGGTTGATGAATATGAAAAAAAGGTGCAAGAAGGTGTTATTCTAGAACAAGAATCAACGAAAAGAGGAAATCTCAACCCTCGATTTATTGGTCTATTTGAAATCCTCGACCGAGTAGGAACTTTGGCCTATAAACTCGCCTTACTGCCAAGTATGTCTCGTGTTCATAAAATTTTTCACATATCTATGTTACGTAAATATGTGGAAGACCCAAACCACATTATTGAATTAGAACTAGACGAGATAGCAGAAGATTTAACGTACGAGGAGGTACCTATTAAGATCTTGGATAAGAAGGAACATATTCTACGCTCAAAGGTTATACCACAAGTCAAAGTTTTATGGAGAAACCATGATATTGAGGAAATGACCTAGGAGTTAGAATATAAAATGAAAACAAGGTATCCTCATCTCTTCGAAATACCAAGTACGTAAGGACGAAATTTCATAAGGAAGGGAGGCTGTAAGACCCCAACTTTTTATGAATAAAGATTTAATTTTCTCTAAATATTATTTTGAATAGTAAGGTATTGATTTGATATAATGTTATAGTTATGGGT
This sequence comes from Panax ginseng, assembly GCA_020205605.1. NCBI lineage: Eukaryota > Viridiplantae > Streptophyta > Magnoliopsida > Apiales > Araliaceae > Panax > Panax ginseng. The sequence goes on from CM035127.1 coordinate 68,024,448, forward strand.
GATATGTGCAAATTTTGCAAAGTAAGCAAGTTGTCATAAAATATTTGTTTGGTCGGGGAATATTCGTACGACGGCGCAATCTTTGGTGGACCCCACAACGGAATAACTGTCGAATATAAAAAGCGACAATAAAACATTTTCATGAAATAACACTAAGACTTTTACCATTAAACTGTTGAAATACCCATGATAAAAAATACAAAGATGTCGCGTTTGTTCCACGTTAGTACGCGATATTGCATAAAGATGACACTACGGTCTTGCACATTATCTCTAATTATTGATGCTTACATAAGAAGTCACTCAGTTTCATTCTATAATTGTCACATTAGTTGCTGCATAGTATCTCATATAATTGATTCAATTATTGTCACGGTATCATCTGCACAATATTTTATATTATTAAATCAATAATTGAGACGACACATTTATTTATATTATTATTTGCATTATTGACAATGTATAGAAAGTTCTATCGAGGAAAGGGGTTAGGTTATTTAATTGCGCACAAATAAGGATCCTGATCAGAAAGCCCCCTCTTTCCTGGGAATGATCTGGTTGTCAATATTGTGAGTTATAATATTAATGATGAATAATTGTTGAAAGATTAAAAATGTGATGATTGAAGATAAGTAATTTGTAGTAGATATTTATTTAATTTTTCATATAAATAGAGGGATTTATCATGAAGCGTTTGTTGTAAGTTTGACTTATTATTCCATGGACCCCCATGTGCCAATTTGTCAAACCGTCGATTGAAAGTTATCTCAGTTTTGTTTTATTATTATTATAATAGTAATAAAATAGAAAACTTTTTATATAAAACAAAACCTTTTTATAATATATATAAAGTTATTTGTTTTATTAGAATATAATAAGAATATATTATTGTATATATAAAGTTTTTATTTTATTAGAATATTTTATTGCACAGTGATGAATAGTAAAAATTAGATTTTCGCCCATGAATTCGTCCGAAATTCGAATGTTTATCCGTGATTAAATAGTGTCATGCCATTCTCCTATAAATAGGATGCTTAGTTAAGAAATGAAAATCACATCAGAATCAAAGAATTCTTCTTATATAATATTGTGTGTATTTCTTTCTAGTATGAGAATACTTTGAGTGTAGCTAATAGTGAAAGATTTCCTCAAGAATATCTCCACTATACCAGTCAGATTTAGTCTCCTACTAAGGTAAAAAAGGATGTTATTTTCTTCATACTCACAAGGGTTGTCATTCTATTCCTTATTAATTTGTGGGAATAACATGTCTACGTGGACTACCACATGCTGGGTAAATAACCTTTCGTATTCATTCTTTATTAAATTGTGGAAATGTTCTGTCTACATGGATTACCCTTATGCTCAATAGTAATTGAGACCTTTTATACTTCCATTTTTTATTAAGTGTTCAGCTTGATTGTTTTTAATTTTTGAGATGCAAAGCATCCTGGAGAAAATAATGTACAAAGCAGTGTCGAACTCCTCGTGGGCATGAAAACCATCTGAGAAAATCCAAACACCGTGAATAAATTTACAAGCTGCTTATAGCTAAAAATGTCCATCACGAGAACCGAATCTATATCCAGTAGACTGAATCTGTGATCACATGATTCCTAGGCTCACATGATGCCGCAATTTATATGAAAGCAGTAAACGATTATTTATATATATATATATACAGATATGATCAACCACCACGAAGCATCTCTATGGGGGATCAGAAATGTAAATAAAGCTGTAAAAGTAATCAACCGCCACGAAGTAAACTCCAGGCAGGACGTAAAGTACACATACACACACATACACATATATATATATAAGCAATAAATGCACCGGATATAAAATTTAGGCTCATCGAACAAAGTTTGACAACAGTTAATATATATAAGTATATATATATATATATTAAAGCAGTAAACGCACCAAATGTAAAATCTAGGCTCATCGAGCGAGTTCGACATACGATTCATATATATATATATATATATATATATATATATATATATATATATAAAAGCAAATAAACGCTCGGGCGTAAATTAAGCTCAATCGAGGCATAACTCGATAATGTTAGTCCATATATAAATATATGTATGTGTGTGTGTGTGTGTATATATATATATATATATATATATATATATATATATATATATATATATATATATATAAACCTAAATGAAACCACGGATCAAAATGCAGGCATACACACGCAACACGACTCTCAACGTGAAGAATGGTGTGTGCAAAGATGAAGAGAAAGGCTTTAAGGTGTGTAAGAAGGCTTATAGTGGACTGCCAAAGAAGACTTTTATAACATTAAGTGGATGAACACTCGGCTCTTACCGGTAAAAATAGCAGCTAGATATGAGCTCACAAATGTTTAAAATCAGAAAGCACTCAGTTTAAGGTGTGTACACAGCAAATTGGACAGGGCTTCCTCGCCTTTTCTCTTTATAAAATGGCCACTCCAAGCCCTTTATTTATAAAAGGGAGAGCCGCAGGCCGTTGATTTACTGTGGTGCAAAAGGGTGCCCCAGGGCTCATGAAATCCCATCATCTCGAAAATGCGTCTGAGTCTTGCCTTTGTGATGTCCGCTCGAACTTTTAAAATTATAATCCAGGCATCCGATTGAGGTGTATAAGACCTATTTCGGACCACCGTTGTCGAGAGCTACGCCATGACATGGGATTAGAGGTTGTACAAAGTCAGGAAGATGAGACCATGCCCTTGGTCTTCAAGCTTCAAATTCTATCCGGTGTGCTGCCTTGCGTAGTAGTCACTCGAGATTGGACCTCCTTGGTTCTTGTGGGACATTGCTGTGTAGAAATGTCTGTATGAGATGTTGAGACGATGCAATGTAGGGTCGAGGTGGTAAAATGACGATTTTACCCCTCACTAGGGTTATCTCCGGTTTGGGCTAATAAAGCAGTCATTGCTCAGGGTTATCTCTAAGATTGGACTGCTGCAAGTACTGAAGCTCCTCAGGATTATCTCTGAGGTGTGCATGTCTTCCCGATGTTATCCTCGGGTCTTGTACTGAGTGTCTCAGTGTGAGTTCCGAGGTTGAACCTGATTGCATGCATTTGAAACAAGCATTTCCGGGGTTATCTCTGGAATTGCAACTGCACTCTTTGGGGTTATCTCCAAGGTTAGCACTACTATTCCCGATGTTGTTTCCGGGACTGGAACTGAGCATCTCGGGGTTATCTCCGAGACAGAACTGTCCTCTCCAATGGAGTTTCCGGTATTTGAACTGCATTATCTTCCAGGGTTATTTCTGAAAGACGAATTTGCCCTCCTGCAATGTTAGTGACAGGTGTGCATAAAATTTTGAGTGTCTACACTTAGGACATAGTTCGTGGTCTTGTGACCCTCAGATATATTTTGATCTTGATTGTTAATGTTGATTCAAAAGCTGAATCTTTCCATTGAGCTTTCAGTTCTTGAATTTCAGAGAAAATTATGTTTTTTAGTTGACCTTATCCATTGATGTTTTATGTGACACTCATGGTACTTCCAACCATAGCACCCCACAGTGATACCTATCAACTTGCTACCGACTCGCTCGGCGTCCCCTACGAAAAGTCTGGCTTCTGTGCCTTCCCTTAAAGGGGTGTCACCAGCAAAAGGCTCGGGGCTCTTCGCAAATTCATGCTTATAGCTTTGATACCAACTGTGACAGCCCCAAATCCGGGTCCTAAATCACCACGGATCTGGTTCAATCATTCTATCACTATTACTATTTGTGGAAGATATAAACATAAATTATTTATACAATAAACTTTACACACTATTCCCTAAGGTCGAGTAACCTTAACTTATACACAATTCATAAACTATCTAACATATAACGTTATTATTATACTATACTATTACAATTATCTGCACATATTATCCCAAGCTGAACTTGGCTTTGTCATTTCCTGTATCCGACGTATTCGTCTTAATCTGCAATGTTAATCATGATATAGCAAAGGTGAGCAATAAGTTTGTCCAGCAAGTTTATGTTCAATAATGTAACGATATATCATGATAGAAAGATTTGAACAATAAGCTGGCTAAGGTTCTACAATATAATTGCGAACTAGCATGAACAAATTTTACATAGCTGAACAAACATTGAACATGAACATATATATATCTGGATCGAATGGTAATGAAGGTGATCAACCTTTCATACCTGATGAATACATGCAGTATGTACAAAGTGCGATTTATAAATTCTTAGACATGGCAATTCGAATTAATTAACCACAAGTATAATTGAATAATACAACTCGAGGTCGAGTTAAGAAAAACTTGCCTGAATCGTTGATTACCGCTATGCAATTTAATAAACTTTGTCTGAAGACCAAATATATAAATAATATTTATTTCTAAGTTAGAATAATATCATCACAGTATTTAAAATAACCTAAACACATTTACACATGACCCTATCCGTCTATAACACACATAAAACTTAACCTCAAGTTAAACTTTTATAGTCTAAGTTGAGTTCGATACAATTCTGACATCCCGACAGTCTAGTCAGATAAATATCGAGTTTAAGTTCAATTAAAATATTAATATTAATATTAAAATATTAATATTTTCATGACAAAATATCAAAAGTTATATTTTATAACTTAAAATATTTTTATAACACTTAAATAATTTTTATATGATTTTTAAATCATAAATTCTAATTTTCCATACTTTATTTAATATATTTACTAAATAAATTATTTATCATTACTATTAATTAATTAATTAAATTCATCACAAAATATTAGAAGTCGCTAAAAATAACTTAAAATATTTTCTTATACCATAATATAATTTTTCATGATTTTTCATGTATTAAAATCATTTTTAAATAATTTATTTAATATTATAATTAAATAAATTAAATACCATTATTATTCCAAAAATATTAAATATTGAGAAATATATTTAGAATAATTAAAACTAATTTTTGGACTTTAAAATAATTTTTAGGAATTTATTTTGTATTTTTAATAATTAAAACCATTTATTTCAATTTATTAATTATAATAATTAATTTCCAAAATTAATCGTCATTATAGGGGCTTTAGCGACAAATCCAATAAGCTAATAATGTTTCTTGAATTTGTTCTTGGCAAACCTGAAACTCACAGCAGCGATTCTGAGGTGTCACGTTTGACCGATTCTAGATTAAGGATCTTCATGATTCTGGGTTATCTAAAGTGTTACACATGTAGTATTTATGTCATACTACACAAACAAACTGATTCCAGGGTCATACAGCATCATAACAGAGATATATAAGTAATCAAAAAGTCTGACAAGGCTGTTCTTCATTTTTGGGTTTTCCAAAAAATGAAGAACAACACATGGTGCTATATCTAGATCCTTAGATCGTGAGCTCAAAGTCTGTTTTGGGTGATTTACGAGTTCAAACTTGTAGTCCAGATGTCAGGGTACATATATAACTCACTAGATCAACTTAACAACATTACCATCGTAAGATCTGGACCGGTCAAAGTTGTGCAAATGAAACTGTCCTTTGAAGATCTGGGTTACCCAGAATCTTCATCAGGCGAGTTGGTCAGCGTAAGTTTGACCATCATTTTAACCGATTCCGTGTATGATCTGAGAGTTTTAGAGGCATGGATTAATAGTTCTAATGTCAGTCTTCATAGCCATAACAACAACAAGGCCCAAACACTTAGCAGTCGTCAAATCTAGCACCTGCAAAATCACTGTCATACAAAAACTGGGTTTTTGGGTATCCCAGAAATCCATTTTCGTGCTTGGTCAACGTAGTTTGACTGCTCCTATCTTACGATCTAGACCTGATTTGACATTTTTTTCCAGTTCTAGATCACAGGCTACATAGCATAGAACAGATTCAAAATATAACACCATAAACATCTAACAAAGAAGAATCTAGAGGCTCTGACTTTTGGTTGTCAGACAACTTTACAAAATTTTCCAGATTTTAGAAATCTTGTATTTTGTGCATATAGATGTTATGGATTCACTATATATAGCAACCCAGATCACCTATTTACACTATATACCACATGTTTTAACACACAAACTTAACATCTAACATGAGATCATACGATTTTGGAGATTAGGGTTTTTATACCTTTCTAATGCCTGATCTTGAATCTGATCCTTGATGATTAGATATAGAAGAGCTAAGGGATGTTCTTGGCTTTCCATAACACTTAGTTCCTCTCAAAATTTTTGAAGGAGAGAGAGAAATAAGGCTTGGCAAGGCTAGCAAGTAAAGTAAGTTTATTACTTAAATTTTTAACTTTTGATTTTGGTTCAATGTATTGGTATGATATAGTTGTTGATTTGCTAATAAAAGTCACATGGCTAGGGTTTAGGGTTGGTCACCAACCACAACTAGGACAAAATATACAAGTTAGCTAAATAAAGAATGAAAAAGGGCAAAATGGTCATTTGATTTCCATTTTTAATTCCAAAGTTGTCATTTGATCCAACCCTTAGGGTTTGACCCTTGGGGTTAAAACCTAAGGTTTCACAAATTAATTCTAGGATTTCAAAATTAGGGTTTTCAACATAGAAAAATTAAAATTTCTAAATTATAATTAGGATTCTATAATTATACTATGATTTTCTAATCATAATTCAAGCTTGCTAATTAGGATTAATATTTCCTAATTAAAATTGTTAATTTAGCAATTAGGGTCATAATTGTATATTAGTGTTTATAAATAGAAAAAAAAAATCTTTCTAATTTCGAAATTAGGTTTCCTAATTAGATTAGGGTTTCCTAATTACTTATAACTTGAAAATTAGGATTAATGTGTCCTAATTAACATTAAAATTATTAAATTAACAATTAGGTTTTTTCTAATTATAAATTAGGGTTTCTAATCCAGAAATTAGGGTTTTCTAAATCAATTAGGGTTATCCATAATTAGGTTATTATTAATAACGTTTAAACCTTATACTAACATTTGTATTCCTAATTTAGGGTTTTCAACTTTCGAATTAGGGTTTCGGATTCCCGAAACTGAAATTAGGGTTTTCAAAACTGATTTTTAGGGTTTCTTATAATTCGTAAGAATTTTCTAACTGAACATTGACGTTCTTAATATAATAATAGGGGTTGCCACAGATATAGGCTATCTGTTCAAGCCTTGACCCTTAACCAAATACTGTACACATATTGTGGCAACCCGAGAATTTGAATATTTATAAAATCTTAAAATATTGAATTAAGGTTAAATAATAAACCTAGACAGAAAATAAGTGAATGGATTTGAGATTTCCGAGAAGGAATTTTGTGAATTTAAAATTTATGTGGTGAATTATTCAGGATTAAGGGTATACGTGAATATGTTCTGTGTATATGATATTACATGTGTACAGTATGTGGTTAAGGGTCAAGGGTTGATTAGATAATCGATATTAGTGGCAAACCCTAATATTATATTAAAAACATCAACGTTCAGTTAGAAAATTCTTACGATTAACAAGAAACCCTAAAATCGATTCTGGAAACCCTAATTTCAGTTCCGGGAATTCGAAACCATAATTCGGAATATAAAACCCTAATTTGGGAATGCAAATGCTAGTATAAGGTTTAAACGTTATTGATAATAACCTAATTAGGGATAACCCTAATTGATTTAGAAAATCCTAATTTCTGGATTAGAAACCCTAATTTATAATTAGGGAAAATTTAATTATTAACTTAATAATTTTAATGTTAATTAGGAAACATTAATCCTAATTTTCAAGTTATAAATAATTAGAAAACCCTAATCTAATTAGGAAACCTAATTTCTAAATTAGAGAGATTAATTTTATATTTAAAACCCTAATTCTTTGGTTATAAACCCTAATGTACCATTTTGACCCTAATTGCTAAATTAGCAATTTTAATTAGGGAATAATAATCCTAATTAGCAAGATTGAATTTATGATTAGGAAATCTTAATATAATTATCGAATCCTAATTATAATTTAGAAATATTAATTTTTATTTTTTTAAAAACCTAAATTAAAAATTCTAGAAATTGATTTTTTTGGAACCTTAGGTTTTAACCCTAAGGTTTAAGCCCTAATTAGGGTCAAATCCTAAGGGTTAAACCCTAAGGGTTGTAGCCAATGTCTAATTTGCCATTAAGATTAAAATCAAAATGACTATTATACCCTTTGTACGTTATTTAGTAAGTTACTTGCAAATCTTGCCAAGTCTAGGGTTGGTGACCAACTATTGTTGAAATGGTGACTTATTTTGCAACAACTCAGCCTATTATTACCAGCAATCTCAGCCAACATTCATTGCATCATACATTTTATAGATTAAAAGAGAGAGAATGCTCATTTTATTCCTCATTCTTGCAATAGCATTTCTCTCTCTAAAAATTCAAAATTTAAAGTGAGAGAGAGAGAGAAGATAAGCCATGATAAGGTGTTAGCATCCCAAGATCAGATCACTAAGATCAAAATCAAGGATCAAAGTTAGAAAGGTATAAAAACCCTAAAATTTGAAAATCATGTGATCCATGTTGTTCGATGTTGTTTGTTGTTTAAAGTTATGTTAGAGGGTGTCATTTAGTGATCTGGGTTGTTAGATCCCAGATCCATACCATCAAAGTGAACGAAATAGCATTTTTTTGAAATCTGGAAAAAAATTGGAAAGTGGACTGACAATCGAATGTCAGATGTAGACACTCGAAATTTTCTACACACCTGTCACTGACATTGCAGGAATGCAGATTCATCTTTTAGAGATAACCCTGGAAGACAGCTCACATCCAGTCCGGATACTACCGAAAGTTCAGTCTCAACCCCAAAGCACACACCGGGAGTAACAGTTCCAACCTCGGAGATAACCCCGAGGCATGCAGTTCCAACACCAAATATTCCACCGGAGAAGACCGATTAGTCTCGGAGATAACCCCGAGGTATCCAGTCTCAGTCCCAACATTGGGAAAAGCAGCTATCAACCTTGGAGATAACCCCAAGGAATGCAGTTTCGGCGATAACCCCGGAAATGCTTGTTTCAAGCGCATGCTATCAGCTTCAACCTAGGCACTCACACTGAGGCACTCAGAACCATACTCGGAGATGATACCGGGAGGACAGGTACACCTCATAGATGATACGGAGGACCTTCGACACTTACAGCAATCCAATCTCAGAGATAACCCTGAGCAACGTCTGCTTTACCAGCCCAAACGGGCAATAACTCCAATGAAGGGCAAAGTCATCATCTCGCCAACTCAAGGCCACATCACGTCGTCTCAACATCTTATACATACATTTCTACACCATGATGTCCCACAAGAATCCATGAAAACCAATCCCGAGTGACTATTGTGCAGGGTAACAGATAGAATTGAAAACTTGAAGACCGGAGGGCACCGTCCCATCTTCATGACTTCGTACAACCTTTAATCCCATGCCATTGTACAACTCTCAACAACAGCGGTCCGAAATAGGTCCTATATACCTTAGTCGAATGCCCGGATTGCAATTCTGAAAGCTCGAGCGGACATTGCAAAGGTTTACTATGTACACGCATTTTACGAGACGACACGACCCGAGAAACCCGGGCAACCTTTCAGTACTCGGTACAGGTACACGGCTCCCCCCTCTATAAATAGAGGGCTTGGGGTGGCCATTTTAAAAAAAAAGAGGCGAGGAAGCCCTGCCAAATTTGCTCCGTACTTAGAATATACTGAGTGCTTTCTCATTTTATACACTTGTGAGCTCACATATAGCTACTTTTGTACCGGCGGGAGCCGAGTTTCATCCACTTTAAAGATATAGAAGCCTTCTTTGGTAGCCCACTATAAGCCTTCTCACACACTTTACAGCCTTTCTCTTCATCTTTGCACACACCCTTCTTCACGTTGAGAGTCGTGTTGCGTGTATTTGCATGGACTTCGGTCTGTGGTTTTATTTTCAATTTGTATATACATATATATATTTATATATATGGACTAACATTATCGAGTTATGCCTCGATTGAGCCTGAACTTGGCCCGAGCGTTTATATATATAATATATATATATATATATATATATATATATATATATATATATACATATATATATATATTAACTATGTGTCTGACTTTGTTCGATGAGCCTGAACTTTGATGCAGCGTGCTATCGCTTATATATATATATATATATATATATATATATATATATATATATATATATATATATATATAACTGTGTGTGTGGACTTTTGTTCGATGAGCCTCGATTTTACATCTGAGCGTTTATATATATATATATATATATATATATATATATATATATATATATATATATATATATATATATATTTGTCCCACCTAGAGTTTACTTATATGGTGGTTGATATATATATATATTTATTTACGTTTAAATCCCACGCTCGAGTTTACTTACGTGGCGGTTGATAGCTTTTACTGACTTTATTTACATTTACGTCACTTTCGAGTTTCTCCAAATAACGATAGCTTTACAACTTTATTTCCATTTCGTCTACTTTGAGTTTCCTCCGTGATTTATTGATAGCTTTTACAACTTTATTTCCATTTCGTCTCGCCTGGAGTTTCCTCCGTGATGGTTGATAGCTTTTTACTGCTTTATTTACATTTTCTGATCCCCCATGGAGGTGCTTCGTGGTGGTTGATCATGTTTGTATATATATATTTACAACTTTTTATATATATACCTGCTTACTGCTTTCATATAAATTGCGGTATCATGTGAGCCTAGGAATCATGTGATCACAGATTCAAATTTATCGATCTAGATTCGGTCCCGTGATGGACATTTTCAAATTATTTAATTTTGTAAATTATTCTCAAGTGTCTCGAATTTCCTCGATGGTTTTCATACCCACGAGGAAATCAGATTATTTTGTACATTATTTTCTTAGAGATGCTTCAGATCTCTAAAATAAAATCAATCAAGCCAACACTTAATAAAATGGGAGTGTAAAAGGTCTCAATTACTATTGAGCATCAAGGGTTTGAAAAACCTCTTTATAAAACATCATCGCTATATCTTCGCTAAAATTGAATTTTACATAAATTCAAACCCACATATATATAGGTGAAAACGAGGCCTCGCACCATTTCCAAATAAACAAAGACATCGACCCACACACACACATTTCAGATAATAGTTTCTTGAAAAGAGGCGGTCACCGTGGTAACACGGATGTCGTGGGGTGCCTAACACCTTCCCTCTGCATAATCAAGTCCCTGGACCCTAATGAATCTCGATTTCACTGACCCGTTTAGCAGTGTCACATCACTGGGTCAATGTGCAAACCTTTTCTTGGTTGTGTTGGTACAACCATTTAAAAAACCAACTGGCGACTCTTAACAGTCCATCGTCGACATTATACATGTCGGACCTTTTTCACTTGTTTTTTAAAACAAATCTCACCTAAAATGAGAACAATAAAGAACAAGTAACGGAAAGCAACAACTAAAAATCCCGACGTCGACAGATGGCGACTCTGCTGGGGACTCCAGTAAGAGGACTTAAGTCGCTATTGCAAATTTTTTTCAAAAACAATTATCTGCTTGTGTGTGGATGTTGCATTTACATTTATGATAAATGTGTACGAATGCATTTACTTATTGCACTCAGTGCTTCGCACCATATCTACTTATGATATTAGTGCTTCACACATGTCATCATTTCCATACGGTGAGACGCGATGTATGTGAATGTATGTTGTGTGGTCCCTCCACCAGGAGGCTATCCTGTCGATGTTTGATTATCGGACTCAGAGGAAGACTAATTCCATGCGAGGCTCGTGAAAGGCACCACCCAAATTCGCTCCAAATTGAAAGACCGATTAATTTCCCGCTGAGTAAATTATGATGATTTGGGAACCTTCATGCCAAAAAGCCATGCGAGAGTAACCTAAGATAGGTCACCTCGATAAACCCAAAACGAGGAAAGTCTCTTCATGCTTTCTCATTTTAATTACTTGTAAACACAATTACTTGTAATTTCATTCCATATCTATCTCCATGTAATGAGAAATATGAAGAAATGTGTACACATACATATTTAATTTAACATGTTATCCTCAGACAAAACAAATGACATCCGTGTTGCAGGATAAAAATTCCTAAAGCGGAAACATCACATAAAGATGTTAATTTTATACATTCCCTAAAGACTAAACTATGCAAGTCTTTCGCAGGAACCCAATCGGACCCACTACCCTATTAAAATCCAAAAGGTCAAACTTCACAAATCAATCATGTCATCATCCCACCAGATCGAGCTTAATCCAGTTTCTCACAAAGAATTCGACGGATTAAGCAAACAAATTACAGATTTGGCTGTTCTGCTTAAAGAACTACACCAGTCTACTCAGGGTCCAAAGATACCCGTACATGTTGAATCCTCTACACAAGGGGGAACCTAGGTCATTACAATACCTGACCTGCAGTTGGATATGACCAACAAAATTCATGATGCCACCCATCTCACAAGATACCCAGACACCGGTGACATCAAAAAGAAAGTCCTCCAAATGGAAGAGACCCTTCGTGTTATCAAAGGAATTGGAACACACAGAAGTGTTTCATATGCTAACCTTTGCATTTTCCCTGGTGTTCATTATCCAAAAAAGTTTAAGACTCCTGACTTCGAAAAATATGACGGGTTAGGAGATCCTTACACACATTTGAAGGTGTTTATCGGAGAACTCGGGTCTTATGCAGAGGACGAGAAGCTCAGAATGCAGCTGTTCCAAAAAAGTCTGACTAGAGAAGCCCGTTTGTAGTACACCAGATTAGACAACTCAAAGAACCATAGTTGGGAAGAGCTAGCACACGCCTTCCTCACACAATACAGCTTTCAGTCTCAGATGGCTCCTGACCGGTATCAAATTACCAAGATCAAGAAACAGTCTAATGAGTCTTTCAGAGAGTATGCTCAAAGGTGGAGACGCCTGGCTGCCCAAGTTATTCCTTCCATGACAGAATCAGAAATGGTCATGACTTTCATAGACATACAAGAAGCTTCTTTCTATGAAAGAGTTTTAGCCGACATCGGTAAACCATTTTCTGAAATGGTCAAACATGGGGAGATGGCTGAGATGGGATTGAAATCTGAAAAAATTCAAGACCTAGCTGCCCTTAAAGTTGTTGCTGATCACATCCAATCCAAAAATTATGGGATCAACCCCCAGAGGGTCCATAAAAAGAAAGAGGAAGATGTTTCCCTGATACTACAAGGTCAAAAAGGCAATCAAAACATGCCAATCCAAAGGAGAAGTTACACTCCCCTTCAAGCACAGTCTTCGAACCCTCCAATACCAAAAGGTGGAGAAGTCAAACGCCCTCGAGTGTTCACACCCTTAGGGGACTCACTCGAGAATATTCTCACTCTTCCCACAACACAAAGAAAATCACGATCTTCTTCTTCCACCACCAAATTTCTAATGGAAGGGGTTTCAATGTCGCTCGAAATGTGCTTTATCATGCCGGGGCACCGGACATGATACTCGTGGATTGTTGGGCCTTGAAACACAAGATCCAAGACCTGATAGACAACGGTGAGCTTGTGGTCACCAAACCAGATCAACCTCACATATAAGACAACCCTCTTCCTCAACACAAAGAAGAAGAGGTCAACATGATTAATTGGAGTAATGGACAGAATTCCAATTTTAATGGTGAATCATCCCAGACCGCTAAAGACGGGGTGGACAAGTGGGATTATGCCAAATTACAGTTTGCAATGGAACGTAAGATGAAAGCTCTATGCAAGCAGATTGAACAATTGGCAGAACTGGTGACCTATCAGCATCAAGTGACACGTCAGTTAATCAGCCAGGAGTATGCTAGTCTCCTCCCTCTTGTCACAAATATACTCTCGTCACCTTCAGAAAATAAAATGCTGGAAGACAAAGTGATAAGGATAGCAAATGCCAAAGCCCGTCGAGATTTCGCCAATAAAAGGGAATTTACACACCTGGGCCAACCTATGGAGGAAATCTTACAGATGCTAATCAATGAAGGAAGAATCACTTCCCTTCTTCCTCCTAAGTTAATCCCCCGCTCGACGCGGTTCAATTCGATGGAGTATGTCAATATCACTCCCATTCTCGGCACACATCAGACACGAAGAATGTTGGGCACTCCGCCACCTTATCCAAAATCTAATTGACAGTGGTGTCCTGCAACTAGCAGACGATGATACCGTGCTACGTGAGAGTGAGAATACATGTCCTACTAAGTGGAAGGGTTTGGTAGCAGTCATATCCACTGAGACTGATGGGACTAACAAATCACTCACAATACCAACAATTCAACTCAGGGGAAGCAACAATCCTTTGAAAGTGGCCGCTCCCGAGCCAATCAACTTGCCATGCAGAGCACACTATCATATTGTTAGCTTACATAAAGTGCCAAGGAATTATGGAGAAGGTGAAGGATCCACCTCACATACAACTGTTGCAGTGTCGAAGGAGAATCCACTGTATCTTCCCCAACGGGTTATGAAGTCTACCATCAAATCAAATGGGAAAATACCCATGGAGAAGATTGAAAAATTCCTCCGCACTATGGGTCATAACGAGGCCAGGGTGGTTTTAAGCTTAAACGAAGCTCCACACCAAATCTCAATTTTGGACTTGGTCCTAACTTCCGAGAATCACCGAACGATCTTGCTGAAGGTTTTAGAAGAAGCCTATCTACCAAAATCAGTGGATGCGGAAAAATTTCAACATTTGGTTGATCACATTTTCAACAACAATGTGATATCATTCACTGATGACGACATCCCCACCCGGGGGACCGGCCATCGTAAAGTCGTTGCACATTATTATTACTTTTGTCCTCTGGATGCATGATAGCTAGAGTCTTGATAGATGGAGGCTCATCTCTAAATATCTGTCCACACGCTACTTTGGTAAAGATGAATATCAATCTCAACCGAATCCGGAGCAGCCATACGGTCATCAAAGCTTTTGATGGAGCCCACCAAATTCTATTTCGAGTAATCGAATCGCCAATCAAATTGGTCCCCATACATTCTCGCGTATCTTTCCACGCACTCAAGATAGATTCGGATACAACCCGCTCTTGGGACGACCATGGATTCATATGGCAGGGCGCCCCTCCACCCTTCATCAACAATTAAAAATACATTATCAACGACAAACCTAGTCACAAATAACGCCGAGCCGAGTGTCCTCCACAAAGTGACATACCATACATCAACGCTCAAATTCGGATGTTGAGCTGTCGGCCACACACTTTGAGGTGAGAAACACCAAGACCATACTATTGAACACCACCTCTCACACCCAAGATTTCTCGCCAAGTGATGGCAACCACTCAAGAAATGATATCCTCGTCATCACCAGACAAGGGTCAGGTAAAGATCATCAGGGTATCAAGTACCCCATCCAGGTTATCAGTCAAACTGGGACAGCTGGGCTAGGCTATTATGTTAGTTCTAGTAACAGGAATCCACATAAACATCCTCATATTCCTCCAGCTTCAGTTACACGACGTGCGTCCACACTTACAATGGCTGAGTCCGCACAACCTCGTGTAAAGGTGCCAGCCAACCTGATGGCTATGTTATTTCCCAAGCCGGTACCGGTGAAGGCGAAAGAGGTCTTTGTTCCAGAGCCTGCCGTGGAGAAAGAGAAATAAAGAATTAAACAACCGACGCCATCCAAATGATGTCGTATACGCATCATTGTTCATGATTTAACATACAAATAGATACACCCCTGCATTTATGATTGCTTCTACATAATGGCCATCATTCGGGATAGGAGGAAGATGACCATCCTCCATCACTGCAAATTCACACCGGACTTTGCCCTTGCTAATTGGAGCAAAGACTCCTTGCATTGGTCGACAGGGTAAAACGGGGTAAACTATTTCTACCAGATATCATAACCGCTACTTTTCTCATGCAGATTAGCAAATATTTTTCCAATACATGCTTACACTTTGTATGATCAAACCTTTTCATATATACTAAGTGAAAGCATATTTTGTTTCAGACCTCAATTTAGATGTGCATGTATTTGCTTGCGATATGGTGCCTCTTCTCCACAAAGATTGTAACTTTGATGTAGAGATGAATTCAAATTTCGATGGAAATACATGAGGACATTGAGGTGCCCCTAAAAATTCAAGAATGGGTCAAAGACAAACCTAAACCCAACCTCGATCAAACCACTTCATTCAATCTCTAACCTTAGAAAGCCCTAAGTTAATCCAGATTGGTTCGCACTCTTACCCCAAACCAAAGGAATGACATGGTTACGCTTATTAACCCAATTCCAGGATGTGTTTGCATGGTCTCATGAAGACATGGTGGGTTTGTCCACTGACATTGTACTTCATCGCCTTCCCATTAAAGAGGGATTCAAGCCAGTCAAACAAAAGCTCAGGCGATTGAAACCTGAGTGGAGTTTAAAGGTAAAGGAAGAAATTGTGAAACAATTTCAAGCTGGCATCATCATGGTGTCCACATATCCTGAGTGGATATCCAACATTGTTCCTATGCCTAAACCTAGAGAAAAGGTGCGAGTCTGTGTGGATTATCTGCACTTGAACAAAGTTTGCCTTAAAGATAGCTTTCCCGTACCCTTTATCCACATTCTCATTGACAATACTGCTCAATACTGCATGTACTCCTTTGCTGATTGCTTTGCGGGGTACCACCAAATCATGGTTGCTGAAGAAGATCGTGAGAAAACTACTTTCATCACGCCTTAGGGAACCTTTTGTTATAGACATTTGTCATTCAGCCTCATTAATGCCGGAGCTACCTATCAACGAGCTATGATGGCTCTCTTCCAAGACTTAATGCACAAAGAGATCGAGATCTACGTGGATGACATCATTGTCAAATCCCGGAAGGAGGAAGACCACTTAGACCATCTCAGAAAGTTATTCAACAGGTTGCGTAAGTACAACTTGAAGTTGAATCTAGCCAAGTGCGCATTTGGCGTTAAATCAGGCAAGTTATTAGGATTCCTAGTCAGCCACAAAGGGATTAAGCTGGATCCTACCAAAATCCAAGCCATCACAAAAATGCCCATTCCTCAGACAGAGAAGGAAATACGGGGATTTTTGGGAAGAATCAACTTCATTAAAGGTGTTTATCTCTCAACTCACAAAGAACTCGTGAGCCAATCTTCAAGCTATTAAGGAAGAACTCCTCCATGAAATGGAATGATGAGTGCCAGAATGCCTTCCTCACAATTAAAGAACAGCTAGTCAAAGCTCCCATTTTGGTACCACCCAGGGATGATGTTCCCTGCTCATGTACCTGTCCATAAGTGACAACGCCATGGGTCGCATGTCGGGACAAAAAGACGACGATAGAGGCCAAGAATCCAAGCCATCTATTACCTCAAAGAAAAGATTCAAAGATCGGTGAACACAAGTACACTCCGATCGAGAAGACGTGTTGTAGCTTTAGCATGGGCTTCCATGAGGTTACAACATTACCTCCATGGTCACACAACCCATCTCATATCCCGTGGATCCTCTCAAGCACGTGTTTCAATAAACCCATGTTAAATTGCGGCCGTCCGTATGGCGGCAATGATCCTACAACAATTTGACATCGCCTACGTGACTCAAAAGTCCATCAAAGGTCAAGGAATTGCGGATCAATCGGCCGCCGCACCCTCGTGGGATTTCAAACCCTTAGAGACATACTTCCCGATGAGGGAGTAATGACAGATTCAAAGAACACCATCAAGACGATACACGCCAAGCATGGAAGATGTATTTTGATGGAGTCATTAATATGGAAGGTGTTGGAGCCGGAGCGCTTCTAGTATCCGAGACGGGGAGCAGATCCTTGTCATCACAAATTACAAATTTGTCGCCACCAACAACACAAACCGAGTATGAAGGTTGTCTCATGGGGCTAAAACTTGCCCGCTCAATGGGCATCAAAGTGTTAACTCGTCTTTGGAGATTCAGAGTTGGTAATCAGACAATCCATCGGAATCTATCAAACCAAAGAACTATATTTCCTGCCTTACCATCGTCAAGTTTTACAGATGGTTTTGGAGTTCGAAGAAATCTCCTTTCTACACGTTCCTCGTAATAGGAATGACTTTGCAAATGCATTAGCAACTTTGGCCTCCTTAATTCACATATCAGACAAAGGACACTTGCCAAGCGCCACAATTTCCCCGACAAGGCCCCAAATTTATGGGAATTACGTTGAGAAGTATCGGATGAGCTACCTCCCATCCAAAGATCCTTGGTATCAACATATCAAGGAATATCTACAAGATGGATCTACACCCGCTGAGGCGAGCCTGACTGAGAAAAGGCGGATCCATCGACTTGCTATGAAATTCTACCTGAGTGGAGATGCGCTCTATAAAACAGATGCAAGACTAGGTCTCCTCAGATGTTTAGACAAAGATCAAGCTCAAAGGCTTATGGATGAAATCCATGGTGGAGTCTGTGGCCCCCACATGAGTGGCCCCCTCCTTGTTAAGAAAGTCCTCGTGATGACATTATTGCTATATCTCTCAAAGCTAACTGCAATGACCACGTCAGGAGATGCTATCAGTGCCAAATTCATGGGAATGTTATCCACGCCCCTCCATGGGAACTCCACAATATGAGTTCACCTTGGCCCTACTCAATATGGGGAATGGACGTTATCGGGCCCATTGAGCCTAAAGCCAGTAATGGACATCGATTCATCTTCACCATGATCGACTACTTCACCAAGTAGGTAGAAGCAGCCTCCTTCCCCAGGGTTACCAAAGAATTCATCATTGCTTTCCTCAGAAATAATGTTATTTGTTGATATGGACAACCAGAGGTGATTGTGTTAGACAATGCTAAGAACCTCAACAACAAAATGATGGAGGAATTATGCAGTAAATTCCACATCAAACATCTAAACTCTGTTATCTATCGTTCGAAGATGAATGGTGTTGTTGAAGCGGCTAACAAAAATATCAAGAAGATCATGCAAAAGATGTCCGCCAATCACAAAGAATGGCCTGACTTATTGCCTCTTACTCTGCTAGCCTACAGAACATCAATGTGCACTTCCACTAGGGCAACCCCCTACGCATTAACCTATGGGACAGAAGCAGTGATCCCCATAGAAGTAGAAATGGAATCCCTTAGAGTGTTGATAGACGTTCAACTGGATGAAGACCAATGGGTACAAGACAGGTATCACCAATTATCTCTAATAGACGAAATGCGAACCGCGGATATCTTCTATGGTCAGTTATATCAACAAAGGATCGCCAGATCCTATAACAGAAAAGTCCGGCTATGGCAGTTTAAACAACATGACTTGGTTTTACAAAAGATCCTTGACAACCAAGATCAATCTAAGGGGAAATTTGCTCCTAACTGGGAAGGTCCATTTTTTGTCAAGGAAGCATTGACAGGAGGTGCTCTCAGATTGCAAGAAATGGACGGCGATGAATTTCCACAACTCATCAACTCGGACACCGTGAAATGGTACTACGTCTGAAGTTACCATCAAGCAAACATCCTGGTGTTGGATCATCAGATCACCAGTCATTCTGGTTCTTTAACCCTTTACCACCTATAACTTTTCCACACTATGCCCCTCAGGGAAACATACTTTTTGAGCCAGCAGCCAGGCTTCTCCGCGGTCCTACGACTTTGGTCATCCAACCAGGGATTGAACCTTTTTGCGCTTATAGTTTGTTACCCCCCAAACATGGGATCAAACTTTTCACGCCAGCAGTTTATCCTCAACTTAGGATCAAACTTTCTCCTCCACGCAGTCTGACTTGCCCATGGGATCACGCTTTTCAACTCGCCCTGAGGGGCGAACTACGCCGACCTAATCTCCTCTTCAATAGGAGTACGTAGGCAACCATGTTACATGGCCCGGTCGCAATAAAACAAAAACAACAAAAACATCTCTTCTCCTTACAAAAACAAAAAAAAAAAAAATTACACCATTCCCCGCCACATATACAACCCTCTTACACCAGGTTCGAACTACGCAAACCTGATCTCCTTTTCAATAGGAGTACGTAGGCAGCCATTTATGGTTCGGTCTCATCCCCCCTACCAAAATACAAACCCTTATCAACTGGTACTGGGATCATCCTTCAATCCACTATATTCCATCTGGCTTCAGACCAAAGGGATGGAATTACCTGAACTCCTCCTAAATAGGAGATTCGACGACCATCTAAGCTGCGGTTGTGCCTCAAAGAGTAACACCAATCCATAAGAGATGGAATTAACTAGGCTTCTCCTAAATAGAAGTATTGGCAACCATATGTGGTGTGGTCAATCTTAGAGAGGAAAGCCACACTCTTCTCCACATATCCATACAGAAACCAGTCCCAAGACACCAAAGATGGTAGGGATACACACAGATCAATGATCCATTCTGAACTATCCAGTGACAACTCAATGTCCATCCCTCAAGGAGGAATTTAGAATACATCAAGATCACAAGCCCTGAAGAAACAGGTAAAAATCAAGCAAACAACAGACATATCTGAAAGGGAAGTGATCAAAAATATATTTCCCTGCTATATATAATGTTGTTTGATATACACAATGTAAACTGTACAGGACAAAATAGCTATGCTAGTCTGTGCAGGAAAATACAAGCCCATATACAACTCAAGATATATACGAGCTAACAAGCCCAACATGGCATCCCTCTCAGAAGAAGGAGGCGAAGTTGTGATCTCCTGTACAAGGATATCCACACGACCCAACAGATCTGTGGCCATCTGCATGGTGAACATATGCTCATCAATGTAAGTGCTCATCTCTGCGATCATGCCAGTGGTAAGGGACCGTACTGCAATACTATCTGTGATGGCGACATCCCGGGAAGATATGGCACTATCCCGCTCAACTATCACTGTATCTCTGGCTGATCTAGCCTCATCCCGCTCGACAATAGCGGCGTCTCTATGAGCTAATGCATCATCTCTCTCTAACAGAGTTGCGTCTCTCCCATCAAGGGCAGTCAACATCAAGGCTCTAGCCTGGTCTCTCTCGAAGGTCATCAGATGAAGACTCTGCTCGAAGTATTGTACTGAATGTTGTATCACGACAATGCTGGTACTGGGAGAATCTAAAGGAAATGCTGGCAACCCAGTAGACAGCTCCTCATCGATGTGGGAATCAATGTCCTCCATGGGCTCTCCATCATCTGAATCACTATCCGGTACTGTGGATACTGCCGCAGCCGATGAAATCTCTATCTCTATCCACGCAGAATACTCTGGCGAACATCCTGGATGGCTAATAGAGAAAACCTCTACCTCACGTTGATCCCAACAAGCGTACACACGGGATCAATCCTCTACTGAGAGATAGTGAGAAGCTAAGCGCTGACCTAGCGCCCCCTCAAAAGGATGAAAATCCTGGAACTGGTCAAACTGTGATATCACGGCCATCGGGTGATAGGTAGTCATACCCCTCAAACCAGGCAGAGGGAGATAATCCATGCCCGGAGCATGAGTAATAAAGCTGTAGGGTAAGCTAAGCCCTGTGCACGACAATATGACAAACAGATCTCTGATATCCGCCAAGAACATAGACCAAGACATAGCGTCTGTACACTCCGATGGCTGAAAGGAGTATGACATGGCTATATCATGGGTGAAACAATATCCATGCCGTCTAAAAGTGCCGATCGATCTCAAGTGTGACATGAACCACACGTATAGCATGACCGAGCTGCCTGTAAACACTCCTGTTGGATAAGTGCAACAGTATATAGCTGACCTCAGAGTCTCTGCTATGATCATAGGTATGATGGTGTGACCCTCCTTGAGAGCTCTCACTGCCATGATGACTCCAATGTCTATCTCATCCATGTACCGTGGCATATAGACATATCTGACGATGCGCACAATAGCAAGACATCCACCACGCTGACGCCCAATGATCCTCCGGTCAAGGTGAAATCCTCAGAATATCGTGTATAACTATCCTCAGAGCCAAATCTGTAAAACAAAAAATGCTGGGATATGAGGGTCATGAACCATCGACTCATGTCCCCCAAAGCCATATGCACGCAAGTCCGTCCGATGGCGAAGATCATCAACCGTGCATACTCCTCCGTGGTGAGTCGTCAACTCCCGGGTCCCAAATCGGAAAACACGCCTCTTGATACCCAATGCTCTAGCATGCCATCCACAAACCACAGGGAACTCAAACATCAACAGGTCATAAGATCTTTGTAACAAATGATCTACGATCACCACATGCGATGGTGACATGCTATCATACCACGATCATCATACCGATGCCACCAATAATGGTGGGGTATGATCAATCCGGCTAACTATCGAAGAAGACATCTGTACAGGCCGTGTTATAAGACCATCCAGGGGTCAATGCTGAATATCTCTGGAAATACATACATATGCATAACATCATACATGCACTGCAGGTAATAGATGGAAATATGATATATGGAATGAAAAAACTGTGCATACATTCCTAAGTATATCAACATCTACATACATCATCTCTGTACAACTAAAAATACAGGGAAATGGGGCACAGACGCCCTACTAATAACAGAGGCCTATCAAAAGATATAGCGAGAATGGGGCACAGCCACCCAATAGCTAACAGAGGCCTATCAAAAAATATAACGAGAATACACATCAGAAGAAGACAGTGGTATCAATATCTACATCATCAATCATGTCCACCTGATGTAACTCCTCCTGAGTCACTGGATCTCTATCAAAGGAGGATCTGCGCCGGCAATACCAAATGGGTCATCTAAGGGGCTAGCGCCTGAGCTGGAAGGATCAAACAAATCTACCTCTGCTGGATCTCTGCCCAAATGCCGAATAAAGAAATATGCCCGGTCCAACCACTGGGTCAAACTGTCAATCTGTGTCACATGAGTTGGATCTCGGACACAGGCTAGCCAATCCGTCATCATCACGGATCCTGGAACCATATCCCCCATGAACTGAGTGGCGCGGGTCTAAGCTCTAATAGTGCGAGGGAACCACCAACGCTGGAATATCTCCTGAGTGCAGGGGCCCTCTGATAATATAAAACCGTCTACCCCCAACAATGGGATGTCAATGACGGGTGACTGTGATATAGGCCAATGACGCCTGGCAGGAGGAAAGATCGGTATACGAATCTCCCCTGTGGTGCTCCTAATAGCACGCTTTCCTAAATAGAGCACCCATCCTCCATCTTTAAAGAGAGGAACTCTCCGGGTGGAGATCACATACTCGACACAAGTCGGGTACCCATCCTTAAAACCGATGGCCAAATGTTCCCCAAAATAGGTAATCCATGTGATGATATCGGTACAACAACAACTCCAAATTGCAGCGAGCGATAATTAGTGAAACCCTCATTTCTGGGAACCTCCGCCAATGATGGAATGATGCCATCGTCGTCCTCATGGATAGGTATCTAAACCTAACACGCTCACAGGGCGTAGACATGGAAGCCTCTCATAGGCCCAAAACTGCCAACACAAAGGAACACATCTGCGGTCAGTAAACACTCTTAACCTATACATGGGAAACGACAAGAGAAATACTCACCAGCAAGAAAGGGTAGAATCCTAACCAAGCCTCAGTCAAACCATGCGAGCGCATACGCATGCCCCTGAGGAAATAGGCAAAGCTATAGGAACCCCAATCATACTCTTCGATACGGTCCACATGACGTGTGGTGCTGACCAAAGCGAACGACGCCGTAGAAGAGTTATCTGCTATGAAGCAGCCTCTAATGATCATCAGGAACAATCGCCGAAGAATGCGATCCCTGACTCTAACATCATCAGGCATGGGCTCGCTCAACAGCCCACTCATAGCATCCACGCTCAAAGGACCTGTACGCACAGTCCTGCCTTTGAACGCCTCCACCAGAACTCCTAACAAGGATCTGACGACAGTAGTGGTAATAATCGCCATGTAAGGCACTGGTTCCCCTCCAAACTCCATACCTGTAATAAACCACCAATCCATCGGCATCATCATCACCTCACAGTCTAACAGATGGAGTGACTGAGTCTGATGAAACCATCGCTTAGATAATGCCCTGAGATAACCCCAGGGACAACAACGGGGAAGGATGGAAAAGAATGCTCCAAATCCCCAGTCATGCATAATCGCTCTATAGTCAGGATGAAGAGCCTGGTACATGGAGTGTATGCTAAACTAATTCCCTTCGAGGCTGTGTGAAGTCAGGAACCTGCATAAAATGCAGATCAACATCACAATCATTTGCTCCTCATCAATAGGAAAGAAGGAAGATCAAGATCTAACGTCATACCTCGTTAGCATGCAAATACATTGAGGGATGTCGACTCAAGTCACCCAGAAGCTCTGGGTTTGCCACCTGAATACTCGGGAGGTCCCTACGGGGAACATGTGCAGCTGGAGCGGGGTCCACAATTAGAACATCCTCCTCCTTGTTCTCAACGTTCGGCACATCAACTCGGACTGGACGTATCACCGCCTCCACCAACCGCTGAGGCTATCTAACAGAACAGGGTCGAGGCACTTCAGAAGCCCTCCTCCGTACACTAGAAGTGGTACTACGGGAACTACTCAGCTGATCCGGATCCATAGTATCTGGACAAAAAGTCTCGAAATCAGCTCAGAAAGGGTGTGGTATTTCCTAACTTGGAGCTTTTCAAAATGCATTTTATGACTACATGCATGCATACATTACTTTAACATACATCTACAGTGGAGTTAAAATTGCATGACTAATTAAATGTCTACATTTTGAATTTTTTTTGCCATAGTCCCCTTTGTAAATCGGACTATCCACATGCACATAGGCATAACTAGGTGGCCATTCAGTAGCACACCTGCCCAAAGTCATATACATAATATATGCATTAAAAATCAAAATCATCAATACATAATGTTAACCTCAATACCAAGAGTACTTTGCCTTTTGCTCATTGGGCCTCAAATAGGACAAAAATAACAGAAAAATGTGCCAATTAGTTTGCCTCAAAAATCAAATTTTTTCACATCATTATGTTCAGCATGGTTTAATACTAACATTTACTATGTTGAATATTTTTTATCAAGTCATTTGAGCATACATAATCACTACTATGTGTTTAGATGCATTTCATATGATAAGTCATTTTCCAACGGATAAAAACTGGAAAAAAGTACATGCATACATTACCAGGATAGTGTAGAACACTTGTATGGTTACAGAATTTGCAAAAAATCGCCCGAACTCAGCAGATCTGAAGGAGAACTCTTAGATTTTTCTTTGCGGCGCAAGTTGCAAATGACTTATGAGATCAACCTGCAGGATATAAGTATCCACGGTTGGCCGCAGGTCCACCTGCGGCTGAAGCAGGTGTACCTGCGGCACCCTCGTGTGGGTTCCACCCCTCCGGCTCGGTCCAGTTCAAGTTGCAAAGGAGTTCTTACAGACTAAAAAGGTCAAATCAAGGATAAAAACGCTACGCGATTGAGCAGAATAGCTTACAAATCCTAGTCTCCTCAGATTGAACCTTGGGTCTGTCCATCACTCATTGGTATTCGCCCAAACACAGGGTACACTATACCGATGATATCAAATGTTATCCGCCATGCTCGGTAATACCTTACGCAGGTCCAATGCCGCCAATTCAGGGTCGACACCCTAATTCTCTAACAATCCCCGGCGGGGGTCACAACGCAAGCTCGAGAATCAAATCCCCGGTGGGGGTCACAACGCAAGCTCGAGAATCAAATCCCCGGCGGGGGTCACAACGCAATATCAAAAGCGGATCCCCGGCGGGGGTTACACCACGTGTTCATCCGTTGACACACACATCAACGAAGGTCAAGCAGCCTTGACATCAGTATGACCATTGGCAAGTAAATCCAATGAAGCGTCGAAAGCCATCCGATGATATCAACCGTTGAAACATGCATTAGCAAGGTTACAACACATTCACCAGCTGGGGGTCACCACACGTTATCTTCCCTTGATGTATCAATGAAGGTCAAGCAACCTTGACGGTATTTCAGCTGATGGCAAGTAAACCCATCGAGGCATCGAAAGTTGTTCGATGATTGCGTTATATGGTATTCACATTCCTCAGCGGATCCCCGGCGGGGGTCACAAAGCATGGCAGCCGTTGATTAACGCGTCAACAAAGGTCAAGCAACCTTGACATAATACTTTTTTATCCATTGATTCACACGTCGGTGAAGTACACATCAACGAAGGTCAGGCAACCTTGACAGCATATGCTGTTGGCAGTAAATCCAACAGAACATTGACATATCCCGGCGATACAAACCAGGAAAAAGTTAGCATCATCAAAGAGGATCGATGATGGAATATGTTATACACATCCTCAAACAGACAAAGCTTTATCCCCACAGATCTCTTACACATAAGAGGAACCTCTTCGAAATCAAGTTTGTATCAAGGATTAAGGACTTTGGTGATATCCCCAACGTCACCATCCTAATAGATTTATATCACAAATCCAATCGGGTCATAGTTGCCAATCCTCGGTAAACGTTACAAGGATTTGGCGATCATCCCCAGTATATTAGGAAACAACCCCGCACACATGCATCATACATTTGTATTATGTTGCATTTTTCAAGTGTCTAGGATTCTTTATCCTACACATGCATTGCAATGCATGAGTATGATAAAGAGGGGCATCTGTAGACACTCGAAATTTTCTGTACACCTGTCGCTAACATTGCAGGAATGCAGATTCATCTTTCAGAGATAACCCTGGAAGACAGCTCACATCTAGTCTAGATACTACCGGAAGTTCAGTCTCAACCCCGGAGCACACACCGGGAATAACAGTTCCAACCTCAGAGATAACCCCGAGGCATGTAGTTCCACCATCGGATATTCCACCGGAGAAGATCGATTAATCTCGGAGATAACCCCGAGGTATCCAGTCTCAGTCCCAACATTGGGAAAAGCAGCTATCAACCTTGGAGATAACCCCAAGTAATGCAGTTCCGACGATAACCCCGGAAATGCTTGTTTCAAGCGCATGCTATCAACTTCAACCTACGCACTCATACCGAGGCACTCAAAACCATATCCGGAGATGATACCGGGAGGACAGGTACACCTCAGAGATGATACTGAGGACCTTCAACACTTAGAGCAGTCCAATCTCAGAGATAACCCTGAGCAACGTCTACTTTACCAGCCCAAATCGGCGATAACTCTGGTGAGGGGCAAAGTCATCATCTCGCCAACTCAAGGCCACATCACGTCGTCTCAACATCTCATACATACATTTCTACACTACGATGTCCCACAAGAATCCAGGAAAACCAATCCCGAGTGACTATTGTGCAGGGTAACGGATAGAATTGGAAACTTAAAGACCGGAGGGCACCGTCCCATCTTTATGACTTCGTACAACCTCTAATCCCATGCCATTTTATAACTCTCGACAACGGCGGTCCGAAATAGGTCCTATATACCTCAGTCGGATGCCCGGATTGCAATTCTGAAAGTTCAAGCGGACATTGCAGTGCCTATGTACACGCATCTTGAGAGACGACCCGGACCCAGAAAACCGGGAAACCGGAAGCCTCAGTACACTGCGGTGGCCAGGTACACCTACACTGCTCCCCCTCTATAAATAGAGGTCTTGGGGTGGCCATTTTTAAAAAAAAAAAAAGAGAGGAAGCCACCGCCAAATTTGCTCAGACTTTACAATATCTTTGAGTGCTTTCTCATTTTATACACTTGTGAGCTCACATATAGCTACTTTTGTACTAGCGGGAGCCGAGTTTCATCCACTTTAAAGATATAAAAGCTTTCTTTGGCAGCCCACTGTAAGCCTTCTCACAGACTTTAAAGCCTTTCTCTTCATCTTTGCACACACCCTTCTTCACGTTAAGAGTCGTGTTGCGTGTGTTTGCCCGGACTTCGGTCCGTGGTTTTATTTTCAGTTTGTATATACATATATATTTATATATATGGACTAACATTATCGAGTTATGCCTTGATTGAGCCTAGACTTCGGTCTGGAGCTTTTATCTGCTTTAATATATATATATACATCTATATATTAACTGTGTGTCGGACTTTGTTCGATGAGCCTAGACTTCGGTCTGGAGCGTTTACTACTTTAATATATAAATATATATATATATATATATATATATATATATATATATTTATATATATTAACGTGTGTCGGACTTTGTTCGATGAGCTTTGATTTTACATCCCGAGTGTTTACTTGCTTTTATATATATATATATATATATATATATATATATATATGAACTGTTGTCGAACTTTGTTCGATGAGCCTAGATTTTACATCCAGTGCGTTTATTGCTTATATATATATATATATATATTCGTCCCACACAGAGTTTACTTACGTGGTGGTTGATCGCTTTACTGACTTTCTTTACGTTTAAATCACGCTTGGAGTTTACTTATGGCGCTTGATAGCTTTTACTGACTTTATTTACATTTCTCCTCGCTTTGAGTTTCCTCCGTGATTTTGCTTGATAGCTTTTTACGACTTTATTTACATTTCGTCCCGCTTTGGAGTTTCCTCCGTGACGGTTGATAGCTTTTACAGCTTTATTTACATTTCATCCCGCCTGGAGTTTCCTCCATGACGGTTGATAGCTTTTACAACTTTATTTCCATTTCATCCCGCCTGGAGTTTCCTCCGTGATGGTTGATAACTTTACAGCTTTATTTACATTTTCTGATCCCCCATAGAGGTGCTTCGTGGTGGTGATCATGTTTGTATATATATATTTACAGCTTTTTTATATATATCTGCTTACTGCTTTCATATAAATTGCGGTATCATGTGAGTCTAGGAATCATGTGATCACAGATTCAGCCTATTGGATCTAGATTCGGTTTCCGTGATGGACATTTTTAGCTGTAAGCAGCTTGTAAATTATTATGCGGTGTCTGAATTTTCTCAGATGGTTTTCATACCCATGAGGAAATCTGCATTATTTTGTACATTATTTTCTTAGAGATGCTTCGTATCTCGAAAATAAAATCAATCAAGCCAAGCACTTAATAAAATGGGAGTGTAAAAGGTCTCAATTACTATTGAGCATCAGGGTTTGAAAAACCTCTTTTATAAAACATCACTGCCATATCTTGCTAAAATTGAATATTTACATAAATTCAAACCCTGTGTATATAGGTGAAAACGAGGCCTCGTACAATTTCCAAAAAAACAGCACATTGACCCACACACACACACATTCAGATAATAGTTTCCTGAAAAGAGGCGGTCACCGTGGTAACACGAATATCGTGGGGTGCCTAACACTTTCCCTCGGCATAATCAAGTCCCCGGACCCTAATGAATCTCGGTTTCACCGACCCATTTAGCAGTGTCACATCATTAGGTCAATGTGCAAACCTCTTCTCGATTGTGTTGGTACAACCATTTAAAAAACCAACTGGCGACTCTTAACAGTCCATCGTCGACATTATACATGTCGGACCTTTTTCACTTGTTTTTTTAAACAAATCTCACCTAAAATGAGAACACCAAAGAACAAGTAACGGAAAGGGACAACTAAAAATCCTGACGTCGACATCAGAGGCCTTAAATCTTTATGTGTTAGATGTTTTATGTGTTTTATGTTTTGGATCTGTTCTATGCCATGTAGGCTTTGCTTTGGAACTTGAATCAGGGTTGGATCATGTCTAGATCTCTTGTTATATGCAGTCAAACTGCATTGACCAAGCACGAAATGGGGTTTCTGGGTAACCCAGAAGTTCTCTGACAACGTTTTGCAGGCGTTAGATCTGGTTGTGTTTTGTTATTTTGGTCATGTTGTTAGTTTGTTGTTATAGTCTGGTATATGAACTACACATGTATGTTATTAGATCGCCTAGATTAACAACATAATCGAAAATAATCACTGTCAAAGTAAGTGGACCAAACTGCCTCATGAAGGTTTTCTGGAAAACACAGATCTTCATCAGCCGAGTTTTCTGTCAGAGATTGACCAGCCTTGATCTTTTAATTGTGTTGATGTTATAATGATCTGATGAGATAGAATTGTTCTTTGTCATGTTTACTACAAGTAGACTCGACAAAGCGGACTAAAGCCCAAAGCAAGCCCGACCCGTCCCGCCACCAAAACCTGAGCTTTGGGCATTTTTAAACCCTGATTTAAAACTCAGGCCATTTTGGCTTCCGACCAGTGAAGGCCCCATCCCGACCTGCGTGGCCGTGACTTTTTTTTAAAATAGAATATTACTACTTGTGAGTTGTGAGTCTTGAACACAAGACTTGTAACATGTATGTGCATTTATTGCGTTTATATATATATATATATATATATATATATATATATATATATATATCGTCCTGCCTGGAGTTTCCTTCGTGGCAGTTGATTGCTTTACAGCTTTATTTACGTTTTGTCCCGCCTGGAGTTTCCTCCGTGGCGGTTGATATCTTTTAATAGCTTTATTTACATTTCTGATCCCCCATGGAGGTGCTTCGTGGTTGGTGATCATGTCTGTATATATATATTTACCGCTTTTATATATATACCTGCTTATTGCTTTTACATAAATTGCAACATTACGTCATGCGCTTTAGGAATCATGTGATCACAGATTCATCCCATTGGATCTAGATTCAGCCTCCGTGATGGACATTTTTCAAATTGTATGGCGACTTGTAAATTATTCTGTGATGTTTGAATTTCCTCGAGATGGTTTCCATACCCACGAGGAAGCTCGGCATTATTTTTGTATATTATTTTTTTAAATGCGGATGCCTCGCATCCGTCAAATCAAATCAAATCAATTTGGCCACTCAATAATAAAATGGGAGTCTAAAAGGTCTCAATTCCTATTGAGCATCAGGGTTTGAAAAAACCTCTTTCATAAAACATCACTGCCATATCTTGTTAAAAATGAATTTTCTACATAAATTCAAACCCTGTGTATATAGGTTCGAACGAGGCCTCGTACAACTTTCATATAACAGCACATTGACCCACACACACGCACACACACACTCAGATAATAGTTTCTTGACAAGAGGCGGTCACCGTGGTAACACGGATGTCGGGGGGTGCCTAACACCTTCCCCCCGCATAACCAAGTCCCTGGACCCTAAACGAATCTCGGTTTCGCCGACCCGTATATCAGTGTCACATCACTGGGTAAATGTGCAAACCTTTTATCGGTTGTGTTGGTACAACCATTTAAAAAACCAACTGGCGGCTCTTAACAGTCCCATCAACGACATCATACATGTCGGACCTTTTTCACTTGTTTTTTCAAACAAATCTCACCTAAAATGAGAACACTAGAGAACAACTAACGGAAAGGGACATCCAAAAAATCCCGACATCGACAGGTGGCGACTCTGCTGGGGACTCCAGTAAGAGGACTTAAGCCGCTACTACAATCTTTTCAAAACTGTTATCTGCTTGTGTGTGGATGTTGCATTTACATTGGATGAATGTGTACGAATGCATGTCTTGTTTGAACTTAGTGCTTCGCATCATATCTGCGTGTGATGTTAGTGCTTCGCACTATAAACTGCTTATGATATTAGTGCTTCGCACATGTCATCATTTCATACGGTGAGACGCGATGTATGTGAATGTATGTTGTGTGGTCCCTCCACTAGGAGGCTATCCCGTCGGTGTTTGATTACTGGACTCATGAGAAGACTAATTCTCCGAGGCTCAGGAAAGGCACCACCCAAATTCGCTCCAGTTGAAAGACCGGATTAACTTCCCGTCTAGTAGATTGCGATGATTTGGGAACCTTCATGCCAAAAAGCCGCGAGAGTAACCTAAGATAGGTCATCCTCTAATAAACCTAAAGCGGAGGAAAGTCTTTTCATGCTCTCATTTCAATTACTTGTAAACACAATTACTTGTAATTTCATTCCATATATATATCCATGTAATGAGAAATATGAAGCAATGTGTCCACATACATGTTACAAACAGCTGACACCCATTTTGCAGGATAAAATTCCTAAAACGAACACATCACATAACATGTTATTATATACATTCCCTAAAGACTAAACTATGTAAGTCTTTTGCAGGGAATCAATCGGACCTACTACCTGGTCAAAGTCCAAAAAGGCAATGAGCCTACTGATCGAATCATGTCGTCATCCCACCGTGATCGAACTTAATCTAGTTTCTCGCAAAGAATTATACGGATTAAGTAAACAAATCACAGATTTGGTTGTTCTATTAAAAGAATTACACCAGTCTACACAGGGTCAGAAAATACCCTTACATACTGAATCCTCCACACAAGGGGGAGACCCGGTCATTACCATACCGGAACCACAGTTGGATACGACCAACAAAACTCATGATGCTTCCCATCCCACTGGAGATCCAGACACTGGTGACATTAAAAAGAAAGTCCTCCAAATGGAAGAGACCCTTGGCTTATCAAAGGAATTGGAACCCACGGAGTGTTTCATATCTTGATTCGTATATTTTTCACGGTGTTCATTACCCAGAAAAATTTAAAACTCTTGACTTTGAAAAATATGACGGGTTAGGAGATCCTTATACACATTTAAAAGTATTTATTGGAGAACTTGGATCCTATGCAGAGGATGAAAAACTCAGAATGCAATTGTTCCAAAAGAGTCTAACTGGAGAAGCCCGTTCGTGGTACACAAGATTAGACAACTCCAAAATCCACAGCTGGGAAGAACTAGCACATGCCTTCCTCACTCAATACCAAGATGGCTCCTGATCGGTATCAAATTACCAAGATCAAAAAACAGTCTAATAAGTCATTCAGAGAGTATGCTCAAAGGTGGAGACGCCTGGCTGCCCAAGTTAGTCCTGCCATGACAGAATCAGAAATGGTCGCTGACATTCATAGACATCTGAAGCTCCTTCTATGAGAGAGTTTTAGCCGGCATCGGCAAACCATTTTCTGAAATGGTTAAACATGGGGAGATAGCTGAGATGGGATTGAAGACAGGAAAGATTCAAGACCTAGCTGCACTCAAAGCTATTGTATACCACATCCAATCTGGAAATTATGGGAACAACCCCCGGAGGGTCCATAAAAAGAAAGAGGAAGATCTTTCCCTGATACTACAAGGGCAAAAGGGCAATCAAAACATGCCCATTCAAAGGAGAAACTACACTCCCTTTCCAAAGACAAATCTACAAACCCTCCAAAGACTTGCAAAAGGTGGAGAAGTTAAACGCCCTCGAGTGTTTACACCCTTAGGGGATACCCTCGAGAACATTCTCAATCTTCTGACAACACAGAAGAAAATTACGCATCTTCTTCCACCAGCCAGCCCTAATGGGCGGGGTTTCAATGCTGCTAGGAAATGTGCTTATCATGTCGGGGCACCTGGACATGATACTCAGGATTGTTGGGCCTTAAAACACAAGATCCAGGACCTAATAGACAACGGGGAGATCGTAGTCACCAAACCCGATCAGCCTCATGTACAAGACAACCCTCTTCCTTAAAACAAAGGAGAAGAGGTCAACATGATCAATTGGAGCAATGGACAAAATTCCAACTTCAGCTATGAATCTTCCCAAAACCTCAAAGACGGTGATGACAAATGGGATTATGCCAAGTTCCAATTCACAATGGAACGAAAGATCAAAGCTCTCGACAAACAAATTGAGCAATTGGCGGGCGGTGACTTATCGAAGATCAAGTGACTCGGCAGTTAATCAGCCAGGAGCATGCCAGTCTCCTACATATTGTCATGAATATTCCTCGTCACTTTCGAAAAATGAAATGCTAGAAGACAAAGTGACGAAGAGAGCAAATGTCAAAGCCCATCGAGATTTCGCCAACAAACGGAATTCACCTATTTGGGCCAACCCATGGAGGAAATCCTTCACATGTTAATCAATGAAGGAAGGATCGGTTCCTTCACCTCCAATCAACCCCGTTCGGGATGATGGTACAACTCTAATGGAGTATGTCAATACCACTCCCGATCTCATGATCACAAAGATAGAAGAATCTGGGCACTCGCCACCTTATTCAAAATCTAATCAACAATGGTGTCTTTGTGTTGGGCTTCGACGCGAAACGCACAAAGAAAAATTAAAATTTTAAAGCAATTTACGAAACCTAAAACAGATCCATGCGAAAAATCAATTAATTCGGAGGTTTAGAGATTATACCAGAGATAAAAAAAAAAACGAGAATCAAATCGAATCATTGCGCCTCGAATCTCCAACGCAATACAAACCGATTAAGCCTCTCTACGGTATCCACATTTAACGCCGCATTTAACCGTCGAACGATTACTGCAATAAGAAGGACTTCAGTACTACCCACCAAAAGGAATGGATTTTTTGAAGCTGTTTTCTCTCTGGTCTCTCTCTAAGAGCGGCTAGGGTTTTCAATTATAATATCTTACCTAAGTAGTCATATATATCATATATATAGTAGTTAAAAGGAATTAATCAAATCAAAACCTAATTTTATAAAATATGAATTTATATATATATATATATATATATATCTTAATTAAGTCTTACTTAGTTAATATACATATATACAATTATCCTTTTAATTTAAATTAAATGATTTAAATACTATTAATCATATTAATATATTTAAATTCTTAAAATTTAAATTAATTCCCTTTTAAATAACGTTCTATGTGTGTGACCCTATAGGTTATTATTACGTTGGCAATAATTTTAAAATCATATTATAAAATTATAAACAGTGAGCGACATCTAGTAATGCATCACTGCTACCCAAGTAATAATAAGATCGATGATTCGATGCAACCTTTTCGTGACCAATGTTTCAATGTAATTTAATCCTTTTAACCTTAATATCCTAGATTAAACTCGAGTCATGAAATGTGTCATACTCTTCATAATTTAATCTGAGTTTTTCTTGATCAATGAGTAGACTATATGAAACAAATCACTATTTGAGCATGGCCATGCATTTCATAGTCCTACTCAATCAAGAACCCTATGGATATCACCCATAATATATAGGATGGTTAAATTCCATCTAGATCACTCATATTTCTCACACGATTAATGATGAACCCAATAATCACCTTTATAGTCCACCCTATTAAAGGTGACATTTGATGATATCAAAGTACATAAATTCTCGTGTAGTAATATAAGCGATTTCGGTCGGAGGACCATTACATCATTATCACTATGAGAATTGCTAATGACACTTCGCATAATGCTCCATATAGAATTCTCATGGTGGGTCCGCCCAAGACATCGTTCTCTAACATGTACCTATGCATTGACTTAATATCTCATATATTTATGACCAATGAGATTTGGTCATCGATCGATCCACATACTAGTCTCAATGCATCATTGTTGTCCCATCAACAATGATACTCGACTAGGGACATTTAAGAACAACGATACTAATGGTAATATATAATCTCATGTTCAAGTCACATACTTGAAACTATATAATTTGTATCACTATTCTAAGGAATTTTATTATGTTAACAATTATATTACGCAAATAAATAAAACCATAATAAAATCATATATTTATTCAATCAAATATAATATCAAAGCGTTAAGCAATTATATCAAATAATTGGCCTCTAGGGCATAAACTCTAACATATCAAGGCTTGGCGGATAACGACAACGTGTTACGTGCAAGTGAGAATGCGAGCCCTACTAAGTGGAAAAGTGTGGTAGCGATTATATCCACTCGAAGTCAAGGATTAATACTTTACTCACAACACCGATAATTCAGCTCAAAGGAGGAAACAATCCTTTGAAAGTGGTCGCTCCCGAGCCAATCAACTTGCCATGCCAGAGCACAATATCCTATTGTTAGCTTGTGCAAGGTTCCGTGGAATTATGGAGAAGGTGAAGGATCCACCTCACATACAACTAACTGCAGATGTCGAAGGAAAATCCATCAGATCTTCCCCAATCTGCGGTGAAGTCTACCACCAAATCAAAGGGGAAAATACCCATGGAGAAGGTTGAAAAATTCCTCCGCGCTGTGGGTCATAATGAAGCTACGGTGGTTTCAAGCTTGAAAGAAGCTCCACAACAAATATTAATTTTTGACTTGGTCCTAACCTCTGAGAATCACCGGAAGGTCTTGCTAAAGGTTCTAAAAGAAGCCTATCTCCCAGCATCAGTGGATATGGAAAAGTTTCAACATATGGTTGATCACATTTTCAATAACAATGTGATATCCTTCACTGATGATGACATACCATCCGAAGGACCGGTCATTATTGCAAACCGTTACACATTGTGGTCTTATCCTCCTGGATACATGGTAGCGAGAGTCTTAATAGATGGAGGTTCCTCTCAATATCTCACCCATATGCTACCTTGGTGAAGATAAATATCAATCTCAACAGAATTCGGAGTAGCCATACTATCATCAAAGCTTTTGATGGAGCCCACCATAACTCGGTCGGAGTAATTGAGCTACCAATCGAAATTGGTCCTCACACATTCTCACGTATCTTTCCATGTGCTCAAGATAGATTCGGATACAACTTTGCTCTTGGGGCGACCATGGATTCATATGGTCAGGCGGTCCCTCCACTCTTCACCAACAATTGAAATACATCATCAACAATAGCTTTGGTTACGTCAACGCTGAACTAGAGATTCCTCAGCACGGGGACATGCCATTCATCAATGCCAATACAGACATAGAACCAGTCAGTTTTCATGCTTTGGAAATAAGCAACACCCAATACCACGCTATTGGAGTACCATTGCCCGAACCTAAGATCTCTGCCGAGGTGATGTCAGCCACTTAAGAAATGATGTCGTTAGGGCATAAATCGGGACAAGGGTTGGGTAAAGATGGCCAGGGTATCAAGTACCCCATTCGATTAACCAAGCAAGTTGGAACAATTTGGACTAGGCTATTCTCGCCACTCTAGTCACAGGAATCCTCATAAGCATCGGCCAGATTCCTTGACTTCAACCTCGTGGCGTTTGGCTTCACCTTCAAACTCTGAGTCCGCACAACCTCCAGTAAAGGTGCCAGCCAATGTAATGGCTATGTTATTTCCCAAGCCGGTACCGGTGAAGGAGAAAGAAATCATTGTTCCAAATCCCGCAGTGGAAGAAGAGGAACGAAGAATCAAATAAGACGTCATGCGGATGATGTCCGGTATACGCATCGTCGTTCATGATGAACATACTAACAGATACACCCCAGACGATGATTGCCCTGACGTAATGGCCATCATCCGGGATAAGGAGGATGATGACAATCCCTCCATCACTGCGGTCCACCCGGACTTTACCCTTTCCAATTGGGACAGCATTCCTTGCTTTGGTCGACGAGGGTAAAACAGGCAGAAACTCTTTCTGCCCTGTAGATATAATAACTGCTTACTTTTCTGTACAGTATTAGCAGTTTATTTTGCCAGTATATGCTAACACTGTGTATAATCAACACATTTCATATATACTTAGTGAAAGCATATTTTGTTTCAGGACTCTGAATTTAGATGTGCCTGTACTTGCGGATACGATGCCTCTCCTACACAAGGATTGTACCTTTGATGTAGAGATGAATTCAGCCTTGATGGATATGCCGGAAGACATTGAGGTGCCTCCAAAAATTCAAGAATGGGTCAAAGACAAACCCAAACCTAACCTTGATCAAACCACTTTTTTCAATCTTGGAACCTTAGAAAGCCCTAAGTTAATACAGATTGGTTCAGACCTTAACCCAAACCAACGGAATGGCATGGTTACACTATTAACCCAGTTCCAGGATGTGTTTGCATGGTCTCATGAAGACATGGTGGGTTTGTCCACTGACATTGTCCTTCATCGCCTTCCCATTAAAGAGGGATTTAAGTCAGTCAAGCAGAAACTCAGGCGATTGAAACCGGAGTGGAGTTTAAAGGTGAAAGAAGAAATTGTGAAACAATTTCAAGCTAGCATCATCATGGTGTCTACATATCCTGAGTGGATATCCAACATCGTGCCTGTGCCTAAACCTAGAGGGAAGGTACGAGTTTGCGTGGATTACCGGGACTTGAATAAAGCTTGCTTATAAGACAGTTTTCCCGTACCATTTATCCACATTCTCAATGATAATACTGCGCAATACGACATGTACTCCTTTGCTGATTGCTTTGCGGGGTATCATCAGATCATGGTTGCCGAGGAAGATCATGAGAAAACTGCTTTCATCACTCCTTGGGGAACTTTTTGCTATAGACGGTTGTCATTCGGCCTCATCAATGTCGGAGCTACCTATCAACGAGCTATGATGGCTCTTTTCCACGACTTAATGCATAAAGAGATTGAGATCTACATGGATGACATCATTGTCAAGTCCTGGAAGGAGGATGACCATATAGACCATCTTAAAAAGTTGTTCAACAGGTTGCGTAAGTATAACTTGAAGTTGAATCCAGCTAAGTGCGCCTTTGGCGTTAAATCAGGCAAGTTGCTAGGATTTCTAGTCAGCCACAAAGGGATAGAGTTGGATCCTACCAAAATCCAAGCCATCACTAAAATGCCCATTCCTCAGATAGAGAAGGAAATACGGGGATTTTTGGGAAGAATCAACTTCATCAGCAGGTTTATCTCTCAACTCACAGCAACCTGTGAACCAATTTTCAAGCTATTAAGGAAGAACTCCTCCATGAAATGGAATGACAAGTGTCAAAAGGCCTTCCTTACAATCAAGAAACAGCTAGTCAAATCTCCTGTCTTGGTGCCACCTAGGGATGATGTTCCCCTGTTCATGTACACAATCTGTAAGTGACAATGCCATGGGTCGCATCTTTGGAGACGAGAAAAGACGATAGAGGCCAAGAACTGCTATCTATTACCTCGAAGAAAAGGTTCAAAGAAGAAGGTGAACACAAGTACACGTTGATCGAAAAGACGTGTTGTGCTTTAGCATGGGCTTCCATGAGGTTCTGACATTACCTCCATGGTCACACAACCCATCTCATATCCCACGTGGATCCTCTCAAGTATGTGTTCAAGAAACCCATGTTAAATTGCTTACCGTCCGGATGGCGATTGATCCTACAACAATTTAACATCGTATATGTGACTCAAAAGTCCATCAAAGGTCAAGGAATCATGGATCAATCGTCAGCCGTGACCTTCAAGGGATTTCAAACCCTTGAAACATATTTCCTCGATGAAGGAGTAATGACAATCTGGCAAGAACACCATCAATGCGATACGCGCCAATCATGGAAGATGTATTTTTTGATGGAGTCATTAATATGGAAGGTTCGGAGCCGGGCAGCGATTCTAGTATATGGTGCAGGGGAGCAGATATCTCGTCGCCAAATTACGCTTTGTCGCACACAAACAATACTACCGAGTATGAAAGGTCGCTCATGGGGCTAAAACTTTCCGCTCAATGGGCATCAAAGTGTTAATCGTCCTTGGAGATTGAATTGATAATCGAATAATCCACCTAATCTATCAAACCAAGGAATTATATTTGCTGCCTTACCATCGGCAGGTTTTGAAGATGGCTTTGGAGTTCGAAGAAAAAATCCTTTCTATACATTCCTCGTAATAGGAATGACTTTGCGGACGCATTAGCAACTTTGGCCTCCTTGATTCTCATATCAGACAAGGAACACTCGCCGAGTGTCACAATTTCCCTGCATAAGGCCCCAGCCTATGGGAGTTATATTGGAGAAGTATCGGATGAGCTACCTCCCATCCAACCTCCTTGGTATCAGCATATCAAGGAATATTTGCGAGATGGATCTACACCCGCTGAGGCGAGCCTGACTGAGAAAAGGCGGATCCATCGTTTTGCTATAAAATTCTACCTGAGTGGAGATGCGCTCTATAAAAGAGATACAGGACTAGGTCTCCTCAGATGCCTAGACAAAGATCAAGTCTAAAGGCTTATGGATGAAATCCATGGTGGAGTCTGTGGCCCCCACATGAGTGGCTCCCTCCTTGTCAAGAAAGTCCTCAGGACAGGACATTATTGGCTATCCTTCAAAGCTGATTGCAATGACCATGTCAAAAGATGCTATCAGTGCCAAATTCATGGGAATGCTATACACGCCCCTCCACGGGAACTCCACAATATGAGTTTGCCTCGGCCCTTCTCAATGTGGGGAATGGATGTTATCGGGCCCATTGAGCCTAAAGCCAATAATGGTCATCGGTTTATCTTTACCATGATCGACTACTTTACCAAGTGGGTAGAAGCAGCCTCCTTCCCCAGGGTCACTAAAGAAGTCATCATTGCTTTCATCGAAACAATGTTATTTGTCAATATGGACAACCAGAGGTGATTGTGTCCAGACAATGCCAAGAACCTCAACAACAAAATGATGGAGGAATTATGCAGTAAATTCCACATCAAACATCTTAACTCTGTCATCTATCGTCCGAAGATGAACGGTGCTGTTGAAGCGGCTAACAAAAATATCAAGAAGATTATGCAAAAGATGTCCGCCAACAACAAAGATTGGCCTGACCTATTGCCTCTCACTCATAGCCTCTGAGAACCTCCATGAGCACTTCAACCGGGCAACCCCTCACGCTTTAACCTATGGGATGGAGGCAAGGCTCCCATAGAAGTTGAGATGGAATCTCTCGAGTATTGATCGACGCCACCGGATGAAGACCAATGGAGTGCAGGATGTATCACCAATTGTCTCTAATAGACGAAAAAGCGAACCATGGCTATCTTCCATGGTCGATTATATCGAAGAAAGGATCGCCAGATCCTACAACAAAAAGTCCCGCTCTGGCGGCTTTAAACAACATGACTTGGTTTTGAAGAAGATTCTTGACAACCAAGATCGTGGCTAGAAGAAAATTCGCCTCCTAACTGGGAAGGCCCGTTTATTGTCAAGGAAGTATTGACGAGGGCGCTCTCAGATTGCAAGAAATGGACGGCGATGAATTTCCACAACTCATCAACTCAGACACCGTGAAACGGTATTATGTCTGAAGTAACCAGCAAACACCTTGGTGTCAGACTATCAGATCACCAATCATTCCGGTTCTTTAACCCTTTACCTACAACTTATCTACACTTTGCCCCTCAGAGAAACGTACTCTTCAAGCCAGCAGCCTAGCTTTCTCCTCTGCGTTCCTACAAATTAGGTCATCCCACCGCGGATTGAACCTCTTGCGTTTGCAGTTTGGCTACCCATATCTGGGATCAAACTTCTCATACTTGCAGTTTATCCTCAACCTAGGATTAAACTTTCTCCTCCCCGCACTCTGACCTGCACATGGGATTACGTTTTTTTCTCGCTCTGAGGGGCGAACTACGTCGACCTGATCTCCTCTTCAATAGGAGTACGTAGGCAACCATTTCATATGGCCCAGTCGCAATAAAACAAAAACAAAAAAAAACATTTCTACCCTCTTCTCCTCCCAAAAACAAACAACCAAAAACATTCCTACACCATGTCAGCCATATACAGCTTTGAACCTCTTACACCAGGTTCGAACTACGCAGACCTGATCTCCTCTTCAATAGGAGTACGTAGGCAGCCATTCATGGTGCGGTCTCACCCCCTACCAAAACACAAACCATTGTTAACGGGTATTGGGATTCTCTTTCAATCCACTACATTTCATTCGGCTTCAAACCAAAGGGATGGAATTACCTGAACTCCTCCCAAATAGGAGATTCGGTGACCATCTAAGCTGCGGTCATACCTCGAAGAGCAACACCAACCCATAAGAGGTGGAATTAACTAGGCTTCTCCTAAATAGAAGTAATCGACCATCCAGTGTGGTACGGTCAATCTCGAGAGAGAAAGCCACACTCCTCTCCATTCTCCATTCAAAAACAAATCCCAAGACACCAAAGATGGTAGGGATACATAGATCGATGATCCATTCTGAACTATCCAAAGACAACTCAATGTC
The DNA here is from genome assembly GCA_020205605.1 of Panax ginseng. Lineage (NCBI taxonomy): Eukaryota > Viridiplantae > Streptophyta > Magnoliopsida > Apiales > Araliaceae > Panax > Panax ginseng. The sequence continues at coordinate 68,066,296 of CM035127.1, forward strand.
CATCCACCCAGGAGGAATTCAGAATACATCAAGACCACAAGCCCTGAAGTAGGAGGCAAAATATCAAGCAAATAGCAAGGCATATCTAAAAGGGAAGTGATCCAAAAATATATTTCCCTGTCATATATAATGTTGTTTGATATATATACAATGTAAATTGTACATGATAAAATGGCCAAGCTAGACTGTGCAGGTAAATACAAGCTCATCTACGGATCAGGGTACATGCGAGCTAGCAAGACCAACATGGCATCCCTCTCAGATGAAGGAGGTAAAGTTGTAGTCTCCTGGATGAGAATATCCACACGACCCAACAGATCTGTAGCCATCTGCATGATGACCATATGCTCATCAATATAAGCGATCATCTCTGCAATCATACCAGTGGTAAGGGACCTCGCTGTAGTACTATCTGTGACAACCACATCCCGGGCAGATATGGCGATATCCCGCTCAACTACCACTGCGTCTATGGCTGACCTGGCCTCATCACGCTCAGCGACGGCGGCATCTCTACGAGCCAATGCCTCATCTCTCTCTAATAGGGCGACGTCCCTCACATCAAGAGCAATCGACATCATAGATCGAATCTGATCTCTCTCAAAGGTTATCAGATGAAGACTCTACTCTAAGTACTATGCCGAGTGCTGAATCATAAAAGTACTAGTATTAGGAGAATTCGAAAGAAATGTTGGCAACCCAGCAGCGGTATCCTCCTCGATGTAGGTATCAATGTCCTCCATAGGCTCTACATCGTATAACTCGCTCTCCAATATCGCAAATCTCGCTGCAAATAGATAAAACCTCTGTCTCCATCCATGCGGAGTACTCTGCGGAATAACCAAGATGACTGGTAGGAAAAGCAGCTAGCTCACGCTGATCCCAACAAGCATATACACGAGATCGGTCCTCTTTGAGAGGTATCGAGAAATTCAATGAACGACCTCTACCTTTGAAATGATGAAAATCTCGAACCGGTTGAATCTGCGACATCACGGCCAATGGGTGATAAGTAGTCATGCCCTCAAGCCAAATAAAGGAGGAAATCCATGCCCGGAGCATGAGTAATGAAGTCAGTATGGTGAGTAAACCCCGAGCACAAAGAATATATGCTAAATGGATCTCTGATATCTACCAAAAATGCGGACCAGATCGAGCAGCATCCAGACACTCGATGGTGAAAGGAGTATGACATAGCCACATCATGGGAAAAGAAATACCCATGTCGTCTAAGGGTACCAACAGGTCGCAAGTGTGACATAAACCACACATACAACATGACCGAACTCCCAGTAAACACGCCTGACGGGTAAGTACTGCAGTAGGATGCTGATCGCAGGTACGATCCTCCCTGAGAGCTCTCACAGCCATGATAACCCCTATATCTATCTCATCCATATACCGCGACATATACACGTATAACAGTACATATAGCATCAGTACATCAACTCTGGCCAAACGCCAATGATCCTCCGACACGGTAAAATCCCCGAAATGTCGTGAGTAGCTATCCTCCGCGCCAAATCTGTCATACAAAAAACGCTGAGATATCACGTGGCCAGATGTCAGCTCATCCTGCACTACTCTGCGCCTCAATCCTGTGAGAGTCATGAATCGTCTACTCATGTCTCCCAAAGCCATGTGCACGCAGGGTCTGTCTAAGGGCAGCATCATCAAACGTGCATACTCCTCCAGAGTAGGAGTCAACTCATGGGTGCCAAAACGGAATACACCGCTTATCGTAGCCCAATGCTTTACCATCCGTCCTACAAATCCTGCAGGAACCTCGAAATGCCAAAAGGGTCATGGTATGTCAGAAGAATAGATCTACAAATCACCCCAATAAAGCAAGGTGACATGCTATCATACCACGATCGCATACCCAATGCCACCAATCGACGGTGGGTATGATCTATACTACTAATCGTCGAGGAAGACATCCAGACGGGCCGTCATCATAAGGCCATCCAGGTCAATGCCAAATATCTCTGGACATACATACATATGCATAAGATGATACATGCATAACAGATAATGGATGGAAATATGATATAGGGAATGAAAAATGGTGCATACATTCCTAAATATATCATCATCTAATACATCAGCTCTATACAGCTACAAATACATGAAAATGGGGCACAGATGCCCTACTACTAACAGAGGCCTATCAAAAGATATAACGAGAATGGGGAACAGCCACCCAATATCTAATAGAGGCCTATCAAAAGATATAATGAGAATACACATCAGAAGAAGACCAGGGTCTCGATGTCCACATCCTCAATCCTGTCCACCTGATGTAACTCCTCTTGAGTCACTGGATCTCTATCAACAGGGATGTCAGGCCTATAAAGAGGAGGATCCGCGCCAGAAAAACCAAATGGGTCGTCTGAGGGGCCAGCACCTGAGCTGGAAGGAACAAATGACTCTGCCTCTGCTGGATCTCTGCCCAAATGCCGAATAAATACATGTGCCTGGTCCAACTGTCGGGTCAAACTATCAATCTGGGTCAAATGAGTCGGAGCTCGGACACAAGCCACCCAATCCATCATCATCAATGATCCTGGAACCATGTCCCCTATAAATCTGGTGGCACGGATCGGGCCCCAATAATAGTGAGGAGGGAGCCACCAACCGGAATATCTCCTGAGTACATGGACCCTCGGATAAATCAAAACAGTCAACTCCCAACAATGGAATATCAGTGACGGGTGACTATGATACAGGCCAATGACGCCTGACAGGAGGCAAGATCGGTATACGAATCTCCCTTGTGGTGCTCCTAATAGCACGCTCTCCTAAATAGAGCTCCCAGCCTCCATCTGTGAAGAGAGGAAATCTCCGGGTGAAAATCAAATACTCTACTCCAGTAGGGTGTTCATCCTCAAAACCGATGGTCAAATGATCCCCTGAGTATGGAAGCCATGTGATGGTGTCACCACAAGAACTCTAGTCAAGATACGGCAAAGGAGCTTAAGCTCTCGAGACATGAGGACCTCCAAGAAAATAGAATGGTGTCATCGTCGTCCTCGTGGATAGGTATCTAAGCCTAACACACTCATGGGACGCAAACATGGGAGCCTCTCATAGGCCCAAAATTGCCAACACAATGGCAAAACATCTGCTATCAGTAAACACTCTTAACCTGTGAATGGAAAAAGACAAGAGAAATACTCACCAGCAGAAACGGGTAAAATCCTAGCCAAGCCTCGGTCAAACCTTGTGAGCGCAGACGCATGCCCCGGAGGAAATAGGCAAAGGTGTAAGTGCCCCAGTCATACTCTCCTATATGGTCCACATCGCGTGTGGCGCTAACCAAAGCGAAAGATACCGTGGAAGAGTTATCTGCTATGAAGCAGCCTCAAATGATCATCAGGAACAATCACCGTAGAACGCGATCCCCGATCCTCGACATCATCGAAATGGGCTCACCAATAGCCCACTCATAACATCTACGCCAAAGGACCTAAACGGACGGTCCCTACCTTTGAGTGCCTCACCGAACTCCTAATAAGGATCTCGACGGTGGGGTAATATTAGCCATGCAGGTAGGCACGCCCCTCCAAACTCCATACCGTGATAAATCGCCAATCCATAAAGGCCATCATCACCTCGCAATCCAAAGCAGGTGGAGTGACTAAGTCCGATGAAACCATCGCTATCCAATGCCCAGGGTAACCCGGTGGACAACGACATGAGGAAGGATGGAGAAAATGCTCCAAATCCCCACTCATGCACTCTTGCTTCTATAATCGGGATGAAGCGCTGGTACATGGAGTGGATGTTAAACCAGTTCCCTCGAGGCTATGTAAAACCTGGAACCTGCATGAAATGCAGATCAACATCAGAACCCTTTAATCCTCATCAATAGGAAAGAATGAAGATAAAGTCTAATGCCATACCTCGTTAGCATGCAAGTACATCGATGGGTGTCTACCCAAATCACCCAGCAACTCTGGGTTCACCACCTGGATGCTCGGAAGCTCCCTGCGAGGGATATGTGCAGCAGGAGTGGGATCCTCAATATCCACCTCCTCGTCCTCGACGTCTGGAACATCTACCTGGACAGGCGTATCATAGCCTCCACCAACCGACGAGGCTGTCTGACAGAACGGGGACGAGGAACTTCAGAAGCCCTCCGCCGTACGCCAGAAGCGGTCCTATAAGAACTGGTCGGCTGATCCGGATCCATCAATGTCTGGACAACAAGTCTCCAAATCACCTCAGAAAGGGTGTGGTATTTCCTTACCTGGAGCTTTTTAAAATGCATTTATGACTATATGCATGCATGCATTTACTTTAACATATAATAGAGTTAAAATGCATGAATACCCAATGCCTACATTTGGAAAAAAATTGCCATAGTCCCCTTTGAAAATAGGACTATCCACATGCACACAGGCATGTCTAGGTGGCCATTCAGTAGCACACCTGTCCCAAAGTCATATACCTAATATATGCATTAAAAATCAAAATTATCATGCATAAGGCCAACCTCAATGCTAGGAGTATTTTGCCTTTCTACCTTTTGCTCATTGGACCTCAAATAGGACAAAAAATAGCAGAAAAAGGTGTCAATTTGACTGTCTCAAAAGTCAAATTTTTTCACATCATTATGTTCTGCATGGTTTAATACTAACATTTACTATGTTGAATATTTTTTATCAAGTCATTTGTGCATACATAATCACTACTATGTGTTTAGATGCATTTCGTGCAATATCTCACAATCTAACGGACAGAAACTGGAAAAAAAGACATGCATACGTTACCAGAATAGTGTAGAACACTTGTACGGTGATAGAATTTGCAAAAAGCAGCCTGAACTCAGCAGATCTGAAGAAGGCTCGCAGTTTTTTCTAAGCGAAGTGAGTTAGAAATGAACTTACAAGGCGACTGCGCAGATTTATCATCACGCTTTGGCAGCAGTTCACTGCTGATCGCAGAAGAGTGCACTTCGCGCTCTCTATATGGGTCCCACCCCTCTGGCTCGGTCCAGTTCGAGTTAAAACGGAGTTCTTATGGGCTAGAAAGGTCAAATCGAGAATAAAGACGCCACGCGATTGAGCAAAACTGCATACAATCCTAGTCTTCTTAGAAGAGACTTTGAATCTGTACATCACTCATTGGTAGTCGCCTGCACACAAGGTATACTCTGCCGATGACCTCAGTTGTCACAAATCGCATACGGTAATACCTTATACAGGTCCGATGCCACCGACTCCAGGTCGTTACCCTACGTATATTCCCCGACGGGGGTTACAACGTGAGTCCCCGACGGGGGTTACAATGTGAGTCCCCGACGGGGGTTACAATGTAGATCCCCGGTGGGGGTTACAACACGTTCATCCGTTAACAATTCTATCAACGAAGGTCAAGCAGCCTTGACATTATTTCAGTCGATGGCAGGTAAACCCATCGAAGCGTTGAGAACCATTCAGTAGTTGCATACGTACTCATGTGTCCCCAGTGGATCCCCGACGGGGGTTACAACGTATATCTCCGGTGGAAGTAGCAACGCATGCTCAGCCGTTGACTCACATATCAACGAAGGTCAAGCAACCTTGACGTCATTTCAGCCGATAGCATTTAAACCTATCAGAGCTATAGATCTGTTTGAGGTTCTCATACCCAGCTGCTCATATTCCCTAGGGGATCCCCGGCGGTGAAGTCACAACGCAATGCTCAGGATTGATCTACACGTCGGTCAAGGTCAAGCAACCTTGACGATCTCCTCACGAGTTTCAAATTGTTTATTCACATGTCAGCGAAGGTCAAGCAACCTTGACAGTATATCCCATAGGATGTTTCAGCCATTGATTCACACGTCAATGAAGGTCGCATCCCCGAGCGGCATTTGTTGTTGGCGATAAATCCAATGAAATCGTGACATATTACGCTAAACTAACCAGAGAGGTCAACATTATCAAAGAGGATAGATGATGGAATATGTTATAAACATCCTCAAACAGATCAAGCTTTATCCCCACAGATCTCTTATACATAAGAGGTACCCCTTCAGGATCAAGTCGTTATCAAGAACACAGGAATTTGGTGATAACTTCAACATCAACATCCTAACAGATTAAACACATCAAATCGGGTCAAGATATTGCAATCCCAGTTGAAGCAACAAGGAGCCAAAGAATCATCCCCAAATGTGTGGGGGCACAACCCCGTACACATGCATCATACATTTGCATCATGTTGCTATCCAGAGTACCATATTTATCTTGTTCCGTTTCAAGTGTCTAGGATTCTTTATCCTACCAATCCATCGCCATGCCTTAGTATGATAAAGAGGGGCATCTGTAGACACTCGAAATTTTCAAGATTCATCACATCGACATTGCGGAGAGGATGATTTGTCTTTTAAGAGAGAACCCTGAAAGACAATCCAAATCAATACCGGATACTACCGGGAGTTCAGTATCAACCCCAGATCGCACTCTGGGAGCAACAGTTCCAACCTCGGATATAACTCTGAGACCTGCAGATACAATACTGGAACACACACCGGAGAAGACCGATTAATCTCGGAGATAACCCCGAGGTATCCAATCTCAGTCCCAACTATGGGAATAGCCACTAACCTTGGTGATAACCCCAAGGAATGTAGTTTCGGAGATAACCCCAGAAATGCTTGTTTCAAATGCCATTAGCTTCAATCTCGGCACTCACAATGAGATACACTGTACCAACCCGACAATAACATCAGGAAGACAGGCACACCTCAAAGATGACAATGAGGACCTTCAACAATTGCAGCAGTCCAATCTCAAATAAGTCTCGAGCAACGCGTCACTTTATCGGCCAATCCGATAACACCTGTGAGAGGCAACATCGTCATCTCGTCCAACACGATGCCACGTCACATCTCTATGCAACGATGTCCCACAAGGCTAACCAATCCCGAGTGACTATTGTGTGGGGTAACGGATGAAATTTGAAGCTTGAAGACCGAAGGGCATCGTCCCATCTTCAATGACTTCGTACAAACTCTAATCCCATGCCATCATACAAACCTCGACAACGGCGGTCTGAAATAGATCATGTATACCTCAAAACGGATGCCCGGATTGCACTTCTCAAAATTCGAGTGGACATTACAGTGCCTGAGTGCACGTACTTCGAGACGACCCGACCCGACAAACCTGAGCCGACCCGACCCGCCTCTGGTACACCTGTTGCTCAGCCGTAGGTACACCTGCAGCTCATATTGCCTATAAATAGAGGGCTTGGGGTGCTGATTTTTAAGAGAAAAAAGACGGGGAAACCCTGCACAATTTGCTCTGCACTCGCCATACAGTGTATTTTCCCACTTTTAAACACCTGTGAGCTCATATATAGCCTCTTTTGTACCAACAAAAGCCAAGTGTTTACCCACTCTAAAGATATAGAAGCCTTTTTATCACCAAATTGTAAGCCTTCTCACACACTTTAGAGTCTTTCTCTTCATCTTTGCACACACCCTTCTACACGCTGAGAGTCGTGTTGCTTGCTTTGGCCCGGACTTGATCCAGTGGTTTCATTCGACCTATATATATATATATATATATATACATATACTTATATATATATTGACTAACATTATCGAGTTATGCCTCGATTGAGCCTAGACTTCGGTCTGGAGCGTTTATTGCTTTAATATATATATATATACTTATATATATTAACTGTGTGTCGGACTTTGTTCGATGAGCCTAGACTTTGGTCTGGTGCATTTATTCGCTTTTATATATATATACTTATATATATCAACTGTGTGTCGGACTTTGTTCGATGAGCCTAGACTTCGGTCTGGTGCGTTTACTCGCTTTTATATATATATACTTATATATATCAACTGTGTGTCGGACTTTGTTCGATGAGCCTAGACTTCGGTCTGGTGCGTTTACTCGCTTTTATATATATATATATATATATATATATATATATATATATATATATATACTTATATATATGAACTATGGTCGAACTCTGTTCGATGAGCCTGGATTTTACATCCGGTGCATTTATTGCTTTTATATATATATATATTCGTCCTGCCTGGAGTTTCCTTCGTGGCAGTTGATTGCTTTACAGCTTTATTTACGTTTTGTCCCGCCTGGAGTTTCCTCCGTGGCGGTTGATAGCTTTTAATAGCTTTATTTACATTTCTAATCCCCCATGGAGGTGCTTCGTGGTTGGTGATCATGTCTGTATATATATATTTACCGCTTTTATATATATACCTGTTTATTTCTTTTACACAAATTGCAACATTTTGTGCGCCTAAGAATCATGTGATCACAGATTCATCCCATTGGATCTAGATTCAGTTCCCGTGATGGACATTTTTCAGCTGTAAGCAACTTGTAAATTATTCTGTGATGTTTGAATTTTCTCAGATGGTTTCCATACCCACGAGGAAGTCGGCATTATTTTTGTATATTATTTTTTGTACGGATGCCTAGCATCCGTCAAATAAAATCAATTCAGTCGTTCACTTAATAAAAATGGGAGTCTAAAAGGTCTCAATTCCTATTGAGCATCAGGGTTTGAAAAAACCTCTTTCATAAAACATCACTGCCATATCTTGTTAAAACTGAATTTTCTACATAAATTCAAACCCTATGTATATAGGTTCGAACGAGGCCTCGCACAACTTTCATATAACAGCACATTGACCCACACACACACACACACTTAGATAAAAGTTTCTTGAAAAGAGGCGGTCACTGTGGTAACACGGATGTCGGGGGGTGCCTAACACCTTCCCCCCGCATAACCAAGTCCCCGGACCCTAAACGAATCTCGGTTTTTGTTGAGACCAGTATACCAAAGGTCACATCATCGGGTCAATGTGCAAACCTTTTATCGGTTGTTTTGGTACAACCATTTAAAAATCAATCTGGCGACTCTTAAATTCCATCGTCGACATCATACATGTCGGACCTTTTTACTTGTTTTTTCAACAAATCTCACCTAAAATGAGAACACCAGAGAACAAGTAACGAAAAGGGACATCCAAAAAATCCCGACGTCGACATGTTGTATAAACAATTTATGTTTATATCTTCTGCAATAGTTATAGAATGATTGTACCAGACCCACGGTGATTTGGGACCCGAATTTGGGGTTCTCACAGTTGGTATCAAAGATGTAGGTTATGAACCTTAGGTAGGAATACCTGAGACTAATAACCGCATTGATTAGGATTAAGTACTAACTCAAATAGATTTATTAAGACAGTAAGATTCAAAGACGAATCTCGGTGAGTTATAAAGATACGGAGTTCCCTAACTCTGATAATAAAGTTGAACAGTAGTGGTGAATAGATAGAGTCTAAAAGACTAAAAGTGCAGTGATAGGAGATCGTAAAACAAAATGATCAAGACATAGAAATGAATCGTAATATGGGATTTCAATTGAGATTTTTGTAATTTAATTTTAATATTTATTTATTGAAGTAAATAAATATTTTCGATGATTTAATTATTAGATTAAAGAATTAATTGATGCAATTGTGGTAGATTAATTTAATTATATGTGTTATATTTATTAAATTAATGTGGAGAATTTTGTTATTCAAGTATGTCATTATGTGAGCTTATTGTATTAAAAGAAATATTTAATAAGCCTAATGTTATTTTAATTAATTTATTTATTAATTAGAGATTTAATAATTTGACATTATTATTAAAGGAGAAATTTAAGTATGTGACTATGTGAATTAATGAGAAATTATTATATTTTATTTAAGTTAAATTAAATAAGATATTTGAAATGGGTGTGACATTATTTTAACTATATGATAAAAGGTTTTATTAAAATAAAGAGTTTTGAACCTAGTTTGCTAGCCAAATGAGGCCTTAGGAGGAGTTAAAGCGGTTAAACCATGAATGGAATAATCGACCTCAACTCTGCAGCATAAAAACTCGATTGAGTTTAACTTACGTATTCTTCATTTGAGTTAATTGAGAGCCGAGAGATTTTAGAGAGAGTTTGAGAAATCTTTGAGAAAGATTAGAGGTAATTGTCATCCTTTTCATCTATGCTTGGGTAATTCTCTTCAACCCAAATGTTTATTTTACGTCTTTTAAAGTTTTCATGAATATGGCTTTCATTCTTTTCTGTGAATCTAGTAAATTGGGAAATTGTGTTAGGGATATATGTAATAATTCGAGTATTATAGCATGTTTTAATATATATTGTATATGATTCCATATCATAAGTTTCATAACATTATGACTTGTTGTTTCAAAAATTTACAGAGTACGTTATATGACCATATGGCCCTTATACGTAACTTTAATATGTCAACCATAAAGTTTTCTACAAAATTTCCACTTATATGTGATTATGCATGATGAAATGAACAAAATGAAATTTGAATAGTTGGATTTGGTTTTATAACGAATCTGTGGCGTTGAATTTTAGGAATTTATGTTCAACACTTCAAGAACATCAAGAATAGTACAATTTGCATAATTTAATTATGTGATTATGTGTTCTAATGGGTTAAAATCACTCTATAAATGTTGGGTATTGATTATATATGAATTCTAACATGTGGGTATGTTTAATTTGGAGAATTAATGATTATGTAGTGTTTATTTCGCTGAATTCTGTGTTCTTCGCGAACTGGGAATTTAGAGTCTGGAGTGTCGTGTCGCGACGCCAACTCCTAGTTCATTTCCCATGCCAATATTTTGTACTAAGTACCAGTCAAGTCAAACACTAAGACTCAAAAGATAAAAGTGGCACCGCAACGCCACTTAGCAGAATGTCCAGAAAATGCATTTTTTAATGTTCAAGTATAGAAATGTGTTAGTAACCTAGTCTAATGAACATAAAACTTGTTAGATATATAATGAGATATTAAAATGAGTTTTTACCAAGTCAAGAAGACAATTACATGTTGATTGAATTGTTGATTATATACTTAGCTTGTTGTTCGTATAGTGTAATATTATGTGGAAACAAGTATGGTAATATGACTAAGTACAGTCCTGAATTCGAGTTAGACAAAGAATAAACGTGTGATGTTTAGTAAGTTATAATTGGCTGGTATTATGAACGTAATTGATATGTAGGAGTTAAATCAAAGAACAAGTTTAGTTAAAGTATAATCTACGCACGAGGCAAGTTTTCCTAACCCTACTTGTTATCATTATATAAGTTGATGAATTCACCTTTCTACATTGATCAAGTTCTCATTATTATTGATCAAGTCTGTTTTGTTATATTAAAGCCTATTAATCTTTTAAGAATGATGCTATTGTACAATAATTATTCTATTATATACCTTTGAGATTGTATCCAAGTTAAATATTCAATTACTATTAAACCTTGTTAGACTAGTGAACCCTTTATGATTCGACTAGTCCATAGTTGATGAGCATTTTAAATTTCAGAACCCTTGTTGAATTATCCAAACCAAACTTCCTTTGGTGCGGACTCGAATGTCAAACTGAGATGAACAACCCTGTATAGGGGATTACTTATGCGTTAGCGTTAAGATATTGTGCATGATGATGGTACTAAGGGTTGATCCCCTAAGTACGAGTAGAAAGGTCCATAGTCTTATATATCAAGAAAGGTTTCAAGTATAACCCTTGATAACCTAGGACATAGTTCAAGGTCTTATGACCCTCGTAAATCTTTTGATTCTTGTTATTCATTCTTGATTCAAAAGTTGAGCTTTTATTTCGTAAGTCTTTGATTCACTCGCATGTTATTATATACATTATTATTTCATTATTTTACTTGTGGGCAATAGTGCTCACTCTTGCTTAATAATAACATTGCGCTTAAGAACGAAAAGAACCGATTTAGCCTTCTACTAGTAAAGGCAATGGCAAGGTTAACAAATGTTGAAGACTTGTATTTATGAGATGTTGAATTTATGTGTTAAGACTTAATGTTGTTAAGACTTATTAATTGTTTATGTTTCCATATGATGTTTAAGGTTAGTTTAACTCGGGATTGTATTTACTATTCGGATGTTGTAACCCCATAAGGGGAGGATTTTATTTCTATCTATTGCATGGTTTGCATTTATTACGGGTAGATAGATAGATGATATTTGTACAGTGAACACCAAATCCCGTGGAATTGAAGTACCCGAATTTGGGGGTGTCACAAGTTGGTATCAAAGCCGTAGGTTATGAACCTTAGGTGGGGGAACAACCTTAGGTAGTAGCCTTATAGAAAGAACATAGTGATGGAAAACTCTTATCGAGTTCTAGGAAATGAATTTTTGTAATTCATTGAAGATAATAAAAGACTTTATGTGCTTATGTGTTAAATTATGTGCTCACTAGTACGACTTAGTAACTAAAACTCAAAATTTTGTTGTCAGGATGTCGGACGTTGGAGGGACTAGTCGAGTAGGGGAGGAGGAACCTCGAGTACCTACAGTACCTACAGAGGAGGAGCCCAGAGACATTCATGTCGTTAGGGAATAGTTGGTATAGAGGGAGTCATCTCCATTGATCACCGTTGTTGGTCAGGAACATAAAACCTGAGACTAATCCTGAGGAGGATCCTGAGGAGGAATTTGATGAGGAAGAGGAGTTTCCACAGCACTCCATTGATGCTGAGATGTACGACGAGTTATACGACCGTAACGTAGAGTTACGAGATGATGTCCAGGATCTGACTGAGCGGGATGTTATTCAGCAGATTACTCTCGAGGAGAAGGAGAGGGAGATTTCGACTCTTCACTCACGACTGGGAAATGTAGAATGGGATTTGGTCCACGAGAAGGGTCAAACCGAAGATAAGACCGCAGAGATAGAAAAGTTGAAGAAGGAACTGAAGGAAAGCTCTAAAAGGCTGATCATAGCAGAGGAAGGCTGGGTAAGAGAGTCACGTCGTGCTGATCTTGCAGAAGAGGACGGTCGTGCAAAGAAGGCGAAGCTTGGGGAGACATACTCCACACTTAATCATGCAATGGATGAGGCCCAGGATCGAGTTTTGAGGTACCCCATCCAGTTCGAAGGACTTCCATCGTACATGCTGGATCACAAGACGATGTCTCGCATCATGGAAGAGGAGCGTAGCAAGGCTATTCAAAGACCTTGATGATGCATAAAGATAGAATTTGTTTACTTATGTGATAAACTTATCTATTATTTAGATGTAAATTCATGTAGTTATGAACAAAGGAATATTTTAATATTTAAATCATGTGGATTCTTTATCTCGTGATAGTTGATGTAAATAGCAAAGATGCTATCGTTGATGTTAAAACTTTTGATTTGAATGAATATATATCAAGTTGTTTGAGATGATGTGTTAAATAATTATGTTAAATTGTTGAGTAATGTCTTAAATATTTAGAGAAATAAACAAAGATCTAATAAGCATATATTTTAACAGAATTATGCCGCCAAGAAGAAGACAACAACGTCAACCAGCTCAGGAAGAGTCTACGAATAACAAAAATAATGCCAATGCTAATCCTGTTCAGCAATTGTTTAACTTGCTAGCTGGAGCAATGAATAATCAACCTTAAGCTCCACCAAATACTACATTTAAGGATTTCAAGGCGATGGGACCGCCAGAATTTAAAGGTTCCATGAACCCGATCGAGGCTCAAACGTGGGTTATGGAGATGGAGATGGTTTTCGACGTCACTAGGGTTAGAAGAAGACCGTAAGACCGCTTTTGTAACGCTTTATGTCAAGTCCGGCTTAGCTATTGGTGGCAAGCAAACAAAGTTCGTGGAGGTGAAGGTGTAATTACTTGGAGAGATTTAAGGAGATGTTCTTCGAGATGTATTTCCAACCAAATCACAGAACCGTATGGAGGTTCAATTTCTGGAATTGAAGCAGGGAAATATGAGCGTACCTGATTATGCGGCTAGGTTCAATGAGTTGGCGAGGTTCGCCCCATATCAAGTACACACGGATGAGAGAAACGCCAGAAGATTCGAACAAGGACTAAAGCCTTGGGTATACATAAAAAGTATCAATGTTTCAGATAAACACTTTTGTTGAGTATCGAAAAAGGCCATCCTCATCAAGGTGGAAGCGATGCGGTGACCAAGTACAATCAAGATCAAGAAGAAGAAGAAGAGAAGAAGGTGAGGAAATAACAAGACTAGTGGAAGTGGCACAGAGGTGGTAATTTTAATCAGAAGAAAAGGTGGAATGAAAACTCATCATCGGGGAATCAACAAGGAAGTCAGAAGAAAAGAATCGAAGCATGCCCAACCTACGGGAAAGCTCATCTGGGAGTTTATATGAAGGAAAAAAGAGTGTGCTACAATTGTGGTCAGGAAGGCCACATAGCACCTAACTGTCCTAACCCAAAGAAGGGTGCTTGTTTCACTTGTTTTTCGAAAGGACCATCTAGCAAGAGATTGTCCTAAGAAGGGATCGGGAGGGTCATGATCAGGAAGAAATCGGGGAAACAACAGTGGAAATGCCTTGACTATCACCGACCAACCGCAATAAACCGAATCGACCGCCAGACTTTCAACACGACGGCAGGATGCGCTCAATCTCGTGATGTGGTGTCAGGTATCATTCCGATCAATAAAATTAATGCTTATGTTTTATTTGATTCGGGTGCTACTTGTTCCTTTATATCCGATGACTTTGCTAAGAATTTAGATTTGCCTAAGGATGAATTGGATTACCCCATGAACATAGATATTGCGAATAGAGAAATAATCCATGTTAAGTACGTACATAAAAACTATAGAGTGGATATTAAGGGTAATATCATGAACGTAGATCTCATCCCTATTCGACTTGGGGAATTTGACGTTATTTTGGGAATGGACTGGTTATTCAATTACGGGGTTGTAATTAATTGCCAAAGAAGCATATTAACCTTTATGACTCCGTCAAAGGTTGTGTTTTATGGTAGCAAGTCGCCTAGACAAGCGAAAGTTGTCCAACGATGATGCGCAGCCGAAGTTGTTAAGAAGGCCAGGTGTGTAGGATACTTAGCTTACATAGTCGACAAATCAAAAGAGAATCAAGGTAGAAGAGATACCGATTGTGAGGACTTCATCGACGTATTTCCGCATTTATTTGCCGTGACTTCCACCAGATAGAGAGGTAGATTTCGTGATCGATTTGGCGCCCGAAACTACTCCAATATCAAAGGCACCATACCGAATGGCACCAGTAGAGATGAAAGAATTAATGGTACAACTACAAGAATTACTGGACAAGAAGTACATTCAACCGAGCGTATCGCCGTGGGGAGCGCCGATGTTATTTGTGAAAAAGAAGGACGGATCGATGTGGCTCTACATTTACTACAGAGAATTGAATAAGGTCACGATTAAGAATAGATATCCAATACCGAGGATCGACGACCTGTTTGATCAATTGAAGGGAGCGAGATACTTTTCCAAGATAGACTTGAGGAGTGGTTATCATCAACTGAAGGTGAGGCCAGAGGATGTACCAAAGACAGCGTTCAGAACGCGATATGGTCACTACGAATTTTTAGTAATGTCGTTTGGTCTTACGAATGCTCCTGCAGTATTTATGGGACTAATGAATGGTGTGTTCAAGCCGTTTTTGGACAAGTTCGTAGTGGTATTTATAGATGACATTTTGGTCTATTCGGAAACCAAGGAAGAACATGAAGAGCATTTGAGATTAACATTAGGAGTATTGAGAAGGGAAAAGTTGTATGCCAAGTTTTTGAAATGCGAATTTTGGATTGAACGAGTGCAATTTCTTGGGCACGTGATCGATAAAAACAGAATTTCGGTAGATCCATCCAAAGTCGAAGCCGTGATTAATCGGGATCAGCCGAGGACGCCGCCGTCAAGTATGAAGTTTTCTTGGATTGGCGGATATTATTATAGAAGGTTCATACAAGACTTTTCCAAGATCGCAACTCATTTAACGAATTTAACTCAAAAAAGTCGTGAAATTTGTTTGACGGAGAAGTGTGAGGAAAGCTTTCAAGAATTGAAGAAGAGGTTGAGTACAACACTGTGTGTTATCTCTTCCGGATGATACAAGAAATTTTGTTGTTTATAGTGATGCGTCGTATAAAAGGACTTGGCTGCGTGTCGATGCAAAAAAGCAAAGTCATTGCGTATGCATCACGACAATTGAAGGATTATGAGAAGGGATACCCACCCACGACTTAGAGAGTTAGCCATAGCTTGTTTTTTGCTTTGAAAATTTGGAGGCACTACCTATACGGGGAGAAGTGTGAAATATATACGGACCACAAGAGTCTGAAATATATTTTCACCACGTAAGAAGATTTGAATATGCGTCAAAGAAGGTGGTTGGAGTTAATTAAGGACTACGACTTGTGAGATTTTATACCATCCGTAAAGCAAATGTCGCTGCTTGGATGCCTTAAGTAGAAAGGGTCGTGGAGAAGTTGATGATGTTGACCGCTCAGAGGAGCTAATTTTAGAAATGGAGAAACCGGATTTGGAAGTAAAGTATCCTATGGAAATTGATGAGAAGCTATTTCGTATGCAATCTGCACAACCCTACCGGATAAAGTTAAGGAGGCTCAACTTCGTGATGAGGAATGTAAAAAGGTGACAAAGAAGATATCTAAAGGAACCGAACAAAGATTTAAGATGGATAAGGAAGGAATACTTTGAGATTTGAGAGTAGAATTTGGGTACCGCCAAAGACAAGAGATTAAGAAGATATTTTGAGCGAGGCTCATAGTTCACGATATTCGATTCACCCCGGTAGTACCAAGATGTACCAAGATCTTCGACAACATTTCGGTGGCCAAATTTGAAACGCTGATGTTGCGAATGTGTTGCCAAGTGTCCGACCTCATCGTAAAGTGAAGGCGTAACATCGAGACCGAGTGGATTGCTACAACCGTTGGAAATCCCAGAATGGAAATGGGAACATATTACAATGGACTTCGTGGTTGGCCTTCCGACGACTCAGAAAGGCTACGACGCAGTATGGGTTATCGTTGACCGACTGACGAAATCCGCACACTTCCTTCCGATCAAAATCAGATTCAACTTAGATCAGTTGGTGAGACTATATGTAAAAGAGATTGTTTCGAGGCACGGAGTGCCGGTGTCAATTGTTTCTGATAGAGATCCGCGCTTTACATCGAATTTTTGGAAACGTCTTCAGGAATGCATGGGTACGCAATTGCGAATGAGTACAACATACCACCCTCAAACAGATGGACAGAGCGAAAGAACGATTCAGACATTAGAAGATATGCTAAGAGCCTGTGTGATGGACTTTAAAGGAAATTGGGATGATCACCTACCGTTAGTAGAGTTCGGCTACAACAACAGTCACCACGCTAGTATAGGCATGCCGCCTTATGAAGCGTTATACGGTAGAAAGTGCAGAACTCCACTTTATTGGGATGAAGTTGGCGAAAGACAATTGCTAGGGCCAGAATTGGTACAACAGACAACAAAAATAGTCAAAGTGATCCGAGCATGATTGGTAGCAGCTCAAGATAGACAAAAGAAATACGCTGATCCACATCGTAAAAATATCAAATTTGAATCAGGTAGTTATGTTTTCTTGAAGGTCTCTCCTTGGAAGGGAAAGATCAGGTTCAGAAAGAAAGGGAAATTGAGCCCAAGATTCATTGGACCATTTGAAGTACTCAGAAGAATCGAGAAGTTGACGAGGTAGCCCTACCTCCAAAGACTCGAGAATGTCCATAACGCCTTCCATGTTTCGCTTTTTACGACCCTACAAAACCCGATTACAAGTATGTAATTGAATACGAACCCCTACATTTTGAAAAAGACTTATCTTACGAAGAAATTCTTGCTCAAATTGTCGATGAAAAGAACAAGTTCTCGTAAATAAAGTAATACCTTCCGTTAAGGTAATTTGGAGGAACCACAACGTCAAGAAGCTACGTGGAAACTCAAGAGAATATGATGAAGAATTACCCTCATTTATTTACTTAATTTATGTGTAAGCGATTCTGGGGATAGAATCTTTGTAAGGGGGGGGGGGAATGTAACGGGTTGAATTTATTGAGTTGTGATTCTGGGGACAGAATCCTTTTAAGGGGGAAAAGATGTGACGAACGAGATTTTTGTAATTTAATTTTAATATTTATTGAAGTAAATAAATATTTTCGATGATTTAATTATTAGATTAAAGAATTAATTGATGCAATTCTGGTAGATTAATTTAATTATATGTGTTATATTTATTAAATTAATGTGGAGAATTTTGTTATTCAAGTATGTCATTATGTGAGCTTATCAGATTAAAAGAAATATTTAATAAGCCTAATGTTATTTTAATTAATTTATTTATTAATTAGAGATTTAATAATTTGACATTATTATTAAAGAGAAATTTAAGTATGTGACTATGTGAATTAATGAGAAATTATTATATTTTATTTAAGTTAAATTAAATAAGATATTTGAAATGGGTGTGACATTATTTTAACTATATGATAAAAGGTTTTATTAAAATAAAGAGTTTTGAACCTAGTTTGCTAGCCAAATGAGGCCTCAGGAGGAGTTGGGGGCAGTTAAACCACGAATGGAATAATTGACCTCAACTCTGCGCATAAAGGCTCAGTTGAGTTTAACTTACGTATTCTTCATTTGAGTTAATTGAGAGCCAGAGAGATTTTAGAGAGAGTTTGAGAAATCTTTGAGAAAGATTAGAGTGTAATTGTCATCCTTTTCATCTACGCTTGGGTAATTCTCTTCAACCCAAATGTTTATTTTACGCCTTTTAAAGTTTTCATGAATATGGCTTTCATTCTTTTCTCGTGAATCTCTCAGAATTGGGAAATTGTGTTAGGGATATATGTAATAATTCGAGTATTATAGCATGTTTTAATATATATTGTATATGATTCCATATCATAAGTTTCATAACATTATGACTTGTTGTTTCAAAATTTACAGAGTATCGTTATATGGCCATACGGCCTTTATAATAACTTTAATATGTCAACCATAAATTTTCTACAAAATTTCCACTTATATGTGATTATGCATGATAAAATGAACAAAACGAAATTTGAATGGTTGGATTTGGTTTTATAACTAATCCGTGGCGCTGAATTTTAGGAATTTATGTTCAACACTTCAAGAACATCAAGAACAAAGACAATTTGCATAATTTAATTATGTGATTATGTGTTTTAATGGGTTAAAATCACTCTATAAATGTTGGGTATTGATTATATATGAATTCTAACATGTGGGTATGTTTAATTTGGAGAATTAATGATTATGTAGTGTTTATTTCATTAATTTTGTGTTCTTCGCGAATCGGGAATTCAGAGTTCTGAGTGTCATGTCCTTACTGACTCCTAGTTCATTTCATTTCATTAGTCATGCCAATAATATGGCAAGCATGTACAAGATGCCAGTAGCAATATAAAGAATACCAAGACCTAAGATAAGACAAAAATAGCAAAAGTAAATACCACTTAAAGCGTAATGTCCGTAAAATGCATTTTTAATGTTCAAGTATAGAAATGTGTTAGTAACCTAGTCTAATGAACATAAAAACTTGTTAGATATATAATGAGATATTAAAATGAGTTTTTACCAAGTCAAGAAGACAATTACATGTTGATTGAATTGTTGATTATATACTTAGCTTGTTGTTCGTATAGTGTAATATTATGTGGAAACAAGTATGGTAATATGACTAAGTATAGTCCTGAATTCGAGTTAGACAAAGAATAAACGTGTGATGTTTAGTAAGTTATAATTGACTGGTATTGTGAACGTAATTGATATGTAGGAGTTAAATCAAAGAACGAGTTTAGTTAAAGTGTAATCTACGCACGAGGCAAGTTTTCCTAACCCTACTTGTTATCATTATATAAGTTGATGAATTCACCTTTCTACATTGAGCAAGTTCTCATTATTATTGATCAAGTCTGTTTTGTTATATTAAAGCCTATTAATCTTTCAAGCATGATGCTATTGTACAATAATTATTCTATTGTATACCTTTGAGATTGTATCCAAGTTAAATATTCAATTACTATTAAACCTTGTTAGACTAGCGAACCCTTTATGATTCGACTAGTCCATAGTTGATGAGCGTTCTAAATTTCAGAACCCTTGATGAATTATCCAAACCAAACTTCCTTTGGTGCGGACTCGAATGTCAAACTGAGATGAACAACCCTGTATAGGGGATTACTTATGCGTTAGCGTTAAGATATTGTGCACAGTATGGTACTAAGGGTTGATCCCCCTAAGTACGAGTAGAAAGGTCCATAGTCTTATGATCAAGAAAGGTTTCAAGTATAACCCTTGATAACCTAGACATAGTTCAAGGTCTTATGACCCTCGTAAATCTTTTTTGATTCTTGTTATTCATTCTTGATTCAAAAGTTGAGCTTTTATTTCAGAAGTCTTTGATTCACTCGCATGTTATTATACATTATTATTCCATTATTTTAGTTATGGGCAATAGTGCTCACTCTTGCTTAATAATAACATTGCAGTTAAGAACGAAAGAACCGACGAGCCTTCTACTAGTAAAGGCAAGGGCAAGGTTAACAAATGTTGAAGACTTGTATTTATGAGATGTTGAATTTATGTGTTAAGACTTAATGTTGTTAAGACTTATTAATTGTTTATGTTTCCGCACATATGTTTAAGGTTAGTTTAACCTGGGATTGTATTTACTATTCGGATATTGTAACCCCATAAGGGGAGGATTTTATTTCTATATATTGCATGGTTTGCATTTATTACGGGTAGATAGATAGATGATATTTGTACAGTGAACACCAAATCCTGTGGAATTGAAGTACCCGAATTTGGGGGTGACATAGCTAAGTTGTATGATTCTTTGTCTGGGAGCTGAATTGTACTTGGTGTAACAACCACTTAGTTTCTGGCACTGATAATCATTGAAATGTATGTGTCGCGCTATTAGCTATATGCATGTTAAGAGGGTGATTCTTTTCTCATGTTTATAACAGATAGGTAGGTTATAGGTAGAGAATATCAGGTTAAGTACGAGTTCTTAAAACTCATACTTATGGTATGTAGGAGTGATCATTCGGTTATAACCGAACCGAATAAGTTATTTGGTTATAATCGAAAACCGAATTATTGATAATTTTACTATCCGAAATAATAACCGAAATTTGAAAATAACCGAATTACCGAATTGTAATTACGGGTATTCGGGTAATAACCGAATTAACATCCAATATATTTATTGATAAGTACTTAACTATTTAACAAATTAAGCATCCCAAAGAAGGCAAAGAATTATTAACTTAATTATCCGTAAGCAAAGTAACTTAACAAAGAAATGTTTAAAAATACAAAAAGTCAAGAACAACAAGCCAACAAATTAATCGTCTAATCCTTAAGACCTTAACAAAGTTATGACTTAACAAAGCAAAGAATAAGTCAAAGAGAGAAGTAAGGTGAGCGGAAATGCTTGAATGCAGCAAAGAATCCAAAATGCAACAAAGAACATACAACAAAGAAATAACCAACAAAGAAGTCAACAACAGCAACATGAACATGCAACACAAATCCTGTACATCACATGACCAAACAGGAAAAGGGAAGAGTATATAATTAGATCTAACACCTTAGAATGTTTATAAAAACTGGAATACACATAATGAATTTGCAACCCATTGGATTAACTATCATCATCAACTTTCATATACAAAACATATCAACTGGCCTATAATCAAACTCTATTTAACAATTTAACACAGTTGGTTTATCATTAAAACAAACTCTATTTAACAATTTAACACACTCAACTACACCACATTACTGACTGCAGAAAAACACAACTAAACCATAAAATTTTAGCATTCTTTTCTCATATGATCTTTCAAGCTTTGAGGAGTACCTCATTAATTAAGTTGAGTCATGGTCCTCGGGTACAAGTGTACTATTTGACCACTTACTTAAATTTTGTACTCTTTAATAACACATACCATGTAAATAAAGTCACAATTTGACCACTTTGGTTTTAATTATGGATGCAGAACTATGAGATATTTGTGATTGCAAACAAAAAGCTTGAAATTCATGGGTCTGTGACAACTCACGACAGGCCTAGTGCAACTAAAAATAGTAGATTTGTGTTACTTAAAGGGAAGGTGTATGGATTTGGAGATGTGTACTTGGGTAGATCTAAAGGAGCCTATTCCAGGGTAGTGTTTGCACACACTTATATTTCAAAGACCATTGTCCTTGAAGGATGGACCAACTAGAGATACTCAGGCAGTACAGAGTAAGATACTTGACTTAAATATTTACTAAACTTATACCAAGAAGAGCCTATTCCAGCATGTTGTGAATTGGAAATAGAAACTTATACCAAGCAGAGTACAACTGCCATGGACCAGGATCTGCTAAACTTATACCAAGCAGAGTACAAGTGCAACAAGTTATTTCCAACATGATAGATAAAATGGATGATGAAAGAACCTCCTACTTGTAATGTCTAAAATACAAAGAGGATATTACATAACTTTTTCCTAATTTCTTTTCAAAACCTCAAAAATTACACATGCACAGACACAATTACACAAAAATCTGTAAAGTATTGCCTAATCTATAAAGTATTGCCTCATTTGCTAATCTGTAAAGTATTGCCACATTTGCCTGCAAAAAATAGAAATTGTTACTAATGAACCAACAATCTTTGAAATTATAATCCTTCTATTTTTCCATCAAATATATGTAGACAGTAGACACCCACCCATACTAAAAGCAATCGGTCTTCGAGAATTTAGTAAAGGATTACCTTAACAAATGGAAAGCTGTCGTCGGCGCCGAAATCTAAGAGTTCGAGATGAAGGCCAAAGGGTCGCCGGTGCCGAGAGTTCGAGACTTGAGAGATCTCAGATCTGAGACTCTGAGACTGGGAGTTTGAGAAGAGTACGAGATAGTCGAGACTTGAGATGCGAGATGCGAGAGAGAGATCTGATCTGAGTCTGAGAGACGAAGAGTCAAAGACTGAGGTCTGAGACTGAGAGTTCGAGATGAAGGCCGATGGAAAACAAAATCTGAGCGTGAGACATTGAGAGACTGAGACTCGGAGTCTTCGTCTTCGAGAATCGAGATTCGAGAATTTAGTAAAGTAACGAATATTGAATGGGTTATGGGCTGACCGACTGAGTAGTGAAAACTGTTGAAGTGTTGAGAATTTAGTAAAGTAATAAATTAGAAATTTATTAAAGTGTTGTTCGGTTATTCGGTTAAACCGAACAACCAAAAAGTAATACTCGTACAAACTAACCGAAAACCGTAACAAAATTCAGGTATAACCGAACTATTGAAAATAACCAAATTATCAGAAAATTTCGGTTAAATTATTTCGGTTCGGTTCGGTAATTCGGTTATACCCGTTTTTTGCTCAGTCCTAATGGTATGTTCGTGACTCATGATTATATGAAATGTTTATGAACCCCTCAGCGAATGGACGCCAAAGGTCTGACTAGGACAAGTTCTTAAACTCATATGATTCTGAAAAATTCCTGAACTCATGAGTGTGGTTTGATGAACTGGGTAGAACTATGTGTAAACAGAATATTGAGGATTATAGGAATAGATAGATTTCTAAGTAATTAACCGTTAGTGGAGACATTAGGTTTTCCAAATCTCCTAGCTGTATTAGATTTCAAAATTTTGACATCAAGCTAAATACGCACTACGTGCCTTTTTGAAAATGAATTTTTTTTTTATTTTATTCAGCTCTTGGTGACCATTGTGTATGCGTGGACTTCGGGCCACCGACACAATCGTTACCTGTTGAGATGATAAAACAGATTTGAAATGAATTTTTGAACGGTTTAAAGAATAGTCTATGCTACTTATTTCGGCTAGACGATAATGATTTGAAAAATATATATTTTATTTATCACTTATGTACCATGTAACCAAAGATGATAAAAAGTTGATGGAGTTGTGAATGCAGGAATACTTAGTGTTGAATTTGATCTAACATCGTTATTCTACTATTGTATGATGTGTTATGACAAAGTCACTTGATGACGGCATCCTCAAACGGGTTGTTAATACAGTACGGCATCATAACGTCATTTTCAAACTATTTTAAAATTTTAATTTGCCAATGGCGTTTGGCTACACACATTCGTAATTTGATTGAAGTTGATTATTGGTATGAGTCTAAGTTATTTGATTCGGCTAGACCAACGTTTATGAAAATTCTAAGTGTTCTTTGAAATTTTTCCCGAACCAAATTATTTTGGTGCGGAATCCGATAAGACTCAGGTAAAATTTTTGTGCCTATGGCAGAGACGAGAAACAGATTCGACCAGCAGTACATTATAAGTACAAGGCATATCGAGCTAATTACCCACTATGTTTGTAAGTTATGATGGTTTGCGGATGAATTTTCATAAAACCTTTACGAAAATGACAGACAATAGTCTGTATAACTCCTCAGCAAAATTTCAAAATTTTTACTCTTGTGAGGATTGTATTGGGTAACATATGATGATGAGAATGAACGGTGTATGGTGTATTGTGTAAGGTGTAAGGTAAATTTTGGGGACGAAATTTTTAGAAGAAGGGGTGAATGTGACAACCCGAGAATTTGAATATTTATAAAATCTTAAAATATTGAATTAAGGTTAAATAATAAACCTAGACAGAAAATAAGCGAATGGATTTGAGATTTCCGAGAATGAATTTTGTGAATTTAAAATTTATGTGGTGAATTATTCAGGATTAAGGGTATACGTGAATATGTTCTGTGTATATGGTATTATATGTGTACAGTATGTGGTTAAGGGTCATGGGTCAAGGGTTGATCAGATAATCGATATTGAAAAAGTCTTGGGCGACCGGTTTCTAGCGACCGGGCTAGCGACCGGTCCCAATTTTATTTTTTTTTTAAATATCTCTTAAATAATTTATAAGATTTATTGTAACTAGAATTTTTACAGAAAAAAGTGTTTTGGATGTCATTTGGATACATGTAA
The DNA here is from genome assembly GCA_020205605.1 of Panax ginseng. Taxonomy (NCBI): domain Eukaryota; kingdom Viridiplantae; phylum Streptophyta; class Magnoliopsida; order Apiales; family Araliaceae; genus Panax; species Panax ginseng. The sequence goes on from CM035127.1 coordinate 68,091,214, forward strand.
AAAATATGCCTGTACACTCTTATAAATTCCAGTTACAATAAATCTTATAAATTATTTAGGAGATATTTAAAAAAAATAAAAAAATAAAAAAATTGGGACCGGTCGCTAGAAACTGGTCAGCGTAGAAGGACTGAATCGATATTAGTGGAAAACCCTAATATTATATTAAGAACGTCAACGTTCAGTTAGAAAATTCTTACGATTAACAAGAAACCCTAAAATCGATTCTAGAAACCCTAATTTCAGTTCCGAGAATTCGAAACCCTAATTCGGAATATGAAACCCTAATTTGGGAATTCAAATGCTAGTATAAGGTTTAAACGTTATTGATAGTAACCTAATTAGGGATAACCCTAATTGATTTAGAAAATCCTAATTTCTGGATTAGAAACCCTAATTTATAATTAGGGAAAACCTAATTATTAACTTAATAATTTTAATGTTAATTAGGAAACATTAATCCTAATTTTCAAGTTATAAGTAATTAGAAAACCCTAATCTAATTAGGAAACCTAATTTTTAAATTAGAAAGATTATTTTTCTATTTATAACCCTAATTCTTGGGTTATAAACCCTAATGTACCATTTTGACCCTAATTACTAAATTAGCAATTTTAATTAGGGAATAATAATCCTAATTAGCAAGATTGAATTTATGATTAGAAAATCTTAATATATAATTATCGAATCCTAATTATAATTTAGAAATATTAATTTTTATTTTTTTTAAAACCTAAATTAAAAATTCTAGAAATTGATTTTTTGGAACCTTAGGTTTTAACCCTAAGGGTTAAACCCTAATTAGGGTCAAACCCTAAGGGTTGTAGCCAATGTCTAATTTGCCATTTAAATTAAAATCGAAATGATTATTTTACCCTTTGTGCATTATTTAGTAAGTTACTTGCAAATCTTGCCAAATCTAGGGTTGGTGACCAACTATTGTTGAAATGGTGACTTATTTTGCAACAACTCAGCCTATTATTACCAGCAATCTCAGCCAACATTCATTGCATCATACATTTTATAGATTAAAGAGAGAGAGAATGATCATTTTATTCCTCATTCTTGCAATAGCATTTCTCTCTCTAAAAATCTGAAATTCAAAGTGAGAGAGAGAGAGAGAAGATATGCCATGATCAGGTGTTAGCATCCCAAGATCAGATCACTAAGATCATAATCAAGGATCAAGGTTAGAAAGGTATAAAAATCCTAAATTTTAAAAATCATGTGATCCATGTTGTTTGATGTTGTTTGATGTTGTTTGTTGGTTAAAGTTATGTTAGAGGGTGTCATTTAGTGATCTGGGTTGTTAGATCCCAGATCCATATCATCAAAGTGTACGAAATAGCATTTTTTTGAAATCTGGAAAAAAATTGGAAAGTAGCCTGACAGTCGAATGTCAGAGGCCTTAAATCTTTGTGTTAGATTTTTTGTGTGTTTTATGTTTTGGATTTGTTCTATGCCATGTAGGCTTTGCTTTGGAACTTGAATCAGGGTTGGATTATGTCTTGATCTCTTGTTATATGCAGTCAAACTGCGTTGACCAAGCATGAAATGGGGTTTCTGGGCAACCCAGAAACCCAGAAGTTCTTTGACAACGTTTTGCAGGCATTAGATCTGGCTGTGTTTTGTTATTTAGGTCATGTTGTTAGTTTGTTGTTATAGTCTGGAATATGAACTACACATGTATTCTATTAGATCGCCTAGATTAACAACAGAATCGAAAATAATCACGGTCAAAGTAAGTTGACCAAACTGCCTCATAAAGGTTTTCTGGAAAACCCAGATCTTCATCAGCCGAGTTTTCTGTCAGATATTAACCGGCCTTGATCTTTTAATTGTGTTGATGTTATAATGATCTGATGAGATAGAATTGTTCTTTGTCATGTTTACTACAAGTATGAACCTTTAAAACACTATTATCAAGCCTAGAATGCAAAATATAACGAGTTAAATATAGTACCTACGTCTGTTCTTCATTTTCTGGAAAACCCAGAAATGAAGAATAGCGTTGTCAAACTTTTTGAGGGCTAATAACTCATTGATCTGATGTTGTTTAGCCCTAATGTTTGTTTGTGAGTGTAGTAGTACATAAATACTACAATATGATTGCCCTAAACTTACCAGAATCATTAAAAACCAAGAATCTATGCACGGTCAAACGTACCACCCGGTTAACTGCCATGAGTTTCTGGGTTTGAGCTCAAGAACACCAAGAACACAATTAGCGACGGATTCGTCGCCTAAAGTCCCTATAGCGACAGTTAATTTCGAAAAATAATTATTTTATTAAATAATTAGAGAAAATTGATTTTTAATTATTAAAAATACAAAATAAATTCCTAAAAATTATTTTAAAGTCCGAAAATTAGTTTTTAATTATTTTGAGTATATTTCATATATATTTAATATTTTTGGAATATAAATGGTATTTAATTTATTTAATTATAATATTAAATAAATTATTTAAAATGATTTTAATACATGAAAAATCATGAAAAATTATATTATGGTATAAGAAAATATTTTAGGTTATTTTAAATGACTTTTAATATTTTGTGAGGAATTTCATTAATAAATTAATATTAATGATAATTAATTTATTTACTAAATGTATTAAATAAATTATGGGAAAATAGAATTAATGTTTTAAAAATCATATAAAATGATTTAAGTGTTATAAAAATATTTTAAGTTATAACATATAACTTTTGATATTTTGTCATGAAAATATTAATAATTTAAAATTAATAACAATTAATGGATAAAGAATTTAACGGTTTAAAAATCATATAAATATGATTTTAAGGTATTAAAAATAATTTGATATATTATAAATATATTATAATATTATGATATGTATTTTATTAATATTTGATATTAAATAAATATTAATGATAAAGAAATTATGTGGTATTTAATTCATATAAATACGTTATTAATAATTGAAAGATTATGATAAATAGTAATAATTATTTAAAAATTATTACGAGCTTACGGAAAATTATTTTGACTGATATTAAAATTATCTGAGATAATTGTTAAGTGTTAGGCAGCGTTTAATTGAACTTAAACTCGATGATTATCCCATTGTAATCCGCTTGGATGTTAGAATTTTTCTTAGAACTTCAACTTTCGGATTATCAAAGTTTGACTTGAGGTTAGGTTTTATGTGTTGTATAGACTGATAGGGTTATGTGATAATGTGTTTAGGTTATTTTAAATACCGTGATGATATTATTCTAATTTGTATATCGATATTATTTATATATTAGGTGCAGACAAAGCTTATTTAAATGCGTAACGGTTATCAACGGTTCAGGCAAGTCTTTCTTAACTCGACCTTGAGTTGTATTATTCAATTATATTTATGGTTAATCATTTCTGATTTCCATGTCTAAGAATTGTTTCATTGCACTATGTGAGTATTGCATGTGTTTAGTAGGTATGAAAGGCTGATCACCTTCATTACCATTCGGTCCAGATATATTTGTTCATGTTAAATGCTTGTTCAGTCAAAAATTTGTTCATGCTAATTCACAACTATATTGTTGAATTATAGCCAGCTTATTATTCTAATTCTTTCAATCATGATATATCCTTAAATGAACTTATACTTGTTGGGCAAACTTATGCTCACCCTTGATATATCATTATAAACATTGCAGATTAAGACGAATACGTCTGATACAAGGAAAGGTCAAAGACAGGTTCGACTTTAGTATCGTGTGTCTTGATTAGATTTGTGACAGTATTGTATATTAATGTTATTGTAAGTCAAATAAGTTATGAATTGTGTATTAAGTGAAGGTTACTCGACCTTGGAGAAAAGTGTGTAAAGTATGTTGTATAAACAATTTATGTTTATATCTTCCGCAATAGTTATAGAATGATTGTACCAGACCCGTGGTGATTTGGGACACGGATTTGGGGCTCTCACACATATCATACCATATACACATAACATATTCACTTATACCCTTAATCCTGAATAATTCACCAAAAAAATTTAAAATTCATAAAATTCCTTCTCGAAAATCTCAAATCCATTCACTTATTTTCTGTCTAGGTTTATTATTTAACCTTAATTCAATATTTTAAGATTTTATAAATATTCAAATTCTCAGGTTGTCACATTTTATATATTGTTATTGTTATTATTATTCTTGTGTGTAATTATTTTCTCACTCTTGCATATAACATTTCAGTTAAATCTAAGGAACCGTCGACGAGCAATGGAAAAGGCAAAGTTCATAAGTAGATTATGATGTTTAATTTTATTATGTTTAAGAAAATATGTATTCAGACTTATTTATTATTATGTTTCTTTCCGCAATGATGTAATTAAAGGTTAGATAACCTGAGATTTGTTTAGAACTATGTAACCCTTTAATGGGAGGATTATTTTAAGTTTATCAGTTCTATTATATTTATGGGTAGATAGTTGAGATTTTATTGGACAGTGAACACCAAGTATGTGGGAATAGAGTTCCTGGATTTGGGGGTGTCACACTTGCGGGAAATTGTTTGCTCACCCTTGCATAAAAACATTGCATCTAAGGTTGAAAAGTCTAACGAGTCGTTCACTAGCAAGGGCGAAGACAAGATGAGCAAGTGATGAAAAATAGTTTACTTTTATTTGACAATGTTTATGTAGCGAGACTTGAATGTTACTATCATTATGTTTTTATTTTCCGCAAATGATGTAATAAAGGTTAGATAACCTAGGATTTATTTTGAGATTATGTAACCCTTTAATGGGAGGATTATTTATTAAGTTGTGCCTTTTATTTATATCTTTTATTTACGGGTAGATAGATGTAAATTTATTGGACAGTGAACAACAAATCTGTGGGATTGAAGTACCCGAATTTGAGGGTGTCACATCATCCATATTAGTCATATTGATTAACTTAATGTTTTGAGCTTAGGCTTTGATACCAAATTTGGCTCCCAAATGAGTGACTACCCAAGAGAAGGGGGGTGAATTCATTATTTCAAAACTTTTTTAAGTTTTTTAATTATATGCAACAGAATAATAAAAGCATTCCCACTCCAAGATATTTGACTCTATTATGGGTTTGTGACAGTCTTTCAGTATGAATTAGACTCTGTTTACTATTGAACTTGACTGACTTGCAGTGAGTTCAATATATAAAAATAGCATAAGCTAAAGTCAAAATACGTAAACAATCACACGGAGACACATGAGATTTTTACGTGGTTCAGCATAATTTGTGCCTAATCCTCGGGAAACCAGTCAAAAACCTTGTTGTACAACTTATAATTTCATGGTTTCCTAGGCTCACCGGGCAACCTTAACATCTCCTATGCACATGGGTGCATAACCCATCCGTTTTTATAAGTTCTCATATAAACCTATTTCTTTTTTCTCTTGTTTCCAAGGTTCATAGAAAAATCACACCAATCTAAAAGAAAGATAGTGTTGTTTAAGGAAAAAACAACAAACCTTACAAGTTGTTTAAGGATGCACAACCAACCATATAGCCTATAATCTCTACAAAGATCTGATATGACAATATAAGTTCGATATCTAGATCATCAACCTTACAACCAATATATCATTGTTATTACAAAGGTAAACAAAGATAATTGTAGACACTCGAAATTTTGCGCTCCTGTTACTAACCCTGCAGGAGGGCAAAATCGTCTTCCAGAGATAACCCTAGAAGTCATCTCAGTTTCAGTCCCAAAGACAACCCCCGGAGATCCAGTTTTCAATCTCGGAGATAACTCCGAGAGATCCAATTTCAACCCCGGAGATAACCCCGGGAGATCCAATTTCAACCTCGGAGATAACCCCGAGGGATACAGTTCAAGTTTTGAGATAACCCGAAAAAGTCGGCCCAACCCGAAGACAATTTCGAGAGACTCAGGTTCGAATTTTAGATAACCCCGGGAGGTCAAGCCAACCTCAGAGATAACCCTGAGGACATTCAGAATCAACAGCAACCCAATCTCAGATATAACCCTGAGAAACGACTACTACAACCTCTAATCCCATGTAATTGTGTAGCTCTCGACAACAACATTCCAAAAATGTACAGCACTCCTTTATCGGATGTCCAAATTGAAAGTTATGAAGGTTCGAGCGACAACACGGTAGCGTGGCAGAGCAACCCAGTACCAAGCAGAGTAAACCCAAGAATGCCATGGGTTGATCCGCGACCATCTGGTCTTTAAATATGAGCTTTTGGCAGCTCATTTGAAAAAAGAAGAAGAAGAAACAAGAGAAAACTCTATCCATTTCAGCCTGTAACCCCTGCTAGAGTGCTCTAAATTGAGTGATTCTTCTTTCTAAACACTTGTAAGCTCGTGTTTTGTAACATACTGAAGTTTAACCGGTGAAAACCGAGTTTTCAAGCATCAAAAGCTATCCTCATGGCGACACTATAAGATATTTTAGATTTTAAGCTTTATATCATATATATATATATATATATATATATATATATATATATATATATATATATATATATGTACCTCGATCAGTCCTGGGAGTCCTGACCGATCAAAAACAACAAATTTTTATTTTATTTTTTGCTTTTTTTTTTAAAACAATTAAAAAAAATATTTAATATTCTATGGAACTGAAATTTTTTCATAATACAATGTTTTGGGTGTGATTTGGATACCTATACCAAAAATGTATGTACAGTCTGTGTAAAAATTCAAGTTCCATAATTTTTTATTTTTTATTTTTTATTTTTTATTTTTTATTTTTTATTTTTAATTGTTTTAAAAAAAGCAAAAACAAAAAAAAAAAGCCCGAATTTTTGTCCGGTCCGGGAGTCCGGACCTGATCCGGCCTCTATATATATATACTGCTTTTATATAAATATCTGCTTTAACTTCTTTCATAATATAGATATTTAGCCTTCTACTCTGTGGGTTAGATTTGCCTGAATTTGGCTATTTCTAACTTTGATCGGTTCAAAAGTGACTAAACTGAAACAATTGAAGCTAGAATTGTTTAGATTTATTCAAATCTAATTCTTTTTCAAGCTTTTGTATATATTACTCTTTCATGTGAGCCTATGAATCATGTGATCACATATTCAACTTCTGAATCTAGATTCGGTTCCCACGATGGACATCTCTCAGTTGTAATCAACTTGTAAATTATTTACGATGTCTGAATATCCTTAAATGATTCTCATGCTCACAAGATCTTCCCCTTCCCCTTCCCCTTCCCCTTCCCCTTCCCATTTCTAGATCTACTTCGTCATCCCAAGACCTAACAAACTTAATTCAATTAAAAGTTGTATATAATCTTGGCTTATTGTATAGTTATTAATAAGGAAATTGAAGTCATTTATTAATGCATATGATATCATCACTAATTTACATGTTAATCAAGTTATTTTTGCCCCTTTATGACATCATTAAACTGATTCATTGTAAAAACTTAAATCAAAGTAACAACAATAATTAAAATTCTTGCAGTTTATACTGAACAAAGTGATGCGTAAAATTTTAAAAATGACTACTAAAGATTTAATAAGTAATCCCTCTTTTTTTTTAAACTCAAACTATCACCAACCAAGTGTACTAAGTTCTTAAAAATAATATGATTAAAATCCAAATAAAATTCACTATAGCTTTGATATCTCTTCCCTTTTATGCAGTGATTTTTATAATTAATTTGAGCAAACATAGATTATGAAATTTTAAAATTTAACAATAACTTAACAAAATCTCTTAGACTAATATGAATTATGAAAAACTCATATTTTAACAATATTCAATTAAAACTTCATTAATTTAAAAATCACATAAGAACTACCCATGAAAATATTTTACCACCAATAAAGCGTAAAGATGAAACCATTAATTCAAATATAAGTACTAATTATAGAGAAGATAGAGAATATTTGTCATGCGACTCGTGTACCTACTAGAGTTCTCAAATATCTAAAATGTACAACAAGATGAGGCTTATTTTTACCTTCTAAAAATGATCTCAGATTGACTGGTTATTGCAATAATGACGGGGTTGTTGCCCTACTTCAAGAAGGTCGGTTACTGGTTTTGGTTTAATGTTTAGCCCTTCCCTGATTTCCAAGAAGTAGACGGTGACTTTTAGGAGTATTACATAGGCCGAGTATAGCCTTGCTTTGGCTCTACTACTACGTGTGAAGTAATATGACTTCATAGCCTAAAGAATTTTTCCAAGTTTCTATTACTAATCCTAATACCATATTTTGTAACCAAAAAACAGCAACTGATGGTGCTGAAAACTCTACCATGCCAAAACTAAACACATACTACATTTAGATTGAAGGAATGGAATTACGTTCATTCCATCCCTTTGATTTTCATTTCATGCGGGAGGTGTTAGGTGTTGGAACGAAATCATTCCACTGGAATGGATATATGACAATTATGACATCCTATCACACTACCCCACCACCAACAACAACCAAACATACACTTACAATGTCAAAAAAAATACACTTTTTCATTCCATTCCTTCCTCCATTCCTTGAATCCAAACTTAAGAATAGAAATAGACTGCCATTTTGTTCGAGAAAAGGTGCAAGCAGGTCAAAATTGCTTCAAAAGATCAACTAGCAGATCATTCAACCAAAGCTTTAGCCAAAGTGCCTCATTGGCTTTTTTCTTTTCTTTTCTTTTCTTTTTTTTTGGATAATGTTGAGTATCCGGTCCGCAGTCCGACTAATTTTTCCACTCTGAGTCAGGCTTTTCGCGTCCCCGTGACCATTTTATTGACTTGACGAATTGGAGCCGGTGGTATTTGAAACGAAGACGTCCAAGTCTACGGCCATTTGAACCATTGTCTCATTGGCTTTTAAGCTTCCAAGTTGGCTTTGCACAGTCCTTGGCCCCTCCAACTTGTGTTTTGGGGGGGAGGGGGGGGGGGGGATAATAGAACTAGCTAGTGCTACTGCAGCACTAGTTCTGGCATCAAGTGACACAACAAGACCATTTCCAGAAATAAATACAAGTTCAGTAGCAACTGCTGCAGGAGCAGGGCCAGTGTGGCGCAGCGAGGTACCAAATGCGTTGGAGATGACAGCCAAGAAAGAAGTGCATAATGGAGCTGCAACTGCACTACACAGTAACATTACTGGTGTAACAAACTTTGTAACTAGTTTTCAGAGTTAGTTGCTATCGTAATTGTATAATTTATAAATACGTCTAATAGCGTCGATGTACATTCAAGCAAGTAATAGAATAATCTTTCATTTTTTCTTTTAATATGTATTCATAGTTCCACGTATATACTGGAGATATGATGAAATCTAAAACCTATTTTTTTTAACAGTCTCTGCTCGTATCTGTGGAATTTAGCTAGGGATGGCTACACTGGCCTGAAGTGAGGGACCTGGTTTGGTGCATCCCGGTTGTGGCCTAGCCTGAACTAGCCTGGCCTAATTTTTGCAAGTCTGTGTGAACAACCAGATTCCAATTACAGGACTGCTCTCCAGTATTAATCATAGTAAAATACACTATTTTTAATAGCAGGGTCTACAATTTATTATCAATATGGCCTATATTAGGTTCCCAAATTATTGTCAATCTAACCATTTAGACACAATCTGCATTTTTTTTTCTAACAGGCCACATTTGAGACATGCATATATTCCTCCCCAACTAAGAAAAGAAGAGATCATACAGAGCAAGCTAGTTCAATGTTCAATGTTCAAGCAACCTTTAGGTCCTTTACTAATACACAAATCAGACATTATTCTTCAAGAGTATCTGTTAGAATAGTATGTTAAGATTCATGGGACTTCATCTGTAATTTACATGGATAATGGACGCTTTATCTATATCCATGTATTCGATTGAAAAGCATATTAGGATTTTTCTTTCTTTTTTTCCCCCCTAGTGTTTTTGTTTCAGAATTTGGTTTCTTAAAGTGACAGAATTATGTATAGTAGTCGTACAACATGGGGAAGAAAAAGAAGAAAGTTGAATTTCCAAATCAAGAAGTGCAACCAAAACACCGTCTTACTGAAAAAGTCTTGGAATTTGGATGCAGCTCATCAGGCTCAGCCACTAGTTTCTCACGAGGAAATTGTTTATGGAAAGCTTTCACTGCTCCTGCAACTCCATCCTCATTTTCCATAGCCTTGGCCAGTTCAATTGCACGCTCTTTCACCTACATCCAGGGCATAAGCAACTTCCATTTATTTGCATTATAAAAAGAAAACCTTTTCTAGTCGGCTATGCAATGTTTCAAGCTTTTAGAAACAATCTGGATATTTAGAGCGTGGACAAAGAGTTCAACAGACTCATTATCAAGTCATGTTCATCTGCAAACTTTAACCACAAATATATCCAGAGTCAACCTTCCAATACGTAACATTCAATAAATTAATGATCTATAATTAAATTTTTTTATTTTTTTCAGAAATCAACTTCATTCTACAACGGATACTGAGTAGATGAGACACAATCTCCACTTAAAGTGCAGAATGGTCTTTATAAGCAACTAATAAGTTTACATCTTCTTCCTCTTAACTTTTTGCATGATTTAAGTTCTGGCTTGCTTTCATAAATTAGGAATGTGAAATTTTCTTTTCATGAATATTGGCATAAGATCAATTGTATGTAAATATATTTCAAAAATGAAAACGTATCAAATTTCCAACAATAAATTGTTTACCGGACCATCAATTCGTCTTTCTTTTACTAACCAATTCACGGATCAGCTAGCTTAAATTAACTTTTGCAAGCAGAGTTTTTGCTTCTACATCAACTGGTCATGTGAGACAAGCAAGCAATGGAATAAGAATTCCAGTATTCTAAAAATTCCCGCCTAGGCGCTATGCGGTCCTCTACCGCCTTGATTTGGCTAGGCGCCTAGGCCCTGCCTAGGCAGAATCAAACCTCTACTTTGAAACTCTACAATAAATTTATTAAGCCTTAAAGATTATTTTTTTGGTAATGCTATATGTAAAATTTAAAAAAAGTACATATACTATATGTTTTGTATAGTATAACAAGTAAATACAATAGAAAAATAAATAAATAAAATCCCCTAAGAAAACGCCTAATCCGCCTAGGAAAATGCCTAGGCACCGATTAGGCGGCCTAGGCGCTAGACACCCCCTTCGCCGCTTAAGTCCGCCTAACGATTTTTAGAATATTGAAAAGATCCCCTTGATTAGTGTAGGAAATGCATAATTCTGACAGGTTACTTTCCATTTGCTGCTGCATGCTGCTTACGATCTGCCCCTAATAGGATGGAACTGTAACTAGTAAAGAGTAAAAAGTTATTGGTCACTATCCGCCTCTTTTTGGGGTGGATATATTAAAAAATTATGCAATTCAGGGGCTTTGAAATAAATCAATTATCCGAGACTTATACTAGCGAAAGGGACTTATACTGGCGAATAGCGAATTTTTTTAAAGATATGGGTCGTCCATTTCTCATTTGACAAACCTTTGATTTATTTAGTTGTTAGAAACTGGAAAAAAGAACTGGCAACACTAGAGGAAAGAGATTATGGAGGTAAAAATAAAAAGATATTTCAATTTAGTTGGATAGGTGATGCGACAACTTTGCCTCTAAAAACCCTCACCGATGTGCACATGTTTCATTTTGTTAGCCTCTTTGACGATTTTTTGATCAGAGTGTGCGATTTGTCAAAGCGCGAAAAATATGATGCAAAGTGCCTATTTTTAAGTATGAGATGCAAAATTAGGGGAGCAAAGTGTTATTTTCTTGAAATTTATTCATAACATTAACTATTAGGATGGTAATATATGTGTACGCTTACGTAGCTGGATACACAGTTTGATAATTACATTTAGTAGTACAATAAATCAGAAATGATAAGTAAAATATGTATTGGTATTTGGTAATAACTTTGTAAACAGTAAAATGAGAGTAAAATATGGATTTATTTATACCGAGTACATATGGCTCTTGAAAGAAATTAACTTCTAGAGTTCAAATCAAATTTTACCTTTGTTTCTGTAATTTATAACACAAACAAACAAGCATAAGAAGAAGAATACTTTCTTTTGACCAAAAAGATATGAGAAGCTAATTATTGCTTTAGACTTGGTATAAATATACTTTTTAGATCAAAAAAAAAATGTAACTAAAAAGTTGGGTGTAAATCTCTCTCTCTCTACATATATATATATATATGTAAACCTTTTAATAACGTTAGTTTAAGAAAATTTAGTAATTAATAGCTCTAATAATTAATGAATTTTTCTCATCCCTAGATTATTAATAATAAAGCTGACTGTATAAAAAAGTGTATATAATTTAACTTAGGATTTTGTAGTCTTTATAATGTTTCGAGCAACTGTACTTTTAAGAAACTAAAAGCAGTTCACCAGACATGCATAGTATCATTCAGTTCATTATAGCACTTAAGTTTTCAGAAGTTCACAAGTACCTCTGGATCAAGCATGAACTTTATTGCTGCTACCAACTTTTCAAGTGAGAACTCATCAACAGGAATGGGTGCTGGTCCTACTCCCCTTGCATGCACCCGCTCTCCCCAAAATGGTTGGTCCCCAAAGAAAGGTACCACAGTTGTTGGACACTGATTCCCAATGAAAGTCAAACATGATTTAGTCTTAAGAGAATCAAAAGATAATAGGTCAACCGAAAGCATGTTAGTTACCGCAGCTTTAAGACCAGCAGCAGTTGTTCCTGCACCTCCGTGATGCACCTGGGTGAAACAAAATGCCTTAAAGCACAAATTGCAGAATGCATAGCGAGAACACAAATTGAACAATTTCCAAAATTATTTTAGTAGGCCAAGCCCATGAAACTTTCACTATAACGTTGTCTTACCATGTTGTTCCCATCAATCTTCTAAACTTCTGAATAACATGTGATGACATCTATACTAATTTCTTAACCAACTTCAAATATATGTGGTTCATGGAGAAATCCAGCTCTTTTAACAAACCTTTCACCACTTTAAGTCAATAACTGTTGGATGCTTGACACATGGCAAATTTAATTCAAGGGTATAGATTTTGTCAGTTCATTCTAAGACTCTTTGCCACAGTTTAACTTAAGGTTAATGAAATAAAATTCAAAAAGACCAAGCAAAGAAACCACGTTGTCACTACATAGAAAGGAACCAATTCCTTCACTGCCATAACTACCTAACTTAAAACCAAAATCTTCACGACGATCATATTCCCTCACCGGCTCTCTGTGTGGGAGTGTGTATATATATATATATATATATATATATATATATATATATATATATATATATATATATAAGTATCTGTTTATGGGCTGTACAATTTTCTATTCAATTCTGTACCCAAAACCTTGCATATAAGCTAAATGAAAAGAGAGAGGGGGAAAAGAAGGGGGATAAATGAATCAGAGACTGTCTTGTATGGAAGAGAATCTATGTGACAACTCTTTCACTAAGATCATATCTGGTCTATGGTTGAAACTGTTTCCCATCCCTCTCTCACTCTCTCGTGCGTTCATACTCTCACAGTTGGATTTGTTCCTTAACCTCAAGTTATTCATAGTTAAAGTGATTTAATTTACAGGATAGCTATTTTCACAAAAAAAATTTGCTAGTTCCAACGGGTCCCCTCTCATGAGTGTTAGTCAAATTTGCTATTCATAAGAGAGGGACCTGGTGGAAATAGTAATTCCTTAATTTATATGAGATGATGCAGTCAATTTAAATTTAATTCGATTCTTGTAAATCATCCAATTGTGTGCCGAGTGAAATTGGGTGAAAGGTGTATTGGACGTTGTGAATATGTTCCCCAAGTTGGAATTTAATAGTAGGTTAAGCAAGAGAAAACAAATCAAAATGATCAAGTTATGCAATTCACTAAGACAATTGGCACAAGAACACATCCTTTAGTTCAGTCCATTTGAGTTGACATCATTTAGATTTTAGTTGATCTGGAACATAAGAACTCATCTAGTCACACAGCATGTAAACAGATAACAAAGAGCCACAAAAATAATGTCTCCATTAGGCATTATTGGTAACAAAGAAATTGTGCAGCCAACAGGAGATCTTTCAAGTTTCTAGGCAAGTGAGTACAACAAAACACTAATTGGCTGCAAACTTCAATGAAAGCGGTTTAGTTTTATCAAGGCGAATACTAATTGATATTTTGATAATGTGATACGAAAGTAGAATTTTCTTAACCCAGTTTAAGTTACACTTGTAATTCAAAATACAAATTCAGAGACTGAAGACTAATGCAACACCCTTTAAAGTGAATTTGAACTAATGAGCAAAGTAATAAAGCCTTACCACTGCTGCACATCTTAAGAATAGCCAATCGTGTGGGCAGTTATCCAATAAGTACACGAAGTCCTTTGGTTCTGCCACTGAGAGAAGAAAATAAACTAGTATATATATTGACTTCTGGAAGGTAACATTTGCATAGCAGTAAAGTTTTACTAAGCAGAAGCATATGGTATTCCACAAACTACAAAATTCGATAAAAACACAAACAGAGCTTACAGTTTCCAAGTCCACCCCATCCTTTGTTAATGATGCCCCTTTGTCCTGTCATTTCCAGTGCCTGAACAATTATCTGAGTCATTCTACCTGGTTCTCGAACAGGCTGCACGGTATTCATGAATAGATAAATGAAAATTGAGAATGGAAAAATATAACTAATATTCAACTCAGGGTGCCATTAGATCTACGTGGAGCGCTTTAAAAATCCTCTTTTCTCACTTTTACATTTTTTAATACCTATGAATAAGAACTTTAAACATGCGCTATCTGGTGAAATAACAACAGACTTGAATTTAAAATTTAAAATATTGTTATTGAACTCCAGATCAAAATTTAGATACTCTAGGTTGATCTAAATAAATTGTATCCCTGTTTGAACTCAATTATAAGTTCAGATATCCGAATTCAAGTCAAATCCACACAAATATTACATTCTATAACTTTTAGTTATAAACAATTTAGATAAACCATGTTTTCTGGGTAAATTTAAGTATTATCTTTCAAATATAAGTTATAAACAAACTGATAAACCATGTTTTCTGGGTAAATTTAGGTGTTATCTTTCGAACAGACTTGTTAAACTCCAAAATAGAAAAACATAATTCTTCATGATTGGTTTCTAAATTTAATCAAATTCAATTAATTTAAAGCAAAATCTTAAAAAATTGACCAAAACAAAAGTTCTGCTTATTACAGCTCTGGAACCAATTTCCAAGAAAAAGAAGAGGAGGCGCGCCATGGGGCAAGAGTGATCTTTCATCATGGTCCTGAGGTCTCGTAAAAATAGGCTCAAGTTTAGCTTCTTAGTGCATTAAAGCTCAATGTACAATTATAAGGTAAATATCCAAGTCAATTTTCAGGTGTAATAGTCAAAAGAACAGAAATACTTGATCAATGACAAAGGACAAAGGTTGATCACTACATTCACAACATTAGGTCAAAATAATTTGATGCCTTTAAACCATTAGAAAGAGTTAATGATGTTCACAATAACAATTGTTCTAATAATGGATTAAAGAAAATAAGTATAAAGCATCTTCATCAGTTTTTACAATTATATATTATGTGATACTTAAGATACAACGTGAAAATCATGCAAAAGAAAACAACCGACGTAATAAATTCCAAATTGGAAGCAGAGTGTTCAGACACCAATATGTAATTTGTGATCACTACCAAAAAAACACAGTCCGAGTGATTCTAGATACAAGCTGTGTATCTCATTCAACAGAAATTTAAAGGGATATGAAGGGCCATCTTTAATCATTTAGTGTCAGATTCAGTGACAGCGGAACACTAAGCGAGAACACGGTGATTATAGTTTCTTTTTACGATAGTGAATTTTTTGAGTGTTAGATGAGTACTTCAAGTGGAGTATCTAAAGAAGGTACAAGTATTTTATTCAACATATATGGCTTCAAATATGCAGGCTTTCATAACTCAACATATATTCAATAAGATGATTAAAACTCGTCATCATGCCAAACTGGCATATATAAACCTGAAGGATATTTAAACATTTCAAAACCATATACATTCATCTAAAAGTTGTAGATCAGACCTATCAACAAGTATCTGGCAATTAAACAGCAAATTCATGCATTCCACGAGTATGATTGGTACGGAAAAACTTCTGCAGCAACCCAATTCAACCATTTGACTTTACGGGAGTCATAGTGAAGTACTAAGACCATCACATTTCATTTTCTACGAACTTTTGCAAGCATTTAGGACTTTGTTTCAGTAGCAGAAGTTTAATTCATCCAAAAAAATATTGCTAGAATCATGTAATTAGGACTTTTCTCTAAATATTGTTTTAAGAGAACGAATCCAGTGAGAAGGGGAAATATACATGAGCTTTAATTAAGATTAGCAAATGTAACCATTTCCAATATTAAGCAGTATGCAGTTTGAAATCGAAAAACTGCAGCCCAGAGGACAATAAGATTCCTTCACTATTTATTAATTAAAAATCCCGCTATTCAATGCAATAGATCTTGAAATTCAATTATTATCAGTTTTTCAGAGGTATGATGTGCAGTGGAAATTTACATAAGCTAATAATTAGGATTAACAAATGTAACCACTTTTAATATAGACAGTATGCAGTTTGAAGTTGAAAAGATACAACCTGCAGAGGACAATAAGATTCCTTCACCAGTTTGTTAATTAAATATCCCATTATTCAATGAAACAGATCTTGAAATTCAGTTTTATCAATTCCTAAGATATAAGTTCATTCTTTTTCTGAAATTAATAGAATATTAAGAAAAATGACCAGGAAAAATAAAGCTTGCTTAGAAACTCACAAGGCTACCAAATCCAATATAGATAGGCTTTTTACCATCTTCGAGCCATTTCACAAGTGAATATTGAGGTATATAACTCGATGCAAGGTCTAGGAAGCAAAAACCTACTACATCGATCTTCGGTCCCCAATCTGTAGATAGTGAAATATCAACTGCATCAGAAGCACGTCTTTGAAGGAGAAGCAGCAGCTTCTGCTGTCGCTTTTAGCTGTTGTACAAGATACAACAAACACCGTAGAAAACTAATACATAGCTAAGCACCACAAGATAGTCCATATCAAACAAGTGCATCAATAGAAAAGTTGGGTGTTACATGCAACAATAAAAAGGAAAAAGAACACTTGCAAACTTTCCTATGAAACGTCATGTTTAGGATTGTTAGAGGTTATTCATGTGAATGTATGTTTGTGTGCATGCCTCAGTTGGCCAGTCAACCACGTGATGTTCATGGTCTTTGTTGTGTATTTGGGTCATATGCTTGATATATATTGTCTATTGAACTCGAATTTCATCATACAATAATATTATAATTCGTTCTCTATCTCTATGTGAGACCGCATCTGCCATTTAGTTTATGGCACCCCAAACTATATGGGGAACGAGGTTTATTTGGGTCATTCGATCTTCATTTCGGCGGCCAGAGATAGGTTGGATGAATAATGCCTTCTATCCAACTTAGGTCATGAATCATTCCACATATATAACTTAGGTCATGGATCATTCCACACATATATATATATATATGTGTGTAATATTTTTATTTTAATCCCTTTCCGGTTATTGTTTAATATATTTTTCCATGGTTGAACAAAATTCTTAGATCCGCTCCAAGTTTTATGCAATTTCGAATCTGACCACAGTAATTAACCAATATCATCCACAGATACTATAGTTATTTCCAGTAGCCCTAAAACATGTAAATGGACCATCCCTGCACACTTGGTTGTTAACTCTGGTCCACAGTAATTAACCAATATCATCCACAGATACTATAGTTAATTCCGGTAGCCCTAAAACATGTAAATGGACCATCCCTGCACACTTGGTTGTTAACTCTGGTGCCTCAGATCAAATAACGGAAACTCAGGTATTTTTTCCATATTCCATACTACATCTTTTTCAGGTATTAGCTTAGCAGGTCAGACGACGGGTTAAATGTTTTTTGGTCACTGTACTATAGGTCAACTTACAAATAGATAACTGAACTTTTTTTTTCTTACATTCATCTAATTGTACTCAACTTTTCACAAAGATAAAAAACCGTTAAATGCTTTGGCTTTAAACGAAAAAAAAAAAACAGCTAAGTTGCTGAGTTGTAAAAAAAAGATGATGTGGCAGTGATTATGCGACGTGGCCGTGATTATATGGATCTAGAGGGAAATACTCCCTCCCAAACAGACTTTGGTGGACCCCACATGTACAAAACATATCTACTCGTTAGAACCCAAATCGAGTTTCATCTGATTCAATTTGATTGTGTAAGAAAATCTGAAAATCTGAAAAGAAGAAACTAACC
Source organism: Panax ginseng (assembly GCA_020205605.1). Lineage (NCBI taxonomy): Eukaryota > Viridiplantae > Streptophyta > Magnoliopsida > Apiales > Araliaceae > Panax > Panax ginseng. Next base: position 68,109,519 of record CM035127.1, read on the forward strand.
CTCACACTTGAGCAAATCGATCCAACAATTGAGAGTAATGACCCTAAAAGAGTTCGATCCTCACAGTTGATCAAATTGGTCCTCACACTTGATTAAATCGATCCTCACTTTTGATAAATCATAGATTAATTTGGAGTGTTGGTCGATTGAGACTAACAATCGACAGGTATGGCCCTTTTTTCCCCTCTTCTGGCTTCTTCTCAATTATTATTGTTATATTGTTGTAGTATTGTCCCTTTTTCAGAAACCCTAGGTTACAGATTCTATTCCTTTTGAGATTTTTAAAACCCTTATTTATGATAAGCACTACTACATATATATTATATATATTATTGTATACCTTATGCATGCTCTGTTTTATATTTACAAATAGATACATATACATATTATATATATATATATATATATACCCTATGCATGCTCTGATTGTATACTATGTATGCTCTGTTTTTCATTATTTTTTATATTTGTGTACAGATGGATAATATTTTGCAATTAAATGTAAACTATGGTGGGAAGTTCATCAATAATCCTTTTTGTGACTATGTGGGAGGTAATGTTCATCACTTTCCACGCTTGGATCCTGACTATATATGTATGGGTGCAATAGATGACTTAGCTATTCAACTTAGTTATTATCCTAAGTCATCTGTTTACTTTAAAACTGATGGAGTAGAACTTAAAAATGGTGTTAGACTTGTTTATGATGATACTAGTATAAGAGATATGGTTAATGTTTGCTTGCCAATTGGTATCATTGATCTCTATGTAGACCATGTATTTCCATATAATACTGACCAAACCTCCATATTGGATGAACATAATAGTTTTAATGTGGTTGAAATTGTGGATGAAATTGTGGCTGATAATGTGGTTGAAAATGTGGCTTTACTTGTCGTTGAAAATGTTGCTGAAAATGAAGCTAGGGAGAGTGAGGGTGAGGGTGAGGCTGATAATGAAGGTGATAAAGAGGGAGATATAGTGGGTGACAATGTGGACAGTGTGGCTGGGGATAATGTGAGTTATAGAAAAAGGACTAAAAAAACAAAGAATGTAAAACAGAATGCTAAAAGGAAGTCCAAAAGGGGTAAACAAACGGCAGTTGAGGAGGAATATGGTGAGACAGATGATACCTCTGATAGTGATGTTGATGAAGACTGCAGTGATGAAGAATTAGTAGAAGTTGGGAGGAGATGTAGGGAATATAAGAGGGAGATGAGAAAGAACACAAAGAATGAGCCTAGAAATGTTGAAGAAGATAACGAGGGAGAGGAAGCAGGAAATGATGGAGAGGAAGGAGAAAAGCAAGATGAAGGGAATGATGGAAATGAAGAGGAAGAGGAAGAGGATGAGGATGAGGATGATACTGAAAATGAAGAACAAAATGTGTCAGAACATGAGCCAAAGATGAATCAAATAGAGGGAGAACATTTTAGGAATGATGGTGAGGGCAGTGAAAATATGAAGAGGATAGTGAATATGAGAACAGTGAATCAGATGATACATCATGGCAAAGTGAATATGAGAACAGTGATCATCTCAGGTCTCTTTTTGAAACTAGTGAAGAAGGTGAGGATGTTTGCTATGTAGAACCCCCCTAGTAAAGCAAAAAAAAATATAGTTGAGCTATAAATAGCAAGACAAAAAAGAAGTTGATAAAGTTTAAGAAGTACATGATATTTTCCAGCAGAAAGGAGTTTAAAGATGCCATTAGAGACTACTCTATTGTAAATGGGAGGAAATTATGGTATTCAGTCAATGATTCCAAGAGATGCCAAATTAGGTGTGAGAAAGGATGTCCATGGAGATTATGGGCTAGTTACATACAAGGGACTGAAACATGGCAGGTGAAATCTCTTTTAGACATTCACAATTGCACCAGGGTCTTTAAAAATAAGTTGACTATAGTCAAGTACTTGGCTGAGTACTATGGGAATAGGATTAGGAGGAATCCTAGCTGGAAATTAAGGGAAATGCAAGAAGAGATAAAGTTGAAACTGAAGTTAGATGTTACAAAGGTGAAGTGCATGAGGGTTAGGCAGTTAGCATTATAGGGAATTTAGCAGGTCATGAAGGATCATTATGCAAGAGTATGGGACTTTGGGACTGAGATAGTTAATAATAATAAGAATAACACAGTTGACATAAAAACAACAATATTGAATCCTGATGATGTGCCCAGATTTAAGAGATTTTATGCTAGCTTGAAAAAATCTTGGAAAGGTGGATGTAGACCTGTTATTGGCTTGGATGGTTGATTTTTGAAAACAGTGTGTGGTGGATAACTATTATCTGTGGGCAAGGATGGAAACAATCAGATGTTTTCTATAGCTATGGGGGTGGTTGAGAGTGAGAATTATGAAAGCTGGAATTGGTTCGTAGAGTTGTTGGTGGCTGATCTTGATTTGGGAGATAGTTATGGGCTGACTTTAATATCTGACCAACAAAAGGTTGGCATCTTTGTTCATATACTAGGCTTTAATATATGAATCTGATTTTTTTTTGGCATTTGTTAATTAACTTATGTGTGTTGCGGGGACTAAAAGGAGCTATTCAGGACCTTCTTCTTCACGCAGAGCATAGAAACTGTGCAAGGCACATCTATGCAAATTGGAGAAAAAAATATCCCTCACAAGCACTAAAAAGAGCATTCTGGGAGGCATCCATTGCTACACACCCTGTAGCTTTTAAAAGGGCAATGAGGGAGGTAAATAGGTTGTCTACTCTTGCACATGACAAACTGGCAGAGCAAGATCCAAAGGTGTAGTCCAAAGCATTCTTTGAGACTCATTCAAAATCTAACAGCGTAGAGAACAACATGTCAAAGTGCTTTAATGCATGGATAATTAAGGCAAGAAATATGCCAATTCTTCACATGTTAGCTGAAATTCATGATCAAATAATGGTGAGGTTGCACCAGAAGAGAGATGCAATGCTGAAGACTGAAGAGTTATTATGCCCAAGGATTAAAAAAAAATTAGATGCAGCTATTTTAGACTCTGCACATTGTGAAGCTCTATGGGATGGACAATCAAAATTCCAAGTGAAGGAGACAGAAAAAGGAGGGTACACTGTAAACCTATAGCAGAGAAGTTGTGCATGTAGGGTGTGGGATTTAACAGGAATCCCTTGTTGTCATACAGTTAAAGCCATTCATTCCATCTATGGAAAGGAAACCCTCGACAATATGTAGCTCACTGGTACACTAGAGAAACTTATCTGAAGACTAATTCCCACACACTAGAAGTACTGAATGGGGAAGACTTTTGGGATTTTACCGAGTGTGATATTATGTTGCCATCACCAATGAAGAAAAAATTGAAGGGAAGACCACAAAGATTAAGAAGGAAGGAGGAGTGGGAAGATGGAGCAAATAGCAGGGGAAAAGTGGGTAGGGTGTCAAGGAAAGGGCGGAAGATGCACTGCAACCTATGCAAGGGAGAGGGTCACAATCGACTCAAGTGTCCAAAACACCTAACTCTGCCTGGAAATTACCTGCATAACCATAACCTCCAGTCCCCAAGGCAAAAAAGAATGGAACACTCATCTAATCCACCTACTAAAGTTGTTGTAAGTTTTTTTAAAATATATGTACCCATTTTCATTTAAGTGCTTTTTTATTGACTGTTTCTATTTTATTCCATAGGGTATTGAAATTTCAAAAAGGCCTGACAATGCAAATGAGACTAAAAAAGGAAAAGACAAAGTTACATTTGTAAGTAATTGTTGATAAGAGAGGGATCTAAGTTACATTACCTGTTACCTATATTTTTCCTATGCTAGCAGTTTTAGTATTGTTGATAAGTGTTAATCTAATATACATGACATGTTGTGTATTTCTAATTAGATGCCAACTCCAACCCTTGTGAGGAAGAAGACCTCAGAAACAACTGTGGAAGGCTGCACTCCACCAGCTTCTACACCACCAAACCAGGTCAATACTAGGAAAAGACAAGCAAACACTCAAGGGTCACAATCTTCAACATGCAGGCCATTTAAAACACCAAGGCAAAAGGGTGGAAGTAACACAAAACAGTAGCATGTAATGTAATTAATTACTAGTTGATCGAAACAATATTTATGGCATATATTTTGGTGTGTTTTGGTATAACTTGACAGTTCTTTTGCATAGAATTTTGGTATAGTTGGTCATAGTGTTTTGGTATAGCTGATTATGTATGTATGGGATAGCTGGTTATGATCTTTTGTTATAGCTTTTGAATTGGTATGGATATATGTATGGGATAACTGATAATACTATTTAGGGTAAATTGTACCAACTGATGCAAGGAATTCCGGATAATTTATTGTAATGGTACATATTCAAAATGTTAAATGACTGATGGTTATCAATGTTATCGACTGATTACCAATTTATTTCAATTTTGTTTGGTTATCATTTTATTTTAGTTTGGTTGTGACATTTATTGTTGCAGTCAGGTTTGTTATTTTTTGTTGCATTCACTCTTTCTAGCATAACTTAGAAACGTCATACCAACTACACCAAAAGAGCAAAATGCTCTGTTTTTCCATTTCATTCATTAAAAACATAAACATCAACCACCAAACTACTTCAAAATACAATGTTGATTAACAATCAAACACCAAACTTCCACTTTTATAATCAAAAACTTCAAACACCAAATTTCCACAGTTACAATCAAAAACATCAACCATCCCAATGTTGTTTTACACCATTATTACTAATAAAAATTAAAAAATCCATGAAGAAATTAGAACAGTCCACATCCTTGTGAGTGTTTTTGTTTTTTGGGCATTTTCCCTTTTTAATTCTTTGACCACAATTGATTCACTTCCATTCTCAAATAATTTCAGCGTTCATATTTCTTCGTTCGCAGAGCAAAGTTTATCCCTCATTCTTTTTATCACTTCCCTTGATCTTTCAATGAATGGAGGGTCACACCACTTGAAAAATCGACAATACATCTTTGGCTCCTGCTCAAAAGATACAATAGAGGAAGAATTGTGACTAAAAAAACCCTTTTTTTTCATGCCAAAAAATTTTAAAGAAATTGCAAATTCACATACCTTGTACCTGCTACAACCAACAAATCTTCTACCTGGATCTAAGGTTCCATCTTTCCATGCTTCCCACATAGGTGCAACGATTCCACAACCGTAGACGATGACATTGAATTCGGCAGAGTCGCGCTCAGAATCTGCACATTTGTTCACCATTTTCCTTCTATACGAGCTCTCTACCCCACTTGAGGTATTCATCTTCTTTAAATGCACCTATATATTGGATTCTTAGTTTCAATTACTTCAAACCAGTCGCCTTTTGATGTTCGATCTCTGCTCGTACGAAGAACCCTAAATTTTGCCCCTTTTTGATGTCTGATTTCTTATTTAACGTGGATGAAATTCGTTGGGTCGGTTTGGGTGACCTTGGGTATTTGTTTTTACTGGGTGGGTTATAGCTAATGTGTAAAATGCTGTTAACTGAACCTTCCAGCTCGGATTTAGAAAATATGTGGCATTTCCACGTCATTATTCCGTTAAAAAATTTAACCCTGTTGACAGAAATTTAACTTTATGTTAGAAAAGTCGAGTACAGTTAGTTGACTGTAAGAAAAAAAAAGTTCAGTTATCTATTTGTAAGTTGACCTATAGTACAGTGACCAAAAAAACATTTAACCCTTTAGACGACTGTCATTGTTAAGGGCATCAGGACTGGCACTTCTGTTCTTCCTTCACCATCTTTTATCTTATATTTACCTTATCATACTTTTAATGTCATCTTAGTAAGATAATTTGTACCTTAACGGTTGAATAACATTTTCTCTTGATTCATCTATTTCTCTGAAACTTGCTACAAGGAGGAAAACTGATAAATGATACAAGTCAATGCTCTCTATCTTTTTCATGAATCTTTTTCATCCACTACTCTTTGCTTGCCTTTTCAAGTGTAGCTTCTCCACTTCATATACATTGTTAAAATATAGCATCGAGTCTTTAGAGTATGGTCTTTGGAGTATATTTGGGTGCTAAGCTTGATATATATAGTCTATTGTGCTCTAATTCATTGCAAAATAATATTAACAGTGTTTGAATCTCTCTCTTCTTTCTAGATCTTGCATTACTCTACAAGGATTGATTACATGTACGATCAGGGGTATGACATGGTTGCACCAGACCTTATTGTGTAAATAAGGCAATGCTAAATCCTTGTAAAGTGGAGAGTTTATTCCCTAATAATATATTAAGTACAAATAAGAGTTGAGCCTTTTATAAACTAAAACTCATGCTATATAAGGAAAGTAAATCAATCACTAGCACATATTACTCAACACATTACTCCTAAAATCATGCTCCTACAATCATATTACTCAACACATGCACATATTACTCAACACATTACTCCTAAAATCATGCTCCTACAATCATATTACTCAACACATTACTCCTAAAATCATGCTCTTGGAATCCTCTAGAATCCCTAATACTTTCCCTCAAGCTGGAGCATGGATATCAATCATGCCTAACTTGTTACAAATATAGGAGATTCGAGCTGACCCTAAAGTTTTAGTAAACACATCAGCAAGCTGATCACAGGTCTTCACATGATTAGTGGATATAATCCCTTCTTGTATCTTTTCACGAATAAAATGACAGTCAACTTCTGTGTGTTTGGTTCTCTCGTGAAATACTGGATTAGATGCAATGTACAGAGTTGCTTGATTATCACACCAAAGTTGAATAGGTACTAGTTTGTGAAACCCCAATTCGCTCAACAAGTGTTTCAACCATATTAGTTCACATGTTACGTGAGCCATTGCTCTATACTCTGACTCAGCATTGGATCGGGACACAACAGTCTATTTCTTACTCTTCCATGACACCAAGTTACCTCCAATGAATACACAATATCCTGTAGTAAACCTCTTATCTGTTGGAGATACAACCCAATCAACATCAAAGAATACTTCAACTCTCATATGACCATGATCATGAAAGACCAATCTACGCCCTGGTGCTCCCTTTAAGATACTTCAATATCCTCACAACTGCATCCCAATGTGAAGACCTACGACAGGATAAGAACTGACTAACAACACTAACAGGAAACGCAATGTCGGGACGATTAACGCATTTTTGACATCCAACTGATCTAAAGGCCAATGATGAAAAGCTGCAAATAATTAGAGGTCATTTTAGCAACAAGAGAGAAAGTCTCGGAATAATCAATACCATGAACTTGAGCATATCCTTTTGCAACTAATCGAGCCTTAAGGCAAGCAAGAGAACCATCTGGATTTACCTTCACTGTGTAAACCCACTTACAACCAACAATCGATGTATTTGGAGGAGGCATCACCAACTCCCAAGTACCATTTTCTCTAAAGCCATCATTTCCTCTTCCATAGTTGTCTTCCAGCCAGAATTAGATAGTGCTTCCTTAACTGTTTTTGGAATAGGATGAGCGGAAATAGTAGATAGACAAGTATTATGGGCAGAAGAAATACCAGAATAGGAGAGAGAAACAAAAGAGAATGTTGGGTACAACTTTGTTTACCTTTTCGAAGGGCAATAGGTTTATCTAAATCAAACTAGTCAGGATCAGAAGGAGATTTACCAGCGATATATATGTTCTGGGACGACAACTATACACATAACGAATCTCGGGAACTGGTTGAGATGGAGGTGTAGACCGAATGATGTAAGTAGGTATCTCTTCATCTAAATTAGAGACGGAATGAGGCTGTGAAGAAAAACGGATAAAGTCAAAAAAGGACACATCAGAACTAACAAAATATCGTTTAAGATAAGGAGAATAACGACGATAACTTTTCTGGGAGCGAGAATAGACAACAAATAAATACTTAATGGCTTTAGGATCCAACTTTGTCATATTAGGATGATGATCACGAACAAAGCATACACACACACACTTTTGGGGGCAAAGAAAATAAAACTTGAGAAAGAAACAACAAAGAAAAATGTATAGTCCCATGTAACACAGATGAAGGCATGCGGTTAATAAGATGATATGCGGTTAAAACAACATCTCCCCAAAATGGTTTAGGAACACGCATTTCAAACATTAAAGCACGTGTAACCTCCATAATATGTCGGTTTTTGCGCTCTGCAACACCATTTTGTTGTGGTGTGTCAATACACGAGGACTGGTGAATAATGCCTCTTTGAGTCATGAAAGTAAAAAAGGGAGATGAAAAATACTCGAGAGCATTATCACTACGTAATACACGAATAGTACTGTCAAACTGAGATTGTATTTCAGTCACAAAATTGGAGAAAATAGAAAATAATTCAAAGCTATTTTTAATTAAATAAAGCCAAGTAACACGTGAATAATCTGTTGGTTTGTTATATCCATGAACATACAATCAAATTGCATATAAACAACGAAAGCATGACAAAATCAGATTTTAAAATCGAGAGCATTATCAGAATCGATCTTTATGCGCAATTATCAATTAACAAAGGAGAGAGAGAATTATACCCTTGTAGAACAAAGCTTCTTCAGGTACAAGTTCAACTCCAAATCCTACGTGTCATCTTCAAATTCCACCAATTAGATTCATTTGATCAACGTTAGCCATCCAAGTGTTTGGCCTCTAAAGGTGATCCACAAAAGAATAATAAGGATTCAAGAAGTGGGTCGTGGCTATCAGTGTAACCCTAATCCATAATAAGACTCCTCTTATTTATATATATAGTCAACCCTCCTAAATAGTAGGGCTTTTAATTAATTCCTAAACCATTTAGAAACTAAATAATAATAATAATAATAAGACTCTTATTATTAATTTATAATTTGTATTTCCAAAAATACTAAATAATAAATATTATGATATTTAATTTATTCTATCACCATAGTATAAATTAAATATGCTTATTATTACGATTATGTCATTCACTTCCTAAATAAATATTTTTCTTTTGCGGTGTGACCCTTTAGGTTCTCCATATTAAACTGGTTGTAGAATAAATCAATTAAAACAATTTTAATCTTATTTAAATAAATAAATTAAATAATTTAATTTATTTAATTAAATAATATTTATTCCACAATAAGGGTAAGCCCTCTTAGCGATCAACGACTTTCTAGATAATATAGATTTCAACATTTAATCATAAAAGAATCTTTCAGTGAATAGTTATCGTACAATTCAATCCTTCTATCATACAATGTCTCAATCAAATATAAGATTTGAAATTACTGTAAAGTCTTATTTTATTTGATTATATGCATTTCGATTCTCAAATACATAACTCTAAATAATGCAAATTAGAAACTCCATTCTAATTTTATTCTGCCTTGGCCAAGGACTACTGAGTTGTCATTTATCGAATCACATACACTGGCGAAGCTATGGTACAAATGTGGGGTCAATTGACCCCACTCAATTTTTGAAATCACATAAAAAAAATTTTACCTCATTCAATTTTTGACCTCCACTCAATTTTTGACTCCACTCAGATATTTTTTTTAATTAGAGATACCCAAGCGGCCAAGCCTCAGTCCTAAATCGCATACATCAATATATGTTCAGCACTTCAGCCACAAAATAGAGAGAGAAGGGGCAAAGCCAAATCGCAAAAGACAAAAGCCAAACTGTGAACCATCAAAGCCTTTCGCGAGTGGTGGAGTGGTATCTTGACTGGCTGTGAGCATGAGTGTGAGACTGAGTGCAACTCTATTCTACTGTGACTCTCTTGCAGCCTTGTGCCCTTGCAGGTAACATAAATTACTCTCTCTTCAATTTCTCCAACCTCAATTTTGTTTTCAGAAATTAATTGTAATTTCCCCCTTTTGTTAGTATTATTAAATTGGATATTTGGATGGATTTGTCTAACTCGAAAGTATAACTCATCATACACAAACTACTATGATGATCTCAAGTCTAAAAATCACTTGTACTACAATCACAATAGGAATTCTTATTGACAAGCAAGTAAAACTCTATTAGGTATTCTTTTAGCGAGTCATGTTCAGTGAACTTATTCTCTAATAAGCACCTGCGTACTTGCTTTAGTGTCAATCATTCTCTTCATAAGAGCAAACATAGTATGTACTAATCTATCCGAATTTAAGAATCACATTCTTAGCAATCCAACGATTACGAACGATTTTAGTTTTGGGCTATCTTGAATTTAGATCTCCTTAGCATGATCACAATCATGATTCTAAAAGCATTTATCAAATTGTGGGTTTATCACAATTAATTCAACAACACAATGTGAATAAAGAATAAAATTACATAGTAACGAATAAGATTACAAAGTATATGCTACATCAAATCAAATATGATTGGCATGTGTGCATACTACTTTCATAATCGTCCACAAAGATTACAAAATAACGAAAACCAAGTTGCGACACTACTGGGCAAGGACCCCAAATATTAGAATGAACCAAATCAAATAGGTGCATAGACCTTTTAGTGACTAGGAGAATATGAGACACGATGGTGTTTCCCAAATTGACAAGATTCACAATCTAAACTAGACAAGGAACTGAAACAAGGCATTAATCTCTTCAAGTTGGCTAAGGAAGGATGTCCCAACCGACAGTGGACTTGAAGTGGTGAAGCAATACTAGAACAAGCAATAGGTCGAGGGATTAAATCATCGAACATATATAAACCTCCCAATGCACGACCTCTACCAATCATCCTCTTCATCGTAAGATCCTGAAAGACACACAAATCATGATAAATGGTTATAGAACAATTGTAAGTCTTTGTTAATTTGCTCACAGAAAGAAGATTAAATGGAAAGTTAGGTATATATAGTGTAAAGTTTAATGAGAGAGACGGGCTTAAAGTAGCAGTGTCAGTTCCCTTTACAGTGACCATGGAACCATTTGCTGAAGTGACACTGGGAAGATAGGACATAGTTTGAAAATGAGAGAGTACTAGATGTACCTTTCATGTGATCAGATGCCCCTGAATCTATTATCCAAGGATGAGAGTTAGTATGACAAGCAATAACATTACCTGATTGAACAAAAGTAGCGGTGGAAGTAGAGGATGGTTGTTGAGTAATCTGATATTGTGTGTAGACATCATACTCTGTTGGGGTCATAATCAGTCTTTTCCTTAGATGATGTATGAACAGAAGATTGTCCCAAACCAGCAATCACATTTGCAAATCGTGGGTGTTCCGATTATGAAGATGTCTACAAAAGCATTGAACATGACCGGGCTCTCCACAATGATAACAAACTCTGCCTAGTCTTGTCCCTCCATTGTTGTCTGAACTCTGACTCCTACTACTCCCTCTTCTGCCTCCCAAACCACCGTAACCTCGTCCTCCAGAACGACCGTCAAATCTACCACCACGAACATTTGCAGGGCCATTATGACCTGCACCTCTCCCATAGGAAGGAATTATCGGAAGAATCAACAGTAAGGTAGCATCACGGGAGACACATAAAACTCGGGCAAAAGCATCTGTAAGAGATGGTACCGTCGGACTACTAAGAATCTGGGAGCGAACATTTTCAAATTCAAATCCAAAAGCACCTAGAAAACCCATAATTGCCAACTGGTCACGTTGGGGCATTTGTGTCACATCTGTTGTAATAGGGAGCAATGAATTGAATTCCTCGTACATCTTAAAATCAGCAAAAAACTGTGAGTGGGCGTCCATCTCGACGAATCTTATAAAAGTCTTGAGACCTCATACATACGAGCAAGATTATTTTGTCTCGAGTACAACACCGCCAAGTACTCCCACAATTCTTTGACGGTATCAATATGAGTAACCAAATCAACAATTTGACTGTCCATGGAATTAAGCATCTGATAGAGAATCCTGGCATCGACTGTCTTCCATGCCTCGTTGGAAACGTTTACTGTCGTTAAGTGATCACTCTGTTCTCTACTAATCAGGGCCAACCTCACAATCTTCCTCCATTGCGGATAATTGGTAACGCCTTCCAATTTCTTATCAGTAAGACGAGTTGATGAAGATAGTACTTCTGTAACATTTGTTGACGGTTGAGAGTCGATGAAGATGTACCGCAATCGGCTCACAATGAGTTTCGGTGTTCTTGACATCTTGCTTGGAATTTCTTGTATTAAATTTTCCCAAGCAACAAACTACGACAAAGGATCACAAATAAATAGTAACCACATACACCTAACCCAAACAAACATATACTAGTGCGTCGAGCACATCATATAACAAATCGCAAAGCAAATCCCATGAGGCAAAGAACCATCAAAAGGCTGGTGTTAAATCACCAAAAAATTCCCACGACCTAAGTACTTCTCACGTGTATATATCAAAGCAAAGCAAAACAGTGTCGTCATTGTTCATGGTGAACAGTACCGTCGGTGTTCAAGATGAACGCTTTTTTTTTAAGGGAAAATAAAATGAAAAGAAGAAGGATGAAGAATTAAAAAGAGACTCGGGAAAAAAAAACTTAAAAACCATGGCTTTGATACCATGTAAAGTGGAGCGTTTATTCCCTAATAATATATTAAGTACAAATAAGTGCTTAGCCACTCATGCTATATAAGGAAAGTAAATCAGTCACTAGAACATATTACTCCACACATTACTCCTAAAATCATGCTCCTGCAATCCTCTAGAATCCCTAACAATCCCTGATGAGATATTTACACATCAAATAAGAACCTGTCAAGTTACCAACTGCTTCAAAAGCTTAAGCTGTTAAAACTAGGTTAGCAATAAACGTTATTCTTCAAATCTATGGTGCACATCTAAGTGTATCAGTATCAAATTTAACAGACCATACAGAGTGCATAGTTGACGTAAATTTGGGGACTCGTTGGAAAAAGCTAAGTTCAAGACTTCACAAAATTGGACCACTAATATTGATACGATGACAACTTACTAATATATTTTAAACTTTCAGGTGCCAGGACTATGTTAAAGATAAAATAGATATATGGAATATTGTTGTTGTTCACTTATTACAAATAGTATTAAAGCCTTATATATAGCCTACTAGTTGAAGTAGTGGCCAAATATGTGTGGGCACAAAGTATACTCGGTGACCAAGTAATAATAATATACTCTAACACTTCCCCTCAAGTTGAAAGTCTTATATCACGACTTACAACTTGTTACGTAACAAAATAAAAGGCTCAAAAACAACTACGAAGAACTCCTTGCCTAATAATAATATACTCTAATACTCCCCCTCAAGTTGGAAATCTTATATCACGACTTACAACTTGTTACATAACATAATCTTAAAAATAAAAGACTCAAACCAACTTGAGGCCCTCTTCAATTTGCATAGAAAAAAGATTGATTGTTTTTACGTCCAAAGTTAAGATTTTTCACCCTCGGTATATAACTTCACACATCCACTTTCCAAGGATATCATATGTCGGTAATAACAGAGAATACTCATCTCCCATAACAAATGTGAAGGACTCTCTATCCTTCAAAAACAACCACGAAGGACGCCTTCCTGAAATAACGGAGGAATCTCTAGCCTCCCACAAATCGAAGGACACATTCCTTCCGCTCCATGCAATCCTTACTTTCAAATCAACCATTTACATATTTCAACCAGAGAAATTAACTACTATGAACATATTACCCTTGTTAAAAGGAAAGAAAAAATTAACATGCAATAAGGAACCTGCATCTTCGGAAAGAAACTTCAAATCTGGACAACGAAGTACTAGAGCACCAACTTCACCAACTTTAGCAACGCATGACATAAGGAAAATGATATACATGTCCACAAATATTTGACAAAATTGGATTACGACCAACGTGGAAGTGTAAGCGATAATATAGAATAAATTAAAATGGGACCCTTCTTAATTCTTACCTATCCCGTGTATGCACATACATCGCAATCATAATTCGGCTGAAAACTTTCGCAATGTATAGCAGGACTCATGACAAAACTCAAACTACAACTCCAACAAAAGAACTAATTTGAACTCTAACCACCTATTTTTTTCTTTAAGATATAGTTAAACAATAAAAATAAATGATGCCCGCCGCCGGCAGCGGAAGGAATATATTTTGATTTGTTTGCCAAGACCAACCTAGCACTGCTCCCATGTTAGAGATAAAATAGATGAATATTGTTGTTGTCTTATTACAAAGAGTACTAAAACCTTATATATAAGCTACTAGTTGAGTAGTGGCCAAATATGTATGGGCACCAAGCATACTTGGTCACTAAGTAATAAATATAATATACTCTAATAGACTGCAATTCATATCATGCTTCAACAGAACCACTATTTTATATCAGAAAAGGATTTTGTGTCATATTTATGTGAAATAGATGATGTTGGACCAAAACACACCAATATAACCATAATTGTTATCATATATATGATAAGTATATAAAGACAGAACCTTTTGGCTTAGGAACAAGGTGCGGACTCCAAATATATCCATGAGGAAAATTTGGTGAACTATGGGAACCACTTAAATATGTTACTGGTCTCAGCTTCAATCTTTTCTTTCTAAATTCATTAATCATGTCCCGCATTCCAAGCGCAATCATGGAATCAACAATCTGATAAGATAGCTGCAAAAGTATATCAAAATTCATGAAATCAGAATGTCTGAATCAATTATTAATTTGATAAAAACTAGACTAGAAGAAAATAGCAACCAGGTCAGCTTACTCGATAAGCTACTGGTTGTTTAACGCGGGAAAGTGGATGAGGGAATTCACTAGTAGGCCTGCACATTGATGACGTAGAAAAGAAGCAAAAGAAAAGTGAAAAATCAAAATCATTAGTAACACAAATTTCAAGCATCATCACTTGACTGTGTAGCATATAATCAAATGTCAGTTCATGACTGCCAAAATTATTTAACATAACATTCTTAAAATATTTAGTCCACTGGTGCAGAATGTGAGTTAAGAGTACAATTATTATGTAATACTCCCTTCATTTCAAAAGGTAAGTGCCATTTTAACTTTGGGAAGTCAATTTGAGAGAGTTTCAAATTCAGAATTAATATGAATTCTTTGTATTTTAGTCATTACAATTCTGGATATTGTAAACTATCTAAAAAGTACTACTAATTATAAGATTTATTGTTTATAAAATTTAAATGTATAATATAAATTTTGAATTAAAATATCTCGATTGAGTTCAAAAGGTCAAAAACTGTTCTCATCTTTTGACACATGGAGAGAGCACATTATTTACCACGCCTAATATGTTATGATTTGAATTTTGATATATACCCAATATACGAAATTATCCCATATATACACTCAGTAATACATAAACAACTCTCAAAATTCAACTACCTTAATCCCAAACCCCACCACTGGGCAAAGAAATAAAAGAAAGGAACGAAAAAAGAACTTACGTCCATGGCATTGTAAAAAATATATGAAGTGGTACTTTAAGTGCCTCCGCAACATCAGTGTGTCCTGAACAAGTACTTTTTCTCGTGAGCAGTTGAATGACTTACAAATATGCATCAGAGAACATAGACAAGGAAGTCAAATATGACGCAAATAGCATATCAAAGGAAGGTTATTTATTGACACAAAACTCATAGCGAAGGCCCAACTACTTCAACTATCATGAACAATTATATTAGTATCAGCTGGACCTTAAATAGAGGGTTTGGACTCGATCCATTAAAGTAAAAAAAATCATTTTTTTATCGCTGCCCCATTCCAAGTAAAAGTTGGGAGTCATCCAATCCGCTAAATATTTTCAGCATCAATCCACATAGTTTTCTTCTTTTAGAGTACATTTAGTGACTTCCAAGTTCAGAAATCCTGGGGTAACTATTGGAGTTGAGCTAGATTCTTAGAACCTTTTTCAAATTACTTGGCACATGCATTGATAGTTAGAACATGCGTTGATAATTGATAGTTGAAGAACATTTGTATTGATACATGAGTATTACTGTTCACGTACATGAACTCATTAAACTAGATTCTCGGGTTACACAGGCGGGTCCAGGAAGGAGCAAGGAGCAAGGGGGGAAAGTGCCCACCCTTGCTTTTTGATATTTTTTTATAAGTATAGTGTTAATATGGTAAATTGATTCTCCCTTTAAGAAAAAAATATTAGGTTACTTATCAACAATTAGATATTTCTAATATACATTCAAAAACATATATTTCTAATATCCTCTTTCAAATTCAAATTTCAATTTTTGTTTTCACGAGTCTATTTAGTTTTTCCCAATTTATAGGGTTAAGGTTAAAATATCATTAAACTTTTCTATAATTTTTTATTAATTATCTGTGAGTAGTTAATTATTTAGTTTTGATTCTTATTTATTTTTTATTCATTCATACTAATTAGCACATCCGTACATGCTTCTTAATTTTATAGTATATATTAAAGATTTTGGCATGTGTATCATTTGATATTGTATTCATCGTTGTCACGGCGAGATGTGGCGGTAGTTGACTGTCAGGATACCTAGGTGATAAGGCGTCCGCCATGACCTCTGTAAGTCGTTAAAATGTGCAATGTATATATTTGTTTATTTTACTTCAAAAGTATATTAAATAATAAAATTTTATATACATTAAAACTCAAAACATTATAACTAACACTATGGAATACAATTAAAAACACAATTATATGAATACTTCACAATCAAAATTCAAAAATAAAACAATTGACATTGAAAACTAGTAGAACGAGTCAACAAACACCACGTAAAGAATCAACCAAGTCAACACCTATCACACATTACAAGTTTAATAAGTAATAAAATTATACCACATAACAAGTCCATGGATTATGATGAGTTACGAGTACAAAATGACTTAATTACTTAACTTTGGTAGCTTAGCGTCCAAGGCGTCACCTTGTCCTTTCTAGCACCTAGACGCCTAGGCGATGCCATGAAAACTATAATTGGATTTAAATCAATAAAGACACCCGTACATGCTTCCTAATTATAAAAGTACCCACCCTTATCGAAAATTTTGTACGCTTTTGCCTACCAAACTGAGAGCGAATTTACATTTGCATCATTAAGCTGAAATTTTTTATCAGTCAACTCGGTGTACATGATTTTTTGAAAAAAAAACAAAAAAATATTAAAATTTTAACTTCGTCCAATTTGATAACGGAAAGTTGGGTTGGCAAGGTGTAAAGGAGAAAGAAAGCTAATTTCGCGGGCTGAAGAAGGAAAAAAACTGAGTTAGATAAAGTAATTTAATTTAAATAAATTAAACAACAACTCCTTTCTTCAATGTTTGGAAAAACAAAAAGCATTTCTATAAATTAAACAATAACCCATTTTATATGCGATTGATTTCTTCCATCACCGCACCACAGTCGCCACCGCTCACAGATGAACGAAAAAATCTTTTTAATTTTTCCTTAAAACTTTTAGATCAATACTTCAATCTTTGATCTGTCACATACCTTTATTAACCACCTGATTTCAATATTCCAAATAGCTTTATTTTGGTGTAGATCTATGGAGCTCACTATATATGTTTGTGTGATAAGTGGGTTTTATACCTATGAATTGAGTACTTTTAGCTTGATGAAATTGTTAGTGCTTGAGTATTTTCCGTTCCTTTTTATGTGTTTTTATGCTTTTGTGTAGAAAAAGGAAATGGAAGCAAAATGGTTGCATTATAGTCAATTTGAAGTTGGAAAGGTGTCGCAGCGCTAGGACATTCGTTGGTTCGACGTCTGTTCGAAAAAAGGTCATAACTTTTGATCCAAGAAGAGTTACGGGACGTGCCACCTGTCAAAACGAAGCTCGCGAAAAGATCTACAGGTGGGAGCAGAATGTGCAGCGCTGCGGCACTGCTATAGAGCGCTGCGGCTGTTTTGTGCGATTTTGCTGAGTTTAGCACTTCTAATTGACTTGGGACTTGCCATATTGATTCCTAATTGGATTAAATGTCTATTAATCTACATAGAAGCTATAAATACACATCAAAAGGCTGATGAAAAGAGAGAGACTAACATCCATCTAACATCATAATACACCACCAAAAGTAGGGTTTGCAATCAGATATTCCAAGAGAGCGAGGAGGAAACACGCAAGGGAAGAAAGACTTGAAGATTGTGCTTGGAGATCAAGGATCCCGACATATTTTATTCTCTAAACTCTCTTTTTTAATTCTTGTATACCTTGAGGATGTTATTGAATATTTTTATGATGTTTCTTCGCTACGCTTTGAATTAATTTCTTAATTAAGATTGCAATGGAACCCAATGATTAGTTTAAATTGATTTTCTCTTGTTTTGATTATCGTTGATCATATTTAAATCGTTTATCATATTTTGAGATTATCGATGATTGTCTAGCTAGCAATTATATTTGATAACCTATATGAAATTGGAAGATAGATTATAGGTTTAGATCTTAATATGATAACATGCGATTAGTTTATTCTTCTTAGGATTGAATAACTAATTTTTGTATAAGATATGAATATACCTATATGTCGTGTGTAGCCACTTTGAGAATTGAAGCTTAATGAATATGTTCTTAATTACTTCACATAGGAATATAGTGATCTAATAATTAGGGATATTTTTATTTAACTATCGGAAGAGGTTATATAAATAAATAAATAAGAATTCTCGGTTAACGATTTAATATGATTAATTAATTGAATAGGGAAAAGAGACTTAAACGAGACATTGGGGGAAATTGTAATCTTAGCTTTTTAATTTGATTTTAACCCTAGTTTAGTAATTTAGTTTTAGTTTAATTAGTTTCATAATCTTTTAATCAATTGTTTAAATAAGATTGAATTGATATAAAGTTAGTACTTGGATAATATTAGTAGCATATTTCTTGTGGGATCGACTCTCTACTTACTACTATATTACTTGTTGATCACGTATACTAATAATTTTTTTCAATAGTAATTTCAATCAATTTGATCTTAGTTTAAACGTATTTTTCTGTTTTAATTTTTTGGTTTTAATATTTTTTTCGCAGGTGGGTAAACCATGACTAACTATGACTATCAGTGGCCTTATGCGAAAATGACAACCAAAGGAGGCAGGGATTTATGGACTCGATGCATTGTCAGCACAGATTCAGACACTCACGAAGAAGATTGACGTTATAGGGGAGCAACCTATTCAAAGTGTAGCGGTGATTTGTGATTATTGTGTTCCGAGTCATCAATGCGCCATCAGTTTCGAGTCAGTACAGTATGGTGGTAACTTCGGCGACTATCCCAACGATTATCATCATAGTTGGGGGAATCATCCGAATTTTTCATGAAGCCATAACAGTCAAAGACCAATCCTTTGTTCCAAGTCAATCATTCACTCTAGAATTTCAGAATCATGCCCTCAACAAGAAAATCATTCAAACTTGGAGGAACGTCTTTCCAAGTACATAGCTCGGATTGAGGAGCGGATGGATAGCCAAGATATCTTGATTCGGAATCTCGAGAACCAATTGGGACAACTTTTCAAAGCCATTATCAATCGCCCTCAAGGCACGTTGCCAAGCAACCTGGTTCACAAGGCTGATGGAGTACCCATGCCAAAAGTGTGAATGTTGAAAAGGAGGAGTGGGGAGCAGGAAAAGAAGGCATGATTAGATCCAGCCTTGAGTTCCAATACCGATACGCCGATTTCAATAAAACCTCATGTGCCTTTTCCACCAAAGTTCAAGGAACCGGGTAGTTTAACAATCCCGTGCTCAATTGGTAGTCAATTTTTCGTCGGCAGTACTCTTAGTGACGAGGGAGCCATCTTACAGTTGAAGCCATGGTGGGATGAAAGAGACGAACATGTCGAGCAATTAGGTCTGAAGGAGTCTACAAATGTTAAATTGCAATTGGCAGACATGTTTGTCAATCATCGAAGAGGAATTGGATGAAGGATGAAGTCGGAGTGACGACTATAAACCAAGCGCTTATTGGGGAGGCAACCTAAATTAAATTTTTAGTTTTTGCGGTTTAGTTCTATAGGATATAGTTAGTTGCATTTTAATTAGTTGTTTCGATTGTTTTCAGGTATCAAGGATCAAACAAAATGGATTACACTTCCGACTTAGCAGACGAGGAGAACGCTGACGTGGCCAATCAGCCGGTTCTCAGGGAAGTCCTCTGCTTTTATTTGTTATATCTTTGACATTGAGGACAATATCTAGTTTAAGTTTGAGGGTGTTTGTCCTTATTTTTGTTTGTTTATTTGGTATGTGATTTGTTAGAGTTGCATTTTAGATAGTATGTTTAGGGTAACTTGAGCAATGAATGGCCGATGAAAAAAAATAATTGTGATTAATTTTTAACTCTTGTGAAATTGAGAAGCATGCTTAGGTTGTGTTTGTTTACATCTGAATACCTCTTAATCAATATGCCTCTGATTCGGTCAGAGGCAAAGAATGTTTGGTAAAAAAATAAATTGTCTCTTAATCGGTAAGATATGAAATTAAATCTATACTATTCAAAGGTAGGTCTGAACTACATTAACTATTTTTTAGACAAAAATGAGCTCTTCAATATTACAAAATTCCTCTTGTATCCCTCAGCTTCTCTCTCAAACTCACATCCAAACAAGTCATACCTTACAGCAATAGATCCAAATCATCAATGTTCTTTCTTTAATGATTCTGACCAACATACAGTAAATCCTTAATTCTGAATGCATAAACTACTAAACACAGATCAATCAAAAAAACATTATTAAACCAATAAAGACAAACCCAACAACAATTAAACCCAAAAGTATCCCATTTATCATTCAACTAACATTTGAGATTTTCTTAATCTCAATTCAGACATAAGTAAATTGAATCACAACATCAGTTATAGTCAAAATAAAAACCAAATTAAAAAAGGGTTGAACAAAACTGTACATATGTATTGATGGGTCAATCAATCGGAGTTGAGATCGTAGGAATCAGAATCTGATGATGAAGATGAAGAAGATGAATGAAAAGTGTTATGGGGAGGAAAACAAAATACAGAGAAGAGACGGAGCTCAAAATTGCGAAATTGTTAAAAATGAAAGCAAAAAATTAGATGCAAAATCTGATTACATGTACTGTGCTTCATGTACTGTGCTAGAACTGAAAAATTAGGGGAAAAACAAGATAAGAGAATAAAGATGAAAAAGAAAAAAGAGTTTTTGAAATGGTTCAATCAAATTGCAAGAACAGATCAGATAAGTGAGTAAAGGATGAAAGAAAAAAGAGTTCACAGGGTAATATGGTAAAATACTGTTATTAAGACATTTTGAAAAAATTAATTATCAAACAACATTTTTTCATTCAGATACAATTCTATTCAGATGCTCTACATTATTCAGATGCCTAAATTGTTCAGCATTATTCAGATGCCTAAATTGTTCAGATCTTAATATTTAGTTTTGTGAAACACAACCTTAGTTTAAATTTTAACTTGTGAGTTTGGTTTACACATCCTTTAGCTAGTTGGGGCTTAGAAAAAAAATTTATGATTAGATACTCGTGAAAGATATCATTGAAATTTTAGAAATTTATTTGAGCATCATTTGAAATTTAGGCTTTAACATAAGTTTGGGAAAATTTTGGATTATTGAAAATTTTAAAATTTTGAACATTCATGAGTTGAAACAATGAATCATGTGGTGAGTTAAGATGGAGCGTAAAACGCACTCACTCATAAACACATGCACACATGCAGCGAAATAGACTGATAGAGCGTAAAACGCACTCGTTTAATTAGAAGTGAGACGAAGCATAAAATGCACTCACTAAAAAGAGAAAAATATATATAAAAAAATTATTTTTGAAATACTTCGGAAGGGTTCAATCGGGCTTAAATGTTATAAATATCCTTTTGATTCTCTAAATTTATGTTTTGTCTTCATTAGCGGAGATTGATGTGAAAATTAGTTTATAGAGTTGATTTGAAAATCTTTTATGAGTTTTTGATTATATGAGCTTATTTTAGTTTTGGCTAGTTTGAATATATGTGGAACTGATGAGAAGGGTATGGGAACTAGAAACAGAGCAACTCCGGCGATGGCAGTGACAGCATGCGGTGTTATTGCATGGCTGGTGTGGTGGAGTTGAAAGAAGAATTGAAATTTTCAGATTTCAAACCCAAATTTGTTCTTAAAACCTTTATTATTTAATCTTTAAAACTCAAATAGTTGTCATGAATTCTTGTTTAACATAATAACAATTAGTTCAATATTAAGCTTTCTCTCTCTGAGTTGTCACCCACTTGGTGAATATTTTGTTAAAAGTCAAACAATTTAACGGATTTTGTAACGTTTTGTAAATATTTTTAGTTTAATTAGTAGAATGGTAAATAATTGAGTTCAATGATGTAAATGTAAATTGGAGTTAAGTTCAGTGGGCAAAAATAGATGTAACCAGTTCTAGTTCATGTATGGGCATGTAGATGGTCTATGTACTACATGGATCATTGTGAAGCATGCGGAATGAAAAGTGTTCTGTTTTTTCCAAAATCACATTCCTCTTCAAGCAAAATATCTATATCCTCTTTCATTTTCTTCATAGTAGCATCAGATCTAGCATAGAGATGGCAACAAATAATACGAATATCATTTGTTCATTTCCCAAGTTTACAATTGAAAAGTTATGATGGATACTTTTTTGAAGGCACATGATTTGTATACTTGTGTAACCAATGAAGTTACAGAGACAGCGAATGACAACAAAAGAAGGTGTTACAATAGAACTGAGGAATAAAAAAAAAAAGAAAATAGGAGAAGAAGAAAGGCTTGCCGTCGCAACTTGCCAAGTAATCGTGGTTTTTATTTCTTTTCTTCTTCAATTCACAGTACACTCCTCTCAATTTCACGTCTCATATCACTATTACACAACCACTATTAATCAAACCAGTGATCTTTTCCACTTTTTCACCGTCTCCCACCGTTCAACACCACCTTGCGCTCCGATAATGGCCTTAAACGCTAGCACACTGCCTTCACTTGTCATTGTTTCGCTCAATACGACAATTGAAGTGGTCAATTTGAAATGGAGAAAATGTGCAAGTCCTATGGCGGTTGATTACATTCCCTACCTAGATAACTTCAAGGTCATAATCCAGAGTGAATGCCACTCACCTTTAATAAGGTTACTTCTTGCAAAAGTATTATCCTCAAACAAAGCAGGTCTCAGCTTGTGAATCTCATCTTGTTCAATTGCGTGAATCGGTACTTTCCATTTGTGTCGACTGTTTGCTCTAGCTAGTGTTTACCTACCACCAAATTATAGTTAGATTTTGGGTTAGTGTTTGAGTTAGATTTGGGGATTAGGTTTTTTTTTTAAATTATTACATAATTTTTTATTTTTAGTTTACTTTAATGTGTTTTTCCTATTTTACCCTTAAAAAGTTTTGATTGCAGGAGCTTCCAGTTAGAGTTGTCTGCTTAGCAATTCGGAGTATGGAAACTGTTTTAAAAACTTGTGCTTGTGGTGTAAGTGGACACGTTTTTAAAATTAGGGTATAAATCATTAAAGGAACGTAAAATCAGGGTGCAATCCATATTTCAGTCTTAATCATGTACTTGATAATTTGAGGAAGAAGCTTGATGATGATAAGGGTGAAAATGTGTAGCATTGGCTATAGTGAAGTATGCAAAGCATACAAGTTGTATAATTCATTAACTAAAAAGATGATTTTTAAGTCGTAATGTAACTTTTGATGAACATGGGTTGTGGGATTGGTCTCGTAAGGAATCAAAGGAGCGGTTATTGTTTTGAATAATGATGGGTTGCAGATTCTTTACCATCAACCTCACCGAATCCATATGTTGACTCTTCCAGGTGTCCTCAACGTTATAGTCCTTTGCCAGTATGATTGGAGGACTAACTATATGAGTAGTACTAATGATACCCCCATAAAATGAAGATTTAGTAATTTTACTCTATTTGCATGTTGTGATCCAGTATCTTTTGAAGAAGCTCATAGTGATACACACTAGTTGAAAGTCATGAATAAAGAAGTCCACGCATTATAGAAGAACAATACATGCGAGCTCAGAGCATTAACAACAGTTTCCCTAATCAACTCTCTATCCCTAATTTTGAAGAATACATCAATAAATCATAATCCAACAGTTTCTTTATCCTTATTTGACTCTCTATTTTAATCCCTATATAGGATTTTACTCCCCAGTGTGAGGGAATCAAAAGATCGTTCTCTATATATACAAAATGACATTTCACACCCTCATTTAAGTGGACAACTCATCAATCATACACATCTTGACATTTTTTTATTACTTCATTTTCAAATTATAAACTTAATATTGACTTTTTAAAAAAAATAATTTCAAACGTATTCAAATTTAAAATTGATATAAATTTATTTAATTTATGTCAATATAATTATAAATATTATAAAAGTACTATTAATTATAAATTTTATTATTTTCAAAATTTAAATGAATCATATTAAATATAAATTTAAAAATATCACAAATTAACTTTTTAAAAATTAATATTGATCTTATGTACATTTACAACTACAACCCATTAAATACTCACTCCATAAATTATATAAAATTTAAAATAAAATAAAAATTATTTTACAAAGTGAAATATAATTGATAATTATACTCTTTTATAAATTATAAGATTATTATTAATTTGATGTTTTCATTGTTAGAACTTTTAAATTTTAATTTTTTAATTTTAAATTTCATTATTTAAGGAATCAATATAAGGAACCTGTTGGGTACATAGTGAAAAAATTGAATCTCTATTTTGCAGAATGACCCAATAGCACTGCAGGGTAGGGATAAAGATAAGAAAACTGTTGTGAATGCTCTCATATTTAGCAACAACAAAAAACTTAGGAACTCACTGATCTACCAAGTGACAAAAATCGGTAGAAGTAAAATGGGTATACAAGACAAAATACAAGCCGAATGTAGAGGTGAATCCTTTCAAAAGCCAGATTAGTAGTGGGGCTACAGGCAACAGGTAGGTATTGATTATTTTGAAATATTTGCAACAGTTGTCAAACATGATAAGGTGTGTGATTGTTTTTTTTTTTGCTGCTCAAATTAAGTAGAAAATTCACCAAATGAATTTAAAATATGCATTCCTTAATAGTGTTCTTAAGGAGGATGTCTATGTGGTGCCTGTTAGTTACGTGAAAAAGGGCCAGGAAGATAAAGTTTATAAGCTGGAAAAGAGCCTTGTATGGTTAACAGAAATCGTCAAGGACTTGGTATACAAGCATTGATTCATATTTTCTTAATGGATTTCAATGATGTCCAACATGGTATATTCTTATTGTATGCTTGTATGTTAATGATTTAATATTTGTTCAAAATAACTTACAGTTGGCTGTTGAATTTAAGGAGGCCATGATAAGAGAATTTGAGATGTGGGCTTTGTCTTATTTCCTTGTTATTGAAGTTGCTCAAACAGACAATGGAATTTTTACTTTACAAAGAAAGTATGTTTATGATATTTTAAAAAGATTCAGAATGAATTCATCCAAGCTTGTATTGATTCCGCTTGAATAAAAGTTAAAGTTAACAAAGGATGGGAGTGATAATTTGGTTGACCCTACTTATTTTAAGCAACTGGTGGGAAGTTTGAGATACTTGACTTCAATGAGCCAGAAATTGTGCATGATGTTAGCTTAATTAGCAGATTCATGGAATTACCACATCAGTCTCACTTACAAGCAGCTAATTGTATTTTGTGGTATATCAAAGATACAATCAAGTGGAGCTTGTTGGATATACAGATAATAACAGAGCAAGTGAGGATTCTTACTTCCTTCAGACCAAAAAGGCACACTAAAATAATAAGAACTCACACAAAAATTAAATAGAAATTCATTTGATATTACCGTATGCAGGGGGATTGGCGATTATTGCATCTACTTTAAATGGAACTTTAGAAACTGGATCAGGCTCTGTGCATGCAGGAAGTAAAGAAAATATGATATCCTTTATTTGACTTCGCTGAATAGGTATTTCTGAAGGTTCTGATGGCAAGAAGCCTTTGTTTTTCACCATGTCTGCACACATCATGTAAACTATTTTAACTAAAAATCAACATCAAGTATGAAATTGGAAATTATACAGCCTCAATTTATATTGACCAGATTTGATCCATTATATTATATTTAACCAACTTCCTTAGTTGAAACTTCAACACCATAATGCCTTCGACATCTCTAATAATAAGAACATAAATAGAATATCATCATCCCATAAGTGTGATAATACAGAAGCTTCAGAAAAAACTAAAAACCAAACTGAAGTATAAAAATATAGTTATTACGTGAGGCTCTAAACTGAAAAGGAATTAATATACACTGCATAACAAATAAATTGGTACAATGTTGCTTTCTCTACAGGATTGCACTACATAAACACAGTGATGAGATTCTACTGACTATCTAAACCATCACCTCCTGGGATGCATGTGTCCTACTCCATTAGTTTTTTTCGGACAATACTATTCCATTAGTTTAATTCTTTAGATTCCTGTTAAGTATTGATATAAGGGTTTTCATGCACTAGGATTCTGAGCTTCTAGCCAATCTACAGAGGCTAATGTAACTAATTTTTCCATGAAAGCATACCCTATAAGGAAACTAATATATGTGTTGGTGTCCGTACCATAACTTGACTGCGTAAACACGAAAAGTCTCGAGTCAAAATTAAAATCCCAGACAACAAAATTAAATTAGGTAAGAAAAAAGACAATACAGGGTCTTGGTACTTGAAAGCATATATACATGCAATGCAAGCATTATTTCATACATGTTATATATATATATACGGTCCCATTCACCAACGAACAAAAACCGAACCGGCTACAGCGACGGTTTTTCTGTCGCTATAGAATACAAAACCGACGACATAGCTATGGTGATGATTCGAACCGTCGCTATAGCCAGTTCGTTTTTGATTCGTTTTTTTTGTTCGTTGGAGAAAGGGACCATATATATATGTCTAGAAGAATACAGAGCTCCATACAGACTCTGTGTTAGGCAGGACAACGGGCCTTATTGAGAAGGAAATGCCGACAAAGCTATATGCTCTAACATATATCCCTCGACAAAAGGGGATTGTGCCCTTCCCGGAACCAGTTCTCGACCCCGAGCATAGGCGACTCAAAAAAAGGCGCACTGGCAGCTCCTAGTCGCGGCAAACACACTTTGATTGTTCAATCATTATATTAATAGGGGCCTTCCAAGAATTGACCAAGCAGGAACAAGGGAAACTACCAAGCTAGAGAACAGTAGGGACTAGGGGCAAAGGGAATTTACGGTAGAGTGGTGAAATGCGTAGAGATCGGAAAGAACACCAACGGTTGGGACAACCAACATCCATCTCGTTTGTATTTTGGATAAACGTATAACCATCGAAGATTGTTGAAGTGACTAATTACTGGAAATTAGGAGGGAAATAGTGCACTAATAAGTGGAGGTGAAAAAGTAAGAAATAGGGAAGTAGAATAGTTGACACACACTTGAATCAGTTACATTTTGAAGTGGGAAGGTGGCGGTATCAATAAAAGTAGTTCCATTATGCTCTCACTACTAAACCAGAGATGAAATATAACCAAGATATATATTTTTTATCTTTTTTATCAGAGGTGGAAAATCATACTCTTTATATTTCTACCCATCTCGGTGAATCAAAGTCGAAAATAGGATTTCTCACTCCTTTCTCTTGCCAGTTCTTCAATGAGCTAACTAGAAACTTAGAGGAGAACGCTAGCGTCGTTTACGCTCCCTGCTTTGATTCAGGATTGGCTAGCTCGGCGGGCCTAATTACTGGAAATTAGGAGGGAAATAGTGCACTAATAAGTGGAGGTGAAAAAGTAAGAAATAGGGAAGTAGAATAGTTGACACACACTTGAATCGGTTACATTTTGAAGTGGGAAGGTGGTGGTATCAATAAAAGTAGTTCCATTATGCTCTCACTACTAAACCAGAGATGAAATATAACCAAGATATATATTTTTTATCTTTTTTATTAGAGGTGGAAAATCATACTCTTTATATTTCTACCATCTTGGTGAGTCAACGTCGAAAATAGGATTTCTCACTCCTTTCTCTCGCCAGTTCTTCAATGAGCTAACTAGAAACTTAGAGGAGAACGCTAGCATCGTTTACGCTCCCTGCTTTGATTCAGGATTGGCTAGCTCGGCGGGCCTGGAAAAATTTGAAACTAAGACTAGGAATCTTTGACAAACAAGATCAAGAATCGAACAATGTGATTGCATCCTTTGAAGAACTTTGGCCTACCTGATCACATAGTTGAAAGCTGGACTTTAATATATATTATAAAAGTGTATCGAATAGAAAGGTGCATCTGCTCTTCAATCTGCTTTATTCGAGCCGCTTCCTTCAGCTTCAATATATTAGTAGCAGATTACACATGTATATATATAATAGTAGTGTGTCTGCTATAATAGAGCAGCAATATCGGATGTAATGGTACTATTAGTAGCGGATGTAACCCGTCGTCTGTTACTAATAGTAGCGGACATAAATTTTCCAGTTATAATCTTTTTTTCTTGTAATGAACGATAGAGATGGCATTTTCCCATTTTTGATCTATAGCAAGTACGTGTTATGGATCATTCCCCATATATATATATATATATATATATATATATATAAAAAAAAAACAAATGAAGCACACAAGACGATTCAAATCCATTAGAGCTATTAAAATTAATTAATTAGTGACCATTTTATATTTTCATCAAATTGTCTGCATTTTCTACTAAACAATTTACACCTGAAGATACTGAACCTTTACACAAAAAGTGTCCAGAACTCACAGCCTCTAAAAATTATATAATAACAATCTTAATTTCAGTGAACAAATTACATAGCCCATCCCTTGTTAAAATGATAAAAGGCTTAAGCCCGTTAAATGTTTTGTGGATAAAGGACATGAGTTACTTATTCCTTACACTTATGTGAATTTGGACTTTAAGTTCATCAGCAACAACCATATAAATGAGGCTCTATACCAAAATGAAGAGGAAAACTAGGGGGGAGAGAGAGATAAAATTTCCATTGGTCACTCACATTCGGCAAGAACTTTTGGATCTCCACCCAGAGGGAAATATTCCAACCCAGACGCCAAAACAAATTCTTTGAAATTAGAGTGAGTTGCTAATCTCACCCTATGACCATATTCCTGCAAAAAAAAGGTCAATAACCATCAACTTTTACGGAGTAAACAGTGTGGCATATAATTACACAACCACAACAGTAGTATGGTTATGGAAGGAACATGTAAGTCTCTACTATAGTACTAACACAGGCTTAGAAGATATTCGAGTCTAGCATTTTAAGAAGAGTTACACCAATTACTACTAATGTTATAAAGCACTTGTATAAGAAAATAGAAACAGAAATCAATATGAAACTGCAAACTCAAAATAAAAATCAAGGCCAGCATAGAATCACAATGACAGAATGCAAAAGCAACAGGGGATACTACCCAAAATAGAACCCGTTTTCTATCAGACCTTTGTTTTCTTTTTCTTTACAATTAGGAGGATATATCGTCCAAAACATTATTTCTAGCAGATATTGCCCCACAAATTGCAGCAAAACAGACCAAAACCCTATACTTCTCATCTTTCCAAATTCCTATTCTAGTAGCCCACAAAGAAAACTAGGAGAGTCCAGAAGAAGATCCCAACTTTAACTCCCAAATTTCTCAAAAACAAAAACATAATGAGACATCACAAGCAAAGAAAAGATGATCAACTTTTTCAGGGTACCTTTTGCACAAATACATTTTTGCGGTTTCTTCCACGATCCTTTTAACATATTTGTAGGAAGATCTTTTGTCTTTCACAAAATTCCAAATCCCAACTAATACTAATATTATCAACTAATAAAAATGTTTTTTTCCATCGGGTTCAGGATTGATCTCTGAGAATGGATCAGATCACACCAATTTTTTTTTTGAAACAATCTCTAAAGGAAAAGCTGAACTTTTGAAGGGATAGGAAGTCCCAATATGTGAATAATTGTCTTGCACACATATACTTATTAACATTGTCACACACATAATCTTCAATAATTATGTAAAGAGAGTCGGGATTACATCATATTTATAGATAGAGAACATACTATTTGGATTTGAGTCCAATAAAAGAACAATGACTTAAAATAGCCCAATAAATAAAAACTCAATAAAAACAATAATTACCAATATTCTAAATAAAAAGTCTAAACTAATAAATAACATAAATAATAAATAAAATCATCTACGTCGACAACGACGCGGATCAATCCCCATCAGACAACCTCTACTCCTTTGTTATTAGTACAAGTAAAAGAGGGACATTTTTGAAGTGATATTCATTAAACAACAATCATTAAAACAGTCAAGTAACCCAAAGGATCCTTTTAAATCAAAAGCTTTGAAATTAAAGCTCTCTTGACTGGTATAAGACCTAGTTGAAGTCACCAATGAGAATCAATGGTGCTTCCGGGTCAGGATTGCAAATTCTAATAATATTCCAAACCTCTTTTGATAAGTGGGTTTTTTACCAGTTATTAATTATCTTTTAACTTGATAATTTGTGAGTTCTTAAGTATTTTAAGTTATTTTTATATGTTATACGTGTTTTTGATGTTATTTTGTAGGAAAAAGCAAGGAAAAACAATTCAGACATCTTTTGGAGTAAGATATGCAAGCAAAAGCAGGAAGGGAAGATGTAAGGGCTTATAACGCCAAGTTCGATATGTTTTCTTGGCTTGAAATTTGGATTTTATTGTAGAGCTCGTCGAGAGCTTCGACTTTATAGGTGGCACGTCCTGTAACTCTTCCCAAATAAAAAGTTATAGCCGTTTTACCAAAGGACGTTGGACCAAAAGATGGTACGGCGCGGCCGCTCTAGTTCCTAGTACATTTTCAGCGCTGCCGCGCTAGACCACCAGAAAATCAGTCAAAGTCGGGCCAGATCAAGATTTGACACGTTTTTTTATATTTTTGACTTCCAATTGGATTGTTTTTACCCCTAAGTTAGGGATTGGACTTGTAACCTATTAATATATGATGTGAGGCATAGAATTGAGCAGTAATTCAGGAGAATGAACATGATTAGGAGTAGATTAGAGTAGGAGTAGAATTAGAAGCAAGGAATACAATTTAGTTCTAAAGGAAGATTCAACGCGAAGGAGCAAGGATTGAAGGCAAAGATCGGAGATCGAGCTTCATATACAGATTTTTATTCTCTTCTCTCTCCTTTTTATTTTTGTAACCTTGGATATGATGGATTATTTAATGGATTTGTTTTCTTCTTCAGTTACGAGCTAAATTTCATTTAAGATTGTAATTGAACCTGATGTGTGTCATAATTAATTTGGCCAATAATTAGCATGGTAAACTATATGAAATTGAGAGATGGAGTATAGATTTAGACCTAGATATGCTAGCATATGTTTTATTTTTCTGCATAAGATGGAATTCATAATTCGTGTATAGGATAGAGATATACTTATATGCCATATGTAATCTAAAGAGAATCTATGCTTAAAATCCTTGTTAATTTAATTCATATAGAGATACAGTGAGTTATTTAGTTAGGGTGTTATTTCCCAATTAAGTTCCTTAGGGGTGGATTAGGAAGGATTTGTTTATGTGATCTTTGAGAGAGGCTTATAAATAAATACTAATGAATTCTCGATTAACAATTCAATATAGTTTAGTGAAAAGGTTGAAACGGAATATTGGGGGAAGTTGTAATGTTAAGTATTTTTAATATGATTTTAATCATTGTTAGTAGATTAATTTAGTTGTTAAATTTAATTAGATTTTATTTTTAAATCAATTGTTTAAATAAAACTAATTTGGTTAAGAGTTAATACTTGATAATTATAATTAAATAATTCTCTGTGGGAACGATACTCTTCTTACCATTATATTGCTAGTCGAGCGCGTATACTTGCGTGCATTTGCTAATAATAAATTAGGCAAACAAGTTTTTTGCGCCGTATCGGGGACTTAATTTAATAATTTTTGCAAATATTAATTTTAATCAAATTAATCTTAATTTAAACGTTTTTTATTTTTATTTATTTCTTTTTCTATTTTACTTCCTTTTCAGGTACCATGGCTGAATTTAATTACCAATGGCCGTCTGAGAGGATGATACAACAAAGGGCGGTAGGGATAATTGAAGTTGATGCAGTTACAACATTATCTGCACAGATGACAACCCAAATATCAGCACTTACAGAGAAAATTGACTCTCTTGAGAGTCGGTACATTCAGAATGCCTACTATCAGAAGCAAGCCGACTACACCCCAAACTACTATCATCCGGGTTGGCAGAATCATCCGAGCTTTTCATGAAACAACAATCAAGATCAATTCAA
This sequence comes from Panax ginseng, assembly GCA_020205605.1. Lineage (NCBI taxonomy): Eukaryota > Viridiplantae > Streptophyta > Magnoliopsida > Apiales > Araliaceae > Panax > Panax ginseng. The sequence continues at coordinate 68,141,791 of CM035127.1, forward strand.
TATGTCAGGTTTATCATACCCTTAGGAATTTTCGTATCAACATCCACTGTAGCAAGAGGATACATCTAATTTGGAGGACCTTCTTACTAAGTACATATCGCAAAATGAGGAAAGAAGGATCGAGGAACTTCTTACTAAATTCATAGAGCAAAATGAGGTTCAGATGAGTAATCAAGAAGCTTCAATACGGAATCTCGAGAATCAAGTAGGATAACTTGCCGATGTGATCATTAATCGCCAACAAAGCACTGTACCTAGCGATACAGAGATTACTCCTAAAGAGGAAGGTAAAGAGCAGGGCAAGGTGGATACACAAGGAAGTGACGAGAAGTTACATGAGGCTATTGTAGGAAATTTAAAGAGGGTACATGTAACACCCCAGTCCCACATCAAAAGATAAGAAAAAAAATTGTTTGTATATAAGTAATTAAGTTATTACCAATAGTACCTTCAAGTCGTGACCTTTTTGGTGAGTCTGTGGTGGGTTAAGATAACCCAATAAGATATTATTAGGCCAGTGGTTTAAGGCCTTATTTGGATGTATTTGATTTGATTCGGACTCGGGATTTGATCCGAGATTTGTTCCGGACTCGGAATTTGACCCAGGTTGTTTCATATGGTATTAGGGACGATTCTTGAAAGCTTGGGTCGGGTCATCCGATCGGATTGCCGGAGATGGAGACACGAAGGCTGGTGGTATTATCCCACAAAGGAGAGATGAAAGTCCGGAGGTGGGGACACGAAGCCAGCTGGTATTATCCCACAATGGCTAGAGAGGCAAAAATCTGTGAACCGTGTGTGTGATCGGTTCTAACGGGGAGAGTTCATAACACCCCAGTCCCACATCGAAAGATATGAAAAAAATTTGTCTGTAAATAAGTAATTAAGTTACTACCAATAGTACATTCAAGTCATGATCTTTTGGGTGAGTCTGTGGTGGATAAACTAAGAAGATACTATTGGACCAGTGGTTTAAGGCCTTATTTGGATGTATTTGATTAGATTCGGACTCGGGATTTGACCCGAGATTTGTTCCGGACTCGGGATTTGACCCGGGTTGTTTCAGTACATCTTGTTGTGGAAGATGATTATGAGGTTGGAAAAAAGAGGAGCAAGAATGGGTTTGATGACAAGGAAGATGAAAATCAAGAAGTCGCATTCACAGTTTTAAAAGCCATCGATTACCCAAAGGAACATGAAGATTTTTTTTGGGTTGATCTTGTTAAAGGTGCAATAAAGGATAAAGCGGATGAGGAAAGATTCTTTTTGTTGATGGATGAAGTTAAGTTTGGGGGTCGCCCATCATGCAAGAATGCTATGCAATACAAGGAAAAGACAACGAGGCGGCATGCAATGACAAATTTTGTGATTGAACCAGATTGAGAGAAGAGAAAGTAGTTAGGCTGAGACTATAAACCAAGCGCTTCTTGGGAGACAACCCAAGTTTAATTTGTTTTTTTATTAGATTGCATTTTAGTTTATTTAGTTTATTGCTTTTTAATTAGTATTTCAATTGTTTCCAGGTATCAAGTATCAACCAAAATGGAATATGTCTCGGACTCACTTAAGACGAGACGCCGACGAGGTGACCAATCAACAGTTTCTCAGGGAAGTAATTTGCTTTATTTTTTCCTATTTTAGCCATTGAGGACAATGTCTAGTTTAAGTTTGGGGTGTTTGGTACTTGAGCATATTATGTTGTTAGATTTGCATGTTAGTATGTTTAGGATAGTTGAGCAATGGTTTAAGCATCATTCAAACCGAAATTTAGGCATTAACATAAGTTTGGGAGAAATTATGGATAATTTGAAAAAATTGAAAAATTGAACCTTCTCAAGTTGATAAATTGTATCATGTGCTGGGTTGAGATAGAGCGTAAAACACACTTACTTATAAACAAATGCAGCGAGATGGAGCGTAAAACACACTCGTTTAAACGCACTCACTAAAAATTGAAAAAAATATTTTTTTGAAATACTTCGGAAGGGTTCAATCAAGTGTGCTTAAATGAATGAAATATCCCTTTGATCCCCTAAATTTTATGTTTTATCTTTAATAGCGGAGATTGATGTGATAAAAATCTTTTTAAAGTTGATTTTGAAAATCTTTTATGAGTATTTGTTTATATGATCTTATCTAAATTATGACTAGTTTGAACATTTGGATATACGCACGCACACTTAAAGGATCATCAGTAGCTGTGGAACTGATGATTAGGTTGAAATTTTAGGCTTTGCATGTTTTCAAAAAAATTCTTGAGTTATCATTAGAGGAAATCTTTGAGGCTATTATCAAATTCATATCAGTTCATTGCTCGAGTCGATGTAGTTGCTATTTAGAACTAGTTATAGTTTTTGTTCTTAGTGCTTTGCTTGAGGACAAGCAAATATTTAAGTTTGGGGGTATTTGATAAGTGGGTTTTATTCATGCTGCTAATTATCTTTTAACTTGATAATTTGTGAGTTCTTAAGTATTTTAAGTTATTTTTATATGTTATATGTGTTTTTGATGTTATTTTGTAGGAAAAAACGAGGAAAAGAAATTCAGACATCTTTTGGAGTAAGATATGCAAGCAAAAGTAGGATGGGGAGATGTAAGGGCTTTTAACACCAAGTTGGATAGGTTTTCTTTGCTTGAAACTTTGATTTTATTGTAGAGCTCGTCGAGAGCTTCGATTTGATAGGTGGCACGTCCTGTAACTCTTCCCGGATTAAAGTTATGACCATTTTACCTAAGGACGTCGGACCAACAAATGGTACGACGCGGCCATGCCAAGTTCCTAGTACATTTCCGACCTGCCGAGCATGACCACCAGAAAATCAGCCAGAGTAGGGTCAGATCAAAATTTGAGGCATTTTTGTTAAGTAACCAACTCATCTAAAAGCTTAAGCTGTTAGATGGAGGGCCCAACAATGTATATTATGCTAACACTCTCCCTCAAATGCAACTTTTTTTTTATAGAGAAGGGAGAAATTAAAGTGCATTTGCACTATTAAATTAATAGAAAGATAATTGTGCAACTGGGAAAATTTGAACCCAAGACCTTGCACACCAAGAGCTTTGATACCATGTTAAGTAACCAACTCATCTAAAAACTTAAGCTGTTAGATGGAGGACCCAACAATGTATATCATGCTAACAGTTTTTGCATGTTTTTGACTTCCAATTGAATTGTTTTTACTCCTAAACTAGGGATTGGACTTGTAACTTATAAATACATGATGTGAGAAATAGAATTGAGTAGTAATTCACAAGAATGAACATAATTAGAATTAGATTAGAGGAGTAAAATTAGAAGGGAATACAGTTAGTTCTGAAGGAGGATTCAACGCGAAGGAGCAAGGATTGAAGGCAAAGATTGGAGATCGAGCTTCATATACAGATTTTTATTCTCTTCTCTCCTTTTTATTTTTGTAACCTTGGATATGATGGATTATTTTATGGATTTGTTTTCTTCTTCAGTTATAAGCTAAATTTTATTTAAGATTGCAATTAAACCCAATGTGTAGTTTTAATTAATTTGCTTCGTTTATAATTATTATTGATTATAATTGAATTGTCTATCATATCTTGTGCTTCAAAGTTTAATTGTTTAGCCAGTAATTAGCATGATAATGTATATGAAATTGAGAGATAGAGTATAGATTTAGACCTAGATATGCTAGCATATGTTTTTGTTTTCTGCATAAGATGGAATTCATAATTCGTGTATAGGATAGAGATATGCCTATATGCTATATGTAGTCTAAAGAGAATCTATGCTTAAAATCCTTGTTAATTTAATTCACATAGAGATATAGTGAGTTATTTAGTTATGATGTTATTTCCCTTAGGGGTGGATTAGGAAGGATTTGTTTATATGATCTTTGAGAGGCTTATAAACACTAATGAATTCTCGGTTAACAATTCAATATAGTTAATATAATTTAACAGCAAGTGAAAAGGTTGAAACGGAACATTAGGGAAAGTTGTAATCTAAAGTATTTTTATTGTGATTTTAATCATTGTTAGTAGATTAATTTAGTTGTTAATTTTAATTAGATTATTTTATAGTTTGAATCAATTGTTTAAAGGGATAAGGTTCAAAAATGCCCCTGACTTTTACCCTGAGGTCTACCGAACACCCTAAACTATTTTTATTTCCAAAAATGCTCTTGACGTTACAAATTTCGTCAACGCGTTTCTTCCGTTAACGAATCACCACTTGACAAACGAGTGTTATACCTTCATGATGTGGGCGACACGTGGCAATATTTGTTGGCGATGTACAAAAATTCATTAACACAAATAATTAAAAAATCCAATTTTTATTAATTATTTATTTTATTTTTCTTTAAAACAAAATAATTAATTAATAAACAAAATAAATATTTATATTTAATAAACAAAATAAATATTTATATTTATATTTAATTCATTAACACAAATAACAAAAATTCGTCCTCTTGAATTAATTAATACATATAACCCTAAATTAATTAATACAAAAGTTAATGCAGTCTTCTTCCTCTTGATGAATTCGTAGTCTGCTGCAAAATCCTAACACCACCAACCAACACTCCACCACCGTCGACCCACCACAACACCACCAACCCCCACTCCGCCACCGTCAAAATGAAAGATGAGAATGAGGCGGGTGTAAACCATTCCGCCACCGTCGACCCACCACAACACCACCAACACCCACTCTGCCACCGTCGACCTGTCCGTACCACCGATCCATTCCCACGACTCGGCCTCAAACCCACAAACGGTCCGACCGGCTGCAGCAGAGCATCCCGAACCATCGAAGGCTCGAAGCACAACCAGTAATCTCAAAACAAAAATCTTGAGTACACCAGAAATCTAGATCTAGATTGAGAAAATTTTATTTTTGAAAAACAAATTTACACCTTCAAAATCAGATCTGGATATTTTTAACATTTATTTTCGAACTAACATCCAAATAATGAAGGGATCAAAATTAGATCTGCATGTTTTTAAGATTTATTTTCAAGCTAATATCCAACTAATGAGGGATGATAGAAGAACGAAGAACAAAGGAAAGGAAGAAGAAGACCCAAAATCACCATGTTTTGCAATTGTCGATTCAAAAATATAGGGTGATGAAATTTTCCGGTGGGGACTTCCTTCCATCTTCTTTTCTTTGCTTTTTTTGATTTGGGATATGGTGGTGTTGTCAGTTGTGGTGGTGGTATTAACGGCGGTGGTAGATCAGGTGGATCTCGTAGTGGTGGGGGTAGTGGATCTGTTGATGGATTGATTTTGAGAGGCGGTGGTGCATGGTGGTGGATTTGTTGGTGGTAGATGGTGATGGATCTGGATTTTGGTAGATCAAATAATTCCGCCTTAACTTTGTCATCCATCGATTTGCTTGTTTATTGCCATGGCCATTCACCTTCTCAAAGATTGCAGCAAAGACTCTGTTCACCGCCTTAACTATTCATATGCAATGAGATTTCTGAACAAAAGACTTTGTTCATCGCCATACTGTTCATGTGCTTGATTTGAATCCAAACCCCAAAAAATGAAAATGAATATTAGAATATGAAATTTTTGAATAATATTTATTAATTATTTGTGTTAATGAATTAAATATAAATATAAATATAAATATTTATTTTGTTTATTAAATATAAATATTTATTTTGTTTATTAATTATTTATTTTGTTTTAAAGAAAAAGAAAATAAATAATTAATAAAAATTGGATTTTTTAATTATTTGTGTTAATGAATTTTTGTACACGTCAGCAAATATTGCCATGTGTCGGCCACATCATAGAGGGTTTAACACCCGTTTGTCAAGGTGGCAGATTCATTAACGGAAGGGGCACGTTTGACCCGAAATTTGTAACGTCAAGGGCATTTTTGGAAGAAAAAAAATAGTTTAGGGTGTTCGGTAGACCTCGGCGGTAAAAGTTAGGAGCATTTTTGAACCTTATCCCATTGTTTAAATAAAACTAATTTAGTGAAGAGTTAGTACCTGGTAATTATTATTAAATAATTCTATGTGGAACGATACTTTTCTTGCCTTTATATTGCTAGTCGATCGCGTATACTTACGTGTATTTGCTAATAATAAATTAGGCAAACATCTTCCCGTCCTGCAAACTTTGGATTCCCATAAATCAAGCAAAAAAACCAACAACTCATATCATCTAAATTGCTGCCTTGATTTCCTTGAATAACATTTTCTTGAATCACAAGTGACTGAAACTTAACAGATTTCCTCCAACAAAACCATAATCCCCATCCTGTTGCATCACTGTCCACACCAACTGAGGAAGACTAGCTCCATTTAAAAAGGATTATACTTGCAAAGCCAAAGTCCTGTTAATTTCAATCAAAATAATTCTCTCAGTGTAACTCATGGACAAATTGAGCAATTGTTCGAACTGTAAAGAACAGGCCCAATCTCCAAAAATTCCAACTTAAAAGTTTCATGGCTCCTATGCTGTCCTTTTGGGGATAAACACGAGAACCCACTTTTCAACTCATTAAAAAGATTTCACATCCACATTTAAAGGTGAACTCTTTCTTTTATGATTAACCTTGGTAAAATAATTACTTCCCTTGCCCAACAAAATTGTATTCTTCCAGAGAAAACTATGCCTCATATCAGACATCTTATTAGTCTGTTGTTTCTCAACCCTGTGAGCCTTTACTCCCTCCATGACTATGACGTCCTCAGTGAACATATTATCAAAAAAAATTCTATCACCTCTACTCCTTCAGTCTTCTCCTGTTGTCCTCTTCTTCTTGTTGTGCCATATATAATTAATAACAAAAAATTCTAGCACTTCTCTTTCTATTTACTTTTAAATGATAATCATGAACATCATGATATTGAACCCAGATCACATCAGACATCTGTAGTCCACCCTGTGAGCCTCTATTCCCTCCATTACACTGGCATCCTCAATTAACATAGTATCAAAATTTCCCATTACCTCTACCCCCTGACCCATCATTCTCCTCTTTTTGTTGTGCTATATATAATTAATAATTAATAACAAAACATCCAACACTTATCTCTCTTTTGGCTTATAAATGATAATCAGGAAGATCATGATACGGAAACCAAGATCAAAGTAATTGAAAATGAGCACCCAGACAACGTAAAAAAATGTGTCAATTGGAATCATCATCCCATGAAATAACCGCTCCAACATAGACTTGGATACCTCAGCTTACAAACCAAGAACAATGCTCGCACTGAGAATTCACTCAATTCATTCTATGCGATTGAACCGGACAAAATTTACTAGTAGTAGTACAAACATCAATATAAAAAAATTCAAAGTGACGACCAAGTCTGTATCCATTTGTCTTGCTCTTTGTCTCTCACCAAAAAAAAGATCATTATCTTTATTAACATCTTGGCCCAATAGATATCATCACTCTCTCGTGAATAAGTTTTTAATTCACACTTGAATAAGCACAGAATAATATGGGCAGCTTCTTGGAAAGGCCTATAGAAATTTGTAGTATTCTGATCTGGCTCAAACTGAGGGGGAAAAAACTGGATAAGGTTACTGATAGGGACTCTAAGTCAAGGACAAAGAAGAGATTTTTTATATTTATTATTTGGAGTTTTTATTATGTTTAATATAAAAGTCGTTGATGTGATTTATGTATTTTATTTATTAGTGGGGATTTAGGGATATTAATTAGTAATTAGTAATTTTTAATGTTTATTAAGGGTACCTTAGTCTTTTAGTACTTTTATTATTCTCTAAGTAACATTAGGATTTTAAGTCTCTTTAAATAGTGATGTAATCCCCACAAGTCTTGTAAACTACAGATTATTGATATTGAAATTGATTATTTCATTCATACCGTAGAGGTATCTTATCGTAAAGGTATTTTATTTATCTTGGTGTTAATACGTGGAGTGGATACACTTGAGAGATCCTAGCGGTCTAAACGTGGAGTTTAGATCCTAATTTATTTTTCGTTAATTCTTCATCCTAGATCTGTCCTACATCATTTTTGGTATCAAAGCTTAAGGTTTCTCCATTAATTTTTCAGTTTTTGGGAGATCTTGGTTTTCAAAAAAAGAAAAGAAAAAGCATTGCCGGAATTACTGTTTATCGTCGGAATTACTGTTCATCGACGGAGTTACTATTCATCACCAGAGTTACTGTTCATTGTCAAAGTTATTGTTCATCACCGCAGTACTGTTCATCACGCTAGTTTACGGGAAAAAAAGGAGAAGGGCTGCTTGTGGCGGCTGCTTGATGATTGTGGTAATAAGAAAACATAGTAACCCTAATCTTATAAATATCTTTCCAAAATTGGAGTTTAAACCCATGGTTTTCTTACCTTTTCAACTTTAGCCCCGTAGTTTATACACTTTTCACTTATACCCTTTCATCCTTTCTAAATCAGCTCCTACATTTTTTGAATTCATACCTTAGCCCTTATTCTTTATTTTCCTTTCAGTTAGGCCCATAACTTATCAAAAAAAACACCCAATGTCTCAAGCTACTAGAGAATTGATTGTCGAAGCAAAAGAGTATATTAGATTTCTTGACGATGAAAGTGATCGAATATACTACCTTTAATGCATGTGGTCATAGATATTTGAAACACAAGCAAGAAGAGCTTAGATGGGATATGGTTGAAGCACAAAATTACCTTGAAAAATTGGATCGTCGATATCAAGATGAAAGAAGGAAAGCTGATGCAAGGAAACGTCAACAAACTAAAGCAAGGAAACGTCAACAAATTGAAGCAAGAGAGGCCACACAAAGAGTGATTTCTAAATGTTCTATAAAAGATGACATATCTTTATTAAAAGATGACATATCTTCTATAAAAGAAGACCTTATTGATTTGTGAGCACATCTTCAAGCAAAGCAAGAGAAAGAAAAAGAGGATGTTCTAAATTTTGGGGCTATAGACAGTTGTGATGTGTCCATGGAAATTCTTGAAGTTCCAAAAGTTGAACCAGAGATTCTGTATGAGGAACAAATTGAGGAAACATTTAACGTTGCTTTGGAGTTGTTCGTTACCGAGGAAATGACGATTCGAGAAGTTGATCCAATCCAAGTTGACATTGTTGACTTCGTTGTTCCAGAAAACTTATTTTCAGCGCCTTTGAATATGAAAGTGATGCTTTCATCAAATCTCTTTCCAAAAATTTTTGAGCCTTACCTCGTGATGATGTTGTCAAAGGTGTTCCAAAATGTTCTTCCGTTGCAGAGAAATTCATTGCTTATTCTTTCATAATATAGAACTCGAGGTCGAGTTTTCTCCAACAAGAGGAAAATGATGGGGACTCTAAGTCAATGACAAAAAATAGATTTTTTATATTTATTATTTGGAGTTTTTATTATGTTTAAAATAAAAGTCGTTGATGTGATTTATGTATTTTATTTATTAGTGGGGATTTAGGGATATTAATTAGTAATTAGTAATTTTTAATGTTTAGTAAGGGTATCTTAGTCTTTTAGTACTTTTATTATTCTCCAAATAACATTAGGGTTTTAAGTTTCTTTAAATAGTGATGTAATTCTCACAAGTCTTGTAGACTACAGATTATTGATATTGAAATTGATTATTTCATTCATACCGTAGAGGTATCCTACCGTAGAGGTATTTTATCTATCTTGGTGTTGATACGTGGAGTGGATACACTTGAGAGATCCTAGCGGTCTAAACGTGGAGTTTAGATCCTAGTTTATTTTTCGTTAATTCTTAATTTCAGATCTGTCTTACATCAGTTACCATGACAAGGGTTGGAAATCAAGTGGCCCACCTTTACTTTTTAAACCGACCCAACACAATGCAAATTATTTAGAATACGCTTAGTGAGGGTATTAGTGTTTTTGTCTGCCATGTGGAAGTTTATCCCTAGCCTTCTGTCAGTGTCTGAGTAAAAATCGACTGATGGACCGGAGGCGAATGTTCTACCTGAGCTGTTTCTTGACCATCATCTTCCTTTATTTCACTATAATCTGATATCATAATCCAAAATTGATGCCACCAAATCTATCTGAACTACCATGAAAGCTGAGGAAATCCCTATAGATTTACACCCTACTTTGCACGTGAACCAATTGCTATCAAATTCAGTTATCTGCTATAAGCATACCATTTCCTTTGCAGTTAACACTTTTTGTGCTGCCATAAACAGAGATTAAGATAGCTCTCTCTAGTCATGGACATATTCACACCCAATCCCATACATCTGATCTTCCTTTCATTCCATAGCATAGAAGCATACTATACTGTACCATCATGAATCTGTTGCATTTTTCCAGAATACATTGGAAGATGGTAGGGTGCATTTCTTTATTTGTAACAAGTTAATTATTAGCAGTCTGGTGCACTCGGAGAGTCACAACTCTGATATTTCTTCTATGTTATCTGATGTTAATAGTACTTCGTGTTTGGTATAGATTTTGTGGGTTCGCAAATCTTTGCTCGTCTCACTGCTAAGTAAAATCAGACAGCTTGTAACTTCTAGATGTAATATTATAGTTTCTTGAGGTTTTCTGGATTCCAAAAATAAATGAATTTCTTTTTCTATCTAAAAAGAAACTGCAATACCTAAATACATTTAGATCTTATATGCTTGTTCAGATCGGAAATAAATATTTACCTGCAAACGTTTTCCGATGGCAACAAATGGCTGGACATCTCCCCTTGTTCCAACTATAAGAGCCACAATTTGCAGTGGAGGTATATCTTGGTTCTCTAGTTCATCAACATCTTTTTCGTCAGTAGCTCCATCAGAAACAACCCCAGTACCAAAATCAAGGCTTTGGGGCTTAATATCTTCTGGAACTTCAAATTTTACAGTTCCATCATCTTGAACAGTAGCAAGTCGATTCAACCATTTTAGCTACAGAAAAATACCATCATAAAACTTTGGGGGAAAGTAACAAAACAAAGAAACTTAAAAAGCAGATACGGTTACTAGAACAAAGTAATGATTGTCAACCATTTCATCAACAATTATTCAATAAAAATTATACTTTGAAACAAAAAAAAACATAAATGATAGACTTCTTCACTTGCAACTACATTCCAATTGACTAGGAAAGATCGAGTATAAAACACAATAAACACGGGATGAATCATAATTATCCAGTGCCAAGACTAACCCATTGTAGGTCTGACCTTTCACTGACCGTCTAAGAGAGTTCCCACGAACCACCTATGTGGAATTGTGGATACGAGATATCGGTCAAAGGATATAGAAACTCTTGACAAATAACGATGCATATAGATGGGTATACCAATATGTGTTAATTAATTAATTTTATAATATTATATCATATCACTTGAATCACTAAATTAACAATAAATCCATGCTGAATTATAACACACGAAATTTGGGGGGAAAAAGCATCTTCTGTAATTTGAAAAACCCTATTCCCACATAGAGCGTGTTGAGGTAGGGGATAGTAAATTTTGAAGAGGGTCAGTTAACTCTTCACAGAATATTCAGCTATTAAATAACAATTTCCACCATCCATAGAAAGATGAAGAGAACTCAATATATAGAACAGGTAATGATATGTGATAATTTATTTGAAATAATGAAAATTCTGTGTATAAAAAAATAATATTATTATTTTTATGTTAAATATTTAGTTAATTATTCCATTTCAATTATTGTGGAATGAGGAAAAAGGAATATACATTAGTAGGCCAACTAATTACTGTTACGCTTACCATGTATCACATAGGTTAAGTTATTGCTTTTAGGGATATCAACAAGTATTTACCACATACTTCCATGTATAAATTCATGTAATAGTCTGAATGCGCACATACACATAATCATATATGAGAACACATAGCATACATCACATACTAAGTCCATATACATTCTCAAATATACTCATTTTGGTCTAAACATAGCATGGTATGGTTTCTTGATCATTTTACACTTCAAATATCATCATAAGTCAAGCCATGCCATTTCTAAAGATCAAATCCCATTTTTCCATCATAGTTCAAAAACAGAAAATATGATTTTCTAAGGTACTTTGGAGATTTTTAAGAATTTTTGTAATGAGCTTTTGACTTCCAAGTTTGGGCAAACTTTTAGACCATACATTATAGTATTTTATTCCATCATTGGTTCATTGACACAACCTTTTAAAGCTTCTTAAAACAGCAAGCCAAAATGGAATAATCAACTAAATATTATAACTTTGATTAATAGTGAACAAAAAAGTTAGTGAATGAATATTTTTACCACCTTAAATGAAAATTCTGGTTCTCCTACGCCCCTGCAGTTAATTACATCTGACAATATAGAGATTTCTACCAATCCACCCACATCCAAACCCCCGGGAGAGAATTAAAAAAATAGGAAGGTAAATGGACACAGACACCTTTATGAGTGTACATTTTAAATGATTTTTCACCATTCCAAAGTAGCTCAAGTTCGGTACTTCTATGTGTTCAGTGTACGGCCCAGTTCTGAAATTGGCATTTTTGTGTCCACTATACTTCTGCTTCAAAGATATTTTAGTTTAGGCAAGACATGGCCTACTTGACTCCATGTTAATGTTTTCTCGAGTCTGTTGAGTTGAAGTAGGGCATGTACACCTTCTAAAATCTGGGAAAACCAGGCATTTTAAAGCCTAAGAAAAACCTTAAATGCTGCAGAACTAGCAACAATTTCATGTTATATATTGAACGAGTTCAATTCTTTTCATAGGACCAGGAAGATAGGTCCTAAAGTCTACATTTCCTTGACACTGCATATTAATGTGAAGGAGGAAAATTGGGCGCATATTCATGGTTCGACGACAAAATGAATGTCCATGACAATGTTTATACTAAACTGGATGTAGGAATGAAAGTCATGTACGTGTAATATATATTATTGCAAGCAGTAGTTTTAATTAACTTAGAAGGTTAAAAATACACTGGAAAGTAGGAGTAGAAAACAGCGAAGGTAGAAAATTTTAGGGATGAAAAAAACAAATTTACGTGATTCAATATTCTTGGGTATAAAAGAAAAAGTATAACAATAGTCCATGAATTGCCTCCAGAAGGGAAGTCACTTCTCTTTCCATATCAGAGATAACATGTTCAACAGGAATTATATTTCTTTCTTGTATGATATATAATTCCAGGGGAAGAATTTCAAAAATAATTATTTTTCTTGAACACCCAAACCCATATTTCAAATGATTTAGCAAAAAGAACCATATTTCAAATGATAACATAATGATCCTCAATACCTATATAAACCAGATATTGCTCGACTTCAGCTAGAATTTATGAAGGCCTATGGGATTTATAGATTATTGAACCTATGAATCATGAATATATTTCAAAAAATGGTGAGTATTTATAGTTGACAAACCAGAATGGATTAGAGGTATACTTGTCAGATGTGTATCCCGTACGAGACAAACACATGAGATATGCAGGAGGGTCAAATTGAACTTTTCTTCGATGGGTTGAAGTATGAATGTGAAAGTTCAATATCCTGAACTTGCACCAACTGTGAAAAAGAAAAGGAAAAATCTTCATTCTTTTCTTGAGGTTGGAGGGAATCAATTTAATGCATCAATTTCTTCTTTCTTTTTTCATTTCTTCTTCTTTTTCTCTCTTTTTTTGGTTTCTTTATTTATTTATTTATTTTGGATTCAAAAAACTAATTGTAATGCTTCATAGTTCAGATAATGGAATAGACTAAGTAAAGATAATGATATTTTGAGGGTTAAATATGTAATTTAAAATATCTTTGAACATTGATTTATGGATTAATTAGCTAATTTAGGTTCATAGGTGATTCTTATTTGTCTTATAAGTCAAAACTTTGATAACAACGAATAAATGATTACCATATATCACAATCACAATGTTTGTCATAGTATTTTAAGGTTGACAGGGTTAACAACTATAAACATATGGGTATAACAGAAGCATTCGGTTACTTTCAAAGAAATGACTCAAAATGCTACGACTTCCAAGAACATAATTCATATTGTACCTATTGAACACATAATCAACGGCAAAACTAATGAAATACCCACTGTAGTTGGCAGGTTTTACTGATTACACCATTGAACTTTTATTTTTTCAAATTACCCCACTAAACTAATTATTATTTTGAAATTGGGTCATTCCGTTAAAAAAACATAAGCGGGCGTTAATTTCTTATCTACAAAACTAATGAATTACCCACTGTAGTTGACACATTTTACTGATTACACCATTGAACTTTTAATTTTTCAAATTACCCCATTAAACTAATTAAAAATGATTATTTTAAATATTTTAAAATTTATTATTTTCAGTAAAAAATATTAGAAACTTTTTTTCATAAAATGAGTAAAGTTTCATAAAATATAGATTCAAAAAAAATAAAGTGATTTTAAATTAAATTAATGCCTACTTAATTTTTTTAACATGAATGACCCATTCTTACTATTAGAAATTTTAAAAACAAAAACTAAAAATAGAAATTAAAATAAAAAAAAACAGTAAAAGATAAATAAAAAAACTAATTCAATTTTTTAAAAATAAATTAATAAGTTTTATAAATAAATATTATTTTCAAGAAAAATTGACAAATCTTCATATTTTAAAAAATGAGTAAAATTTTATAAAATATAGATTCAAAAAATAAACTTTATTTTCAAAAGAAAAAAAATATAATTTTTTTTTTTAAAATCGATGAGGTTTCATAAAACTTTAATTTTTTTGAATCTATATTTTATGAAACTTTACTCATTTTATGGAAAAATTAAAGTTTCTAATATTTTTTACTGAAAATAATAATTATTTTTTAAAATATTTAAAATAATCATTTTTAATTAGTTTAATGAGATAATTTGAAAATTTAAAAGTTAAAAGGGTAATTAGTAAAACGTGCCAACTACAGTGGGTAATTCATTATTTCAAAATAATAATTAGTTTAGTGGGGTAATTTAAAAAATTAAAAGTTCAATTGTGTAATCAGTAAAGCCTGCCAACTACGGTGGGTATTTCATTTGTTTTGCCCATAACTAACCAATAACATTTGTAGTGCACTCAAGTTAACTATAATCTCATCCAATAAAATAGGGCCAAATGCTTTTTACATCATTGTAATTTAGGTCCAACTTACAAATGACTAACTATATTTTTTTTCTTACAGTCAACTAACTAAACTTTAATTTGCTTACCAAATGTTACAAAAATCGTTAGGCTCGTTTGACTTTTAACAGAAAGCTGAGTTGATCTATGATTAGAAGGGAGAAACTCCACCTCTGTGATGACATGGCTAATAAATAATGATGTGTATAAATAACTCATTTATCAAAGAAATATTAATTAATGTGAACAAAAAATAAATTATTATTTCTCTCTACTGATCTACTCCATCTTCATCATTAATTTTTTTTCATGACAAATCTTCAACTTTAACTTCAAAAGTAAATGATACTCCATTAAAATTAAATTTGTATTCAACCAGGAAAGAAAGAAGATGCAAAAACAGAAAAGCAATCATCTGTTCTTTGAGGTGCCATTTTTATTCTTCGAAGAATCCCGATGCACCTTATAGATCATCAGTAAGAGCTCATCTATTTATCAATATTTTCTTTTAAATTTTCCTGCAAAGTCTTCGTTGTCATGAATAGAAAGCCCTATACATCCTTTCTACAATAGTTCTTTATTCACTCTATCTATGATATATGAGAATTTTGGGATGCAAGTATTATTAGCCATGAGGCAGTTCAATGGTAGTCGCAGAATTCGTGGATTCATCAGCGAATTATGTACCCTGGTCATAGTTTTCTTGTTTTACAACCGGGGAGATATTACGTGGAACCCAGTGCTTAGGCAATCAAACCTAATTTCGGGCAGCAGGTTTTGTGGTGGCTCAAATCATAGGTCAGTAATTAACCATCATCTACATCCACTAGTACAACCACTACCCAATTCATACATAAGCCGAATTTTCGCTTACCTGTGCGGCCCAAAAAGACTCATGGCTAGAGGCGGAGAATAGATCTATATGACCTAGAACTATCATCGAGGCTAGAGAGTAGCAAAGAATGATGATGATTCAGATCTATGACTAGCGCTAGAGAGAGGCGAAGAAGAGATGGCCAAGATCTACAAATGATTTTGGGTTTATGGATAGTTTTGTTTTTGAAAATTTAATGTATATAGATGATTTTGTTTGGTGATATTTTATTTGGGGAGAAGATGATGAACAGTGGGTTGTGATTTATTTTGGTTGGGAATTTTTTATGGGTTTTCAGATGAAGAAGATGAAATTTATTTTGATATTATCTTTAATTTATTATATTATTGAATAGAAATTATTGGAATGTTTGAGTCGGGTTAATGGGTGGTGGGTTGGTCATTATTAGGTGGGCATTAACTTGCATGTTAAAAAGAAGCTTCCAACTAGGATTCAGTAAATATGTGGCATTTTCACGTAAATATTCTGTTAAAATAGTTAACCCCGCTGGAAATTCAAATTTGTGTTAGAAAAGTATAGTTAGTTGACTGTAAGTTAACCTAAAGTAGAGTGATTAAAAAAACATTATCCCAATAAAGATATTATCAATATCCCATTAGCCACAGGACTGAAATTTTGAGAAGGAAAAAACAGTAACAGATTAGATGGGCACAGAGAAGAAAGATAAGCTCAAGGTAAATTGATTACTGAAAGAAAGTGATCATGCTGCAAATAACCTTTCTTTTTAGGGGAATTTTGTTGTCAAAAAATTTCTTTCCCAGTACACCAAGAGTATGCTTCTCACTGTGTCTCCCAGTTTTAGTAACCTGACTGGAGGTTGACCCGGATGTTTCCACCGTTGAATTCTCTGGAGACGTAATGTTCTGTCTAGGTAGATTCTTGTCAATAACCCCTGAGAGAATAGATTTCAGAAAATTATATAACAAAATGGGTTTTCAAATGAAATCTATGTGCACTTGAAGTGAAAAAGAAACAAATGAGCAGGAAAAAATATAGAAACATGCAGAAAGAATATGGCCAAATAAACTTGAACCGACTCAACTAAACCAACTAGGGGAGAGTAGAAAACCGTATTTGAAACCACAACCGGCAAAAACCGTACATGCGGTGTGGTTTTGCGGCACGGTTTTAAAATTAGAAACCGCACATTTGCAGTTGCGGTTTTACCTTGCAACCGCACCGCAAAACCACATTCTACTTTCTATTTATTTATATATGTATGATATATATATATATATATATATATATATATATATATATATATATAGTATGTGATGGGGACGGGGTTTTGGGATGAATGATAAATATCACATAGATATTTTCACACAAAAATCAATCAATTCTAATTATTCAATGTATCAAAATAATGAAGTACATCACTATTTATAATACTCCTAAACAACTTTTCTAACCTAACTTGTACTCTAATCAGATAATTACAAATTAAATAAGAGAACTGCAAATTAAAGAAACTAAATAATTTCTAATTCATGGGCTTCCAAAGCTTCTTATATTGTTTTAACCAACTTTCACGGGCTCGTCCTACACCAGTTCTTTTCCGCTGAAAAAAACTCGACTCCGTCGAGTTATCAACACAAGAACAATCACGTCGGATCACCAAGGAAGTCTTTGCAATCTTCAAATTTGGCATGACGAGCACAAATAAAAGTGAATCTAGTATTGCCTTTGATAATCGAATAGATATTAGCACGAGCACCATCTTGCGCATGACGATCTCATAGCCACTTGTGCCCTAAGATAATGTGACAAACCTTAAGGGGTAGAACATCACACATAACGGTATCCTTAAGCTTGCCAACGAAAATGTAACCAAACACCTCTGGGTAACCCACAACTTTGTATTGGTAATTGATAAGACACATAATTCATACATTTTAATATTCCCATATTTATTATTTTATTTGCTTATTTTATTTAACTAATACATTTTATTTTGTTTTGTAGGAAATAACATTTATTTTTCTTGGGGAGAAAATAAATTATCTATATCCACTTTTAAGGATGAAAAGGGAATCTTAGAGAATTACCATATAAAGATTGAAATCAAGAAGGAAAGAGGAGGATAAAAAGGAAACAAAAGTGTCAAGGTTAAAGGAACCTAAATTAGGGTACAAATTTATTTTCCCTAAAAATATGCCTCTTGTTTTAGAGAGAGAGGGCACCGCTTGTTATTTTATTTTCCTTAGTTTTTCGCTGGTACAGAAGAGAATGAGATACTTAGAGCTTTTGTCTTTTCTCTTATTCCAATCATGTGTGGTACTACTTTCAGGGAGTATTTGTAACTAATTTCTTTTATTGATTAAATAGAAATTCTCTTTTTAATTATTGTTCTTATTTCTTGCAATTAGTAGTATTACTTTTTAATTTCATAGCTAGCTAAATTTCTAATACCTAGGATGATGATGAAACTAGGTATTTCATAATAATATTTTCTTTTCGTTCCGAAATTAGTGCCTAATTGTTTTCGATTTCAAATTTTCCTTCGCACAAATTGCATATGATTTTTATATTGATTGCAAGGTTTTGATAAGTTATAGTTAATCTGTGAATTTTTCATAACTTTTGCTTGCCCATATTAATTATATGAATCATTATTTTTAAAGGGAAGGGAAAGTAATTGGGAATTAATTTGGAAAATAAGAAATTGTTTATTATGTTAGTATTTAGTGAATTCGGATTCTTAAGTATCTTTTCTCATTAATAGTTTCCATTATTAATTA
This sequence comes from Panax ginseng, assembly GCA_020205605.1. NCBI lineage: Eukaryota > Viridiplantae > Streptophyta > Magnoliopsida > Apiales > Araliaceae > Panax > Panax ginseng. Next base: position 68,160,488 of record CM035127.1, read on the forward strand.
TTAGTTTGAATAATTTAGTTAATAAATCATCTCCACCATCTTTATTTTTAATTTGCCTGAAATATTAATTAAGGATATATTAAAGAATTGATCTGGTTCGACCTGCACTTGCCAAATCTACAATAGACACTGTGCACTTGCAGTTACTAAACTTTATCACATCAATAATCCATGCAACATCATACGGCTCCGGGTGAGGATCAACTTTTAACCCATGTTTCTTAACTGCTTCCTCAGAGATAATATCCGTACAACTTCCAGTATCAATCACGAGAGCACAACTGTCCCGCACATTATGACTCGTCTGAAAAATTCGCCACGATGGATTTTACGATCATCCTTATGTTTCTAGGCAACAAGTAAAGGTCGAAGAACACCTAAATATCCTTCAAAATGAGCATCAGCTTCCAAATCTTGCTCATTGGGCTTATATTCGACGTCTAACGGCTTGCAAACCTCTTTGTTTAAGTCAGTTTTCCTGCACCCTTTGTCAACAATAGCAAGTTGCCTAGAGGGAGAAAAGACAACATTCAACTTCGGGGAAGGACACTCAAAAGATATATGACCAAAACCACGACAGTTATAGCACCTAGACGTATGATTGTTGCTTGCATTAGAAGAACCCTGGGGTACGATTAGGCCTTCTAGTAGCTGAAGGGCATGTTGATGATCTTTCCACTGGCCTATTTAAAATAGGCTCCACAAAAGTACGCTCCCTCCGAGTTTGGACTTGTATTGGAGGCATAATAGAATTCTTTTTCAAATTATCCTCTATTTGGGTGGCAACTTGAACAACATAATCCAAAAGCAAGAGTTTACCTGAAGCTACACCACCTGCAATCTCAAAATTCAATCCTCGACAGTACACGGAGATTAAAACTTCTTCAACCCAAGGGAATTTAGACCGTGTAACAAAATTGTAGAACATTGAATTATACTCGGCTATATATTTACTTCCTTGTACCAATTCAGTTAACTGCAAATATGTTGCTTATAATTCGAACGTACAAAACGTCATGTCAATGCAGCTTTCATATCTTCCCATCTTCTCGCAGCTGTATATAAATTTCGCTGATGTTGATCCCACCAAATACGAGTTGTCCCTTTCAATTTTGCTTTAGCAAAGAACAATTTTCTTTTATCAAATAATTCATACCATCGAAAAAAACTCTCCAAGCTGTGAATTCAATCGAAGAATGTTTCGAGACCATTATCGCCCTTGAAATCTCCAACATCTAATTTTGCTCCTCTATCCACTGCATTCATCTTAGGATCTGGAACATGAGGATTAACTCGTGGATTATGGTCATGTTGTTGTAGTCTCAGATGATTAAGATATGGGATAGGGTCTTCAAAATTCTTATGAGTATCTTCTTGTCCCTTATCTATGCGTTCCGTAAGTACATCAACTTTTACTGTAAGTGTTGTAATAGAAGCTTGAACATTTGTTGCATTTGCAGTAAGTGTTGTGATTGAATATTCAATCCTTTTGAGACGCTGATCTTGTTGTAACATATAAGCATTAAGCTTAGCGTTGATTTCTCCAGCATTTACCATGGTTCTTGCAAATAAAAATGAAGGCCTTTTTTTTGGGACTTGCTCTAGGGGCTGAAGTGCGGAAAGTATAAAGAAACAGAGACTGAATTGAAATTAATGAAACTTCAGTGGCTGGAATTAAAGAAGATGAAAGTACAGGGACTAACATTTAAAATTTTCAAGAGGTATTTTAAAATTTAAGAAAACTTGGGGGACTAAACTAGAAAACTATAAAAAAATATGGGGTACCTAACTATAATTTGCCACAACACCAAACGGCATTGGGACGCGGCCAGACCAAGTTTTGACGCATTTTTACATATTTTTGACCCCAAATTGGATTGTTTTTCCTCCTAAGCTTAGAAATTGGACTTGTAACCTATAAATACATGATGTGAGGCATAGAATAAGGAGATCTTGGATACTTTTTGCTAACCCTAGAATTGAAGGATTGGAGGCTTGAAGCAAGGAGACTTGTCACGAAGGAAGATCAAGAAATAAGGCTAAGGAGGATATCAAGGATTGCTTCAAAAGAGTGTTTCTTTTCTTCTTTTATCTTTTTATTTTGTAATTTTTGGATGATGGTTTACTTGTGGATTATGGTTTTTAATTCAGTTATGAACTAAATTCTATTTAAGTTTGCAATGGAACTTGATGGTATTTAAGCCTTTTTTTGAATTCAGTTCTTGGTAGTTAGTGATTAGTTAGTTCAGTACTTTATTTTCAAAATTCAACAACTTTTATCGGATTGTTTTAATAAAATTAATTTGATTATGACTTAGTACTTGGTAATTATTATTAAATAATTTTCTGTGGGTTCGACACTCTCTTATCGTTATATTACTTGTGGATTGTGTATATTTGCTTATTTTGCTAGTATAGATTTAGGCAAACAAATTTTTAGTGCCGCTGCCGAGGACTTAATTTAATAATTTTTGCCAATATTAATTTCAATCAAATTAATATTTATTTAAACTTTTTTTTATTTTTTTATTTTTTTATTTCTCTCTCTAGTTTAATTCCTTTTTAGGTACCAATACCATGGCTGAATTTGATTACCAGTGACCTTATACGAGAATGACTCGGCCAAGAGCGACAAGGATTTATGAACTCGATGAATTATCAGCACAGGTGAAAACACTTTTGAGGAAAATTGACGCTTTAGGGGCGCAACCTATTCAAAGTGCGGCGTTTATTTGTGATTATTGTGCTGAAAACCATCCGAGTCATCAATGCGCCATCAGTTTCGAGTCGGTATAGTATGGTGGCAACTTCGGCGATTACCTTAACAATTATGACTATTCCAATAATTATCATCATGATTAGGGGAATCCGCTAAATTTTTCATAGAGCGATGATAATCAAGTCCAAACCTTTGCTCCAAGCCAATCATACACTCCAGAATTTCAGGATCTAACCCCTCCACATGAAGAAGAAAGGATGTCAAACTTGGAGGAACTTATTTCCAAGTAAATGGTTTGGATTGAGGAGCAAATGAATAGTCAGGAGATGTCGATTCAAAATCTTGAGAACCAGATGGGTCAGCTTGTAAACGCTTTCAACAATCGCCCTCAAGGTGAATTGTCAAGCGACATGGTTCCCAAGACTAATGGATTACCCGCGCTAAATCTGCAACCGGATGAGCCAAAAGATGTAGATGTTGAAAGAGAGGAGACAAGTAGGGAGCAGGAAAAGGAGGCAGGCGAAGATCTAGCCTTGAGTTCCAACGTAGATGAGCCGATTTGATAGTGCCCCATGTACCTTCTCCACTAAAGTTTAAGGATCCGAGTATATTTGCAATCACGGGCTTAATTGGTAGTCATGTCGTCGACAAAGCTCTATGTGACATGAGAGTTAGTATAAATTTGGAACCATGTTAGGATGAGAAAGAGAAGATAAATGAAGAGCCTCAATACTACAATTCGTTCACTGACACAATTGGGCAAATGCCTAGTTACTTGAAGGTCTTAAGGGAGATTCTATCAAACACGAGCAATCTAGGTGAATGTGAAACAATGACCCTTCCAGATGGGAACCTCTCAAATGTTACATTATTACTGATGGATGGAAGGTTCCTCAATTTTCGAAGGGAAAGAGTTGTTTATAAATCATCGGAAGGTGTTTATAAATCCTAATGAGTTCTTGATTAACAATCCTTATTAACTGATAATTCAACAGGAACAGGAAGTATTGACATTAAAGTGAATCATTAAGGAAAGTTGTAATCTTAAGCCTTTTTCTGAATTCAGTTCTTGGTAGTTAGTGATTAGTTAGTTTAGCACTTTATTTTCAAAATTTAACAACTTTTATCGGATTGTTTAAATAAAATTAATTTGATTATGAGTTAGTACTTAGTAATTATTATTATTAAATAATTCTCTTTGGGTTCAACAATCTCTTATTATTATATTACTTGTGGAGTGCATATACTTGTGTATTTTGCTAGTTATAGATTTAGGCAAACAAGCTAGATAAGAGATCTTTATAATGAGAGATTATAAAAAAATAAAAAATAAATGTGAGTTTCCATTAAGTTAAAGTAAACTCCATATTACATACTCCCTTCTTTCCAAAACATTTTAAAATATGATGTGGCACGCAAGTCAAAAAAATTATTATTAATTTTGTATTGTTATTTATAAATCAATATTTAATTATTAATATAATTGTTTATTACTAATTTTAACTAGATTTAATTAGGAGATTATTTTCTTTTTAAATTAGGGTTTTTAATTATAATAATTGATTTGAATTAGGAGATTAATATTAATTATACTAGTAGATTCTAATTCAAAGATTATTTCCTTTCAAAGATTAGAATTCTTTACTTGATCGTTAAGTAGTAGAGTTCCTAAATAAGAATTGCGTGTTTTATGGCTTGTGAACCTTTTTATCCCTTAATTCGTGTTCGTATTCCCCTCCCTTTGTCATAAACGGGCATGAAGTGAACTTAATGGTAAGTTCACTTCATGCTTATTGAATAAATCTTGACACACATGCGGGAGGGTGATCTCTCCACTTTATTATCAAAGACCTTTGTATTGGTCATGAAATGAACTTACCATGAAGTTCACTTCATGCTAACCGGATCCGTCATAAACATATCCCAAACATTAGTTAGAATTCTAGTAGAGGTGGCATGACAGCATGATAGGTAATGACATATTAAGAAATTCATCTCACATCTTGCTTTAAAGACTAAATTAGGAATGTATGGCTAATTTTGGAGCAGAAGCAAATCCCAATATACCCCCACACACTCTTTAAGTAAATTACAACAAAAACTCAGTAACAACAAAAACTTATAAATTTTATATTCGTTACTTTTCTCCACACATTTAAAGTTTTCTATTCTTTTCTTCTGTTAAAAACTCGGAATTCTATGTATCTCTAATTTTAAGTCGGGGGAGTAAATCCCAATATTCCAAACACACTTAGTAAATCAAAACATAAATATAAATGCAGAACAGAGGAAATTAAACAAAGGCAATAAAAAAACCTGAAGGATTTGAAGTGTTCCTGCCCCCCAATCCGTTGTCATTGTCATTAACTTTACCATCATCTTCTGCAGCTATTTTTGTATCTAAATAAACTGAGACTTCTGATGAATTATCATCATCATAATAACATTTCTGCAATGACTCCTGGGCCATTGGATTTACAAATTACAAACCCTAACACTAAAAGGTAACAATTTTATCAAATCGCTTCAATGGGGGTTTTGGTATATATTCCTCTTGACTCAAAGGAAAAAAGGAACTCGGTATATATGACTGTATCTATAAATATATGTGTGTATATGAATGAGCAAATGGAGAAAATGTAACGGAGTAAATTGATCCCTTGCTTTTGTTTGTCTTTTGATTTGATGCAGAGAGGGTGATAAAGCAAAAGAGAGAAAGAGGGAGAACCGTTTGGAGACACGTCTACACGTAAGGAGATTTAAACGGTTAGGACTTTAGGCCCAAGTGTCACTATTAACAAACGGAAAGTTTTAAGGTAGTGAAAAGAAGAAATACCAACTATCTTTGACAAGGAGGTGTTTAATAAAAAATAAATAAATTTGAATTTGAATATGAATCTAAATGAGTTGAATCTGAATAAAAAAAATTATTTGATAATTGACATATCTGAAACATCTGAATAATAGATTTTTATTATTTACCCCTCTAAAAAAATTCAAAATTGTTATAAATGTATTTAATATTATTTAATATAATAGTTAATATTGTAAAAAAAACTTCATTCAGCCAAAAAAATGATACTAAACCATTTATCTCAAATCGTCTGAATGGCTGACCGATTCAGCCATTCAGACAATTTTTTTTCCAAAATAAACGCACTTAATGGCTGACTGATTCAACCATTCATCCATTCATACCTAAATACACAACCCCTAAGTTGGTGTACTAGGCCCTTACTAACCAAGAGGTTCTAGGTTCAACCCCTCCCCCAAATTAGAAAAAAAAAAGAGAAAAGGGGAAAAAACAATGATAGGGAAGAGATGGAGATCAAAATAATACTCACTCCTTCCAGTAAAAATTGGTTTAGTTTGACTTTTACGGTTAAACTAGTTCGATGTCCCGTATCAAACATAGAATTTATAATTATATTTATATTATTAAATTTACTTTTATTAATATTATAATATCTGTGTATAGCATGAAACCTTATAATTAGGGATATGTTAAATTTTATTAAAGAAATTCATTTTTATTACACATATTAGTGTGCAAATGAAGTAAATGTTAATAAGCTAATAGCCAAACAAGAAGTTAGTAAGCTAGTGGGCTAACTAAATAAAGAAAACAAACTTGTCTAATACAATTAATAAAAGGACCAAACTATGAGCCCAAACAAGGAACTTAGAAGCCCAAGCTTCATGCAATCTAAGATGACTAAAAGAGACACATATGTGAAAGTAGCATGCTCTCAAGTCAATCACATTAGATGCGATAAGTATTTACTTTGTAATCGTATTCATATTTGTTAATAAAAGAATTTGTTGGGAATTACATATTTAAATTTGATGTTGAAAGTAAATAAACATGCTTATATGTAAAGTCCTTCAAGGAATACATGTACAAGGACTTAGTGGTAGATCAAAACTTGTTAGGTTTGATCTGTGCTTTATGTTTATCATTCTGTAAATGAATGTATAGAAGAAAATATCAAAGTTGTTAGGTTGATCTATTTTGAGATGTAATAGATAGGCTTCAACAGAATCGTAGTCTGTCGAGCCAGCCAAGAGTTTGCAGAAACCAAGGCAGAATCGTAGAGTATTGAGAATCGTAGTCTGTTTGCCTTGGAGGGCCTCTCCCAGAATCGTAGAGTGGTCCAAACGCCTATCGAGCCTAATCAAGAATCGTAGTCTGCTCTCGAAAGCGTAGAGTTTGCAAATCAAGCAAGCTAATATCGTAGTCTACAAGTGCTTAAAAGAAATCGTAGTGTTCTCTTCTATCAGTATGTATCAAGCACGTATGTGACAAGAAACTACGATCATGATCGTACTGCATCATCTGTCTGCATCAAAAGCATCGAGCCTTGTCCATTTATTGAAGAATAAAATACAACAAATGTGGAATAGATTATAGACGTTGAGACTCTAGGGAATCCCAATGACCCAACATTCATCCTTTGTATATAATGAAGAAACTTATTGAAGAAGCTAAGGAAAGTACTACAAGTCAACTGAAAACATCTTTTCAGGTGTTAGGTGTGACGCCCCCAAAATAGGTATACATCACTCATTCTGAGTCGCCAAATACATGGTACATAAATCAAATACAAACTTCTTTTATACAATACGACAACAACAGAAGCTTAGAGTTTTACACTAATATTATCTCATGATGATTCAAACTCAAATGAAGTCCTCATTACATTTATTATCACACTATTTCATAAAATAGTGATGACTACTATAGACACCATCTCGGACCGTCACTCTGTTCCCCGGCTAGTCCCGCCTACGTTCTCATTTCCTGAAGAGAACAATGAAAACAAAAGGGTGAGCTCAACTAGCCCAATTAAAAAATATAATGACTAAGATAATGCAGAATAAATTATCGTTGGCCTTCAACAGTGTTAAACTGATAAAATACAATAAACATCAAGTTTAACTGCAGCGGAACAAATAATCCATTATAAGAGTCAAGTAGAGCATGATATCTACTATCTTCTATGATTTAAAAAGTTTTTCATCAACTTTATCGCTGAGACTCAGCTTAATAAATAAACCACATCGTCGAATCATCCATGCACTACGTGCCAAGGATATTCATGTAATCATTAATGGTCATGATCATACCAACAACTGTCCATCAATGCACTACGGGCCAATGTGGACATTTACCGCATCATTTGTAACATTACGGTCATGATTATACCGAATAATCCCTGGTCATAATCATACCAATCAATAGTACATCCATACATGTAAGCCACATATGACTTTTATCATAATATACGTATGAGGATGATGACAATGATATAAGAATTCAATTAAAAGAAAGCAAATGATAAATTTTTAAAGATTTATAATTTAATTTATCCAAAATTCAATAATGTCCAAATTGTCAACATGATATTGCTTTGTGGAGTAAAATTCAAGAATAATATTGTATCAAAAATGATTTGGACAGCAAAGAAATCAATTTTTATCATGAATAATTCATCGGGTGAATAGTACTTCGGGAATAGTACCCCGCGAATAGTACTTTGTGAATAGTACTCGTGAATAGTATTTTATGAATAATACCCGTGAGTAGTACTTTGTGAATAGTACCCTGTGAATAGTACTTTATTAATAGTACCGTATAAATGAATAGTACTCATGGATAGTACTCCGACATGAAAAGCTTAAAATTTAACAAGAATGTGTAGAAAATATCCTTGTGAAATGATACTAGATGAAGTGCAAATTTTAAGGATATTCTACTAATTTCACGGAGTATAGAAATAATACTTTAACAAAATGAGGGTATAATCAGGAATACAAGACGAAATAATATTACTCACATACTACAGAGTATGGAAGAAAATATTATTCCTTATGAATACTGAAAAAAATAATATCCCTTACCTCAGAAAAAGACTGGATACTGAAATAGTGAGGTAACAGACTTCTCTTCTTCTTTCTCTCTATAGCTTCTCTCTCCATAATTTCTCTTGTGAGTCTTAGTGAATTGGTGAGAATGAAAGAAGAATGAGCTTCTATTTATAGGAAAATATAGTTTCGATAATTGCACGTTTTGAGGCTCGAAATATTATAGTATAATACATTCGTCTTTTCCTTCATTTTTAATTTAGTTCTGCAAGTATTATCAAACTTGTACCACCTCCCCTAATAGTATATCATGTGAATCAATAGTACATTCATGTGAATCAATAATTCTATACATGTGAAAAAAATAGTTACAGTATAGTACATTCATCTATACCTCCATTTTTAATTTAGTCATGTAAGTATTATCAATCTTGCACCACTTCCCCTAATAGTACATGCATTTGAATCAATAGTACACACATGTAAACAAAATAGTTACAAGCATGTGAATTAATAGCAATTAATTGCTCATTTATCCGATTAATTACCTGATTTGTCAATATAACCTCCAGACATCAATTATTATCAAAATAAATGTCGATTTCCACTAACATTAATAGTCCCAACACAATGGAACTATCAAATTCATTTTTAATCAACACGAACTTAATCATCATTAATATTATAACTCACAATATTTAACAACCAGATCATTCCTAGGAAAAAGGGGGCTTTCCGATAAGGATTTCTCCCTATTGGCGTGCAATTAGGTGACCAAACCTCTCATTGATAGAACTTTCTAGACATCGCCAATATTACAAATAATAATATGAATAACTTTGTCGTCTCAATTATTTATTTAATAATATAAAATATTATGTAGATGATACTGTGACAATAATTGAATCAATAATATGAGAGATATTATGCAGCAATTACTGTAGCAATAATTGAGTATAACTGAGTGACTTCTCACATAAGCATCAATAATCAATACCATGTGCTACTATGCAGCCCACACGACATCGTTTTTTTACCAACGGTATTTCAACAGCTTTAACGGTAAAACTTTCGTCGTTATTTTTATAAAAGATAATTACATCGCTTTCTAACTCCTCGATAATAATTTCATTTGGGGGGTCCACTAATGATTGTGCCATCGCATTTAATATTCCCCGTTAAAATGAATATTCCCCACCAATCTAATATTTTATAACCACTTGCTTACTTTGTAAAATTTGTAAATATTACCCACAACTATAACATTATATCAAATCCACACCATAATATTCAAAAATATATTTCGAGAAAAATTAATCTTTATTCATAAAAGTTGGGGTCTTACAACCTCTCCTTATGAAATTTTTTCCTCGAAATTAGGGTGTGTACCTGGTATGTTGAAGAGGTGAGGATACCTTGACTTCATTTCAGTATCTAACTCCCAGGTCATTTCCTCAACATTGTGGTTTCTCCACAAAACTTTGACTTGAGGTATAACCTTGGAACGTAGAATATGATCCTTCTTATCCAAGATTTTAACAGGTACCTCTTCATACGTTAAATCTTCTACTATTTTGTCTGGTTCTAATTCAATAATGTGGTTTGGGTCTTTCACGTATTTACGTAACATAGATATGTGAAAAATATTATGAACACGAGACATACTTGGCGGTAAGGCGAGTCTATAGGCCACAGTTCCTACTCGATCGAGGATTACAAATGAGCCAATGAATCGAGGATTGAGCTTTCCTCTCTTTCTGAATCTCGTAACTCCTTTCCATGGAGCAACACGTAACAACACATGATCTCCAATATTGAATTCCACGTCCTTTCGATGAAGATCAACATAACTCTTTTGTAGATCTTGTGAGTTTTTTATACGTTGTCGGATCGTTTGAATCTTTTCCGTAGTCATACGTACCAACTCCCATCCCAACAATGTTGCTTCACCCACCTCATCCCAGCATACTGGAGAACGACACTTTCTTCCATACAATGCCTCAAATGGAGCCATGACAATATTTGTTTGATAACTATTGTTGTAAGAAAATTCCACCAATGACAAGAAATTGTCCTAACTTGCTTTGAAGTCAAGGACACAGAGTCTTAATAATTCTTCAAGAGTTTGAATAGTCCTCTCCGACTGCCCGTGTGTTTAAGGATGATATGCCAAACTAAATCGTAAATCTGTGCCCATAGCTTTTTACAAACTAACCCAAAATCGTGAAGTGAATCTTGGGTCTCGATCAGAAACTATGGATAATGGCATACTATGCAATCTTACATTCTTGTTTATGTAGATATGAGCAAGACGTTCACGTGAATAAGTTTCTTGTATCTGTAAGAAATGAGCAGACTTGGTCAATATATCAACAATGACCCAAATCGCATCTATGCCTTGAGAAACCTTGGGAAGACCAGTAACGAAATCCATGGTAATGTGTTCCCACTTCCATTCTGGAATTTCAAGTGGTTGCAATGGACCTTTTGGCACTTGATGCTCCGCCTTGACTCGTTGACAAGTTAGACACCTTGAGATAAACCCCACTATCTCTCTCTTCATATTTCTCCACTAAAATGTATGTCAAAGATCATGATACATTTTGGTACTCCTAGGATGGATTGCAAACGGTGTGTTGTGCGCCTCCATCATGATTTTATACTTCAAGTCAGAATCGTTAGGAACACAAAGTCTGGAGTTGACTCGAAGTATTCCTTCTTCATCGATTCTTGCTTCCAGAATAGCACCTTCTTGCACTTTCTTCTTCATACGCATCAGCTCCAGGTCTGTAGCTTGAGCAGCTTTAACTTTATCGATTAAAGTCAGTTCTACTTGTATAGTTGCCATCATCACGTGGGTCCCTGGAGTCTTTGACTCTATCTCCATCCTTTGTAAGTCATACAAAATGGGCCTTTACGTTGATAATATCGCACTCGTACCCGCATATGATTTTTTACTCAATGCGTCAGCTACTACATTTGCTTTTCCAGGATGGTATTGAATGGTATGATCGTAATATTTCAACAGCTCAAGCCAATGTCGTTGCCGCATGTTGAGTTCCTTTTGAGTGAAAAAATATTTGAGATTTTTATGATCCGTATAGATCTCCACCTTCTCTCCATACAGGTAATGCCTCCAAATCTTAAGTGCAAAAATGACAACTACCAACTCTAGATCATGAGTAGGATAATTCCTCTCATATTCTTTGAGTTGTCGTGAGGCATAGGCTATGACTTTCCAATGTTGCATGAGAACACATCCTAACCCTTTGCCTGAAGCATCATGTAGATGACAAATCCCTCCGAGCCAGATAGTATTGTCAGAACAGGTGTTGAAATGAGTCTCCTCTTGAGTTCTTGAAAACTCTACTCACATTCCTCGTTCCAACTGAATTTTGTATCTTTCCGAGTCAGCTGAGTTAATGGAGTAGCAATTCGAGAAAACCCTTCTACGAATCTCTAATAATAACCACTAAGCCGAGAAATCTACGTACTTTGGTCACTGACTTAGGTTTCTCCCAGCTTTGAATTGCTTCAATCTTTGTCGGGTCAACAGATATTCCATGATTTGATATCACGTGCCCAAGAAATGCTACTTCCTCAAGTCTTCAACTTGGAATATAACTTGTTTTCACGATACTTTTGGAGTATCAGCCTCAAGTGTTACTCATGATCTTCACGGCTTTTGGAGTATATGAGGATGCCATCAATAAAGACAACCACAAAATGATCCAAATATTCCTTGAATACTCGGTTCATCATATCCATGAAGGCAGCAGGAGCATTAGTCAATCCAAAAGACATGACTAGGAATTCATAATGCCCGTACCGAGTTCTGAAAGCAGTCTTTGGGATGTCATTGGTTTTAATCTTTAACTGATGATATCCGAAACGAAGATCGATCTTTGAAAACAACTTGGCGCCTTGAAACTGGTCAAAAAGGTCATCAATGCGAGGTAAAGGGTACCTATTTTTTATGGTGACATGATTCAACTCCTGATAGTCAATACAAAGTCGCATACTTCCATTTTTCTGCTATATTTGTTATAATTGTTTGTCATCTGTTAACTTAGTTTATCTTAAAGGGGAACCAACAAGTCATATATTCTGCTGAAATTGATTAACAAATCTGACAAAGTATTTTGAAAAAGAAATTTTAAAAATATCTATTCAACCCCCCTTCTAGATAACTAAAATTTATTTAAAGGCATTCATTATCCATGTTTTATTGGTTGAATTAAATAAATGTGATGAACTCATATTTTGAAGCAATCCTTTTAGAATAATTATGATGATCATGTTAATGAGATTTAAAATCAAGATAGTTCAAAACTAAAATGTTCTATTCATAGGATCACTAATATGGAGTTAGTGGATTCGGATAAATTAGTACATACTATGCTTGATCTGTTGAAGAGGTTGATTGATCTCATAATCATTTGTATGAAGATACTAAAATAAGTATGCAGGTGTTTATAGGAGAATAAGTTCATTTAAATTGATTCGTTTAAAGGAACACCTAATAGAGGTTTACATGTTTGTCAATAAGAGTTTCTATAGTGATAGTTGTACATGTGATCCTTGGACTTGAGATTATCATAGTACCTTGTGTATTTTGAGTTATACTTTGTCATATTCCTTAAGACTCTTTGGGTATATCAAATGGTATGTTTGGGTATAATAAATTATACATGGAGATAGGTGAATGATCAACAAATAATTTACCACTTCCAGTAAAGGTAGAGAATATCATATGTGATTCGATAGATGACAACTCAGAAATCATAGGTTAAGGTGAATGGAAATTAGAAAGAAGTTTCTAATCGAGTTGTGCATTTTAGAATCGAGATACATATGATCAAATAAATAAATCTTAACAGTAATTTCATATTTTATATTTGATTGAGACATTGTGAGGTAGAAGAATTAAATTGTACAGTAACTATTTACGAAATATGTTTTTTGTGATTAAATGTTGATTTCATATTATCTAAAATAGTCATGATATACTGAGAGGTATATATCATGATGTAGAATTTCATATTATCCGAAATAGTCATCATATACTGAGAGGTATATCTCATGATATAGAATAAATATTATTTATTTATATTTGAATTAAATGAGTTTAATTCATTATAAATAATATTAGAATGATTTTAATTTATTTATTCTACTACTTGCTTAATATTAAACCTAAAGGGTCACACCATAAAAAGAGAAATATAATTTTAGAAGTAAATGACTTAATAATAATAAGTTAGGTATATTTAATTTATTGGTGAAATAAATTAAATAACTTAATATTTATAATTAATTTTAGAAATACTAATTATAAATTAATAAAAGGAGTCTTATTATTATTATTATTATTATTATTATTATTAATTATTTAGTTCCTAAATAGTATAGGAATTGAACTAAAACCTTAAATCCTAAAAGGTTTAGGAGGGAGGGTTAGTATATAAATAAGAGGGGTCTTATTGTGGAAAAGACTAATGCAACTCTTGCAAGTATTCTCTAAAATCTAAGGAGTCAGGAGAGAGATAATTAGGACTACCCACCCTGTGACGCTCCCAAACCTGGGTATCTTTAAACGTTGGATATGGTGCATCATGGTACTACCCATTTAACATAATCTTAACGACAGAAATATAATTACTAAGTTATTACAAACCATCTTACTCAAATCCCTAAGTTCTACGACCTTTATATGTTTGAACTTTGTCATATGAATAAATATTACTTCATTCTAGTTAATAAATCATTTAAAATATAAACTATTACATTAAGCTCGTTACTCAGAAAGTTTCCTTTTCACTTGTCTTTCTTACTCAAACTCTTGCCCCACCAAGCTTAGTTGAAAACATTTAGCATAAAACATAGATGAACTAACAAGCTCAACAAGTATAAATAGTTGAAATAACAAAATCAAGAATCATTTTTTTCATTTTTACAATTGAACAATAGTTGTGAAACCATTTCAAATAAATATGATTAATAATAATAAATTCCTTTTTATTTAACATTTTTAAAACTACATACTGAGCGGTCAAACGACCTTGAACATTTTTCATTTTCATAAAAGGTTTAATAGAAATTTATTTATAAAGCGTCATTTTCTAAGTACACTAGGGGATCATCCTATTGTACTTATGTTGTGCATAACCTATTGCTTTTAAACGACTATATGCATTTCCTTTTACACCGCGAAGGTTAGTAAAAAATCAGACCAAAAATACCTCCAATAATATGGTTGTTGTGACGCTCCCAAATTCAGGTACTTGAAACCCGAACTCGGTGCTTCACGATACCATTTCTATGAGCGGAATAATACTAATAAGAATAACAATAATATAGATACCAAACTTAATTTACATAAATTAGAGTCTAAATCCCAGGTACGCGACCTTTAAACATTTCTTACATGATAATAAATAAATATCATTGTCTTAATAAAGTCTAATTATTACATAGGATAGCGTAGAACTTATTCTGCAACCTTTCCTTTTCCCTTTGTTCCTCGCAGAGCTTTCTGGTTGATCACACTTAGCTGAAAACATTTAAATTAAGCAAAAATGAGCATTTGATTACCCGACAAGTAATAACAACAATAAACATTAGCTGAAAGGATTAAATATTTTCTTTGTACGACACTTCTACAACGAATCAACTATTGTGAAGCAAGCTGAACCAATAATAACAACATATCAAATCTATATCAAAATTTTGAAACTACATACTGACTATAAATGGAGATCAGTCGACAGACTATGAACATTATTTTCTATTTTTGAAAAGGTTAAATAGAAATTCATCTGTAAACCGTCATAACTTATAGGCATGGGGGATGATAAGCCTATTATGCCCTGTATTGATCAATACTACATGCAAGAACGATGTTATCGTTCATCTAATCCGCCTTTGGCACACAAAAGTTTCCCATGTACGGGATGTTCATACTTAGTCGTGAATCTGAACCAAAATAATTTAGTTGGATAACAATAAAGTTCTATCTTGTTCAACAATATTTTTAAATTTATGTCTAGCCGAATCAAATAGCTTAGACGGCCTTTAAGTCAATGTATACATACTGGAAACCAATAAGTATATATCAACATGTGATTAAATACAATGATTATCCAAGTGAGGACACTTGTCTAACCATATTTAGAAATTAACGAACATAATAAATATCTGGATTATACAATAATACTGTGTTGATAAACAATGATCGGATAATTTAAGAACTTGCATGAATACAAAAGATTGGATACATAATCGATAGCAATAGAGTTAATAATCTGGCACAATGATAATATGATTCTGAAACTTTCTTACTCATGTCCATTGCATAAAGTAAATGCAAAGGTAGGATACTTGCCTGAGCTGCTGCTTACAATAACGCAACTTAGTTTTATCTTTTATATTACAACCTATCATTAATAAGATTCGTTCGATTAGAATAACATACTAAAACATATAGTACTGCTATTTGCAGTCAACACATAACCTAATCACATTATCACATATGTTTAACAGTTATTTGATCATAAACAAATACGTATCTAATCAAATTATCTAAGTCTAGATCAATTTCTGAAACATTTCGGTGTAACGACTGTGACGCCCCCAAAATAGGTATACAACACCCATTCTGAGTCGCCAAATACATGATACATAACTTAAATACAAACTTAATAATACAACTATCGTGTAAAATACGACAAAACATAAACTGAGAGTTTTAATACGAATATTGTCTTCTAGAAAGTATTCAAACTTAAATGGAGTCCTCAATACATTTATTATCACACTATTTCACAGAATAGTGAGGATTACTAATGCAACCATCTGGACCGTCAATCCATTCCCTGACTAGTCCAAGCTATATTCTCAATTCTTGAAGAGAACAGTGAAAGAAAGATTGAGCTCAACTAGCCCAGTAAGAAATATTATGACTAAGATAATGCAGAATAAATTATCCTTAGCCTTCAACAAAGATAACAACCGATAGAATATAATGTAGACAACAAGTTTTAGATCAACAACTCGCAATGAATAAGCAATCCATTAGAAGAGTCAAGTAGAGCATGATATCTACTATCTTCTATGATTTAAAAGTTTATTATAAATTTTATCGCTGAGACTCAGCTTAATAAATAATCCACATCATTGAATCATCCCTGCACTACAGGCCAAGTATATTCATTAGTATCACGACCACGAATTATCCATGCACTACGGGCCAAGGATATTCGTGTATTCATCAAAGGTCATGATCACGCCATAAAATAATTCATCTTTGCACCCTTGGCCGAAGAGAACCCATAGTCATGATCATACCAAAACTGTCCATCAATGCACTACGGGCCAATGAGGACTTTTATCACATCATTTATAACATTACGGTCATGATTATATCGAATAATCGCTGGTCATAATCATACTAATTACATCTATGCACTACGGCCACAGATGACTTTCATCATAATATAAGCATGAGGATGATGATAATGATATAAAAATTCAATCAAACGAGATCAAGGATAAATTTTAAAGACTTTAATAATTTAATTTATCCTGAATTCAATAACGTCCAAATTGTCAACATGATACTGTTTTGTGGAGTAAAATTCAAGAATAATATTATATTAAAAACGATTTGGACCGAAAAGAAATCAATTTTTTTCATGAATAGTGCCCCGAGTGAATAGTATCTGAGTGAATAGTACCCCATGAATAGTACTTTGGGAATAGTAATCTCGTGAATAGTACTTGGTGGGTAAAATCTAGATACGCACAACACGCAAGTATACGTGGTCAACAAGTAATAAAGTAAAAGTAGAGTATCGTTCCCACGAGGAATTATTAATACAAATTACCAAATACTAACTCTTAACCAAACCAATTTTATTTAAACAATCAATTTAAGATTATGAATTAAATTATTTAATTAAACTAATTCTAATTACCACTAATTAAAAATCAGATTACGGAGATTTAAGATCACAACTTCACTTATTGCTTCATTTAAGTTAACACACTTCTCATCAATTATTCTCTATCATGAATTGTTAATTAAGAACACTAAAGCAGATAAAACCACCTCTCGATGCATAATACCCATACTTACTTAAAATCACAGATGATAGAATTAAGCAAGACACCCTAATTAACTAATCCACTATATCTCTATGTGAATTATAATTAAAAAGGATTTAAATCACAAGTTCTTTATAAGATTACATATGGCGTAAAGGCATATCTCTATCCTAAACACGAATCATGAATTCCATCTATGCAGAAATCACAAACACATGCTATCATGATAAGATCTAAATCAATACTTCATCTCTCGAGTTCATATAGATTATCACGGTAATTGTTAGCTAGACAATTAAGCAATTAAGTCCAAATCACAATAGACAATCCTCACAATAGAACATAATAATTGACAGTGAAGCATATTAAAATAAACTACACAATAAGATTCATTGTAATCTCAAACAAAGAATTAGTTCATTGAATTAAAACTAAGAATCCACACTTGAATACACATTAAAAGATAAGAATAGAAGAAGATAAGAAGATAGAATTTGTTGTCTGCAGATTTGAAGCTCCCTCCTCGCTCCTACTTTGAATCTTCAATGGTCTCCAAGTTGCTTCAATCTCCAAATCTCATAAGAACTAGTGTTTTCTCTTATTCTACTCTAATATAATCTAATGGAATCCTCTCTCTCAATCTAATCTCTCCTAATCCTTGTGATTCTCCTCCTTTTATAAGTCTCTTCATATGTCTTAAAGTCCTCTTGGAAGTCCTTGAGTCAATCGGATCGAAACAATCCTTCCCGGACTCAAATTTGACCAAAACTTATATTTTTCGAGCATACCCCCGCCCCGACGGGGGTCTAGGCTTGTAAAGGGCACGCTCCGGTGGGCTAGGGGCCTGTTTTGTAGCATGTATGCCCACCCCGGTGGGGGTTTTGTGAAGGAATATTTTCTACTCTGACGTCCTTTGGGAAATCGGCCATAACATTTGATCCAGGAAGAGTTATGAGGCCTGCCACCTATCAAATCGAAGATATCGACGAGCTTTACAACTTTTATTCTTTGAGATTTGAGAAATAACGAACAGATGAAGGTCGAAATTGGGATGGAATTTACTACTATACAAATGGCCACCCAAAACAGTGACGTTCGACGTCCGTTGGTACAAAGATCATAACTCTTGCATCCGAACTCTGATTGGAATGATTCAAGATGTTTCGAAAAGCTAAGAAGAAGCTCTACAATGTAATCCAAGTTCCAAGCCAAGAACATGAAATGAATATGAAAGCCCAAACGATGTCCGGATTGCTTTTCTTTGCGATTTCATACCAATTCTTTGCGATTTCAACTCCCAAGCATATAATCTACAAAATGAACACAAAATGTATGAAAAGTAACTAAGAAACATGAGATTAAGCAAATAATTCAAGTAATAGATACCAGATAAGTAGGTATAAAACCTACTTATCAAATAATCTCAAACTTAAACCTTTGCTTGTCCTCAAGAAAAAAATACAAAACAATAATGCTATGCAATGCAACTAATCTACATGCCTACAAATTCAATAGTAATGACAGAAACAAGTCTATTCAACCGGTCTTAGTAAACTCAAGTAAATATGATAATACATCATATCAAAACTCATCAGTAATTTCTCAATCAATCATCAAATCCTAAATCGTTATTACTGATATAGTGCGTGTGTGCTCAACATCCATGCTAACTAATATAATGCTAAATACAACACATAATAGATCTCTTTAAAGGCATAATACAATGAAATCACAAAATTCACGAACAAGCTAAATCCAACAGAATTCAAACATCCACTAAGTTCAAGAGTCCAATCCGGGATACTTATGTTTTACTTTTCATTACGGGGTTTTTGCTCTTTTCCCGTTTTATTGTTTTTTTTTAACCATGACTGTGCAATGTCTCATTTCATTAGGCTAACAGTGCTACCCCTTAGAGAGCTTTCGACTAACGACTCCCAGACCATATAAGACCTTAGGGCGCTTAGGTGTAAAGACACTCCCCAAGTGCATTTCTCTCAAGTAACAAAAGGTCCCAAACAAAACTAGCCATGATATTTTTTTTTTTTTTTTTCATTTTTTTTTTTTTTTTCTTTTTGAAGCTTATATATCCCAAATATTCCCCCAAACTTAAGTTTTGTCTAGATTTAGTCATCCAAGCCTTTTCATGTCCTTCATTCATTCAAACTAGTATTATCCTTAAGAAGTCAATTATGTATCAATTTAAACGTAATCACCAACAAAGTTGTCTCTAACGTATAACCTTGATTATACCAGGCCAAAAACAGAAAAGATCTAATTCATAACAAAAAAATCACGCCAAAGCTCTAATAATTAGTACTATACTTGTCTACCCAATTCCAATCTCATCATCACCAAAATAAACTTAAACTATCTAACAATTGATTCATGCAAATGAACATAGTAACTAACTAATATTTTTGATTTTTTTTCAAACATAAATAAAAATTATTTACAACTACTCTACTATGCAAACTATTATGCACTTAAACTACATGAATGCAAACATATAATAATCCTAAACTAAACAAACATGACAACTTATGCAAAACTAAAACAACTACATTAAACATGCAAAACTAAACTAATTAACTCCCCCAAACTTAACAATTACAATGTCCTCATTGTAAAATAAAGCATTAAGTAGAAGATAACTTCCCATAATCACCAAGCATGAGGTGATGGTATGCGATGTAGAACGATCATTTTCCTATCCATTGAACTTCCAATACCTACAATGAAGAGAGACAACATGGATTAGAATAGCACTTGGATTGGTAAGAGAACATAATAAGCAAATTAATTCCTATGTACTAAATAAACTAGTAAATCATGTAAATATAAAAATTCCTGGGTTGCCTCCCAGTTAGCGATTGAATTATAGTCTTTCAACCTGACTTTGTCTGGTCAACGCTATCCAATTCCTCTTTGAAAATTGAGGAACCCTCCATCCATCGAAAATAATGTAGCTTTTGGTAGGTTCCCATTTGTGATAGCCATTGCATTAAAGTCACATAGCATGCTCTGATTTGGTATGATCTCAATCAAGAACGTCCCACAGCTAGGTGTTTTCTCCATTGTGTATGTGATCACCTTGGGGCATGGAAGCTTGTCACACACAATGGGCTCTTTGTCTATCTTCTCTTTCTCGTCCCCCCATGGATTCAAAATTGTACTCGCTCTTATGTCATCAAGAGCTTCGCCGACGACATGACTACCAAGTGGGCATGCCTTTGCAAATCTGACTGACTCTTTGATCTTTGGTGGAGACCCATTTAGATCTTCGTCGACCTCTATTTCATTATCCCCAATTGTCTCCACACTTTCGATATCTTGTGTGTGACACCCCCAAAATAGGTCTACATCCCCATTCGAGTTGTCAATACACTAGATGCATGTAAACAACTACAACTTTATTATTACAATAGTAAACTGTGAGTTTGAATACGAGATATTGCCATCTAGACAATATCCACATACAAATAAATCCTCATCATAATTATTGATACATTATTTTACAACAATGGTGAGGACTACTAAACAACTCTCCCTAGAACTTTCATTCCATACCCCACTTCATACTCGCTATATTCTCGCCTCCCGAGAAGAAAAATGGAACAAAAGGAAAAGGGTGAGCTCTCGACTAGCCCAAGAAAAGAATATTATGACTAAGATAATATACAACAAAATTATCGTTAGTCTTCAACAGGAAAAATCTAATAGAATACAATAGACAACAAGTTTTAAATCAATATTCGCAGTGAAATAATAATTCATTAGAAGAGTTAAGTAGAGAATGCAAACTACTATCTTCTATGTATGAATTTTAAAGTTCATCGCCTATTTTTATCCTCAGAACATCAATCAATATATATCTGGGATCAAATATTCATCCTTGCACTACAAAAAGCAAGGACATTCACCATTGGTCATGTTCATCTAAACACATGTTCATCTTTGCACTACTGGCCAAAGATATTCATCGTAAATCATTCATCTTTTCACTACGGGCCAAAGATATTCATCGAAATCATTCATCTTTGCACTACGGGCCAAAGATATTCATCGAAAATCATTCATCTTTGCACTACGTGCCAAAGATATTCATCATAAATCATTCATCTTTTAAGACCGAGGATGATGAAAAATATTTTTAAAAAGAAACGAATCCAATGAAACAAAATGACAAGGATTAAGGATTAAGGATTCGTATTTTGTTTTATCCACGTCCAAAAATACCTCAAAAATAATCATAGTGGTGTAAAATTCAAGAATGATCAAAACATGGATACAATCAAAGCTAGTATCCATAATAGATATTTTGGACAAAAAGAAGAAATTTCATTTTTCGGTGAATAGTGCCGTATTCCTGAATAGTACCGTATACGTGAATAGTGCCGTATACGTGAATAGTAACTCCGACACCAAAAGATAGAAATTTCACAAAAACATCATCACGCTTCATGAATAGTACTCGTGAATAGTAACTCGTGAATAGTAACTCATGAATAGTAACTCGTGAATAGTAACTCATGAATAGTAACCCCGACATGAAAAAGTTCCAAATTTGATAAAAAGTTTCAACCAATATTTCAGCATAATGATATTGAAGAAATAATATCATTACGAAAAAAAATAATATCCCTTACCTCGAAAGATCAGTACTTCTAACTGGAATACTGGATATAGGCTATATCTTGAACTTTCACCGTATAGCAATACTCAAAGTATACTCAAAATACTCACAAGAATACGCCGATAATATAGAGAGAAAACTTCGCTTTACGTGTGATTTTCAATTCTAACCTAAGCACTATTTATAGGAAATTGCTTAGAACACCAAAGAGTAAAATTTATTATAATATTAATATATTTAATAATCTTCATACTTTGACAACTGATCTCAGATCATTAAACACATGCTAGGGCTGCCCACACAACAAAAAAAAACGTTTTTATTAATATAAATATTTAAAACTTCCAAAAATTAATTATTTTGAGCTTGAACTTCAATAATTCATAATAAATAGCCCTTTTATCAGAAAATTCGAATCTCATGAGTTTTTATAGGAAATTCAATTCTCTACAACTTTACGTAAGAAAGTTTTTCCAAATTCCAAACAGAAATTGACCGAAATTTATAAACAAAGCGATTTTACAAAAGTATAATCAAATTTCACCAATAAATAGGGTCCATGACATGTTTAACATGTTTTAAACATTTATTGCAACAAAAATACTCTTCCTCCTCGTATACTCATATATCCCACATTCGTTTGTAAAAATATCACCATTATTATATTATTAAAATATAATAATATATATTTAAATGAATTATTTTATCGTAAAAAGATAAAATTTTAATTTTCAACAATTGTCACATTAAAAATTTTCTCCATCTATATCCACATAAAATCAATATTTTCCTCATCATATGAATCAATAATTAATTATTCACAAATAATATTACGAGAATCACAATATTGACAACCGTGCGGTTCCTCAGAAAGAGGGGGGGCTTCAATAAGAATTTCTCCTTCTTCACCTACAAATTAGGTGACCAAACCTCTCCTTAGATGTAACTTTCTAGACATTGCCAATAATGTTATCTAATAATATTATTCAGATAATATGAATTATTGCTTCGATAATGAAAAATCTTTAATGTAATAACAATTTATCAAAACAACAAAGAATATAAAATATCAACGCAGAATTATTGAATCAATAAAATAAAATACTCAATAAAGAATTATCGTAACCATTATTGAGTAATGCCTTCTTACGTAAGAGTCAATAATTGGTGCAATACTGGTAGCTACCGCAACAACGCCAGACATCGTGTTTTAACCACCGTATTCCAACAAAGGTAAACCAGAATAACAACGCCAAGTTATTTTTAAACAACTTATATTTGTCGCTTTCTTCCTCCAATCGCTTTTAGTTATGGGGCCCACACATGGTCGCTGCTTGTGGTCATTTAATATTCCCCACGATGCTAATATTCCACGACCAAACGAATATTCCCAAACAACAATGAATATTTTATAACCACTTGCTTATTTTGAAATATTTGCGTATTTTACCCATAACTATCCACATTAATCACATCAACCCTTACTATTTCAAAATAATAATTAGAGGAAATTAAATTTCATTTATTTATTATTTGGGGTCTTACATTGTGGCTCATCCAGTCGCATATTTGGTTTGGGTTCTCCGTCAATTTCGTCATCCATGTCATAAAGCCAAGTGTTTAGAGGAAGGTTTCTTACGGCTTTGGTCATTTGCTCTATCTGATCCGTAAGATTTTGAATTGACCTCGCGTGATTACTCAACTTCTCCTCATTTGTTGCTACGAACTTGGACAACAATTCCTCCAACCTTGAATTATCTGTCTCTTGTGACACTAGAGGTGGACATGAAAATTCCGGTGTATATGATGGATTTAGAGCGTAATGTTGGTCATCATAATTATAGCTCCATGAAAAATCTGGGTGATACCCCAATCTTTGATATTTAGGATCAACATAGTTATTGAGGTAGTCACAACTATATTGTCTTTTGGTTCAAATCGACGGCATTTGATGACTTTGATGGTTACCAAAGACAATAGTCACACGTAACTGCCATCCTTCGACTCCGTTGGGCTGCGATAACCTCCAACGTCTTCGAATTTGCTTCAATTTGTACTGGCTCTGCGGAAATTGCATTAAGTCCATCAATCTCTGTTTCCCTTGGTTGAGTCATGTTTGTGTATGACCATTGATACGTAAAGTCATCCATGTTACCTGAAAAGAAAGAAAAAATAGGAAGAGAATTAAATAAAAAAGAAAAAAAGAGAGTTTAAATTAAGACTAATTTGATTGAAGCTAATATTGGCAAAAATATATTAACTAATTCCCCGGCAACGACGCCAAAAACTTGTTGGGTAAAATCTAGTTACACACAACACGCAAGTATACGTGGTCAACAAGTAATAAAGTGAAAGTAGAGTATCGTTCCCACGAGGAATTATTAATACAAATACCAAATACTAACTCTTAACCAAACCAATTTTATTTAAACAATCAATTTAAGATTATGAATTAAATTATTTAATTAAACTAATTCTAATTACCACTAATTAAAAATCGATTACTGAGATTTAAGATCACAACTTCACTTATTACTTCATTTAAGTTAACACACTTCTCATCAATTATTCTCTCCCCAATTGTTAATCAAGAACACTAAAGCGTATAAAACCACCTCTCGATGCATAATACACATACTCACTTAAATCCACAGATGATAGAATTAAGCAAGACACCCTAATTAACTTATCCACTATATCTCTATGTGAATTACAATTAAAAAGGATTTAAAACACAAGTTCTCTATAAGATTACATATATACGTGAAAGGCATATCTCTATCCTAAACACGAATCATGAATTCCATCTATGCAGAAATCACAAACACATGCTATCATGATAAGATCTAAATCAATACTTCATCTCTTGAGTTCATATAGATTATCACGGTAATTGTTAGCTAGGAAATTAAGCAATTAAGTCCAAATCACAATAGAAAATCCTCACAATAGAACATAATAATTGATAGTGAAGCATATTAAAATAAACTACACAATAAGATCCATTATAATCTCAAACAAAGAATTAGTTCATTGAATTAAAACTAAGAATCCACACTTGAATACACATTAAAAGATAAGAATAGAAGAAGATAAGAAGATAGAATTTGTTGTCTGCAGATTGAGAAGCTCCTCCTCGCCTCCTACTTTGAATCTTCAATGGTCTCCAAGTTGCTTCAATCTCCAAATCTCATAAGAACTTGTGTTTTCTCCCATTCTACTATAATCTAATCTAATGGAATCCTCTCTCTCAATCTGATCTCTCCTAATCCTTGTGATTCTCTTCCTTTTATAAGTCTCTTCATATGTCTTTAAGTCCTCTTGGAAGTCTTTGAGTCAATCGGATCAAAATAATCCTTCCCGGACTCAAATTTGACCAAAATTCAGATTTTTTAGGAATACCCCTTGCCAAATGGGTCTAAGCTAGAAGGGCCCACCCCGGCGGGCTAGGGGCCTATTTTGTAGCATGTATGCCCACCCCCGACGGGGTTTTGTGAATGAATATTTTCTACTCGACGTCCTTTGGGAAATTGGCCATAACTTTTGATCCGGAAGAGTTACGAGGGCACGCCACCTATCAAATCGAAGAAATCCATGAGCTATACAACTTTCATTCTTTGAGATTTGAGAAATAACGAATAGATGAAGGTCGAAATTGGGATGGAAGTGACTGCTATGCAAATGGCCACCCAAAACAGTGACGTTCGACGTCCATTGGTACAAAGATCATAACTCTTGCATCCGAACTCCGATTGGAATGATTCAAGATATTCCGAAAAGCTAAGAAGAAGCTCTACAATGTAATCCAAGTTCCAAGCCAAGAATATGAAATGAACATGAAAGCCCAAACGATGTCCGAATTACTTTTCTTTGCGATTTTATACCAATTCTGTGCGATTTCAACTGCCAAGCATATAATCTACAAAATGAACACAAAATGTATGAAAAGTAACTAAGAAACATGAGATTAATCAAATAATTCAAGTAATAGATACTAGATAAGTAGGTATAAAACCTACTTATCAGTACTCCGGCATGAAAAAGTTAAAACTTATCAAAAATGCTCAGAATAATATTTCCATGAAAAGATATTGGATGAAGCGCAAATATCAAGGATATTCTACTAATTTTATGGAGTATAGAAGCCAAAACTTTAACAAAACGAGTATAAAATTCAAAATCTGAAACGAAATAATATTACTTACATACTACAGAGTATGGAAAAAAAATATTATTTCTTACGAATACTGAACAAAAATAATATCTGTTACGGATATTAAACTAAAATAATATTCCTTTCGAATATTGAACGAATATAATATTCCTTACGAATATTAAATAAAAATAATATTTCTTGCGAATATTGAACGAAATAATATTCATACGAATACAAAAAATAATATCTCTTTAGAATATGAAATAAATAATACCCCTTACCTTAAAAATAGAGCAATTTCGACTGGTATAGCAGATATATTCTTGAAAAAAACTTTCACTATTTCCTACACTCAAAGTTTTCTAAAACTCGAAAGAAATACGCTCAATATTATAGAAGTAGAATTCTCTGATTCTGGTGTGATTTTCAATTCTAACTAAGCATCCTATTTATAGGAGAATGGAAATGATACTATTTGGACGCATAGTAGACAAGGAGTCACGGGCGTAATTCATCTAAAGAATTTTTTTTTTCTGAATTTACTATGCAGACACTATGCACACATTATGCATAATAAAATAAAATATATTCTATTTTTCATAAAAAAAAAAACAAATAAAATATATATTTATATATATTCCTTACCTTTCCTTCCTGCAAACACCCATGACATTTCCTTCCAAATTCATTTTTCTATACGTGGGCCCCACATGTGGCCCCCACCTTTATTATATTAAATAATTTTCTACCGATTATTTTGAAAAATGGGTAAATGGGGGTCCATAAAATAAGCAAAATTTACATCAAATACTTCATAAAAATTTTCTCAATATTTTTAACAACATTTATTCATCATTATTATTATTCGCAATATTTAACAACCAGAGCGTTCCCAGGAAAGAGGGGGCTTTCCAATAAGGATTTCTCCCTATTGGTGCGCAATTAGGTGACCAAACCTCTCCTCAACAGAACTTTCTAGACATCGTCAATATTCTAAATAATAATATGAATAACTTTCGTCTCAATTATTGATTTAATAATAATTAAAATATCGACAATAATTGAATCAAATAACGTGAGATACTATGCAGCAATTACTATATCAATAATTGAACAAAACTGAGTGACTTCTCACGTAAGCATCAATAATCAATACCTTGTGGTACTATGTAACCACGCATATTAATGTACTTTTACTACCGGGTAGTTCAACAGTTTAATGGTAAAACTTCCGTCGTTATTTTCATAAAAAGATATTTCTGTCGTTTTCTCATTTCGACAATAATTCCGTTGTGGGGTCCACCAATGATTGTGCCGTCGTACGAATAATCCCCGACCAATCGAATATTTTATAACTACTTGCTTACTTGAAAAATTTGTAAATATTACCCACAACTATAACATTATATCAAATCCACACCATAATATTTAAAAAAAATATTTTAAGAAAATTGAATCTTTATTCATAAAATTTGGGGTCTTACAATCTCCCTTCCATATTAAATTTCGCCCTCGAAATTTACGTACGTACCTGGTATGTCAAAGATGTGAGGATACCTCGTCTAACTCTTGAGGTATAACCTTTGAGCGTAGAATATGCTTCTAAGATTTTAATAGGAATCTCTTCATACGTTAAATCTTCTGCTATTTCGTCCGGTTCTAACTCAATAATGTGGTTCGGGTCGTCCACATATTTACGTAACATCGATACGTGAAAAAAAACGTTATGAACACGCGACATACTTGGCGGTAAGGCGAGTCTATAGGCCACAGTTCCTACTCGATCGATGATTTCAAATAGACCAATAAAGTCGAGGGTTGAGATTTTCTCTCTACGTCGATTCTTGATTCTAGAATAACGCCCTCTTGAACCTTCTTCTTCACATTCATAAGCTCCGAAGTCTCAGAGCTTGAGCGGCTTTAAACTTCATCGATTAAAGCTCGGTTCTAATTGTATATTCGCTATCTTCACGTAAGTTCTTGGAGTTTTTAACTCTATCTCCATCTTTTGTAAGTCGTACGAAATGAGTTTTTGTGTTAACAACGTCTTACTCGTAAACTTATACGATCTTCTACTCAACGTGTCAGCTACGACGTTCGTTTTTCTAAGATGATATTGAATGGTATTAACTTAATCTTTCAACAGCTCGAGCCAACGACTTTGGCGCATGTTACGTTCATTTTGGGTGAAAAATATTTGAGGGTTTTTGTATTGGGTTCAAGGTTAATACAAAATTTGATTTCACGCCTGGGGTAGGCCGTAAGTTCTTCGTGAATATGTCGTGAAATTTATTAACAATAGAAATATCATTCAAATCTTACGTATTTTTGTTTAAATCTGTGACATGGGCTAAGAAAGCTTGACATCCGTTTTTTAATAAACGAATAACTTTATGGCCTGAGATGACAGCGATTGATTTTAATTGTTTGGTTGCTTGAATTCGCATAATAGGTTGATTAGGAATATGAAAGCTAACAACCTTATGAAAATAATCAATTTTTGCATGATGAGTAGTTAACCAATCAATCCCTAGAATTACGTCAAATGCAAGTATTTTTAAGGAAATAAGATTGACATGTAATATGAGGGTGCCGATTTGAGTCAAACAAGATTTATAAACAGTGGACATAACGAAGGTTTCTCCCAACGGAGTTTCAACCGATAAGTCAAAGTCTAACTTCTCTGGGGTCAAATTTAAACGTTGAGCGCAAGTAGGAGAAATAAAAGAGTTGGTAGAATCGGTAACGAATAAGGTATACACTTCGGAATAGTTTATGATTAACTTACCCGTGATAACTTCGTTCGGGTTCCTCGACAAACGCTCTCACTTAAACTACCGGCTTTGACTTGTCTAAGTCATCCTTTGGCGTTACCATCCCAGCTGGACTTGACTTCACTACAAGATAAAATTGAGCTAGGTGACCTTCTCTTCCGCAATCGAAACACGCTTTGGGTTGCTGTGTACAGTTTGGACGGATGTGTCCCACCTGTTCGCATTTGAAATATACGACCGGTGGTCGTTCTTATTCCTTGGAAACGGGTGTCGCTGTCTTTCCATCATTATTGAACCTTCTCTTCTTGAAGTTGTTCTCACTTAGTTCATATTTTCTTATCCTCGCCATGATTACCACCGGCGGTGGTTACCATTTCTAGCAGATTGATTCCCTCCACGTTTGTTGTCACCGCTTCGATGACTGCTACCATTGGTATTATCGATTTGCCGGATGCTCTCTCTTGGTTGGGTTGTCTCATTATCGCGTTCCAATAACTGAGCCCTATTCACAACATCTGAAAACAAGAAAAGTTTGTGAGAAATGAGGTATTGACGTATTTCGGGTTTCAAACCTCGCAGAAACATTCGCGTCATTCGCTCCTCATTATCAACCAAATGGGATGCAAACATGGACAACTCGGCAAACTTAGCCTCGTACTGCGACACAGTCATATTGTTTTGCACTAGCTTGATGAATTCCACCTCCTTCATGTGACGAATACTTTCGGGATAGTACTTGTCATTGAACAATTCTAGGAACTTCTCCCAAGACATCTTGAGTGCATTAGGCTGGGTACGTTTTACAGATTCCCACCAATAATCTGCCTCTTCACGCAATATAAAGGTGGCGAAGGGAACCTTTTGCTCCTCTGAGCATTTCAAGACATCTAATATCTTGGTGATCTGCTTTATCCATATCTCTGCCTTAAGTGGTTCTGGCTTTCCCAAAAAATCCGGTGGTCCCAACTCCTCGAACTGCTTAGCAGTGACCAACCGTGGGTTGCCATTGTTTCCACCTGCATTATGAACATGAGTCTCTCTCGTTTGGTGTTGCATGAACTGCACAAAGCCTCTGAACATCCCATCGTTCATCATTTGGTCGGTGTTGTTGTTCACCTGAGGATTGTTGCCTTCCTGCACATTATCCTGGTTATTGATCGTCGGTGACTCAATGGTCTTATGTGCTTCATTGCTTATCTCACCATTTTCAGATGCTATTCTCAAACACTATCACAAAACAAGGGTTAATTGACATGCAACATATTATCCCTATATTCTGACCTACCAATTAAATAACAAATAAACTTAGGTAGGTCATACTAGCGAAGGAATTACCCGTCTCTCCCCCTAGTTCTAGTCTCACATCTTAGCCAGGGTTTATATCCCAAAGCTTTGATACCAACTGTGACGCCCCTAAAATAAGTATACAAAACCCATTCTGAGTCGCCAAATACATGGTACATAACTTAAATACAAACTTAATAATACAACTGTCATGTAAAATATGACAAAACATAAACTGAGAGTTTTAATACGAATATTGTCTTCTATATAGTATTCAAACTCAAATGGAGTCCTCAATACATTTATTATCACACTATTTCACAAAATAGTGAGGACTACTAATGCAACCATCTGGACCGTGAATCCATTCCTTGACTAGTCCCATCTATATTCTCAACTCTTGAAGAGAACAGTGAAAGAAAGGGTGAGCTCAACTAGCATAGTAAGAAATATTATGACTAAGATAATGCAGAATAAATTATCCTTAGCCTTCAACAGTATAACAACTGATATAATATAATAGACAACAAGTTTTAGATCAACAACTGCAGCGGAATAAGCAATCCATTAGAAGAGTCAAGTAGAGCATGATATCTACTATCTTCTATGATTTAAAAGTTTATCATAAATTTTATTGCTGAGACTCAACTTAATAAATAATCCACATAATCGAATCATCCCTGCACTACAGGCTAATGATATTCATTAGTATCACGACCACGAATTATCCATGCACTACGGGCCAATGATATTCATGTATTCATCAACGTTCATGATCACGCCATAAAATAATTCATCTTTGCACCCTTGGCCGAAGAGAACCCATGGTCATGATTGTAACGCCCCCAAAATAGGTCCAATCTAACCAACTTATTCTGAGTCGCCAAAAACATGGTATAGAAAGCAACTACAACTTTATTAATACAACATAAAAATTGTGAGTTTAAATACAAATATTGTCATCTAGACAATATCCATACTCAAATAAGTCCTCATTACAATTATTGATACACAATTTACAAAATAGTGAGGACTACTAAAACAACTGTCTTGAACCATTACTCCACACCCCGACTAGTTCCCGCTATATTCTCGTCTCCTGAGAAGAAAAATGGAACAAAAAGGAAAAGAGTGAGCTCAACTAGCCCAGTAAAGAATATTATGACTAAGATAATGTACAACAAATTATCCTTCGTCTTCAACAGGAAAAAATCTGATAGAATACAATAGACAACAAGTTTTAGATCAACAACTTAAGCGGAAACAACAATTCATTAGAAGAGTTAAGTAGAGAATGAAATCTATTATCATCTACAAATTTAAAAGTCCATCATCGATATTTTATCCCTGTAACATCAATAAATATACATCTTGAATCAAATAGTCATCTTTGCACTACAGGCCAAAGATATTCATCAGTCGGTCATGTTCATTTCAACACCTGATCATCTTTGCAGTACGGGCCAAAGACATTCATCAAGAAATCATTCATATTTGCACTACAGGCCAAAAATATTCAGTTATATCATCATTTAGGACTGAGGATGATGAAAAATATATTTTAAAGAAAATGAATCCAATGAGACAAAAGAACAAATAGTAAGTATTCGTACTTTGGTTTATCCATGTTCAAAAATACTCCATAATAAACTATTGTGGAGCAGAATTCAAAAATAAAGATCAAAACATAGATCCAATCAAAGGTGGAAACCATAATAAATAATCTTGGACACAGAAAAGAAAATTTAATTTTTATGTGAATAGTGTCGTATTCGTGAATAGTGTCGTATACGTGAATAGTGCCGTATACGTGAATAGTAACTCCGACACTAAAAGGTAGAAATTCCACAAGAAAAATCATCATGCTTCGTGAATAGTACTCGTAAATAGTAACTCGTGAATAGTAACTCATGAATAGTAACTCATGAATAGTAATTCGTGAATAGTAACCCCGACATAAAAAGATAAGAATTTCACAAGAAAAATCTTACCAATATTCCGGTATAATGATATTGAAAGAAATAATATCATTTATAAAAAAAATAATATCCCTTACCTCAAAAAGACAAGATTTCGATTAGAATATTTTGGATATAGTCTTCAAGGAACTTGCACCGATAGCAACATTTAAAGTATCAAAATACTCACAAGAATACGCCGATAATATAGAGAGAAAGAGAGAGAAAACTTCAGCTTAAATGTGATTTTTAATTCTAACCTAAGCACCCTATTTATAGGAAAATGCTTAGAACACCAAAGTAGAAAATTTAATAAAATATTATTATATTTACAAAATTTTCACGCCCATCTTTGAAATCTAATTTCAGCCCATTTGTAACACATGTGAGACCCACTTAACTTATAAAAAACGTTTTTCTTTTAAAAAATATTTAAAACTTCAAAAATCAATTATTTTGGAACTTCGAAACTTTAATAATTCATAATAAATAGCCCTTTTATCAGAAAAATTCGAACCTCATGTCCTTTCCATAAGAAATTCCATTATCTACAACTTTACAGAAGAAAGTTTTTCCAAATTCCAAACATAAATTGACCGAAATCCATAAACGGACGATTTTACAGGCTATAATCAAATTTTAGTCAAGAAATGGGGTCCACCAACATGAAAAACATGTTTTAAATATTTATTGCAACAAAAATACTCTTTCTATATACTCATATATCCCACATTCATTGTAAAAATATCTCCATTATTATTTTATTAAAATATAATAATATATTTAAATGAATTATTTTATCAGAAAAAGATAAAATATTAATTTTCAACAATTGTCACATTAAAAATTTTCTCTATCTATATCCACATAAAATCAATATTTTCCTCATCATATAAATTAATAATTAATTATTCACAAATAATATTACAGAATCACAATACTGACAACCAAGCCGTTCCCAGGAAAGAGTGGACTTTCCAATAAGGATTTCTCCTTACTGGCGCGCAATTAGGTGACCAAACCTTTCCTTAGACAGAACTTTCTAAACATTGCCAATAATGTTATCTAATAATATTATTCAAATAATATGAATTATTGCTCCAATAATAGAAAATACTGTGTAGTGACAATTATTGAAACAACAGTAATAT
Organism: Panax ginseng; assembly: GCA_020205605.1. NCBI lineage: Eukaryota > Viridiplantae > Streptophyta > Magnoliopsida > Apiales > Araliaceae > Panax > Panax ginseng. Next base: position 68,194,136 of record CM035127.1, read on the forward strand.
AAAATATCAACGCAAAGAATTATTGAATCAATAAAATAAAATATTTGAATAAAGAATTATCGTAATAATTATTGAGTAGTGTCTTCTTACGTAAGAATCAATAATTGGTGCAATACCGTGCTACATCGTGCAACAACGCCAGACATCGTGTTTTAACCACCGGTATTCCAACAAAGATAATTGGTAATAACTACGCCGCTATTTATAAACAACATATACTTGTCATTTTCTTCATCCAATCGCTTTCAGTTATGGGGCCCACAAAAGATCGCCACCATCGCATTTAATATTTCCCTAACGTGAAGAATATTCCACGACCAAACGAATATTCCCCGACAACAATGAGTATTTTATAACCACTTACTTATTTAAAATATTTACATATATTACCTTTAACTTTAAACTTTTATCAATATAACCATTTACTGAATAGTAATTATAAGAAAATTGAATACTTTTATTTCATAAAATTCGGGGTCTTACAATCTCCCCTCCTTATGAAATTTCATCCCCGAAATTTACGTACTTGATATTTCAAAGAGTTGAGAATACCTTGCTTTCATTTCAGATTCCATCTTCCCTGTCATCATGATTTCTCCATTGCTCATCTCCCAGTATTTATATCATTCTAGAATACAACTTCAAAACAAGGGTTAATTGAACAAATTAACATATCACATAATATCCCGATATTATGACTGACCAACAAATAAGTTTAGGTAGGACACACTAGCGAAGGATTTAATCGTCTCTCCCCTCCTAGTTCTATTCCCTGATCTCCGCCAGAGATCATATCCGTAAGCTCTGATACCAAATGTGACGCCCCCAAAATAGGTCCAATCCAACCAACCTATTCTGAGTTGCCAAAAACATGGTACAAAAAACAACTACAACTTTATTAATACAACATAAAAACTGTGAGTTTAAATACAAATATTGTCATCTAGACAATATCCATACTCAAATAAGTTCTCATTATAATTATTGATTCACTATTTTACAAAATAGTGAGGACTACTAGAACAACTGTCTTGAACCATTACTCCACACCCCGACTAGTTCCCCGCTATATTCTCGCCTCTCGAGAAGAAAAATGGAACAAAAGGAAAAGGGTGAGCTCAACTAGCCCAAGAAAGAATATTATGACTAAGATAATGTACAACAAATTATCCTTAGTCTTAAACAGGAAAAAAATCGATAGAATACAATAGACAACAAGTTTTAGATCAACAATCATCATGGAAATAACAATTCATTGTAAGAGTTAAGTAGAAATGAAATCTACTATCATCTACGAATTTAAAAGTCCATCATCGATATTTTATCCTCAGAACATCAATCAATATACATCTTGAATCAAATAGTCATCTTTGCACTACAGGCCAAAGATATTCATCAGTCGGTCATGTTCATCTCAACACCTGTTCATCTTTGCACTACGGGCCAAAGATATTCATCAAAAAATCATTCATCTTTGCACTACAGGCCAAAGATATTCAGTTATATCATCATTTAGGACTGAAGATGATGAAACATATATTTTAAAGAAAATGAATCCAGTGAGACAAAAGAACAAATAGTAAGGATTCGTACTTCGGTTTATCCATGTTCAAAAATACTCCATAATAAACTATTGTGGAGCAGAATTCAAAAATAAAGATCAAAACATAGATCCAATCAAAGATAGAAACCATAACAGATAATCTTGGACACAGAAAAGAAAATTTAATTTTTCTGCGCCATCGCATTTAATATTCCCTCGGCGGTGAAGAATATTCCACGACCAAACGAATATTCCCCGACAACAATGAGTATTTTATAACCATTTGCTTATTTAAAATATTTACATATATTACCTTTAACTTTAAAATTTTATCAATTTAACCATTTACTGAATAGTAATTATAAGAAAATTGAATACTTTTATTTCATAAAATTCGGGGTCTTACAATGATCATACCAAAACTGTCCATCAATGCACTACGAGCCAATGAGGACTTTTACCACATCATTTATAACATTACGGTCATAATTATACCGAATAATCCCTGATCATAATTGTAACACCCCTTCCTGAAAAGGAAAGGGAGGTTACGTGCAAAGCACAACAAACCTCAAAATAAGTAAACAGAACACTAATAATTTCAAAATATATAATAATGATATCCATCAATGAAGCACTAATTATAATTTTCCAACTAGAGTCAAAATAATCAAAACTTAAAATTTGAAACAACCTAGATGGTCAAAGGCAACTCTCTCATCACACTAGCCCTGAATCACCCCTGCAAACCTGCCGGAAGAAAAATACAAAGATGAGCTAATTGCCTAAATACGGATACGAGATATACAAAAGATATACAATCGATATAATAAAATAATCGAGACAAACTATCGAACAAAGCCTCAAGTGTAAATATCGACAAAATATAATCTCAAAGATTTGAATGGAATATATCTCAATCAATGTAAGAGTAAAGAAATAACGAATCAAGTAACTAACTCAATGAATTAAACTGAACAGAAACAACCAAAACTAATACAATGAGATAATAGGCTGAATCAAATGGTTGGGTGTTATTTCATACCGAATGAGCTCAAAAATACACATTGCCACACATGCAAGTCAAACTAATGCCACACAGGCAAATCAAATGATGCCACATAGGCAGCCAAAATAATGCCACACATGCAAATCACACATTGGATCGCGAATCCAAATGTATGCAAATCAGATAGGTGTGTTTGGCACAACATCACAAATCCGCAGAACAGAAAACTAGGGTTAACCCATACACCTCCCACAACAAAACACCAAATGACCCACTTCCTCCTAGAGCCCAAAAACGAGACGCCAGGACTAATCACACCACACGGAAAAGTGTCATGTCTCTCGTGCCAAGACGACATGCCTGTGGTACCCCTACAGGTGGTTATAGCTCAAGTATACCCTAGGTATATTCTAACAAAAATACCATGTCACAACACATGCGACATAATACCAACAAAAGGGTTCTATATGTACATGTTGAACCAAATCAAATTATAGTCACAAGGTTTCAAAAGGAAGGTAGCAACATGTACCGCTCTACAATTATCAAAAATAAATAGTACTAAACATGATAACCTAATTCAAAGAGTACAAATACGAGTCATATGTATATATCAACTTCAAAATGAAATTAATATATTTATTTCACAGGAAACAATTATGTGAAATCATAACAGAATTCAAAATAATGAAACAAACAAACAAATCAAATTTAACAAGAGTATCGCTGAAAGAGTACGAAATCCGTACCTGATACTTCCAAACCATTTATAGCACACTCCACAAAATGTTACCCTCAAATGTCAACGATATCAAATACGAAACATTATTCACCACCTAAACATATTCACCCCAAATTAAATATAATCCAACTCATGAACTCTAAAATAATTCGCAATTCAGTCAAGGTACATTTAATCATCGCCTTAAATCAATTATTAATACTCCAAAATTTATATACTAAGTAAAACTCTTTAAATTCTTTCCGTTCAATTTAAATAATTTAATAAGATTTTATTACAATCCAATCATTAATAACATAATACTATTAAATTTATTATTAAAACTTTTATAACTATGTCGACAAAATTAATTAATTCAAATTAATATACATAACTCCAATTGATTTACAACTCCGACTATAAATTTCATGACCAAATGATTATAAGAGAAATATATATATATATATATATATATATATATATATATACACACACACACAACACTTGCAAAGAAGATCGTCAAGAGCCACCAACATGTAACATATATAAATAGGATATATATGTATATAAATATAATCATTATATAATAATAACATCTATAACAAGCCTGCATACAAAGAGAATTTTTTTTTATAAATCGTACTAAATATATATATATATATATATATATATATATATATATATATATATATATATATATATATAAAATATGCCATCATTGAAGCTAGAAAGCACTTTTTAATCACTATGACACTTCACTTTTTAATCATTATATCTACATAACACATGAACAAAGAATTACCAATTGGTTAATTGCTCTTTCTTTTCTTCGATCCACTACCGACTTTGATATTGCTTCTCTTTTCCCCAATTTGTATAAAGAGTATGCGAGTTAGATTAGGTTTTACTTATTTATTATTATTTTGTTTTACTAACTCTCCTAATTTTAATATAATTTTAAAATTATACAAGTATAAATTTGACCCACTAAATTTTAAAGCCCAATTTTACCAATTAATTTACCCAACACTTAAAATACAGTAACCCACAAAAACTAAATTACCATTTGACCCAAAGGAAAGAGAAAGTCCAATTAAATTATTTTTAAAACAAAATCATTTTTTTATTATTTAATTTTTTTTTCGGGTATTACATCACCTACCCCTTAAAAAGGATTCTGTCCCCGGAATCAAAAGAATGAATGTACTTAATTATCAAAAAATGTGGATACTCCGCTCGAATAGAGTCCTCATCTCCCAAGTAGCTTCCCGTTCCGAATGATTTTAGCACAAGACTTAACAAAAGGAATTATCTTCCTCAATTTTAATTTAATCAGTTATTTAATTATTTACTAAAAGAATTTAATTTTCCAAACAAAACAAGGAAAAAAAGAGGGAAACAAAATCATTTACCTTTTCCCATTTAAATACAATTGTATAAGACAAAATCAATTATTATTTAATAAAAAAATGAGTTATTACATTTTTCACCCCTTAAAAATAATTTCGTCCTCGGAATTCAAATAGCTTACAAAGAAAAATATTTTTATTTAAATTACATAATTATTCATAAATTTTAGTTAAGACGTAGCACCGCCATTTGTAACGATCAACGCGGATAAGTCATCGGTCCACGTAATTATCAATGTACTTGTAAAAGATTCGTCAGCTACCGTGTCAAGCCTTGGTAAGGTTCTTCGCGTTGCATCAAATTAGATCACATGATCCACCGTTGGTGCGAGCCGTCTCTAATACCTTTGAGTTTAATTCTTGTAAACGTACCCTTCGGAACATAGTTCGAAATCACAAAAAAAAAAAAAAAATTCTTCATCTAAATACGACTCGAATACCCAAAATATTTAAAATTATTTTTAATTCGTAAAACGTTTATGTTTCACACATGACAAAGATCTAACAAATTATTTTTATTAAATTTTACATAAATTCACGCAAAGCTCTAAGGGCATCAAATAATCAAAACAACTTAAATTATATCACCAACTCTCACTAAGTCCTCAAGAATTTCAAAATATCATAACCTCAAATCAAATTAGTTCTCAAATATTATTACACCAAAAATATACTACCAAGATCTCCTTATCACCATATCAAACTCCAAGTCACATATTTTACCATCTGTATAAGCAAACTACAATTATTCAATATCTCTCAAAATCAATTGAATTTCATCACTTACTATCTAATCATTCAATGAATCAATCATTCTCTTAATGCAAATATTAACCCAACAAATTTCTAGATCTCCTCATACTATCACTCAAAATTTCATATAAGAGAACTCCAATATTCTACTAGAAAATAACCACAAAATTGATCATTAACTTTAATTGATTAATCTAATTACCTTGAATATCAACCATTCAAATTACAAGAAATCCTCTATACTTAATACTTTTCACTTTATCATAATATGCCATCAATACTCAAACCTCAAATTATCCACAAGCTTAACATAAATCAAAACCTAACTCAAATCAAATCCTCAATTGAACGATCATAATGATTGTCACAAAAAAAAACAACTCTAACAAATAATTCTCCAAAATCAAATACTCGTCGATACAAATAATCACATCATAATCGTATAATCATTTCTTAACTGAATAAAATATGACATTATTCTCCTTAATGATCCAATCACAATCCTTAACTAATATTATTGCTCCAACGCATAACAATAATAATCTTAACAAATTATCTCGCCTTTCTCAAATCAACTACAATTCAACGAGCTAAAAACACTTGGTCAAAATCAAGACCAACCAAACAGAGAACAAAATCGAATCAAACTCCTATGTCTACCCAGTGATTTACCCACAACTCACAGATCAAACCTAAATAGGTTTTCTACAAGAAAGAACCTAAGCTTTGATACCATCTTTGTAACACCCCCTTCCTGAAAACGAAAGGGAGGTTACGTGCAAAGCATAACAAACCTCAAAATAAGTAAACAGAGCACTAATAACTTCAAAATATATAATAATGATATCCATCAATGAAGTACTAATTATAATTTTCTAACTAGAGTCAAAATAATCAAAACTTAAAATTCGAAACAACCTAGATGGTCAAAGGCAACTCTTTCATCACACTAGCCCTGAATCACCCCTGCAAACCTGCCGGAAGAAAAACACAGCATGAGCCAATTGTCTAATACGGAAACAGATATACAAAAGATATACAACTGATATACGAAAATAACTGAGACAAACTACTGAACAAAGCCTCAAGTGTAAATACTGACAAAAATATAATCTCCAAAGATTTGAATGGAATATATCTGAATCAACAGAAGAGTAAAGAAATAACGAACTGAAGTAACTAACTCAATGAATTAAACTGAACAGAAACAACCAAAACCAATACAATGAGATAATAGGCTGAATCAAATGGTTGGGTGTTATTTCATACCGAATGAGCTCAGAAATACACATTGCCACACATGCAAGTCAAACTAATGCCACACAAGCAAATCAAATGATGCCACATAGGCAACCAAAATAATGTCACACAGGCAAATCACACATTGGACCACGAATCCAAATATATGCAAATCGGATAGGTGTGTTTGACACAACATCACAAATCCGCAGAACAAAAAACTAGGGTTAACCCATACGCCTCCCACAACAAAACACCAAATGACCCACTTCCTCCGGAGCCCAAAATGGAGACGCCGTGGACTAACCACACCTCCACGGAAAGTGTCATGTCTCTCGTGCCAAGACGACATGCTTGTGGTACCCCCACAGGTGGTTATAACTCAGGTATACCCTAGATATATTCTAACAAAAATACCATGTCACAACACATGCGACATAATACCAACAAAAGGATTCTATATGTACATGTTGAACCAAATCAAATTATAGTCACAAGGTTTCAAAAAGAAGGTAGCAACATGTACCGCTCTACAATTATCAAAAATAAATAGTACTAAACATGATAACCTAATTCAAAGAGTACAAATACGAGTCATATGTATATATCAACTTCAAAATAAAATTAATATATTTATTTCACAGGAAACAATTATGTGAAATCATAACAGAATTCAAAATAATGAAACAAACGAACAAATCAAATTTAACAAGAGTATCGCTGAAAGAGTACGGAATCCGTACCTGATACTTCCAAACCATTTATAGCACACTCCACAAAATGTTACCCTCAAATGTCAACGATATCAAATACGAAACATTATTCACCACCTAAACATATTCACCCCAAATTAAATATAATCAAACTCATAAACTCCAAAATAATTCGCAATTCATTCAAGGTACATTTAATCATCGCCTTAAATCAATTATTAATACTCCAAAATTTATATACTAAGTATAACTCTTTAAATTCTTTCTGTTCAATTTAAATAATTTAATAAGATTTTATTACAATCCAATCATTAATAACATAATACTATTAAATTTATTATTAAAAATTTTATAACTATGTCGACAAAATTAATTAATTCAAATTAATATACATAACTCCAATTGATTTACAACTTCGATTATAAATTTCATGACCAAATGATTATAAAAGAAATATAATATATATATATATATATATATATATATATATATATATATATATAACACTGCAGCAGTAATGTCATAGCCACCAACATGTAACATATATAAATAGGATATATATGTATATAAATATAATCATTATATAATAATAACATCTATAACAAGCCTGCAAACAAAGTGATTTTTTTTTACAAATCGTACTATATATATATATATGCCATCATTGAAGCTAGAAAGCACTTTTTAATCACTATGACATTTCACTTTTTAATCATTATATCTACATAACACATGAACAAAGAATTACCTTGGTTAATTGCTCTTCCTTTTTTTTTCTTTTCTCCGATCCACTGCCGACTTTTGATATTGCTTCTCTTTCCCCAATTCGTTTAAAGAGTATGCGAGTTAGATTAGGTTTTACTTATTTATTATTATTTTGTTTTACTAACTCTCCTAATTTTAATATAATTTAAAAATTACACAAGTATAAATTTGACCCACTAAATTTTAAAGCCTAATTTTACCAATAAATTTACCCAACACTTAAAATATATTAACCCACAAAAACTAAATTACTATTTGACCCAAAGGAAAGACAAAGTCCAATTAAATTATTTTTAAAACAAAATCATTTTTTTATTAATCTTTATTTATTTATTTAATTATTTTCGGGTATTACATCACTTACCCCTTAAAAAGGATTCCATCCCCGGAATCAAAAGAATGAATGTACCTAATTATCAAAAGATGTGGATACTCCGCTCGAATAGACTCCTTTATCTCCCAAGTAGCTTCCTGCTCCGAATGATTTTAGCACAAGACTTAACAAAAGGAATTATCTTCCTCAATTTTAATTTAATCAGTTATTTAATTATCTACTAAAAGAATTTAATTTTCCAAACAAAACAAGGAAGAAAAGAGGGAAACAAAATCATTTACCTTTTCCCATTTAAATACAATTGTATAAGACAAAATCAATTATTATTTAATAAAAAAAATGAGTTATTACAATAATCATACCAAGTCCATCAATGCACTACGACCACATATGACTTTCATCATAATATAAGCATGAGAATGATGACAATGATATAAAAATCCAATCAAGCGAGATCAATGATAAATTTTAAAGACTTTAATAATTTAATTTATCCCGAATTCAATAACGTCCAAATTGTCAACATGATACTATTTTGTGGAATAAAATTCAAGAATAATATTATATCAAAATTATTTGGACAAAAAAGAAATTAATTTTTGTCATGAATAGTGCCCTGGGTGAATAGTACCCGAGTGAATATTACCCCGTGAATAGTATTTCAGGAATAGTAACCCCGTGAATAGTACTCCGACATAAAAAAGTTAAAACTTATCAAGAATGCTCAGAATAATATTTTCATGAAAAGATACTGGATGAAGTTCAAATATCAAGGGTATTCTACTAATTTTATGGAGTATAGAAGCCAAAACTTTAACAAAACGAGTATAGAATTCAAAATCTGAAACTAAATAATATTACTTACATACTACAGAGTATGAAAGAAAATATTATTTCTTACGAATACTGAACAAAAATAATATCTCTTATGAATAGTAAACGAAAATAATATTCCTTTCGAATATTGAATCTAATATAATATTCATTACGAATATTAAATAAAAATAATATTTCTTGCGAATATTGAATCTAAATAATATTCATACGAATACTTAAAAATAATATCTCTTTAGAATATGAAATAAATAATACCACTTACCTCAAAAATAGAGCAATTACAATGGTATAAGCGGATATATTCTTGAAGAAAACTTTCACTATTTTCTACACTCAAAGCTTTCTAAAACACGAAAAAGAAATACGCTCAATATTATAGAAGAAGAATTCTCTGATTCTGATGTAATTTTCAATTCTAACTAAGCATCCTATTTATAGGAGAATGAAAATGATACTATTTGGACGCATAATAGACAAGGAGTCACGGACGCAATTCGTTTGAAGAATTTTTTTCTCTGGATTTACTATGCAGGCACTATGCATAATAAAATAAAATATATTCTATTTTTCATAAAAAACAAAACAAATAGAATATATATTTATATATATTCCTTACCTTTCCTTCCTGCAAACACCCGTGACATTTCCTTCCAAATTCATTTTTCCATACGTGGGCCCTACATGTGGCCCCCACCTTTATTATATTAAATAATTTTCTACCGATTATTTTAAAAAATGGGTAAATGGGGGTCCATAAAATAAGTAAAATTTACATCAAATACTTCATAAAAATTCCCTAAATATTTGTAACAACATTTATTTATTATTATTATTATTCGCAATATTTAACAACCAGATCGTACTCAGGAAAGAGGGAGCTTTCCAATAAGAATTTCTCCCTATTGGCACACAATTAGGTGACCAAACCTCTCATTGACAGAACTTTCTAGACATCGTCAATATTGTAAATAATAATATGAATAACTGTATCGTCTCAATTATTGATTTAATAATATATAAAATATAAAATCCCAAATTTTACGAATAAAGATTTAATTTTTTTGAAATATTTTTTTAAAATTATGGTATGGATTTGAGATAATGTTATAGTTGTGGGTAATATTTATAAATTTTGAAAAGTATGCAAGTTGTTGTATAATATTCGATTGGTTGGGGAATATTCTTTTTATCTGGAATATCCGTATTTACGACACAATCATTGGTGGACCCCATAATGTAATTATTGTTTGATCGAGAAAGCGACAAAAATATTTTTATGAAAATAACTATGGAAGTTTTACCGTTAAAACTGTTGAACTACTTTCGGTAGTAAAAGTACGATGTACGCTGTGGGTTGCATAAGTAGCACATGGTATTGATTATTGATGCTTACGTGAGAAGTCACTCAGCTTTTGTTCAACTATTGCTACAGATAATTATTGCATAAGATCTCACGTTATTTGATTCAATTATTGTCGATATTTTATATATTATTAAATCAATAATTGAGATGATGAGAGTTATTAATATTATTATTTGCAATATTAACAATGTCTAGTAAGTTCATCAAGGAAAGGTTTGGTCACCTAATCATGCTACCATAATAGGAGAAATCCTTATTGAAAGCCCCTCTTCCTCGAGAACAACCTCGTTGTTAAATATTATGCATTATAATATTAATGATGAATAAGTTCTGCCGATTAAAGATGAAATTGATAGTTCCATTGTGTGGGAATTATTAGTGTTAGTAGAAATCGATATTTATTTCGATAATAATTGATGTCTGGAGGTTATATTGAACAATCGCGTATTTGGGGCACTTTTCGTGTCGGAGTACTATTCACGGGTTACTATTCACCCGATTACTATTCACTCTAGTATTGTTCACTCGGGTATTTGTGACACTTTTTGTGTCAGAGTACTATTCACGGGTTACTATTCACTATAGTATTGTTCACTTGGGTATTTGGGACACTTTTCGTGTCGGGGTACTATTCATGGGGTACTATTCCCTAAGTACTATTCACGGGGTACTATTCACCTGAAAAATATATTTCTTTTCGGTCCAAATCATTTTTGGGTACAATATTATTCTAGGAGGAGATGTGATAATTTTTTAGACCGTTGGTTGAAGTTATAATAGTAAATCAATATGGATCGTTGGTTGAAGATATAATAGTAAATCAATATGGACCGTTGGTGGAAAGTTATAATAGTAAATCAATATGGATCGCTGGTTTAAAGTTTTAATGGTAAATCAGTATGGACTGTTGCTTTAAGTTTTAATAGTAAATCAATATGGACCGTCTATTTAAAAGTAAATCAATCTGGACCGTTCATGAATTAGTTACTATTCAGTCCATTCTCCTATAAATAGAAGCTCATTCCTTCATTATTTCTTACGAATTATGCAACCTTTACTATAATTCTTTACATGATATATAATACATATCATTATCTTAATACAGACTAATTATTACAAAAGATACCATTAAACATGATCTGTTTGCTTTCCTTTTCACTTGTTCTTGTCTGAACCTTCGAGTTGTTCATGCCTAGCTGAAACATTTAAATTTAAGCAAGGATGAGCATTTGGGTGCCCAACAAGTAATAACAATTATGAATATAATTAATTTGAAAAGAAATAAATGTTTTCTTTGTACATCACTTCTATAATGAATTTATAGTTGTGAAGTAAACTGAACCGATAATAATCACATAACAATTCTATCCCAAAATTTTGAAACTACGTATTGACTATATATATAGGGTAGTCGACATACTATGAACATTGTTTTAAATTTTCGATAAGGTTTAGCAGAACTTCATCTCGCAAAACCGTCATAACTTCTTATAGCGCCGAGGGTGATCATCCCAATGAGCCCTGTATTGATCAATACTACATTACAAGAACGATAAGATCGTTCACTTTGTCCGCCTTGGACGCATAAAAGTTTTTCCGTGATCGGGATGTTCATACTTAGACTGGAATCCAAATCAAAACAATTTGATTGGATACAAAAAGGATTTAACTTATTCAACGATATTTCTGAATTTGTGTCTAGCTGATCAAGTAGCTTAGACGACTTATATATATATATATATATATATATATATATATCAACATGTGTTTAAATATGATGATTATCCAAGTGGGGACACTTGTGTAACCATGTTTAGAAATTAACGAATGTAATATATATATCTCAATTACCATATACTAACATATTGATAAACAATGATCTGATATATAATATATCACAATAGGGTTAATAATATAGCATAATAATAATATAATTCTCAAACTTACTCATGTCCATCAGATAAAGGAAATGCAAAGGTAAGATATTCACTGATCTTGCGCCGCTATACCAGAATTTAGTTCTATCTCTTATATAACACCTATCGGTAATAAGATCATTTAATCGATTAGAATAACATATCGTAATGTATAGCAGACTGCTTATTGCAATCAAAGACATAACCTAATCACATCATCACTTATGTTCCACAACCATCAATCACAAATAAGCACATATCTAATCAAATTATCTAGTTCCGCATCAATTTTCAAATATGCTTGTACCGATCGATTTTATCGAGGTAATTATCGAGTCTAAGACTCTATCCTCGTAGTTCAATATCCGTAAAGTATCACCATATTATTTTTAAATGACTTATAATAATTTTAAACATTTATTATAATTTATCATGAATTTCGCCAAACACCGGAATCATTATTAAATAATTTAAATATTAAACAATTCTATTATCATTAATATTTAATTAATATTAAACCATTAATAAAACCATTTCTAAAATGTTAAAGTTATTTATAATAACTCAAAATACTTTTTACAAGATTAATATTACGCTTAAATGATTTTTAAAAGAATTAAAATCATTTTTAAATAATTATCATTAATATTAAAATATTATCGCATTATCTATCAAAATATTAGAAGTCATTAATTATAACTTAAAATATTTTTAATTCATTAATATCCTTATTAAATGATTTTTAAAAAAATAAACCATTTTAAAACTATTTATTTAATATAATTATTAAATAAACTTAATATCATTTATTATTAAATTAATATCATTAATATTAAATTATTAATGAAATTATCCTTTAAATATTAAAAGTTATATTTTATAACTTAAAATATCTTTAAACACTTTATTTTCATTTTAAATGATTTTTATAATATTAAAATCATTTTAAACTAATTTATTTAATATAATTATTAAATAATTCTAATATCATTAATAGTAAATAATTAATGAAATTTACCTTTAAATATGAAAAGTTATATTTTATAACTTCAAATATTTTTAAACTATTTATTTTCATTTAAAATGATTTTTCTAATATTAAAATCATTTTTAAACTAATTTATTTAATATAATTATTAAATAAATTTAATATCATTTAATATTAAAATATTAATATTTTTCATGACAAAATATCAAAAGTTATATTTATAACTTAAAATACTTTTATAACATTTAAATCATTTTTCTATAATTTTTAAATCATTAATTTATTTTTCATAATTTATTTAATATATTAAATAAATAACTTAATTATCATCAATATTAATTAATTAATGAAATTCATCACAAAATATTAAAAGTTATCAAAAATAACTTCAATTATTTTCTTATACCATAATATAATTTTAAATGATTTTTCATGAATTAAAAATCATTTTTAAATAATTTATTTAATATTATAATTAAATAAATTAAATACTTTAATATTCTAAAAATATTAAATATTTATGAAATATATTTAAAATAATTAAAACTAATTTTGGACTTTAAAATAATTTTAATAATTTAATTTGAATTTTTAATAATTAAAAACTAATTTTTTCTATTTATTTCAGTAAAAACAATTAATTTATTAATTAATCACCATTAGTGAGGCCTATAAATAGCGACATAACTGCCGCTATAGGTGTTCTTTATGTTCTTGAGCTTAACCTAGACATTCATGGCAGTTAACGAGTGACACATTTTGACCAAGAATAATTCTTCACAAAAAGTGTTTCTGGACATGTCGTTGATTATATCATGTAGTAAACATGCAACACTACAAGACCCAACAACAAACATGTTTAAACTGAATCACAATAAGTAGATCTAAGCCATCAAAGTTACTGTCAGAAATGTTCTTCATTTTTTGGGTTACCCAGAAATGAAGAACAGCTCAATCAGTCCACTTTGGGCTTCCATAACTCGTTGATCATGTCTTTTGGATTGACTAATGCTCCTGCTGCTTTCGTGGATATGATGAACCGTGTGTTTAAAGAATATTTGGATTAGTTTGTTGTTGTCTTTATTGATGACATCCTCATTTATTCCAAAAGCTGTGAAGATCATGAGCGCCATTTGAAGCTGGTACTTCAAAGGCTTCGTGATAACAAATTATATGCCAAGCTGAAGAAATGCGAGTTCTGTTTTGAGGAAGTAACATTCCTTGGGCACGCGGTGTCAAAACATGGAGTATCTGTTGACCCGGCGAAGATTGAAGCAATACAAAGTTGGGAGCAACCAAGTCGATGATCAAGTACGTAGTTTACGGGCTTAAATTGGTTATTATCGGAGATTCATGGAAGGATTTTCTCGAATCGCTACTCCATTAACTTAGCTGACTCATAAAGATACACAATTCGGTTGGAGCGAGAATTGTGAGAAGAGTTTTCAAGAACTTAAGAGAAGACTCATTTCGGCACCTGTTCTGACAATACCATCTGGTTCGGATGGATTTGTTATCTACAGCGATGCTTCAGGCAAAGGGTTATGATGTGTTCTCATGCAACATGGGAAAGTCATAGCCTATACCTCGCGACAACTCAAAGAATATGAGAGGAATTATCCTACTCATGATCTGGAGTTGGCAGCAGTCGTTTTCGCGTTGAAGATCTAGAGACACTACTTGTATGGTGAGAAAGTTGATATTTATACAGATCATAAAAGCCTCAAATATGTCTTCACCCAAAAGGAACTCAACATGCGGAAACGACGTTGGCTCGAGCTGTTGAAAGATTACGATCATACCATCTAATATCATCTTGGAAAAGCAAACGTGGTAGCTGACACATTGAGTAAAAGATCATATGCGGGTACGAGTACAATGTTATTAACACAAAGGCCCATTTTGTATGACTTGCAAAGGATGGAGATAGAGGTAAAGGCTCCAAGTACCCACGTGATGATATCAAGCATACGAGTGGAACAGACTTTAATCGATAAAGTTAAAGTTGCTCAAGCTACTGACATGGAGCTGATGCGTATGAAGAAGAAAGTGCAAGAAGGAGCTATTCCGGAAGCAAGAATCGATGAAGAAGGAATACTTTGATTCAACTCCAGACTTTGTGTTCCTAACGATTCTGACTTGAAGAATAGAATCATGATGGAGGCACACAACACACCATTTTCAATCCATCCTTGTAGTACCAAAATGTATCATGATCTTCGACATACATTTTGGTGAAACAATATGAAGAGAAAGATCGCAAAATTTATCTCAAGGTGTTTAACTTGTCAACGTGTAAATGCAGAGCATCAAGTACCAAAGGGTCCATTGCAACCACTTGAGATTCCAAAATGGAAGTGGGAACACATTACTATGGATTTCGTTACGGGTCTTCCCAAGGTTTCTCAAGGCATATATGCGATTTGGTGTTGATAGATTAACTAAGTCTGCTCATTTCTTGCCGATACGGGAGACTTATTCCCTTGAACGTCTTGCTCATATGTACGTAAATGAGATTGTGATATTGCATGGCATGCCAGTATCCATAGTTTCGGATCATGACCCAAGATTCACTTCACGATTTTGGGTTAGCTTGCAGAAAGCTATGTGCACGGATTTACGATTCAGTTCAGCATATCATACTCAGACGGACGGACAATCAGAGAGGACTATTCAAACTCTTGAAGATCTATTTAGACTATATGTCTTAGACTTCAAATGTATTTGGGATAAGTATTTACCATTGGTGGAATTCTCCTACAACAACAGTTATCAGGTGAGTATAGGTGTGGCTCCAATCGAAGCATTGTATGGACGAAAGTGTCGCTCTCCAGTATGTTGGGACGAGGTGGGTGAAGCAACATTGTTGGGACCAGAGTTGGTACATATGACTACAGAAAAGATCCAAACGATTCGACAACGTATACAAACGGCACATGATCGACAAAAGAGTTATGCGAATCTTCATCGAAAGGATGTGAAATTTAGTATTGGGGATCATGTATTGTTGCGAGTTGCTCCATGGAAGGGAGTTACAAGATTCGGGAAGAGAGGAAAGCTCAATCCTCGATTTATTGGTCCATTTCAGATTCTTGACCGAGTAGGAAATGTGGCCTATAGACTCGGGTTACCTCCAAGCATGTCTCGTGTTCATAATGTTTTTCACATATCTGTGCTTCGTAAATATGTGAAGGACCCGAACCACATTATTGAGTTAGAACCAGACGAGATAGCCGAAGATTTAACGTACGAGGAGGTACATGTTAAGATCTTCGATATGAAGGAATATGTCCTACGCACAAAGGTCATACCACAAGTCAAAGTTTTGTGGAGGAACCATGCTATTGAGGAAATAACCTGGGAGTTGGAAATAGAAATGAAAGCGATGTATCCTCACCTTTTCGAAACACCAGGTACGCATGTCAATTTCGAGGACGAAATTTCATAAGGGAGGAGGTTGTAAGACCCTAATTTTTATGAATAAAATGGAATTTCCTCTATTTATTATTTTGAAATAGTAAGGGTTGATTTGATTAATGTGGTTAGTTATGGGTAAAATACGCAAATATTTTAAATAAACAAGTGGTTATAAAATATTCATTTTTGTCGGGGAATATTTGTTTGGTCGTGGAATATTCTTGCTGTCGGGGAATATTCGTACGACGGCGCAGCCTTTTGTGGGCCCCATAACGAAAAGCGATTGGATGAAGAAAACGACAAGTATGATTTTTTATAAATAACGGCGTAGTTGTTACCGTTAACACTGTTGGAATACCCGGTGGTTAAAACACAATAATTGTAAGACCCCAACTTTTATGAATAAAGAATAATTTTCTCGAAATATATTTTTGAATATTATGGTGTGGATTTGATATAATGTTATAGTTGTGAGTAATATTTACAAATTTTGCAAAGTAAACAAGTGGTTATATAATATTTGATTGGTCGGGGAATATTCGTTTTAGTAGGGAATATTCGTATGACGGCACAATCATTGGTGGAGCCCACAACGGAAGTATTGTCGTAGTTAGAAAACGACTAAAATATCTTTCTATAAAAATAACGGCGGAGGTGTTACCATTAAAACTGTTAAACTACCCGGTAGTAAAAGTACAAGAATACTGCCGTGATTGCGTAGTAGCACCAGTATTGATTATTGATGCTTACGTGAGAAGTCACTCAGTTATACTCAATTATTGCTACAGTAATTGCTGCATCATATCTCTCATATTATTGATTCAATTATTGTTACAGTATCATCTACATAATATGATATATTATTAAATAAATAATTGAGACGACAAAGTTATTCATATTATTATTTGCAATATTAACAATGTCTAGAAGTTCTGTCAAGGAGAGGTTTGGTCACCTAATTGCGCGACAATAAGGAGAAATCCTTATCAGAAAGCCCCCTCTTTCCTGGGAACGAACTGGTTGTTAAATATTGTGAATTATAATAATAATGATGACTAAGTTCGTGTTAATTAAAGATTAATTTTATAGTTCCATTGTGTTGGACTTATTTGTGTTAGTATAATTGATGTCTTGCAGTTATATTGTTCAATTGGATATTCGGGACACTTTTCGTGTCAGAGTACTATTCACGAGTTACTATTCATGAGTTACTATTTATGAGTTACTATTCATGAGTTACTATTCACGGGTTACTATTCACGGGGTACTATTCACCCGTAAGATATATTTCTGTTCGGTCCAAATCATTTTTGGGTACAATATTATTCCATGAGGAGATGTGCTAATTTTTCGCATCAGTTGGTTGAAGATATAATAATAAATCAATATGGACCATTTGGTGGAAAGTATAATAGTAAATCAATATGGATCATTTGGTTTAAAGTTTTAATAGTGAATCAAGATGGACCGTTTGCTTTAAGTTTTAATAGTAAAAACCAATATGGACCGTCTGCTTAAAAGTAAATCAATCTGGACCGCTTCATGAATTAGTTACTATTCACCCATTCTCCTATAAATAAAGCTCATTCCTCCATTATTTCTTACGAATTCACTGGAACTCTAGAGAGAGAAACTATAGAGAGAAAGAAGAAAAGTATTCTGCTACTTCACTATTTTAGTATTCATTTTTTCTAAGGTAGGGAATATTATTTTTTGTACTCATAAGGGGTATTCTTTTTTTCTTTTTCATGAAGAGAACTTCTGTTATTCCATTTTTTATTATTTTATTGGAATAACCTGTATACGCGGGATACCCTATACTTGGTGAAATTCTTGTGTTATTCCATTCTTATTATTCTGTTGGAATAACCTGTTTATGAGAAGTACCGAATACATGGTGAAATTCTTCTAATATTCCGTTCTTTATTATTCTCGCTTTAATATCCTCGTCATGCGCTTCTGTGGGACCGGGTTCCATTATTTATTATTCTCATTGGGAATAACTCGCTTGATTGTAGTCTATCGCACGCACGGTGAATCCTTCTCGTTATTCCATTCTTTATTATTCGTTGGAATAACTCGCCTATGTGGATTACCATATGCATGGTGAATGATCCTTCGTATTCATTCCTTATTAAATTGTGGAAATGATCTCGTCTACGTGGATTACCGCATGGCGATGCTAAAAATCCATTTGCGCTTTCATATATTCTATTATACTCAAATTGGTTAAAGCTTTGGACACTCTATGAAATTAGTGGAATATCCTTGATATTTAAGGCTTCATCCAAAGATCTTTCATGGAAATATTCTTCCGAGCATTCTTGAATTTTACTTCACAAAGCGATATGAAGTTGATAATTTGGACATTATTGAGTTCGTGGATAAATTAACTTATAAATCTTTAAAATTTATTCTTGAACCTATTTTATTGAATTGTCATCATCCTCATGCTTATATTATGTTAAAAGTCATCTTTGGCTTACGTGCATAGATGGACTTGGTATGATTATGACCAGGGATTATTCGGTATAATCATGACCGTAATGTGACGAATGATGTGGTAAAAGTCCTCATTGACTTGTAGTTCATTGGTGGATAGTTGTTGGTATGATTATGACCAGGGATTATTCGGTATAGTCATGACCATTGATGATTACATGAATATCATTGGCCGTGGAGCAGGGATGAATCGATTTTATTTATTAAAATTTAGTCTCAAATGATAAAGTTGATGAAAAACTTTTTAAATCATAGAAGATAGTAGATTTTATACTTTACTTGACTCTTCTAATGGATTGCTTGATCCGCTGCAGTTAAACTTGTTGTCTATTATATTATTCTATCAGTTTAACATTATTGAAGGCTAATGATAATTTATTCTGCATTATCTTAGTCATAATATTTCTTACTGGGTTAGTTGAGTTCACCCTTTCTTTCTCTGTCCTCTTCAAGAAATGAGAACGTAGCTGGGACTAGTCGGGGAACAGAGTGATGGTCCTAGATGGTACATTAGTAGTCCTCACTATTATGTGAAATAGTGTGATAATAAATGTAATGAGGACTCCATTGAGTGTGGATATTGTCTAGATGATAATATTTGTATTAAAACTCACAGCCTATGTTTTGTCGTATTTTACACGACTGTTGTATAATTAAGTTGTATTTGTATTCAATTACCTTGTATCCAAGGCACTCAAGATGGGTGATGTATACCTATTTTGGGGCGTCCACAAGAATACGCTGATGTTGCACAAGAGCAGACACAAGATTGCACCAATTATTGATTCTTACGTAAAAAGGCACTACTCAATAATTTTTACAGTAATTACTGTTCAATATTTTATTTTATTGATTCAATAATTGCTACGTTGGTATTTTATATTATTGATGTTTCAATAATTGTCACTGCACAGTATTTTCCATTATCAGATCAATAATTCATATTATTTGAATAATATTATTAGATAACATTATTGGCAATGTCTAAGGAAGTTCTGTCTAAGGAGATGTTTGGTCACCTAATTGCGCGCCAATAAGGATAAATCCTTATTGAAAAGCCCCTTCTTTCCTAGGAACGACCTGGTTGTCAGTATTGTAATTCTGTAATATTATTTGTGAATAATTAATTATTAATTTATATGATAAAGAAAATTTTTATTTATGTGGATATAAATGGAGGAATTTTTAGAAAAGTGACAATTGTTGAAAATTGATATTTTATCTTTTCTGATAAAATAATTTATTTAAATATATTATTATATTATAAAAATATAATAATGGTGATATATGAATAAATGAGGAGGAAGAGTATTTTTGTTACAATAAATGCTAAAAACATGTTAAACATGTTGGTGGGCCCCATTTTGACTAAAATTTGATTATAGCTTTTAAAATCGTCCGTATGTGGATTTCGGTCAATTTCTGCTTGGAATTTGGAAAAACTTAAACTTACAAAGTTGTAGAGAATTGAATTAACTATGGAATGTGTGAGACCCCGAATTTTATGAAATAAAAGTATTCAATTTTTTTTCTATTTTGGTAAATAGCACGATATTGATTATTGATGCTTATATGATAAGTCACTCAGTTTTGTTGGTATTATTAATGTAATAATACAGAAAATCTTTTTATATAAAACATGATACTTTTATAAAGTTATTCTATTAATAGAATATATTATATTCTATTATGCATAGTGTTGTATAGTGTCTGCATAGTGTTTTGCATAGTAAAATCTTTTTATATAAAATATAATACTTTTATAAAGTTATCTGTTTTATTAGACAATAATTAGAATATATTATATTTTATTATGCATAGTGTTTGCATAGTATCTGCATAGTAAAATCTTTTATAAATTTATTCATTTTATGTAAGACCACAATTTTTTAATGAATAAAATCAAATTTCCTTTATTTATTATTGTGAATAATAAGGTATTGATTTGATATAATACTTTGGTTATGGGTGAAATGTGCAAATTTTCAAAATAAGCAAGTGGTTATATAATATTCATTGTTGTCGGGGAATATTCGTTTGGTCCTGGAATATTCTTTCTGTCGGGGAATATTCATACGACAGAAGCGGTACTATTTGTGGGCCCATAACGGATAACTTTCTTGATAAAGAAAACGACAAAATTGAATAACTACAGTAGTTGTTACTGCTAATTAACACTTGTTGGAATAATTTGGTTAAAATACGATGTCTGGCGTTGTTGCACACAAGATGCATTACCAGTATTGCATGATTGTTGAATTATTGATCCTTACGTAAGAAGGCACTACTCAATAATTGTCATAGTAGTTCTTGCTCAATATTTTATTTTATTGATTCAATAATTGCTACGTTGATATTTATATTATTGTTGTTTCAATAATTGTCACTGCACATCATCTCCATTATCAGATCAATAATTCATATTATTTGGAATAATATTATTACATAAAGATTATTGGCAATGTCTAGAAAGTTCATCAAGGAGAGGTTTGGTCACCTAATTGCGGCGCCAAAGAAGGAGAAATCCTTATCGGAAAGCCCCCTCTTTCCTGGGAACTGCCTGGTTGTCATTATTGTGATTCTGTAATATTATTTGTGAATAATTAATTATTGATTTATATGATAAGGAAATATTTATTTTATGTGGTTATAAATGAAGGAATTAATGTTGAGGTGTTTTATTAGTATTTTTTCGGATTGGAGGTATTAAAAATCAAACCAGTGGTTTTTGAGATTTATTGCAGGAGTTATAATTTTTAATCCGACCGTTAGATCGTTGAGATTTTTGGATATGTTATACATATATAAGTTGAGTATATGTTCACAAATTTTGAACCGCTAAAATGAACGTATGATTTGTTCTCGAATTTTAAGAGGTGGTGATTAAAATTAGGTTATAAATGATTTTGGTGGAAAATTCTAGAATTGGTGGGCCCCACTTTTGGTTGGTGAAAATGTCTTTGAGATTTTTATTCAAATGTGGTGGGTGAGAATAGTATCGTGTAAAGCCATCAAAGTTGCAAAGTTAAGTCCGCTTTCTGCGTCTTAACATTTTCCTATAAATAGGGTTAAGTTAGAATTGAAAATCACACCGTAAATAAGTTTTCTCTTTTTCTCTCTAGATTATTGAGTGTATTTTGTGAGTATTTAGATACTTTGTGAGTTTCTATTCATCGGTGCAAGTTTCCTTCAAATAGATATCTGGATATTCCGATCGGAATCTTGATATTTTTGAGGTAAGGGGTGTTATATTCTTCTTAAAATGATATTTTCTTCAATATCATTATACCGAAATGTTGGTATGAACTTTTTATCAAATTTGGAACTTTTTGTGTCGGGTTTACTATTCACGATACTACGGTCTTATTCACGATACGGCCTTATTCACTGAATCTGACACTATTCACCAAAAAATGAAATTTTCTTCTTTTTGTCCAAGTTGTCTATTATGGTTACTATCTTTGATTGTATCCATGTTTTGATCATTATTTTTGAATAATACTTCAAAATTGGTTATTTCGGAATATTATTGAACTTGGATAAATTGTAATACGAATCCTTAGTATTTGATCTTTTATCTCACTGGATTCGTTTTCTTTAAAATATTTTTCATCATCTTCAGTCCTAAATGATGATACAAATGAATATCTTTGGCCTGTAGTGCAAAGATGAATGATTACCTAATGAATATATTTGGCCCGTAGTGCAAAGATGAACAGGTGTTGAGATGAACATGACCAACTGGTGATACAAATGAATATCTTTGGCTCAGAAAGTGCAAAGATGAATATTTGATTCAAGATGTATATAGATTGATGTTACGGGGATAAAATATTGATGATGGACTTTTAAATCTTAGAAGATAGTAGAATTCTTTCTCTACTTGACTCTTCTAATGGATTCTTTGTTCACCGCAGCAGTTGTTGATCTAAAACTTATTATACATTATATTTTATCAGATTTTTCCCTATTGAAGACTAACGATAATTTGTTGTATATTATCTTAGTCATAATATTCTTTATTGGGCTAGTTGAGCTCACCCTTTTCCTTTTTGTTCCATTTTTCTCAGGAGGTGAGAACAAAGCAGGAACTAGTCGGGGTACGGAGTGATGGTTCTAGAAAGATGTTTTAGCAGTCCTCATTATTTCTGTAAAATAGTGTTTGAATAATTGTAATGAGGATTCCTTTTGATTTTGTATACTCTGTAGTATACAATATTTGTATTCAAACTTACGAGATAAAGCGCTGTCGTGATTCTCGCATTTACAATTATATTATTGAAGTTGTATTTGTTTTTTGTACCATGTATTTGGTGACTCAGAATGGGTGATATATACCTATTTTGGGGGCGTCACATTTTATTAGATTATAAATAGAATATATTATATTTTATTTAAAAGATTTTGCTTTAAATATGGACCGTCAGATTAAAGTAAATTAATCTGGACCGTTCATGAGTTAATTTACTATCAGATCCATTTTTCTATAAATAGAAGCTCATTCCTTCATTATTTCTTAATTCAATTCACCGAACTCTAGAGAGAAACTATAGAGAGTTCTTCTTCTATAATCTTGAGCGTATTTCTTTAGAGTTTAAGAAAACTTTGAGCGTAGTGCAAGTTTTCTTCAAGTATATTCCCGCCATACCAGTCGGAATACTTTACTTTTTAAGGTGAAGATAGGTGATGAAAATTATCTTCGTCCTGGTTGCGAAGAGGAATTTAGAACCACAATTATTATTATGAGTTATTCATATGATTATGGGCAGGAACTGTTGATTTATTTTACATGGATAAAACATTATTGGTGGACTTTTAACATAGAGAAGATAATAGACCTTATGGTCTATTTGACTCTTCTAATGGATTGCTCGTTCACCGCAACTATGGTTGAAAAGTTTTATCATCTACCATATGTTCTAAATCTCTCGATTTATTATTGATGAAAGCTATTGATAATTTAATTATCTTTAGTCATGATATTCTTTCTTGGGCTAGTTGTGCTCACACCCTTCGCTTCACAATTCCTTTCGGTAATAAGAGTGTTGCTGTAAGAGTGTTGCCGAGTTGAGCGGAATAACGAGGGAATAGAAAAGTGGTCTCTAGTTTGTGGAGGTTCTCCTTAAATAGTATAGAAAAGTGTGTTGTATTCTATACAACATTTAGTAGTTATATTTGGTGAATCAAATAGGGTGAGGTGAACCCAACTTTGGAAGGGTGTTTTGTCACTATCATACAAGATGTCTAATGACATACAACCTCGTGTTATCATAAGACGTGGTTAGGCGCATCCACTTGTCTTTGAGTATATCTACGGGCACTGCCTATATGATCTTGGAGTTTCTTTGAAATATAATATTCACTTGGAGACAGTGGAGATAGTCATATGTCAAGAGAAGACTCACTTTGTCTGGTCAACGCTATCCAATTCCTCTTTGAAAATTGAGGAACCCTCCATCCATCAGAAATAATGTAGCTTTTGGTAGGTTCCATTTGTGATAGCCATTGCATTAAAGTCACATAGCATGCTCTGATTTGGTATGATCTCAATCAAGAACGTCCCACAGCTAGGTGTTTTCTCCATTGTGTATGTGATCACCTTGGGGCATGGAAGCTTGTCACACACAATGGGCTCTTCGTCTATCTTCTCTTTCTCGTCCCCCCATGGATTCAAAATTGTACTCGCTCTTATGTCATCAAGAGCTTCGCCGACGACATGACTACCAAGTGGGCATGCCTTTGCAAATCTGACTGACTCTTTGATCTTTGGTGGAGATCCATTTAGATCTTCGTCGACCTCTATTTCATTATCCCCAATTGTCTCCACACTTTCGATATCTTGTGGCTCATCCAGTCGCATATTTGGTTTGGGTTCTCCGTCAATTTCGTCATCCATGTCATAAAGCCAAGTGTTTAGAGGAAGGTTTCTTACGGCTTTGGTCATTTTCTCTATCTGATCCGTAAGATTTTGAATTGACCTCGCGTGATTACTCAACTTCTCCTCATTTGTTGCTACGAACTTGGACAATAATTCCTCCAACCTTGAATTATCTGTCTCTTGTGACACTAGAGGTGGACATGAAAATTCCGGTGTGTATGATGGATTTAGAGCGTAATGTTGGTCATCATAATTATAGCTCCATGAAAAATCTGGGTGATACCCCCAATCTTGGTGATATTTAGGATCAACATAGTTATTGAGGTAATCACAACTATATTGTACCGGTTCAAAACTGACGGTGCATTGATGACTTTGATGGTTGCCAGCACAATAGTCACACGTAACTGCCATCCTTCGACTCTAGTTGAAATTGCGATAACCTCCAACGTCTTCGAATTTGCTTCAATTTGTACTGGCTCTGCGGAAATTGCATTAAGTCCATCAATCTCTGTTTCCCTTGGTTGAGTCATGTTTGTGTATGACCATTGATACGTAAAGTCATCCATGTTACCTGAAAAGAAAGAAAAAATAGGAAGAGAATTAAATAAAAAAGAAAAAAAGAGAGTTTAAATTAAGACTAATTTGATTGAAGCTAATATTGGCAAAAATATATTAACTAATTCCCCGGCAACGACGCCAAAAACTTGTTGGGTAAAATCTAGTTACACACAACACGCAAGTATACGTGGTCAACAAGTAATAAAGTGAAAGTAGAGTATCGTTCCCACGAGGAATTATTAATACAAATTACCAAATACTAACTCTTAACCAAACCAATTTTATTTAAACAATCAATTTAAGATTATGAATTAAATTATTTAATTAAACTAATTCTAATTACCACTAATTAAAAATCAGATTACGGAGATTTAAGATCACAACTTCACTTATTACTTCATTTAAGTTAACACACTTCTCATCAATTATTCTCTATCCTGAATTGTTAATCAAGAACACTAAAGCAGATAAAACCACCTCTCGATGCATAATACACATACTCACTTAAATCCACAGATGATAAAATTAAGCAAGACACCCTAATTAACTTATCCACTATATCTCTATGTGAATTACAATTAAAAAGGATTTAAAACACAAGTTCTCTATAAGATTACATATGGCGTAAAGGCATATCTCTATCCTAAACACGAATCATGAATTCCATCTATGTAGAAATCACAAACACATGCTATCATGATAAGATCTAAATCAATACTTCATCTCTTGAGTTCATATAGATTATCACGGTAATTGTTAGCTAGGAAATTAAGCAATTAAGTCCAAATCACAATAGAAAATCCTCACAATAGAACATAATAATTGATAGTGAAGCATATTAAAATAAACTACACAATAAGATCCATTATAATCTCAAACAAAGAATTAGTTCATTGAATTAAAACTAAGAATCCACACTTGAATACACATTAAAAGATAAGAATAGAAGAAGATAAGAAGATAGAATTTGTTGTCTGCAGATTTGAAGCTCCCTCCTCGCTCCTACTTTGCATCTTCAATGGTCTCCAAGTTGCTTCAATCTCCAAATCTCATAAGAACTAGTATTTTCTCCCATTCTACTATAATCTAATCTAATGGAATCCTCTCTCTCAATCTGATCTCTCCTAATCCTTGTGATTCTCTTCCTTTTATAAGTCTCTTCATATGTCTTTAAGTCCTCTTGGAAGTCTTTGAGTCAATCGGATCAAAATAATCCTTCCCGGACTCAAATTTGACCAAAATTCGTATTTTCTGGGAATACCCCCGCCCCAGCGGGGGTCTAACCTTGTAAAGGGCCCACCCCGGCGGGCTAGGGGCCTATTTTGTAGCATGTATACCCACCCCGACGGGGGTTTTGTGAATGAATATTTTCTACTCTGACGTCCTTTGGGAAATTGGCCATAACTTTTGATCCGGGAAGAGTTACGAGGCCTGCCACCTATCAAATCGAAGAAATCGACGAGCTATACAACTTTCATTCTTTGAGATTTGAGAAATAACGAATAGATGAAGGTCGAAATTGGGATGGAAGTGACTGCTATGCAAATGGCCACCCAAAACAGTGACGTTCGACGTCCATTGGTACAAAGATCATAACTCTTGCATCCGAACTCCGATTGGAATGATTCAAGATATTCCGGAAAGCTAAGAAGATGCTCTACAATGTAATCCAAGTTCCAAGCCAAGAATATGAAATGAACATGAAAGCCCAAACGATGTCCGAATTGCTTTTCTTTGGGATTTTATACCAATTTTGTGCGATTTCAACTGCCAAGCATATAATCTACAAAATGAACACAAAATGTATGAAAAGTAACTAAGAAACATGAGATTAAGCAAATAATTCAAGTAATAGATACTAGATAAGTAGGTATAAAACCTACTTATCAGTACTCCAGCATGAAAAAGTTAAAACTTATCAAAAATGCCCAGAATAATATTTCCATGAAAAGATATTGGATGAAGCGCAAATATCAGGGATATTCTACTAATTTTATGGAGTATAGAAGCCAAAACTTTAACAAAACGAGTATAGAATTCAAAATCTGAAACGAAATAATATTACTTACATACTACAGAGTATGGGAAAAAAATATTATTTCTTACGAATACTGAACAAAAATAATATCAGTTACGGATATTAAACTAAAATAATATTCCTTTCTAATATTGAATCGAATATAATATTCCTTACTTAATATTAAATAAAAATAATATTTCTTGCGAATATTGAACGAAATAATATTCATACGAATACAAAAAATAATATCTCTTTAGAATATGAAATAAATAATACCCCTTACCTTAAAAATAGAGCAATTCCGACTGGTATAGCAGATATATTCTTGAAAAAAACTTTCACTATTTCCTACACTCAAAGTTTTCTAAAACTCGAAAGAAATACGCTCAATATTATAGAAGTAGAATTCTCTGATTCTGGTGTGATTTTCAATTCTAACTAAGCATCCTATTTATAGGAGAATGGAAATGATACTATTTGGACGCATAGTAGACAAGGAGTCACGGGCGCAATTCATCTAAAAGAATTTTTTTTTTCTGAATTTACTATGCGGACACTATGCACACATTATGCATAATAAAATAAAATATATTCTATTTTCATAAAAACAAAACAAATAAAATATATATTTATATATATTCCTTACCTTTCCTTCTTGCAAACACCCATGACATTTCCTTCCAAATTCATTTTTCTATCGTGGGCCCCACATATATGGCCCCCACCTTTATTATATTAAATAATTTTCTACCGATTATTTTGAAAAATGGGTAAATGGGGGTCCATAAAATAAGCAAAATTTACATCAAATACTTCATAAAAATTTTCTCAATATTTTTAACAACATTTATTCATCATTATTATTATTCACAATATTTAACAACCAGAGCGTTCCCAGGAAAGAGGGGGCTTTCCAATAAGGATTTCTCCCTATTGGTGCGCAATTAGGTGACCAAACCTCTCCTCAACAGAACTTTCTAGACATCGTCAATATTGTAAATAATAATATGAATAACTTTCGTCTCAATTATTGATTTAATAATAATTAAAATATCGACAATAATTGAATCAAATAACGTGAGATACTATGCAGCAATTACTATAGCAATAATTGAACAAAACTGAGTGACTTCTCACGTAAGCATCAATAATCAATACCTTGTGGTACTATGTAACCACGCATATTAATGTACTTTTACTACCGGGTAGTTCAACAGTTTAATGGTAAAACTTCCGTCGTTATTTTCATAAAAAGATATTTCTGTCGTTTTCTCATTTCGACAATAATTCCGTTGTGGGGTCCACCAATGATTGTGCCGTCGTACGAATATTCCCCGACCAATCGAATATTTTATAACTACTTGCTTACTTTGAAAAATTTGTAAATATTACCCACAACTATAACATTATATCAAATCCACACCATAATATTTTAAAAAAATATTTCGAGAAAATTGAATCTTTATTCATAAAATTTGGGGTCTTACAATCTCCCTTCCATATTAAATTTCGCCCTCGAAATTTACGTACGTACCTGGTATGTCAAAGATGTGAGGATACCTCGTCTAACTCTTGAGGTATAACCTTTGAGCGTAGAATATGCTTCTAAGATTTTAATAGGAATCTCTTCATACGTTAAATCTTCTGTTATTTCGTCCGGTTCTAACTCAATAATGTGGTTCGGGTCGTCCACATATTTACGTAACATCGATACGTGAAAAAAAACGTTATGAACACGCGACATACTTGGCGGTAAGGCTAGTCTATAGGCCACAGTTCCTACTCGATCGATGATTTCAAATAGACCAATAAAGTCGAGGGTTGAGATTTTCTCTCTACGTCGATTCTTGATTCTAGAATAACGCCCTCTTGAACCTTCTTCTTCACATTCATAAGCTCTGAGTCTGTAGCTTGAGCGGCTTTAACTTCATCGATTAAAGTCGGTTCTAATCGTATATTCGCTATCTTCACGTAAGTTCTTGGAGTTTTTAACTCTATCTCCATCTTTTGTAAGTCGTACGAAATGAGTTTTTGTGTTAACAACGTCGTACTCGTAAACTTATACGATCTTCTACTCAACGTGTCAGCTACGACGTTTGTTTTTCTAAGATGGTATTGAATGGTATTAACGTAATCTTTCAACAGCTCGAGCCAACGACTTTGGCGCATGTTACGTTCATTTTGGGTGAAAAATATTTGAGGGTTTTTGTATTGGGTTCAAGGTTAATACAAAATTTGATTTCACACTCTGGGGGTAGGCCAGGAAGTTCTTTAGGGAATATGTCAGGAAATTTATTAACAATAGAAATATCATTCAAATCTTACGTATTTTTGTTTAAATCTATGACATGGGCTAAGAAAGCTTGACATCCGTTTTTTAATAAACGAATAGCTTTATGGCTTGAGATGACAGCGATTGATTTTAATTGTTTGGTTGCTTGAATTCGCATAATAGGTTGATTAGGAATATGAAAGCTAACAACCTTATGAAAATAATCAATTTTTGCATGATGAGTAGTTAACCAATCAATCCCTAGAATTACGTCAAATGCAAGTATTTTTAAGGAAATAAGATCGACATGTAATATGAGGGTGCCGATTTGAGTCAAACAAGATTTATAAGCGATGGGACATAACGAAGGTTTCTCCCAACGCGGAGTTTCAACCGATAAGTCAAAGTCTAACTTCTCCGGGTCAAATTTAAGCGTTGGCGCTAAAGTAGGAGAAATAAAAGAGTGGGTAGAATCGGTAACGAATAAGGTATACACTTCGGAATAGTTTATGATTAACTTACCCGTGATAACTTCGTTCGGGTTCCTCGACAAACGCTCTCACTTAAACTACCGGCTTTGACTTGTCTAAGTCATCCTATGGCGTCACCATCCCAGCTGGACTTGACTTCACTACAAGATAAAATCGAGCTAGGTGACCTTCTCTTCCGTAATCGAAACACGCTTTGGGTTGCTGTGTACAGTTTGGATGGATGTGTCCCTCCTGTTCGCATTTGAAATATACGACCGGTGGTCGTTCTTCTTCCTTGGAAACGGGTGTCGCTGTCTTTCCATCATTATTGAACCTTCTCTTCTTGAAGTTGTTCTCACTTAGTTCACATTTTCTCTTATCCTGGCCATGATTACCACCGAAGTGGTTACCATTTCTAGCAGATTGATTCCCTCCACGTTTGTTGTCACCGCTTCGATGACTACTACCATTGGTATTATCGATTTGCCGGATGCTCTCTCTTGGTTGGGTTGTCTCATTATCGCGTTCCAATAACTGAGCCCTATTCACAACATCTGAAAACAAGAAAAGTTTGTGAGAAATGAGGTATTGACGTATTTCGGGTTTCAAACCTCGCAGAAACATTCGCGTCAATCGCTCCTCATTATCAACCAAATGGGATGCAAACATGGACAACTCGGCAAACTTAGCCTCGTACTGCAACACAGTCATATTGTTTTGCACTAGCTTGATGAATTCCACCTCCTTCATGTGACGAATACTTTCGGGATAGTACTTGTCATTGAACAATTCTAGGAACTTCTCCCAAGACATCTTGAGTGCATTAGGCTGGGTACGTTTTACAGATTCCCACCAATAATCTGCCTCTTCACGCAACATAAAGGTGGCGAAGGGAACCTTTTGCTCCTCTGAGCATTTCAAGAAATCTAATATCTTGGTGATCTGCTTTATCCATATCTCTGCCTTAAGTGGTTCTGGCTTTCCCAAAAAATTCGGTGGTCCCAACTCCTCGAACTGCTTAGCAGTGACCAACCGTGGGTTGCCATTGTTTCCACCTGCATTATGAACATGAGTCTCTCTCGTTTGGTGTTGCATTAACTGCACAAAGCCTCTGAACATCCCATCGTTCATCATTTGGTTGGTGTTGTTGTTCACCTGAGGATTGTTGCCTTCCTGCACATTATCCTGGTTATTGATCGTCGGTGACTCAATGGTCTTATGTGCTTCATTGCTTATCTCAACATTTTCAGATGCTATTCTCAAACACTGTCACAAAACAAGGGTTAATTGACATGCAATATATTATCCCTATATTCTGACCTACCAATTAAATAACAAATAAACTTAGGTAGGTCATACTAGCGAAGGAATTACCCGTCTCTCCCCCTAGTTCTAGTCTCACATCTTAGCCAGGGTTCATATCCCAAAGCTTTGATACCAACTGTGACGCCCCTAAAATAAGTATACAAAACCCATTCTGAGTCGCCAAATACATGGTACATAACTTAAATACAAACTTAATAATACAACTGTCATGTAAAATATGACAAAACATAAACTGAGAGTTTTAATACGAATATTGTCTTCTAGACAGTATTCAAACTCAAATGGAGTCCTCAATACATTTATTATCACATTATTTCACAAAATAGTGAGGACTACTAATGCAACCATCTGGACCGTGAATCCATTCCTTGACTAGTCCCAGCTATATTCTCAACTCCTGAAGAGAACAGTGAAAGAAAGGGTGAGCTCGACTAGCACAGTAAGAAATATTATGACTAAGATAATGCAGAATAAATTATCCTTAGCCTTCAACAGTATAACAACTGATATAATATAATAGACAACAAGTTTTAGATCAACAACTGCAGCGGAATAAGCAATCCATTAGAAGAGTCAAGTAGAGCTGATATCTACTATCTTCTATGATTTAAAAGTTTATCATAAATTTTATTGCTGAGACTCAACTTAATAAATAATCCACATAATCGAATCATCCATGCACTACAGGCCAATGATATTCATTAGTATCACGACCACGAATTATCCATGCACTACGGGCCAAGGATATTCATGTATTCATCAACGTTCATGATCACGCCATAAAATAATTCATCTTTGCACCCTTGGCCGAAGAGAACCCATGGTCATGAATGTGACGCCCCCAAAATAGGTCCAATCTAACCAACTTATTCTGAGTCGCCAAGAACATGGTATAGAAAACAACTACAACTTTATTAATACAACATAAAAACTGTGAGTTTAAATACAAATATTGTCATCTAGACAATATCCATACTCAAATAAGTCCTCATTACAATTATTGATACACAATTTACAAAATAGTGAGGACTACTAAAACAACTGTCTTGAACCATTACTCCACACCCCGACTAGTTCCCGTTATATTCTCGTCTCCTGAGAAGAAAAATGGAACAAAAAGGAAAAGAGTGAGCTCAACTAGCCCAGTAAAGAATATTATGACTAAGATAATGTACAACAAATTATCCTTCATCTTCAACAGAGAAAAATCTGATAGAATACAATAGACAACAAGTTTTAGATCAACAACTTAAACGGAAACAACAATTCATTAGAAGAGTTAAGTAGAGAATGAAATCTACTATCATCTACAAATTTAAAAGTCCATCATTGATATTTTATCCCTGTAACATCAATAAATATACATCTTGAATCAAATAGTCATCTTTACTCTGAGCCAAAGATATTCATCGATCATTATGTTCATCTCAACACTGTTCATCTTTGCACTACGGGCCAAAGACATTCATCAAGAAATCATTCATCTTTGCACTACAGGCCAAAAATATTCAGTTATATCATCATTTAGGACTAAGGATGATGAAAAATATATTTTAAAGAAAACGAATCCAGTGAGACAACAGAACAAATAGTAAGTATTCGTAATTCGGTTTATCCATGTTCAAAAATACTCCATAATAAACTATTGTGGAGCAGAATTTAAAAATAAAGATCAAAATATAGATCCAATCAAAGATAGAAACCATAACAGATAATCTTGGACACATAAAAGAAAATTTAATTTTTCTGTGAATAGTGTCGTATTCGTGAATAATATCGTATACGGGAATAGTGCCGTATACGTAAATAGTAACTCCGACACTAAAAGGTAAAAATTCCACAAGAAAAAATATCATGCTTCGTGAATAGTACTCATGAATAATAACTCGTGAATAGTAACTCATGAATAGTAACTCGTGAATAGTAACCCCGACATGAAAAGATAAGAATTTCACAAGAAAAATCTTACTAATATTCCGGTATAATGATATTGAAAGAAATAATATCATTTATAAAAAAAATAACATACCTTACCTCAAAAAGACAAAGATTTAAGCGGAATACTTGGATATAGTCTTTGAAGGAACTTGCAATCAGATAGCAACACTCAAAGTATCAAAATACTCACAAGAATACGCTCGATAATATAGAGAGAGAAAGAGAGAGAAAATTCAGTTTCTGGTGTGATTTTCAATTCTAACCTAAGCACCCTATTTATAGGAAAATGCTTAGAACACCAAAACAGAAAATTTAATAAAATATTATTATATTTACAAAATTTTTACGCCCATCTTTGAAATCTGATTTCAACCCATTTGTAACACATGTGAGACCCACTTAACTTATAAAAAACGTTTTTCTTTTAAAAATTATTTAAAACTTCAAAAATCAATTATTCTAGAACTTCAAAACTTCAATAATTCATAATAAATAGCTCTTTTATCAGAAAAATTCGAACCTCATATCCTTTTTATAGGAAATTCCATTATCTACAACTTTGCAGAAGAAAGTTTTTCCAAATTCTAAACATAAATTGACCGAAATCCACAAACGGACGATTTTACAGGCTATAATCAAATTTTAGTCAAGAAATGGGATCC
Source organism: Panax ginseng (assembly GCA_020205605.1). Classification (NCBI taxonomy): domain Eukaryota; kingdom Viridiplantae; phylum Streptophyta; class Magnoliopsida; order Apiales; family Araliaceae; genus Panax; species Panax ginseng. The sequence goes on from CM035127.1 coordinate 68,228,772, forward strand.
ACCAACATGAAAAACATGTTTTAAATATTTATTGTAACAAAAATACTCTTCCTCCACATATACTCATATATCCCACATTCATTGTAAAAATATCTCCATTATTATATTATTAAAATATAATAATATATTTAAATGAATTATTTTATCAGAAAAAGATAAAATATTAATTTTCAACAATTGTCACATTAAAAATTTTCTCCATCTATATCCACATAAAATTAATATTTTCCTCATCATATAAATCAATAATTAATTATTCACAAATAATATTACAGAATCACAATACTGACAACCAGGCCGTTCCCAGGAAAGAGTGGGCTTTCCAATAAGGATTTCTCCTTACTGGCGAGCAATTAGGTGACCAAACCTTTCCTTAGACAGAACTTTCTAAACATTACCAATAATGTTATCTAATAATATTATTCAGATAATATGAATTATTGCTCTAATAATGGAAAATACTGTGTAGTGACAATTATCGAAACAACAGTAATATAATATATCAACGCAAAGAATTATTGAATCAATAAAATAAAATATTGAATAAGAATTATCAGTAACAATTATCGAGTAGTGCCTTCTTCACGTAAGAATCAATAATTGGTGCAATACTGCAAGTCTTCTTGTCTAACAACGCCGACATTCGTGTTTTTTAACCACCGGTATTCCAACAATGATTAATTCTGTAACAACTACGCCGTTATTTATAAACAACATATACTTGTCATTTTCTTCATCCAATCGCTTTCCGTTATGGGGCCCACAAAAGACTGCGCCATTGTACGAATATTTCCCGACAGGAAGAATATTCCACGACCAAACGAATATTCCCCGACAACAATGAGTATTTTATAACCACTTGCTTATTTAAAATATTTACATATATTACCTTTAACTTTAAACTTTTATCGATATAACCATTTACTGAATAGTAATTATAAGAAAATTGAATACTTTTATTTCATAAAATTCGAGGTCTTACAATCTCCCCTCCTTATGAAATTTCGTCCTCGAAATTTACGTACTTGGTATTTCAAAGAGTTGAGAATACCTTGCTTTTATTTCAGATTCCTTCTTCCCTGTCATCATGATTTCTCCATTGCTCATCTCTTGTATTTCAGATATCATTCTAGAATACAGCTTCAAAACAAGGGTTAATTGAACAAATTGACATATCACATAATATCCCGATATTATGATTGACCAACAAATAAGTTTAGGTAGGACACACTAGCGAATGATTTAATCGTCTCTTCCCTCCTAGTTCTATTCCCTGATCTCCGCCAGAGATCATATCCCTAAGCTCTGATACCAAATGTGACGCCCCCAAAATAGGTCCAATCCAACCAACCTATTCTGAGTCGCCAAAAACATGGTACAGAAAACAACTACAACTTTATTAATACAACATAAAAACTGTAAGTTTAAATACAAATATTGTCATCTAGACAATATCCATACTCAAATAAGTCCTCATTATAATTATTGATACACTATTTTACAAAATAGTGAGGACTACTAAAACAACTGTCTTGAACCATTACTCCACACCCCGACTAGTTCCCGCTATATTCTTGTCTCCTAAGAAGAAAAATGGAACAAAAAGGAAAAGGGTGAGCTCAACTAGCCCAGTAAAGAATATTATGACTAAGATAATGTACAACAAATTATCCTTAGTCTTAAACGAGGAAAAATCGATAGAATACAATAGACAACAAGTTTTAGATCAACAACCTGCAATGAAACAACAATTCATTAGAAGAGTTAAGTAGAGAATGCAATCTACTATCATCTACTGAATTTAAAAGTCCATCATCGATATTTTATCCCCAGAACATCAATCAATATACATCTTGAATCAAATAGTCATCTTTGCACCACAAAGCCAAAGATATTCATCACTCGGTCATGTTCATCTCAACACTGCTCATCTTTGCACTACTCACGCCAAAGATATTCATCAAAAATCATTCATCTTTGCACTACAAAGCCAAAGATATTCAGCTTATATCATCATTTAGGATGAAGATGATGAAACATATATTTTAAAGAAAATGAATCCAGTGAGACAAAAGAACAAATAGTAAGGATTCGTACTTCGGTTTATCCATGTTCAAAAATACTCCATAATAAACTATTGTGGAGCAGAATTCAAAAATAAAGATCAAAACATAGATCCAATCAAAGATAGAAACTATAACAGATAATCTTGGACACATAAAAGAAAATTTAATTTTTTTGCGCCATCATACGAATATTCCCCGACAGGAAGAATATTCCACGACCAAACGAATATTCCCCGACAACAATGAGTATTTTATAACCATTTGCTTATTTAAAATATTTACATATATTACCTTTAACTTTAAAATTTTATCAATTTAACCATTTACTGAATAGTAATTATAAGAAAATTGAATTATTTTATTTCATAAAATTCAGGGTCTTACAATGATCATACCAAAATTGTCCATCAATGCACTTCGAGCCAATGAGGACTTTTACCACATCATTTATAACATTACGGTCATAATTGTAACACCCCTTCCTGAAAAGGAAAGGGAGGATACGTGCAAAGCACAACAAACCTCAAAATAAGTAAACAGAACACTAGTAACTTCAAAATATATAATAATGATATCCATCAATGAAGTACTAATTATAATTTTCCAACTAGAGTCAAAATAATCAAAACTTAAAATTTAAAACAACCTAGATGGTCAAAGGCAACTCTCTCATCACACTAGCATGAGCCAATTGTCCAATACGGAAACAAATATACAAAAGATATACAACTGATATACGAAAATAACTGAGACAAACTACTGAACAAAGCCTCAAGTGTAAATACTGACAAAAATATAATCTCCAAAGATTTGAATGGAATATATCTGAATCAACAGAAGAGTAAAGAAATAACGAACTGAAGTAACTAACTCAATGAATTAAATTGAACAGAAATAACAAAAACCAATACAATGAGATAATAGGCTGAATCAAATGGTTGGGTGTTATTTTATACCGAATGAGCTCAGAAATACACATTGCCACACATGCAAGTCAAACTAATGCCACACAAGCAAATCAAATGATGCCACATAGGCAACCAAAATAATGTCACACAGGCAAATCACACATTGGACTGCGAATCCAAATATATGCAAATCGGATAGGTGTGTTTGGCACAACATCACAAATCCGCAGAACAGAAAACTAGGGTTAACCCATACGCCTTCCACAACAAAACACCAAATGATCCACTTCCTCCGGAGCCCAAAATGGAGACGCCGTGGATTAACCACCCCTCCACGGAAAGTGTCATGTCTCTCGTGCCAAGACGACATGCTTGTGGTACCCCCACAGGTGGTTATAACTCAGGTATACCCTAGGTATATTCTAACAAAAATTCCATGTCACAACACATGCGACATAATACCAACAAAATGATTCTATTTGTACATGTTGAACCAAATCAAATTATAGTCACAAGGTTTCAAAAAGAAGGTAGCAACATGTACCGCTCTACAATTATCAAAAATAAATAGTACTAAACATGATAACCTAATTCAAAGAGTACAAATACGAGTCATATGTATATATCAACTTCAAAATAAAATTAATATATTTATTTCACAGGAAACAATTATGTGAAATCATAACAGAATTCAAAATAATGAAACAAACGAACAAATCAAATTTAACAAGAGTATCGCTGAAAGAGTACGGAATTCGTACCTGATACTTCCAAACCATTTATAGCACACTCCACAAAATGTTACCCTCAAATGTCAACGATATCAAATACGAAACATTATTCACCACCTAAACATATTCACCCCAAATTAAATATAATCAAACTCATAAACTCCAAAATAATTCGCAATTCAGTCAAGGTACATTTAATCATCGCCTTAAATCAATTATTAATACTCCAAAATTTATATACTAAGTATAACTCTTTAAATTCTTTCTGTTCAATTTAAATAATTTAATAAGATTTTATTACAATCCAATCATTAATAACATAATACTATTAAATTTATTATTAAAAATTTTATAACTATGTCGACAAAATTAATTAATTCAAATTAATATACATAACTCCAATTGATTTACAACTCCCATTATAAATTTCATGACCAAATGATTATAAAAGAAATATAATATATATATATATATATATATATATATATATATAACGTAACAACACTATAGTGACGATCAAGTTGGAATTACCAACATGTAACATATATAAATAGGATATATATGTATATAAATATAATCATTATATAATAATAACATCTATAACAAGCTCCTGCATAAAGTGATTTTTTTACAAATCGTATTATATATATATATATATATATATATATATATATATATATATATATATATATATATATATATATATATCATCAAGCTAGAAAGCACTTTTTAATCACTATGACATTTCACTTTTTAATCATTATATCTACATAACACATGAACAAAGAATTACCTTGGTTAATTGCTTTCTTCCTTTTTTTTTTCTTTTCTCCGATCCACTGCCGACTTTTGATATTGCTTCTCTTTTCCCCAATTCGTATAAAGAGTATGCGAGTTAGATTAGGTTTTACTTATTTATTATTATTTTGTTTTACTAACTCTCCTAATTTTAATATAATTTAAAAATTACACAAGTATAAATTTGACCCACTAAATTTTAAAGCCCAATTTTACCAATAAATTTACCCAACACTTAAAATATATTAACCCACAAAAACTAAATTACTATTTGACCCAAAGGAAAGACAAAGTCCAATTAAATTATTTTTAAAACAAAATCCTTTTTTTATTTAATATTTATTTATTTATTTATTTATTTTCGGGTATTACATCACCTACCCCTTAAAAAGGATTCCATCCCCGGAATCAAAAGAATGAATGTACCTAATTATCAAAAGATGTGGATACTCCGCTCGAATAGACTCCTCATCTCCCAAGTAGCTTCCCGTTCCGAATGATTTTAGCACAAGACTTAACAAAAGGAATTATCTTCCTCAATTTTAATTTAATCAGTTATTTAATTATCTACTAAAAGAATTTAATTTTCCAAACAAAACAAGGAAGAAAAGAGGGAAACAAAATCATTTACCTTTTCCCATTTAAATACAATTGTATAAGACAAAATCAATTATTATTTAATAAAAAAAATGAGTAATTATAATAATCATACCAAGTCCATCTATGCACTACGACCACATATGACTTTCATCATAATATAAGCATGAGAATGATGACAATGATATAAAAATTCAATCAAGCGAGATCAATGATAAATTTTAAAGACTTTAATAATTTAATTTATCCCGAATTCAATAACGTCCAAATTGTCAATATGATACTATTTTGTGGAATAAAATTCAAGAATAATATTATATCAAAAATTATTTGGACAAAAAAGAAATCAATTTTTGTCATGAATAGTGCCCTGGGTCAATAGTACCCGAGTGAATATTACCCCGTGAATAGTACTTCAGGAATAGTAACTCCGTGAATAGTACTCCAGCATAAAAAAGTTAAAACTTATCAAGAATGCTCAGAATAATATTTTCATGAAAAGATACTGGATGAAGTTCAAATATCAAGGGTATTCTACTAATTTCATGGAGTATAGAAGCCAAAAATTTAACAAAATGGGTATAGAATTCAAAATCTGAAACTAAATAATATTACTTACATACTACAGAGTATGAAAGAAAATATTATTTCTTACGAATACTGAACAAAAATAATATCTCTTATGAATAGTAAACGAAAATAATATTCCTTTCGAATATTGAACGAATATAATATTCATTACGAATATTAAATAAAAATAATATTTTTGCGAATATTGAACGAAATAATATTCATACGAATACGAAAAATAATATCTCTTTAGAATATGAAATAAATAATACCACTTACCTCAAAAATAGAGCAATTCTGAATGGTATAGCGGATATATTCTTGAAGAAAACTTTCACTATTTTCTACACTCAAAGCTTTCTAAAACACGAAAGAAATACGCTCAATATTATAGAAGAAGAATTCTCTGATTCTGATGTAATTTTCAATTCTAACTAAGCATCCTATTTATAGGAGAATGGAAATGATACTATTTGGACGCATAATAGACAAGGAGTCACGGGCGCAATTCGTTTGAAGAATTTTTTTCTCTGGATTTACTATGCAGGCACTATGCATAATAAAATAAAATATATTCTATTTTTCATAAAAAACAAAACAAATAGAATATATATTTATATATATTCCTTACCTTTCCTTCCTGCAAACACCCGTGACATTTCCTTCCAAATTCATTTTTCCATACGTGGGCCCTACATGTGGCCCCCATATTTGGCCCCCACCTTTATTATATTAAATAATTTTCTACCGATTATTTTAAAAAATGGGTAAATGGGGGTCCATAAAATAAGTAAAATTTACATCAAATACTTCATAAAAATTCCCTAAATATTTGTAACAACATTTATTTATTATTATTATTATTATTATTATTATTCGCAATATTTAACAACCAGATCGTACTCAGGAAAGAGAGAGCTTTCCAATAAGGATTTCTCCCTATTGGCACACAATTAGGTGACCAAACCTCTCATTGACAGAATTTTCTAGACATCGTCAATATTGTAAATAATAATATGAATAACTGTATCGTCTCAATTATTGATTTAATAATATATAAAATATAAAATCCCAAATTTTACGAATAAAGATTTAATTTTTTTGAAATATTTTTTTAAAATTATGGTATGGATTTGAGATAATGTTATAGTTGTGGGTAATATTTATAAATTTTGAAAAGTATGCAAGTTGTTGTATAATATTCGATTAGTTGGAGAATATTCTTTTTATCGGGGAATATCCGTACGACGGCACAATCATTGGTGGACCCCATAACAGAATTATTGTCGGATTGAGAAAGCGACAAAAATATTTTTATGAAAATAACGGCGGAAGTTTTACCGTTAAAACTGTTGAACTACTCGGTAGTAAAAGTACAGTAATACGCGTGGTTGCATAGTAGCACATGGTATTGATTATTGATGCTTACGTGAGAAGTCACTCAGTTTTGTTCAACTATTGCTACAGTAAATATTGCATAGTATTTCACGTTATTTGATTCAATTATTGTCGATATTTTATATATTATTAAATCAATAATTGAGATGACAGAGTTATTATTATTATTATTTGCAATATTAACAATGTCTAGAAGTTCTGTCAAGGAGAGGTTTGGTCACCTAATTGCGCGCCAATAGGGAAAAATCCTTATTGGAAAGCCCCCTCTTTCCTGAGAACAACCTGGTTATTAAATATTATGCATTATAATATTAATGATGAATAAGTTCGTGTTGATTAAAGATGAAATTGATAGTTCCATTGTGTGGGAATTATTAGTGTTAGTAGAAATCGATATTTATTTCGATAATAATTGATGTCTGGAGGTTATATTGACCAATCGCGTATTCGGGGCACTTTTTGTGTCGGAGTACTATTCACGGGTTACTATTCACCCAGTTACTATTCACTCTAGTATTGTTCACTCGGGTATTTGTGACACTTTTTTGTGTCGGAGTACTATTCACGGGTTACTATTCACTATAGTATTGTTCACTTGGGTATTTGGGACACTTTTCGTGTCGGGGTACTATTCATGGGGTACTATTCTCGAAGTACTATTCACGGGGTACTATTCACCTGAAAAATATATTTCTTTTCTGGTCCAAATCATTTTGGGTACAATATTATTCCAGGAGGAGATGTGATAATTTTTCGAATAGTTGGTTGAAGTTATAATAGTAAATCAATATGGATCGTTGGTTGAAGATATAATAGTAAATCAATATGGACCGTTGGTGGAAAGTTATAATAGTAAATCAATATGGATCGCTGGTTTAAAGTTTTAATAGTAAATCAGTATGGATTGTTGCTTTAAGTTTTTGTTGGGCTTCGAGACGCGAACGCACAAATGAAATTAAAATTTTAAAGCAATTTCAAACCCTAAAAGCAGGATCCATGCGAAAAATCAATTAATTCAGAGGTTTAGAGATTATACGGATATGAAAACGAGAATCAAACCGATCGCTACCTCGAATGTCCAACGTAATACAAACCGATTAAGCCTCTCTACAGTATCCACCTACGCCGCATTTAACCGTCGAATGATTACTCAATAATAAGAGGACTTGCAGTACTAGCCACCAAAAGGAATGGATTTTACAAATCTGCTTTTCTCTCTAGTCTCTCTCTAAGAGCTGGCTAGGGTTTTTCAATTATGATATATGACCCTAAGTAGTCGCTATATATCATATATATAGTAGTTAAAAGGAATTAATCAAATCAAAACCTAATTTCATAAAATCCGAATTTATATATATATATATATATATATCTCTTAATTAAGTCTTACTTAATTAATATACATATATACAATTATCCTTTTAATTTAAATTAATTGATTTAAATACTATTAATCATATTAATATATTTAAATCCTTAAAATTTAAATTAATTCCCTTTAAATAACGTTACATGTGTGTGACCACTATAGGTTATTATTACGTTGGCAATAATTTTAAAATCATATTATAAAATTATAAACAAAGGAAGCTGCATCTAGTAATGCATCAACTTTGCTACCAAGTAATAATAAGATCGATGATTCGATTCAACCTTTTAAGTGACCAATGTTTCAATGTAATTTAATCCTTTTAACCTTAATATCCTAGATTAAACTCGAGTCATGGAATGTGTCATACTCTTCATAATTTAATACGAGTTTTCTTGATCAATGAGTAGACTATATGAAACAAATCACTATTTGAGCATGGCCATGCATTTCATAGTCCTACTCAATCAAGAGGCCTATGGATATCACCCATAATATATAGGATGGTTAAATTCCATCTAGATCACTCATATTTCTCACACGATTAATGATGAACCCAATAATCACCTTTATAGTCCACCTATTATTAAAGGTGACATTTGATGATATCAAAGTACATAAATTCTCGTAAGTAATATAGCGATTTCAGGTCGGAGGACCATTACATCATTGTCACTATGAGAATTGCTAATGACACTTCGCATAATGCTCCATATAGAATTCTCATGGTGGGTCTGTCCAGTACATCGTTCTCTAACATATACCTATGCATTGACTTAATATCTCATATATTTATGACCCATGAGATTTGGTCATCAGTTAATCCACATACTAGTCTCAATGCATCATTGTTGTCCCATCAACAATGATACTCGACTAGGGACATTTAAGAACACTGATACTAATGGTAATATATAATCTCATGTTCAAGTCACATACTTGAAACTATATAATTTGTATCATTATTCTAAGGAATTTTATTATGTTAACAATTATATTACGCAGTAAATAAAACCATAATAAAATCATATATTTATTCAATCAAATATAATATCAAAACGTTAAGAAATTATATCAAATAATTGGCCTCTAGGGCATAAACTCTAACAATTTTAATAGTAAATCAATATGGACCGTCCATTTAAAAGTAAATCAATCTGGATCGTTCATGAATTAGTTACTATTCAGTCCATTCTCCTATAAATAGAAGCTCATTCCTTCATTATTTCTTACGAATTATGAAACCTTTACTATAATTCTTTACATGATATATAATACATATCATTATCTTAATACAGTCTAATTATTACAAAAGATACCATTAAACATGATATGTTTGCTTTCCTTTTCACTTGTTCTTGTCTGAACCTTCGAGTTGTTCATGCCTAGCTGAAACATTTAAATTTAAGCAAGGATGAGCATTTGGGTGCCCAACAAGTAATAACAATTATGAATATAATTAGCTGAAAGAAATAAATGTTTTCTTTGTACATCACTTCTACAATGAATTTATAGTTGTGAAGTAAACTGAACCGATAATAATCACATAACAATTCTATCCCAAAATTTTGAAACTACGTATTGACTATATATATAGGGTAGTCGACATACTATGAACATTGTTTTAAATTTTCGATAAGGTTTAGCAGAACTTCATCTGCAAACCGTCATAACTTACGGGCGCGAGGGTGATCATCCCAATGAGCCCTGTATTGATCAATACTACATTACAAGAACGATAAGATCGTTCACTTTGTCTGCCTTGGACGCATAAAAGTTTTTCCGTGATCGGGATGTTCATACTTAGACTGGAATCCAAATCAAAACAATTTGATTGGATACAAAAAGGATTTAACTTATTCAACGATATTTCTGAATTTGTGTCTAGCTGATCAAGTAGCTTAGACGACTTATATATATATATATATATATATATATATATATATATATCAACAACATGTTTAAATACAATGATTATCCAAGTGGGGACACTTGTGTAACCATGTTTAGAAATTAACGAATGTAAATATATATCTCGAATTACCATATACTAACATGTTGATAAACAATGATTGGATATATAATATATCACAATAGGGTTAATAATATAGCATAATAATAATATAATTCTGAAACTTCTTACTCATGTCCATTGCATAAAGGAAATGCAAAGGTAAGATATTTGCACGATCGACTACCGATTACGTAACTTAGTTCTATCTTTATATAACACCTATCAGTAATAAGATCATTTAATCGATTAGAATAACATACTATAACAGATAGCACTACTTATTGCAGTCAGCACATAACCTAATCACATTATCACATATGTTCCACAACCATTGAATCACAAATAAGCACATATCGAATCAAATTATCTAGTTCCAGATCAAGTTCTGAAACATGTCGGTGTACCGACGATTTTATCGAGTAATTATCGAGTCTAAGACTCTATCCTGTAGTTCAATATCTGTAAGTATCAGTCATATTATTTTTAAATGACTTATAATAATTTTTAAACATTTATTATAATTTATCATGAATTTCGCCAAACACTGGAATCATTATTAAATGATTTAAATATTAAACAATTCTATTATCATTAATATTTAATTAATATTAAACCATTAATAAAACCATTTCCAAAATGTTAAAGTTATTTATAATAACTCAAAATACTTTTAAAGTATTAATATTACGCTTAAATGATTTTTAAAAGAATTAAAATCATTTTAAATAATTATCATTAATATTAAAATATTATTGCATTATCTATCAAAATATTAGAAGTCATTAATTATAACTTAAAATATTTTTAATTCATTAATATCCTTATTAAATGATTTTTAAAATAATAAAAACATTTTAAAACTATTTATTTAATATAATTATTAAATAAACTTAATATCATTTATTATTAAATTAATATCATTAATATTAAATTATTAATAAAATTATCCTTTAAATATTAAAAGTTATATTTTATAACTTCAAATATCTTTAAACACTTTATTTTCATTTTAAATAATTTTTATAATATTAAAATCATTTTTAAACTAATTTATTTAATATAATTATTAAATAATTCTAATATCATTAATAGTAAATAATTAATGAAATTTACCTTTAAATATGGAAAGTTATATTTTATAACTTCAAATATTTTTAAACTATTTATTTTTATTTAAAATGATTTTTCTAATATTAAAATCATTTTAAACTAATTTATTTAATATAATTATTAAATAAATTTAATATCATTTAATATTAAAATATTAATATTTTTCATGACAAAATATCAAAAGTTATATTTATAACTTAAAATACTTTTATAACATTTAAATCATTTTCTATAATTTTAAATCATTAATTCTATTTTTCATAATTTATTTAATATATTAAATAAATAACTTAATTATCATTAATATTAATTAATTAATGAAATTTATCATAAAATATTAAAAGTTATCAAAAATAACTTCAATTATTTTCTTATACCATAATATAATTTTAAATGATTTTTCATGAATTAAAAATCATTTTAAATAATTTATTTAATATTATAATTAAATAAATTAAATACTTTAATATTCTAAAAATATTAAATATTTATGAAATATATTTAAATAATTAAAAACTAATTTTTGGACTTTAAAATAATTTTTAATAATTTAATTTGTATTTTTAATAATTAAAAACTAATTTTTTCTATTTATTTCGTAAAAACAATTAATTTATTAATTAATCTGCCGCAAAAGGGTGCCTATAGTGACATAACTGTCGCTATAGGTGTTCTTTATGTTCTTGAGCTTAACCCAGACATTCATGGCAGTTAACGAGTGACACAGTTTGACCAAGAATAATTCTTCACAAAAAGTGTTTCTGGACATGTCGTTGATCATATCATGTAGTAAACATGCAACACTACAAGACCCAACAACAAACATGTTCAAACTGAATCACAATAAGTAGATCTAAGCCATCAAAGTTATTGTCAGAAATGTTCTTCATTTTTTGGGTTACCCAGAAATGAAGAACAGTTCAATCAGTCCACTTTGGGCTTCCATAACTTGTTGATCATGTCTTTTGGATTGACTAATGCTCCTGCTGCTTTCGTGGATATGATGAACCGTGTGTTTAAAGAATATTTGGATCAGTTTGTTGTTGTCTTTATTGATGACATCCTCATTTATTCCAAAAGCTGTGAAGATCATGAGCGCCATTTGAAGCTGGTACTTCAAAGGCTTCGTGATAACAAATTATATGCCAAGCTGAAGAAATGCGAGTTCTGTTTTGAGGAAGTAGCATTCCTTGGGCCTGCCATGTCAAAACATGGAGTATCTGTTGACGTGAAGATTGAAGCAATACAAAGTTGGGAACAACTGAAAAGTCGGTGGCCAAAATCGTAGCTTTACGGGCTTAATTGGTTATTATCGGAGATTCATGGAAGGATTTTCTCGAATCGCTACTCCATTAACTTAGCTGACTCATAAAGATACAAAATTCGGTTGGAGCGAGGATTGTGAGAAGAGTTTTCAAGAACTTAAGAGAAGACTCATTTCGACACTTGTTCTGACAATACCATCTGGTTCGGATGGATTTGTTATCTACAGCGATGCTTCAGGCAAAGGGTTATGATGTGTTCTCATGCAACATGGGAAAGTCATAGCCTATGCCTCGCGACAACTCAAAGAATATGAGAGGAATTATCCTACTCATGATCTGGAGTTAGCAGCAGTCGTTTTCGCGTTAAAGATCTAGAGACACTACTTGTATGGTGAGAAAGTTGATATTTATACAGATCATAAAAGCCTCAAATATGTCTTCACCCAAAAGGAACTCAACATGCGGCAACGACGTTGGCTCGAGCTGTTGAAAGATTACGATCATACCATCTAATATCATCTTGGAAAAGCAAACGTGGTAGCTGACACATTGAGTAAAAGATCATATGCGGGTACGAGTGCAATGTTATTAACACAAAGGCCCATTTTGTATGACTTGCAAAGGATGGAGATAGAGGTAAAGGCTCCATGTACCCACGTGATGATATCAAGCATACGAGTAGAACAGACTTTAATCGATAAAGTTAAAGTTGCTCAAGCTACTGACATGGAGCTGATGCGTATGAAGAAGAAAGTGCAAGAAGGAGCTATTCCGGAAGCAAGAATCGATGAAGAAGGAATACTTCGATTCAACTCCAGAATTTGTGTTCCTAACGATTCTGACTTGAAGAATAGAATCATGATGGAGGAACACAACACCATTTTCAATCCATCCTGGTAGTACCAAAATGTATCATGATCTTCGACATACATTTTGGTGAAACAATATGAAGAGAGAGATCGAAAAAGTTTATCTCAAGGTGTTTAACTTGTCAACGTGTAAATGCAGAGCATCAAGTACCAAAGGGTCCATTGCAACCACTTGAGATTCCAAAATGGAAGTGGGAACACATTACTATGGATTTCGTTACGGGTCTTCCCAAGGTTTCTCAAGGCATATATGCAATTTGGTGTTGATAGATTAACTAAGTCTGCTCATTTCTTGCCGATACGGGAGACTTATTCCCTTGAACGTCTTGCTCATATGTACGTAAATGAGATTGTGATATTGCATGGCATACCAGTATCCATAGTTTCGGATCATGACCCAAGATTCACTTCACGATTTTGGGTTAGCTTATGAGAGAAAGCTATGTGCGGATTTCTGATTGATTCGACATATCATACCTGATCGGACAGACGGACAATCAGAGAGGACTATTCAAACTCTTGAAGATCTATTTAGACTATATGTCTTAGACTTCAAATGGATTTGGGATAAGTATTTACCATTTGTGGAATTCTCCTACAACAACAGTTATCAGGTGAGTATAGGTGTGGCTCCAATCGAAGCATTGTATAGACGAAAGTGTCGCTCTCCAGTATGTTGGGACAAGGTGGGTGAAGCAACATTGTTGGGACCAGAGTTGGTACATATGACTACAGAAAAGATCCAAACGATTCGACAACGTATACAAACGGCACATGATCGACAAAAGAGTTATGCGAATCTTCATCGAAAGGATGTGAAATTTAGTATTGGGGATCATGTATTGTTGCGAGTTGCTCCATGGAAGGGAGTTACAAGATTCGGGAAGAGAGGAAAGCTCAATCCTCGATTTATTGGTCCATTTCGATTCTTGACCGGAGTAGGAAATGTGGCCTATAGACTCGGGGTTACCTCCAAGCATGTCTCGTGTTCATAATGTTTTCACATATCTCGTAGCCAGTAAATATGTGAAGGACCCGAACCACATTATTGAGTTAGAACCAGACGAGATAGCCAAGATTTAACGTCACGAGGAGGTACATGTTAAGATCTTCGATATGAAGGAATATGTCCTACGCCTGACAAAGGTCATACCACAAGTCAAAGTTTTGTGGAGGAACCATGCTATTGAGGAAATAACACGGGAGTTGGAAGCGAGAAATGAAAGCGATGTATCCTCACCTTTTGAAACACAGTGCACGTGTGTCAATTTCGAGGACGAAATTTCATAAGGGAGGAGGTTGTAAGACCCTAATTTTATGAATAAAATGGAATTTCCTCTATTTATTATTTTGAAATAGTAAGGGTTGATTTGATTAATGTGGTTAGTTATGGGTAAAATACATAAATATTTTAAATAAACAAGTGGTTATAAAATATTCATTTTTGTCGGGGAATATTTGTTTGGTCGTGGAATATTCTTTAACGTTGGGAATATTAAATGACGGTAGCAAAACTTTTTGGGGGCCCCATAACTAAAAAAAAGATTGGATGAAGAAAACGACAAGTATGAGTTTTTATAAATAATTGGCGTAGTTGTTACCGTTAACATCTTTGTTGGAATACCCTGTGGTTAAAACACAATAATTGTAAGACCCCAACTTTTATGAATAAAGAATAATTTTCTCGAAATATATTTTTTGAATATTATGGTGTGGATTTGATATAATGTTATAGTTGTGAGTAATATTTACAAATTTTGCAAAGTAAACAAGTGGTTATATAATATTTGATTGGTCGGGGAATATTCGTTTTTAGTAGGGAATATTAGGTATGGCCTCAAGACAATCATTAGGTGGAGCCCATACAACGGAAGTATTGTCGTAGTTAGAAAAGCGACTAAAATATCTTTCTATAAAAATAACTTGGCGGAGGTGTTACCATTAAAACCGTTGAACTACCCTAGTAGTAAAAGTAAAGATGTCTGGCGTGGTTGCATAGTAGCACTGCGGTATTGATTATTGATGCTTACGTGAGAAGTCACTCGGATACTCAATTATTACTCACGATAATTCTTTGCATCATATCTCTCATATTATTGATTCAATTATTGTTACGATTATCATCTACATAATATGATATATTATTAAATCAATAATTGAGGCGACAAAGTTATTCATATTATTATTTGCAATATTGATGATGTCTAGAAGTTACTGTCGAGGAGAGGTTTGGTCACCTAATTGCTTGCGCGACAATAAGGAGAAATCCTTATCGAAAAGCCCCTCTTTCACGGGAACAGAATCGGTTGTTAAATATTGTGAATTATAATAATAATGATGAATAAGTTCGTGTTGATTAAAGATTAATTTTATAGTTCCATTGTGTTGGACTTATTTGTGTTAGTATAATTGATGTCTTGAGGTTATATTGTTCAATTGGATATTCGGGACACTTTTCGTGTCAGAGTACTATTCACGAGTTACTATTCACGAGTTACTATTTATGAGTTACTATTCATGAGTTACTATTCACGGGGTACTATTCACTTCGTAAGATATATTTCTGTTAGGTCCAAATCATTTTTGGGTACAATATTATTCCATGAGGAGATGTGCTAATTTTTGAATGCAGAGTTGGTTGAAGATATAATAGTAAATCAATGGAATGACCGGTGGAAAGTATAATAGTAAATCAATATAGATCATTTGGTTTAAAGTTTTAATAGTGAATCAAGATGGACCGAATTGCTTTAAGTTTTAATAGTAAACCAATATGGACCGTCCGTTTAAAAGTAAATCAATCTGGACCGTTCATGAATTAGTTACTATTCAGTCCATTCTCCTATAAATAGAAGCTCATTCCTCCATTATTTCTTACGAATTCACTGGAACTCTAGAGAGAGAAACTATAGAGAGAAAGAAGAAAAGTATTCTGCTACTTCACTATTTCAGTATTCATTTTTTCTAAGGTAGGGAATATTATTTGTTGTACTCATAAGGGGTATTCTTTTTTTCTTGTTCATGAAGAGAACTTCTGTTATTCCATTCTTTATTATTCATTGGAATAACTTTTGTATATCTGGGATACCCTATACTTGGTGAAATTCTTGTGTTATTCCATTCTTATTATTACATTGGAATAACTTTGTTTATCTAAGTACCGCATACATGGTGAAATTCTTCTAATATTCCGTTCTTTATTATTCCATAGAATATCCTATCCTATCTGTGCGTTCTGGGGACTGAGTTCCATTATTTATTATTACATTGGGAATAACTTTTGTGGGTGTAGTCTATCGCATGCGCATGGTGAATCCTTCCATTATTCCATTCTTTATTATTACATTGGAATAACTTTGTCATGTGGATTACCACATGCATGGTGAATGATCCTTCGTATTCATTCCTTATTAAATTGTGGAAATGATGCATCTCACGTGGATTACTGCATGGCGCGAAAAATCCATTTGCGAGTTTCATATATTCTATTATACTCAGTTGGTTAAAGCTTTGGACACTCTATGAAATTAGTGGAATATCCTTGATATTTGCGCTTCATCCAGTATCTTTTCATGGAAATATTCTTCTGAGCATTCTTGAATTTTACTTCACAAAGCAGTATGAAGTTGACAATTTGGACATTATTGAGTTCAGGATAAATTAACTTATAAATCTTTAAAATTTATTCTTGAACCTATTTTATTGAATTGTCATCATCCTCATGCTTATATTATGTTAAAAGTCATCTTTGGCTTACGTGCATAGATGGACTTGGTATGATTATGACCAGGGATTATTCGGTATAATCATGACCGTAATGTGACGAATGATGTGGTAAAAGTCCTCATTGGCTTGTAGTTCATTGGTGGATAGTTGTTGGTATGACTATGACCAGGGATTATTCGGTATAGTCATGACCATTGATGATTACATGAATATCATTGGCCGTGGAGCAGGGATGATTCGATTTTATTTATTAAGCTGAGTCTCAGCGATAAAGTTGATGAAAAACTTTTTAAATCATAGAAGATAGTAGATTTTATACTTTACTTGACTCTTCTAATGGATTGCTTGATCCGCTGCAGTTAAACTTGTTGTCTATTATATTATCCTATTAGTTTAACATTATTGAAGGCTAATGATAATTTATTCTGCATTATCTTAGTCATAATATTTCTTACTGGGTTAGTTGAATTCACCCTTTCTTTCACCGTATCCTCTTGAAAATGAGAACGTAGGCTGGGACTAGTCGGGAACAGGTGATGGTCCTAGATGGTGCATTAGTAGTCCTCACTATTACGTGAAATAGTGTGATAATAAATGTAATGAGGACTCCATTGAGTGTGGATATTGTCTAGATGATAATATTTGTATTAAAACTCACAAATTTATGTTTTGTCGTATTTTACATTTGTTGTATAAATTAAGTTGTATTTGTATTGATTACCTTGTATCTGGCGACTCAAGATGGGTGATGTATACCATTTTGGGCGTCCACGATGTCTGCGATGTTGCACAAAGAAGCATTGCAGTATTGCACCAATTATTGATTCTTACGTAAAAAGGCTCTACTCAATAATTTTACAAAGTAATTCTTTATCAATATTTTATTTTATTGATTCAATAATTGCTACGTTGGTATTTTATATTATTGTTGTTTCAATAATTGTCATTTGCTACGATATTTTCCATTATCGGATCAATAATTCATATTATTTGAATAATATTATTAGATAGCATTATTGGCAATGTCTAAGGAAGTTACATCAAGGAGAGGTTTGGTCACCTGATAATTTGTGCTTGATAAGGATAAATCCTTATTGAAAAGCCCCACTTTCCTAAGAATGACACGGTTGTCGATGTTGTAATTACGTAATATTATTTGTGAATAATTAATTATTAATTTATATGATAAGGAAAATTTTTATTTATGTGGATATAAATGGAGGAATTTTTAGAAAAGTGACAATTGTTGAAAATTGATATTTTATCTTTTCTGATAAAATAATTTATTTAAATATATTATTATATTATAAAAATATAATAATGGTGATATTTTTATAATGAATGTGTGATATATGAATAAATGAGGAGGAAGAGTATTTTTGTTACAATAAATGCTAAAAACATGTTAAACATGTTGGTGGGCCCCATTTTGACTAAAATTTGATTATAGCTTGTAAAATCGTCCGTATGTGGATTTCGGTCAATTTCTGCTTGGAATTTGGAAAAACTTAAACTTACAAAGTTGTAGAGAATTGAATTAACTATAGAATGTGTGAGACCTCGAATTTTATGAAATTAAAGTATTCAATTTTTTTTTCTATTTTGGTAAATAGCACGATATTAATTATTGATGCTTATGTGATAAGTCACTCAGTTTTGTTGGTATTATTAATGTATTAATACAGAAAATCTTTTTATATAAAACATAATACTTTTATAAAGTTATTCTATAAATAGAATATATTATATTCTATTATGCATAGTGTTGCATAGTGTCTGCATAGTGTTTTGCATAGTAAAATCTTTTTATATAAAATATAATACTTTTATAAAGTTATCTGTTTTATTAGACAATAATTAGAATATATTATATTTTATTATGCATAGTGTTTGCATAGTGTCTGCATAGTAAAATCTTTTATAAAGTTATTCATTTTATGTAAGACCACAATTTTTTAATGAATAAAATCAAATTTCCTTTATTTATTATTGTGAATAATAAGTATTAATTTGATATAATACTTTGGTTATGGGTGAAATGTGCAAATTTTCAAAATAAGCAAGTGGTTATATAATATTCATTGTTGTCGGGGAATATTCATTTGGTCGTGGAATATTCTTTACGTAAAGGGAATATTAAATGCAACGTAGCCTTGCATTTTTAGGGCCCCATAACGGATAACTGTCGGATAAAGAAAAACGACAAAATTGAATAACGGCGTAGTTATTCACAATTAACCTTTGTTGAAATACCGGTGGTTAAAATACGATGTCTGGCGTTGTTGCCTGATGGCACCACGTATTGCGATATTGTTGAATTATTGATCCTTACGTAAAAAGGCACTACTCAATAATTGTCACGATGAATTCTTGTTCAATATTTTATTTTATTGATTCAATAATTGCTACGTTGATATTTATATTATTGTTGTTTCAATAATTGTCACTGCACATCATCTCCATTATCAGATCAATAATTCATATTATTAGGAATAATATTATTACATAACATTATTGGAAATGTCTAGAAAGTTCTGTCAAGGAGAGGTTTGGTCACCTAATTGCGCGCCAGTAAGGAGAAGTCCTTATCGGAAAGCCCCTCTTCTGAACCTGCACGGTTGTCATTATTGTGATTACGTAATATTATTTGTGAATAATTAATTATTGATTTATATGATAAGGAAATATTTATTTTATGTGGTTATAAATGAAGGAATTAATGTTGAGGTGTTTTATCAGTATTTTTTCGGATTGGAGGTATTAAAAATCAAACCAGGTGGTTTTGAGATTTATTGCGGGAGTTATAATTTTTAATCCGAATAGTTGGATCGTTGTGATTTTTGGATATGTTATACATATATAAGTTGAGTATATGTCCACAAATTTTGAACCGTTAAAAATGAGCGTATGATTTGTTATGAATTTTAAGAGGTGGTGATTCGAAATTAGGTTATAAATGATTTTGGTGGAAAATTCTAGAATTGGTGGGCCCCACTTTTGGTTGGTGAAAATGTCTTTGAGATTTTTATTCAAATGTGATGGGTGGGAATAGTATCGAGTAAAGCCATCGAGGTTGCGAGAGTTAAGTCTGCTTTGCGTCTAACATTTTCCTATAAATAGAGGTTAAGTTAGAATTGAAAATCACACCAGAAACAAGTTTTCTCTCTTTCTCTCTTTAGATTATTGAGTGTATTTTGTGAGTATTTAGATACTTTGTGAGTTTCTATTCATCAGTGCAAGTTTCCTTCAGCCGTATACTGATATTCCGATCAGAAGTACTGATATTTTGAGGTAAAGGGTGTTATATTCTTCTTAAAATGATATTTTCTTCAATATCATTATACCGAAATGTTGGTATGGACTTTTTATCAAATTTGGAACTTTTTGTGTCGGGGTTACTATTCACGTATACGGTACTATTCACGTATACGGCACTATTCACGAATACGGCACTATTCACCAAAAAATGAAATTTTCTTCTTTTTGTCCAAGTTGTCTATTATGGTTACTATCTTTGATTGTATCCATGTTTTGATCATTATTTTTGAATTCTACTTCAAAATTGGTTATTTCGGAATATTATTGAACTTGAATAAACCATGTCTACTAATCTTAGTATTTGATCTTTTATCTCACCGGATTCGTTTTCTTTAAAATATTTTCATCATCCTCGGTCCTAAATGATGATACAAATGAATATCTTTGGCTTTGTGGTGCAAAAGATGAATGATTACCTAATGAATATATTTGGCCCGTAGTGCAAAGATGAGCAGTGTTGAGATGAACATGACCAATTTGGTGATACTGAATGAATATCTTTGGCTGTGGTGCAAAGATGAATATTTGATTCAAGATTTATATTGATTGATGTTCTGAGGATAAAATATTTATGATGGACTTTTAAATCTTAGAAGATAGTAGAATTCTTTCTCTACTTGACTCTTCTAATGGATTCTTTGTTCATTGCGATTGTTGATCTAAAACTTGTTGTCTATTATATTTTATCGATTTTTCCTGTTGAAGAGTAACGATAATTTGTTGTATATTATCTTAGTCATAATATTCTTTCTTGGGCTAGTTGAGCTCACCCTTTTCCTTTTTTGTTCCATTTTTCTCGGGAGGTGAGAACATAGCGAGAACTTGTCGAGTGTGCGGAGTGATGGTTCTAAAAGATGTTTTAGCGATCCTCATTATTTACGTAAAATAGTGTTTGAATAATTGTAATGAGGACTCCTTTTGAGTTTGTATACTCTCTAGTATACAATATTTGTATTCAAACTTACAGTATAGGCGTTGTCGTATTCTGCACGACAATTATATTACTGATGTTGTATTTGTTTTTGTACCATGTATTTGGCGACTCAGAATGGGTGATGTATACCTATTTTGAGGGCTTCACAGTTGGTATCAAAGCTTAGGGATATGATTCCTGGCTGAGATGTGAGACAAGAACTAGAATGGGAGAGACGGGGAATTCCTTCGCTAGTATGACCTACCTAAGTTTATTTGGTATTTAATTGGTCGGTCAGAATATAGGGATAATATGTTGCATGACAATTAACCCTTTTTTATGGCGATGTTAAGAATGGCAAATTGAACATTAATAATGGAGTGAATCGGACTGTGGAGACACCTTGGATCACCACCCGAGGAGGCGATGCAATGTGAAAGGCAATATTTCTCCTGTAAACAACGCTACCGAACAAATGATGAATGATGGGATGTTTAGAAGCTTTTTGCAGTTTATGCAAAACCAGACGAGGGAGACTCGTGCACAAAATACGGGTGGAAATGCTAGCAATGCGCGGTTTGTTACAGCCAAGCAGATCAAAGAGTTGGGACCACCAGAATTTCAGGGAAAGCCGGATCCGATCAAGGTGGAAATATGGGTCAAGCAAATTACCAAGATATTCGATGTCTTGGGATGCACGTAAAAACGAAGGTTCCATTCGCCACATTATGTTTCAGCGGTGAGGAAGACTCTTTGGTGGGAGTCTCATGAAGCGTCTACCAACCCGACTTTTCAAGCATGTCTTGGGAAACATTTGAAACTATTCAATGACAAGTACTTTCACGAAAGTATTAAGTCATATGAAGGAGGTGGAGTTTATCGGTGGAACAAAACAACATGGCGGTGTCCCAATGACGAGGCGAAGTTTGCGAGTTATCGGTTTGCATCTCATTTGGTGAAAATGAGGAGCGAATGAGCGAGGATGTTTTGAGAGGTCTAAAGCCCGAGATTCGACAATATCTTATAACTCATAAATTTACTTTATATTCAGATTTTGTAAACATGCCTCAATTATTAGAGCGAGATAATGAGTATGTTCAACCAATGGAACACAACTAGGGTCATCTGGGGCGGCGGTCATCCAGACAATGACAACCGAAGGAAAGAAAGCATTGACAAAGCGGTAACCACTCTGGTGGTAATCGTGGCTGTGATAATAGAAGGAGCGAGTCGGGAGGAGATTTCAAAAGGAGAAGGTACAACAATGATAGCGTAAAGACGTCAGCACCAACATTAACTATTTCTAGGGGAGGAGAGAAGAGCAATCGATCGTCGTTTGTTACAAATCTTGGGAAGAGGGACACATCATTGGCGCCCCTGACAATCCAAGGTGTGTTATAACTGTGGAAAGGAAGGTCATATAGCTAGAGATTGTCTAGTCGTGAAACCAAGTTCGACGGGGATGGTGACTCCAAAGGCTGTCCCGGACAAGTTAAAGTCGGTGGTTCCTGGAAGGGCGTTTTTCGTAACTGCACAAAACGCGAGGAACCCAAACGAGGTGATCACGGGTAAGCTAATCATAAACTCTTGCGAAGTTTATACCTTATTAGATACTGGTTCCACCCATTCTTTTATCTCTCCTACTTGTGCTCAACGTTTAAACTTGACTCCGAAGAAATTAGACTTTGACTTATCTGTTGAGACTCCGTTAGGAGAAACTTTCATTACATCTACTATTTTTAAATCTTGCACGATTCAAGTCGGTACCATCACATTACCTGCCGACCTTATTTCGTTGAAAATTCTTGCATTTGATGTGATTTTGGGGATTGATTGGTTAACCACACATCATGCTAAAATTGATTATTTTCGTAAGGTTGTTAGTTTTCATATTCTTAACCAACCTATTATGCGAATTCAAACAACCAAACCATTAAAGTCAATCACTGTCATATTAATCCATAAAGCTATTCGTTTATTGAAAAACGAATGTCAAGCTTTCTTAGCCCATGTCATGGACTTGAACAAAAACACGTTAGATTTGAATAATATTTCTGTTGTTAGTGAATTTCCTGATGTATTTCCTGAAAAACTTCCCGGTCTACCTCCAGAACGTGAAGTTGAATTCTTTATTGACCTTGAACCTGGTACAAAGCCCATTTCTAAAACCCCATATCGAATGGCTCCTATTGAACTTCAGGAGTTAAAGGTTTAACTACAGGAGTTGTTGGACATCGATTTTATTCATCCTAGTACATCTCCTTGGGGTGCTCCTGTGTTATTCGTAAAGAAGAAAGACGGGAGTATGCGACTTTGTATCGACTACCGAGAATTGAATTATGTCACTATCAAGAATAGGTATCCGCTACCTCGCATTGATGACCTATTTGAGCGATTGCAAGAGAGAAATAATTCTTTTCAAAGATCGATCTTAGATTACGGATATCATCATTTGAAGATTAAAAGCGAGGATATTCAAAGGCGCCTTGAACTTCGATGCGGGCATTACGAATTCTTAGTCATGTCTTTTGGATTGACTAATGCTCCTGCTGCTTTCATGGATATGATGAACCATGTATTCAAGGAATATTTGGATCAGTTCGTTGTTGTCTTTATTGATGACATCCTCACCTATTCCAAAAGTCGTGAAGATCATGGCGCCATTTTTAAGTTTGTACTACAAAGGCTTCGCGATAACAAGCTATATGTCAAGCTGAAGAAATGCGAGTTCTGGCTTGAGGAAGTAGCATTCCTTGGGCATGTGGTGTCAAAACATGGAGTATCAATCGACCCGTCGAAGATTGAAGCCATACAAAGTTAGGAGCAACCAAAGTCGGTGGCCAAAATCGTAGCTTTCTTTAAGGCTTAGTTGGTTACTTATCGGAGATTCGTGGAAGGATTTTCTCGAATCGCTACTCCGTTAACTCAGCTGACTCATAAAGATATAAATTTCGGATGGAGCGAGGATTGTGAGAAGAGTTTTCAAGAACTCAAGATGAGACTCATTTCGGCACCTTTTTTGACAATACCATCTAGTTCGGACGGATTTGTTATCTACAGCGATGCTTCAGGCAAAGGGTTAGGATGTGTTCTCATGCAACATGGGAAAGTCATAGCATATGCCTCACGACAACTCAAAAGAATATGAGAGGAATTATCCTACTCATGATTTGGAGTTAGCGTGATGCGTTACGCGTTGAAGATATGGAGACACTACGTATGGGGAGAAAGTGGAGATCTATACGGATCATAAAAACCTCAAATATTTCTTAACCCAAAAAGAACTCAACATGCAAGTAACGATGTTGGCTCAAGTCACTGAAAGATTACGATCATACCATCCAATATCATCCTCGGAAGCGAGCGTAATGGTGGCGCGTTGAGTAGAAGATCATATCTGCGAATGCGAGTGGAATGTTGTTATCACAAAGTCCATTTTGTATGACTTGCAAAGGATGGAGATAGAGATGAAGGCTCCAAGTACCCACGATGATATCAAACATACGAGTAGAACCAGGCTTTAATCGATAAAGTTAAAAGCCGCTCAAGCTACGGACATGGAGTCGATCGTATGAAGAAGAAAGTGCAAGAAGGTGCTATTCGAAGCGAAGAATCGATGAAGAAGGAATACTTGAGTTAACTCCAGGACTTTGTGTTCTAACGATTCGACTTGAAGCATAGAATCATGATGGAGGCACACAACACACCGTTGCAATCCATCACAGGAGTACCAAAATGTATCATGATCTTGACATACATTTTGGTGGAGCAATATGAAAAGAGAGATCGCGGAGTTTATTTCGAGGTGTTTAACTTGTCAACGTGTAAAGGCGGAGCATCAAATGCCAAAGGGTCCATTACAACCACTTGAGATTCCGAAATGGAAGTGGGAGCACATTACTATGGATTTCGTTACGGGTCTTCCCAAGGTTTCTCAAGGCATAGATGCGATTTGGGTTATTGTTGATAAATTAACTAAGTCTGCTCATTTCTTGCCTATACGGGAAACTTATTCCCTTAAACGTCTTGCTAGTATGTACGTGAGCGAGATTGTGAGATTGCATGGCATGCTAGTATCCATAGTTTCGGATCGTGACCCAAGATTCACTTCACGATTTTGGGTTAGCTTGCAGAAAGCTATGGGCACAGATTTATGATTCAGTTCGGCATACCATCCTCAAACGGACGAACAATCAGAGAGGACTATTCAAACTCTTGAAGATCTATTAAGACTCTGTGTCCTAGATCTCAAAGGGAGTTGGGATAATTACCTACCATTGGTGGAATTCTCCTACAACAACAGATTATCGAGCGCATAGGTGTGACTCCATTCGGGCGTTGTATGGAAGAAAATGTCGTTCTCGATTATCTTTGGGGCGAGGTGGGTGAAGCAACATTGTAGGGACCCGAGTTGAATACGCATGACTACTGAGAAAGATCCAAACGATTCGACAACGCAACGATACAAACCGGCACAAGATCGACAAAAGAGTTATGCGGATCTTCATCGGAAGGACGTGGAATTTAATATTGGGGATCATGTATTGTTACGTGTTGCACCATGGAAGGGAGTTACAAGATTTAGAAAGAGAGGAAAGCTCAATCCAAGATTTGTTGGTCCATTTGAGATTCTTGACCGAATAGGAAATGTGGCCTATAGACTCGCATTACCTCCAAGCATGTCTCGTGTTCATAATGTTTTTCACATATCTATGCTTCGTAAATATGTTAAGGACCCGAACCACATTATTGACTTAGAACCAGACGTGATAGATGAAGATTTAACGTACGAGGAGGTACCTGTTAAGATCTTGGATAGGAAAGAGCATGTCCTACGCACGAAGGTTATACCACAAGTTAAGGTTTTGTGGAGAAACCATGCTATTGAAGATATGACCTGGGAGTTAGAATCAAAAATGAAAGCGAGGTATCCTCACCTTTTGAAACACTGTCGTCACGTCGATTTCGAGGACAGAAATTTCATAAAGAGGGGAGGTTGTAAGACCCCAACTTTTTAATGAATAAAATCAAATTTCCTTTATTTATTATTGTGAATAATAAGGTATTAATTTGATATAATACTTTGGTTATGGGTGAAATGTGCAAATTTTCAAAATAAGCAAGTGGTTATATAATATTCATTGTTGTTTGGGAATATTCGTTTGGTCGTGGAATATACTTTCTGTCGGTGAATATTCATATGATTGCTGGTAGCACTATTTGTGTGGGCCCATAACGGATAAGCTTTGTCGAATGAAGAAAAACGACAAAATTTAATAACGGCGTAGTTATTCAGATTAACAATTTGTTGGAATACCCGGTGGTTAAAATACGATGTCGTGTTGTTGCACAAGATAGCACCGGTATTATGACATATTGTTGAATTATTGATCCTCTGCGTGAAAGGCACTTTCAATAATTGTCACAGTGAATTCTTATTCGATATTTTATTTTATTGATTCAATAATTGCTTCGTTGATATTTATATTATTGTTGTTTCAATAATTATCACTTTTACATCATCTCCATTATCGGATCAATAATTCATATTATTTGGAATAATATTATTACATAGCATTATTGGCAATGTCTAGAAAGTTACATCGAGGAGAGGTTTGGTCACCTAATTGCTTGCGCCATGATGAGAGAATCCTTATCGGAAAGCCCCTCTTTCTGAGAATTGCACGGTTGTCATTATTGTGATTACAGTAATATTATTTGTGAATAATTAATTATTGATTTATATGATAAGAAAATATTTATTTTATGTGGTTATAAATGAAGGAATTAATGTTGAGGTGTTTTATCAGTATTTTGTCGGATTGGAGGTATTAAAAATCAAACCAGTGGTTTTTGAGATTTATTGCAGGAGTTATAATTTTTAATCCGACCGTTGGATTGTTGTGATTTTTGGATATGTTATACATATATAAGTTGAGTATATGTCTACAAATTTTGAACCGTTAAAAATGAACGTATGATTTGTTATGAATTTTAAGAGGTGACTGATTCAAAAATTAGGTTATAAATGATTTTGGTGGAAAATTCTAGAATTGGTGGGCCCCACTTTTGGTTAGTGAAAATGTCTTTGAGATTTTTATTCAAATGTGATGGGTGGGAATAGTATCGAGTAAAAGCCATCGAGTTGCGAGTTAAGTCTGCTTGGCGTCTAACATTTTCCTATAAATAGAGGTTAAGTTAGAATTGAAAATCACACCGTAAACAAGTTTTCTCTTTTCTCTCTTTAGATTATTGAGTGTATTTTGTGAGTATTTAGATACTTTGTGAGTTTACATTCATCGATTGCAAGTTTCCTTCAATCATTATATCGATATTCCGATCGTCGAAATCTTGATATTTTGAGGTAAGGGGTGTTATATTCTTCTTAAAATGATATTTTCTTCAATATCATTATCTTAAAATGTTGGTATGAACTTTTATCAAATTTGGAACTTTTTGTGTTTGGGGTTACTATTCACGTGTACTTGGTCTTATTCACGTATACGACCTTATTCACGAATCTGGCACTATTCACCAAAAAATGAAATTTTCTTCTTTTTGTCCAAGTTGTCTATTATGGTTACTATCTTTGATTGTATCCATGTTTTGATCATTATTTTTGAATTCTACTTCAAAATTGGTTATTTCGGAATATTATTGAACTTGGATAAAGCATGTCTGAATCCTTAGTATTTGATCTTTTATCTCATTGGATTCATTTTTTTTAAAATAATTTTCATCATCCTCAGCCCTAAATGATGATACAAATGAATATCTTTGGCCTGTAGTGCAAAGATGAATGATTACCTAATGAATATATTTGGCCCGTAGTGCAAAGATGAGCAGTGTTGAGATGAACATGACCAATTTGGTGATACAAATGAATATCTTTGGCACATGGTGCAAAGATGAATATTTGATTCAAGATTTATATTGATTGATGTTACGAGGATAAAATATTGATGATGGACTTTTAAATCTTAGAAGATAGTAGAATTCTTTCTCTACTTGACTCTTCTAATGGATTGATATTTCACTGCGATTGTTGATCTAAAACTTGTTGTCTATTATATTTTATCGATTTTTTCTGTTGAAGACTAACGATAATTTGTTGTATATTATCTTAGTCATAATATTCTTTCTTTGGGCTAGTTGAGCTCACCCTTTTCCTTTTTGTTCCATTTTCTCGGAGGTGAGAACATAGCGAGAACTAGTCGAGAGTGCGAGTGATGGTTCTAGAAAGATGTTTTAGCAGGTCCTCATTATTTACGTAAAATAGTGTTTGAATAATTGTAATGAGGACTCATTTTGATTTTGTATACTCTCTAGTATACAATATTTGTATTCAAACTTACGATTATAGGCGTTGTAATTACGCATTTACACAATTATATTCTTGAAGTTGTATTTTTTTTTCGTACCATGTATTTGGTGACTCAGAATGGGTGATGTATACCTATTTTGGGGGCGTCACATTTTATTAGATTATAAATAGAATATATTATATTTTATTTAAAAGATTTTGCTTTAAATATGGACCGTCAGATTAAAGTAAATTAATCTGGACCGTTCATGAATTAGTTACTATGCAGTCCATTTTTTTATAAATAGAAGCTCATTCCTTCATTATTTCTTACGAATTCATTTTGAAACTAGAGAGAGAAACTATAGAGAGAGTTCTTCTTCTATAATCTTGAGCGTATTTCTTTAGAATTTAAGAAAGCTTTGAGCGTAGTGCAAGTTTTCTTCAAGTATATTCCCTCCCTACCAGTCGGAATACTTTACTTTTTAAGGTGAAGATAGGTGATCAAAATTATCTTAAATCACAGTTGCGAAGAGAGAATTTAGAACCACAATTATGATTATGAGTTATTCATATGATTGTGGGGCGAGGAACTATTGATTTATTTTACATGGATAAAACATTATTGGTGGACTTTTAACATAGGGGAAGATAATAGACCTTATGGTCTATTTGACTCTTCTAATGGATTGCTAGATTACTGCTTTAACTATGGTTGAAAAGTTTTATCATCTACCATATGTTCTAAATCTACGATTTATTATTGATGAAAGCTATTGATAATTTAATTATCTTTAGTCATGATATTCTTTACTAGGCTAGTTGTGCTCACCCTTTCTCGCTTCCTGATTCCTTTAAGGTAATAAGAGTGTTCTTGGTAAGAGTGTTCTTAGAGTCGGCGGGAATAACGGGGAATAGAAACGATGGTCTCTAGGCTGTGGAGGTTCTCCTAAATAGTATAGAAAAGTGTGTTGTATTCTATCTGACATTTAGTAGTTATATTTGGTGAATCAAATAGGGTGAGGTGAACCCAACTTTGGAAGGGTGTTTTTCCACTATCATACAAGATGTCTAATGACATACAACCTCGTGTTATCATAAGAGCGTGGTTGTGCGCATCCACTTCTTTGAGTATATCTACACTAGCACTACCTATATGATCTTGGAGTTTCTTTGAAATATAATATTCACTTGGAGGCGAGTGGAGATAGTCGTATGTCGAGAGAAGACTCACCATTGGAAAGAAAATGATAGTAATCTTCTCGTTTTTCTTTAGGGGTCTATTGGGTCAACCAAGGATAATTACGTGGCCATATGATATCTATTATAACCTGAGCGCATGGCCTCCCATATACGAAGGTTTCCTTGAGCACTTCCCAAAGATTTTAATTTCTAAAATAGTTTTGACTATACTTTTATGTAAAGTACCATTGTAAGGTTGTGGTCGAGGCACCATGAGAGTTATATACATTTATATTAAAACTCACATTTAACTGTGGTCGTATTCTATATGACAGCTCAACAGTTGTATAAATGAAGTTGCATTTGAATTTTGTACCATGTATCTGACGACTCAAAATGGGTGATGTATACCTAATTTTGGGGGCGTTACATAATGGACCTAACATTCAAATTTTTATGATAAAAGGCTATTTATTATGAATTATTGAAGTTTCGAAATAATTGATTTTTAGAGTTTTAAATGATTTTAATAAGAAAAACATTCTTGTGACTTTTGGTGAGGTGTGTGGCTGATGTTGGATCAAAGATGTG
The DNA here is from genome assembly GCA_020205605.1 of Panax ginseng. Taxonomy (NCBI): domain Eukaryota; kingdom Viridiplantae; phylum Streptophyta; class Magnoliopsida; order Apiales; family Araliaceae; genus Panax; species Panax ginseng. Next base: position 68,259,500 of record CM035127.1, read on the forward strand.
TGCGTAGGAAATTTAAGAAAATATATTAATATTTTATTAAATTTTCTGCTTTAGTGTTCTAAGCATTTTCCTATAATATGGTGCTTAGGTTAGAATTGAAAATCACACCAGAAATATGTTTTCTCTCTCTCTCTATATTATCGAGCGTATTTTTGGGAGTATTTTGATACTTTGGGTGTTTCTATACGGTGCAAGTTCATTTCAGCGTTATATCTAATATTCCAGCCGAAAGTACTGTTCTTTTGAGGTAAGAGATGTTATTTTCTTCGTAAATGATATTATTTTCTTCAATATCATTATGTCGAAATATTGATATGAATTTTATTGTGGAATTTCTAACTTTTTGTGTTGGGGTTACTATTCACGTATATGACACTATTCACGTATACGGCACTATTTACGAATACGACACTATTCACCGAAAAATAAAATTTTCTCCTTTTTGTCCAAGATGTCTATTATGGTTACTATCTTTGATTTTATCCATGTTTTGATCTTTATTTTGAATTATGCTTCACAATTGGTTATTATGGAGTATTTTTGAACTTGGATAAATCGTAGTACGAATCCCTAATATTTGTCCTTTTGTCTCACTAGATTAATTTTCTTTAAGATATTTTTCATCATCCTCAGTCCTAAATGATGATATTACTGAGTATCGTTGGCATGTAGTGCAAAGATGAATAATTAACTGATGAATATCTTTGGCCCATAGTGCAAAGATGAACAGGTGTTGAGACGAACATGACCAACGGATGATACAAATGAATATCTTTGGCTTGTAGTGTAAAGATGAATATTTGATTCAAGATGTATATTGATTGATGTTACAGGGATAAAATATTGATGATGGATTTTTAAATATTAGAAGATAGTAGAATTCATTCTCTACTTGACTCTTCTAATGGATTGATATTTCCGCTGCAGTTGTTGATCTAAAACTTGTTGTCTATTATATTTTATCAGATTTTTCCCTGTTGAAGACTAATGATAATTTGTTGTATATTATCTTAGTCATAATATTATTTACTAGGCTAGTTGAGCTCACCCTTTTCCTTATTATTCCATTTTTCTTCTTAGGAGGCGAGAATATAGCGGAAACTAGTCGGGGTGTGGAGTGATGTTTCCAGTCAGTTGTGTTAGCAGTCCTCACTATTTTATAAAATAGTGTGACAATAATTGTAATGAGGACTCCTTCTGAGTTTGTATACTGTGTATTAGACAATATTTGTATTTAAACTCACAGTATATGAGTGTCGTATTTTGCACGACAATTGTATTACTGAAGTTGTATTTGTTTCTGTACCATGTATTTGGCGACTCAGAATGAGTGATGTATACCTATTTTGGGGGCGTCACAAAGCAAGTGGTTATATAATATTCGATTGGTCGGGGAATATTCGTTTTAACAGGGAATATTAGTGTATGGCAACACAATCATTAGTGGACCCCACAACAAAAGTATTGTCGTAGTTAGAAAATAACGAAATTATCTTTTATAAAATAATACGGCGAGAGTTTTACTGTTAAACTATTGAACTACCCTTGGTAAAAAAGTACGATAATATGCGTGGTTGCATTGTAGCACCCGGTATTGATTATTGATGCTTACATGAGAAGTCACTCGGTTATACTCAATTATTGCTCACGATAATTCTGCATAATATCTCTCATATTATTGATTCAATTATTGTCACTGTGTCATCTGCATAATATTTTATATTATTAAATCAATAATTAAGAGGACAAAGTTATTCATATTATTATTTGCAATATTGACAATGTCTAGAAAGTTACATCGAGGAGAGGTTTGGGCACCTAATTGCGCGCGCATGATAGGAGAAATCCTTATCGGAAAGCCCTCTTCACGGGAATGATCTGGTTGTTAAATATTGTGACTTATAATATTAATGATGAATAAGTTTGTGTTGATTAAAGATGAAATTGATATTTTCATTGTGTTGGGATTATTAGTGTTAGTGGAAATCGACATATATTTCGATAATAATGGATATGCGGAGGTTATATTGACCCGATCGGGTAATTAATCGGATAAATGAGCAATTAATTGCTATTAATTTACATGCTTATAACTATTTGTTCACATGTGTGTACTATTGATTCACATCGTATGCTTTATTAGGGAGGTGGTGCAAGATTGATAATACTTGCATGACTAAATTAAAAATGGAGGTATAGATGAAGGTACTATTGTAAGACCCCGAATTATATGAAATGAAAGTATCTAATTTTCTTATAATTATTATTTTATTTAATAAATGGTTAAATTGATAAAAGGTTAAAGTTAAGGGTGATATTTGAAAATTTTGCAAGTAAGCAAGTTGATATAAAATATTCGTTGTGTCGGGGAATATTAGATTGGTCGGGGAATATTCTTTTTAACATAGAATATTCGTACGACGGTACAATCATTGGTGGACCCCATAATAGAAGTATTGTCGTAGTTAGAAAATGACAGAAATATTTTTCTATAAAAATAAACGGCGATAGTTTTACCGTTAACTATTGAACTACCCGGTGGTAAAAGTACATTAATACGTGTGGTTGCATAGTAGCACACAGTATTGATTATTGATGCTTACGTAAGAAGCCACTCAGTTCACTCAATTATTGTTACAGTAATTGTTGCATAGTATCTCACGTTATTTGATTCAATTATTGTCACAGTATCATCTACATAATATTTTATATTATTAAATCAATAATTGAGACAACAAAGTTATTCATATTTTTATTTGCAATATTGACAATGTCTAGAAAGTTCTGTCGAGGAGAGGTTTGGTCACCTAATTGCGCGCCAATAGGGAGAAATCCTTATTGGAAAGCCCCCTCTTTCCTGGGAATGATCTGGTTGTTAAATATTATGAGTTATAATATTAGTGATGAATAATTGTTGAAGTATTAAGAATGTGTTTATTGAAGATAAGTGAATTACAAAAGTTAGAGGGGAATAATGAAAACTTGGAAAACTTTAGGGGTACCAAAGTGTAATAAGTTAAATCAATCTGGACCATTGGTGGTGGTTTTAATAGTAAATAAATCTGGACCATTGATGGTGGTTTTAATAGTAAATCAATCTGGACCATTGATGGTGGTTTTAATAGTAAATCAATCTGGACCATTAATGGTGGTTTTAATAGTAAATCAATCAGGACCATTGATGGTGGTTTTAAAAGTAATCAATCTAGATCGTCGGTGGTGGTTTTAATAGTAATCAATATGGACCGTCCGTTCTAATAGTAAATCAATCTGGACCGTTCGTGAATAAGTTACTATTTAGTCCATTCTCCTATAAATAGAAGCTTAATTCTTCTTTCATTCTCACCAATTCACTGAGATTCACAAGAGACACTATCGAGAGAGCAACTATAGAGGGCAAGAAGAAGAGTATTCTGCTACTTCACTATTGCAGTATCCACCCTTCTACTAAGGTAAGGGGTATTATTTCTTTCGTATTCATAAGGAATACTATTTGTTTTTGTATTCATCCTTTAATATGTCGGAATAACTTTTATCTCACGCGGATTACGTCTGTATTGTAATGGTGAAAATCCATTCTTGACTTCGTATGTTATTTCTTTTCATATTCTTAAATCTAAACTTACTATGGTAAGTATTGCTTCTATAATCCTTGAAATTAGTGGGATATCCTTGAAGTTTTGCGCTTCATCCAGTATCGTTTCGTTGGAATATTGATATGAACTTTCTTATTAAATATCAATATTTTTATCGGGGTACTATTCACGGGTTACTATTCACCTGATTACTATTCACTAAAATATTATTCACTCAGGTATTCGGAGCACTTTTCATGCTGGGGTACTATTCACGAGTTACTATTCATAGGTTACTATTCACCCAATTACTATTCATTAAAATAGTATTCACTCGGGTATTCGGGGCACTTTTCATGTCGGGGTACTATTCCCAAAGTACTATTCACGGGGTACTATTCATCGCAAAATTTATTTCTTTTCTGTCCAAATTATTTTTGATACATGGATATTATTCTTGAATTTTACTTCACAAAGCAGTATCATGTTGACAATTTGGACATTATTGAATTCTGGATAAATTAAATTATAAATCTTTAAAATTTATCATTTGTTTTCATTTAATTAAATGCTTATATCATTATCATCATCCTCATGCTTATATTGTGATGAAAGTCATCTTTGGCTTACGTGCATAGATGGACTGTTGATTGGTATGATTATGACCAGGGATCATTCGGTATAATCATGAGTCGTAAGGTTATAAATGATGTGGTAAGAATCCTCATTGGCCTGTAGTGCACCAAAGTCAAGGGAGACAATGATTAAATGCTTATATCATTGTCCATAAACCCCTTATTGTGATTTTGTCGGGCACCAAAGTCAAGTCCAGTTTGGGATGGAGGCATCAAATACCGTCCCAGCAAGACAAAACTGGTAGTTCAAGGGAGAGCGTTTGTTGTAACCTCCCAAAAAGCGAGGAATCCGAACGAGGTGATCACGAGTAAGCTAATCATAAACTCTTGCGAAGCTTATACCTTATTTGATACCGGTTCTACCCATTCTTTTATTTCTCCTACTTGCGCTCAACATTTAAATTTGAATCCGGAGAAATTAGACTTTGACTTATCGGTTGAAACTCCGTTGGGGGAAACCTTTATTACATCCATTGTTTATAAGTCTTGTTTGATTCAAATCGGTAACCGCACATTACCTGTCGATCTTATCTCTTTAAAAATACTTGCATTCGATGTGATTTTAGGAATTGATTGGTTGACTACTCATCATGCTAAAATTGATTATTTTTGTAAGGTTGTTAGCTTTCATGTTCCTAACCAACCTATTATGCGAATTCAAGCAACCAAGCCATTAAAGTCAATCACTGTAATTTCAAGCCATAAAGCTATTCGTTTATTAAAAAACGGATGTTAAGCTTTCTTAGCTCATGTCACGGATTTAAACAAAAATACGTCAGTCTTGAATGATATTTCTATTGTTAATAAATTTCTGGCGTATTCCACTCAAGAACTTCTGGCCTACCCAGGCGTGAAATTGAATTTTGTATCGACCTTAAACCCGGTACAAAACCCATTTTCAAAGCCCCATATCGAATGGCTCTTGTTGAACTTCAGGAGTTAAAGACCCAACTGAAGGAATTGTTAGACATCGGTTTCATTCGTCCTAGTACTTCTCCTTGGGGTGCTCCTGTTCTATTTGTGAAGAAGAAAGATGGGAGTATGCGACTTTGTATTGACTACCGAGAATTGAACCATGTCACCATCAAGAATAGGTATCCGTTACCTCGCATTGATGACCTGTTTGACCAGTTGCAAGGAGCACAATTCTTTTTAAAGATCGATCTTCGTTCTGGATATCATCAACTGAAGGTTAAAACTGAGGATATTCCAAAGACTGCCTTTAGAACTCGGTACGGGCATTATGAATTCTTGATCATGTCTTTTGGATTGACTAATGCTCCTGTTGCCTTCATGGATATGATGAACCGAGTATTCAAGGAATATTTAGATCATATTGTGGTTGTCTTTATTGATGACATTCTCCTTTACTCCAAAAGTCATGAAAATCATGAGCAACACTTGAGGCTGATACTATAAAAGCTTCGTGAGAACAAATTATATGCCAAGTTGAAGAAATGCGAGTTCTGGCTTGAGGAAGTAGCATTCCTTGGGCACGTGATATCAAATCATGGAATATCTATTGACCCGGCAAAGATTGAAGCAATTCAAAGCTGGGAACAACCTAAGTCAGTGACCGAAGTGTGAGACCCCGAATTTTATGAAATAAAAGTATTCAATTTTTCTATTTTGGTAAATAGTTAAATTGATAAAAGTTTAAAGTTAAGGGTGATATGTGAAAATTTTTCAATGTAGACAAGTTGTCATAAAATACCCAGTTACTATTCACTCTAGTATTGTTCACTCGGGTATTTGGGGCACTTTTTGTGTCGGGGTACTATTCACAGAGTACTATTCCCAAAGTACTATTCACGGGGTCTATTCACCCGAAAAATATATTTCTTTTCGGTCCAAATTATTTTTGAGTACAATATTATTCCATGAAGAGATGTGCTAATTTTTCAGACCGTTGGTTGAAATTATGATAAAAGTGATAAGTTTTGTTTTATTAGTATTATTAATGTAATAAAACAGAAAAGCTTTTTATATAAAACAGAATACTTTTATAAAGTTATTCTATAAATAGAATATATTATATTTTATTATGCATAGTGTTGTATAGTGTCTGCATAGTGTTTTGCATAGTAAAATCTTTTTATATAAAATGAATACATTTATAAAGTTATTCTATAAATATAATATATTATATTTTATTATGCATAGTGCTGCGTAGTATTTTGCATAGTAAAATCTTTTTATATAAAATGTAATACCTTTATAAAGTTATTCGTTTTATTAGATTATAAATAGAATATATTATATTTTATTTAAAAGATTTTTCTTTAAATATGGACCGTCCGATTAAAAGTAAATCAATCTGGATGGTTCATGAATTAGTTACTATTCAGTCCATTCTCCTATAAATAGAAACTTATTCCTTCATTATTTCTTACGAATTTACTGAAACTCTAGAGAGAGAATTCTTCTTCTATAATCTTGAGCGTATTTCTTTAGAGTTTAAGAAAGCTTTGGCGTAGTGCAAGTTTTCTTCAAGTATATCCTCTACCTACCGGTGGAATACTCTTCTTTCAAAGATAAGGGATATTATTTGTTGTACTCGTAAGGGTATTATTTCTTTCTTATTCATGAAGAGAACTTACATTATTCCATTCTTTATTATTATGTTGGAATAACTTTGTATCTGTGATCTACCCTATACTTTGTGAAATTCTTACATTATTCCATTCTTTATTATTATGTTGGAATAACCTATTTATCTATAAATCTGCATACATGGTGAAATTCTTCTAATATTAGTTCTTTATTATTACGTGGAATATCTTGTGTATGCGTTCATGAGACACAGTTCCATTATTTATTATTACGTCGGAATATCACATGCATGCGTTCTGTGGGACTGAGTTCCATTATTTATTATTACATTGGAATAACTTTTATGCATGCGATCTATCGCATGCATGGTAATTTCATTGTTATTCCATTCTTTATTATTACATTGGAATATCCTATCGGTGCGTATTACGCTTGACCTGGTTCCATTATTTATTATCCTGTTGGAATAACCTGTCTATGTGGATTACCACATGCATGGTGAATGATCCTTTGTATCCATGCCTTATTAAATTGTGAAAATGATGCATGTCGTGGATTCTGCATGGCGAAAAAAAAATCCATTTGCAGTTTCATATATTCTCTTATATTCAGTTGGTTTAAGTTTTGACTTCTATACTTCATGAAATTAGTGGAATATCCTTGATATTTACGCTTCATCCAGTATCTTTTCATGGAAATATTCTTCTGAGCATTCTTGAATTTTACTCCACAAAGAAGTATTATGTTGACAATTTGGACGTTATTGGTTCTTGGATAAATTAATTCTTGAACTTATTTTATTGAATTATTATGTCATTGTCATCATCCTCATGTTTATATTATGTTGAAAGTCATATGTGGCCTGTAGTGCATAGATGGAATTGGTATGATTATGACCAGGGATTATTCGGTATAATCATGACCGTAATGTTATAAGTGATGTGGAAAAAGTCCTCATTGGCCCGTAGTGCATTGATGGACAATTTTTGGTATGATTATGGCTATGGATTCTCTTGACGAGGTGCAAAGATGAATTGATTTATGGCATGATCAGGACCGTTGATGAAAACACGAATATCCTTGGCCTGTAGTGCAGGGATGATTCGATGATGTGGATTAATTATTGAGCTGAGTCTCAGTAATGAAATATTAAATCATGAATCTGATAATAATGAATATCCTTAGCTCGTAGTGCATGGATAATTCGTGGATGTGATATTAACGATTATCCTTGGCCGTAGTGCAGGGGTGATTCGATGATGTGGATTATTTATTAAGCTGAGTCTCAGCGATAAAAATTGATGAAAACATTTTAAATCATAGAAGATAGTAGATTTTATTCTCTACTTGACTCTTCTAATGGATTGCTTGTTCATTAGCGATTAAACTTGATGTTTGTTATATTGTATCGGTTTAACATTGAAGGCTAACGATAATTTATTACGCATTATCTTAGTCATAATATTTCTTCTTTGGGCTAGTTGAGCTCACCCTTTTACTTTCATTGTTCTCTTGAGGAAATGAGAGCCAGCGAGGAGGGACTAGTCGGGGAGCGGGTGATGGTCTAGATGATAGCATTAGTAGTCCTCTCACTTATTACAGTGAAAGAGTGTGATAATAAATGTAATGAGGACCCCATTGAGTTTGTATATTTTCTAGAAGACAATATTTGTATTAAAACTCACAGCTCATGATGTATATTTAAGGTTGTATTTGTATTCTGTACCATGTATTTGGCGACCCAAGATGGGTGATGTATACCTAATTTTGGGGGCGTCACACGAAGTACGTAGCTTTCTGGGCTTAACTGGTTATTATCGGAGATTCGTGGAAGGATTTTCTCGAATCGATACTCTATTAACTCAGCTGACTAGAAAAGATACAAAATTCGGTTGGAGCGAAGAATGTGACAAGAGTTTTCATGAACTCAAGAAGAGACTCATTTCAGCTCCTGTTCTGATAATACCATCTGGCTCGGAGGGATTTTTCATCTACAGCGATGCTTCAGGCAAAGGGTTAGGATGTGTTCTCATGCAACATGGGAAAGTCATAGCCTATGCCTCATGACAACTCAAAGAATATGAGAGGAATTACACTACTCATGATCTAGAGTTGGCAGCTGTCGTCTTCGCAATTAAAATCTTGAGGCATTACCTGTATGGGGAGAAAGTGGAGTTCTATACGGATCATAAAAGCCTCAAATATTTTTTCACTCAAAAGGAACTCAATATGCGGCAACGACTGTGACGCCCCCAAAACAGGTATACATCACACATCTTGAGTCGCCAGATACAAGGTACTGAATACAAATACAACTTAATTATACAACAGTCGTGTGAAACCCGACAAAACATAGGTTGTGAGTTTTAATACAAATATTGTCATCTAGACAATATCCACACTCAATGGAGTCCTCATTATATTTATTATCACACTATTTCACAGAATAGTGAGGACTACTAATGCACCATCTAGGACCATCACTCGTTCTCCCGACTAGTTCCAAATCGTTCTCATTTCCTAAAGAGAACGTTGAAAGATTAAGGTGAGCTCAACTAGCCCAAAGAAGAAATATTATGACTAAGATAATGCGTAATAAATTATCATTAGCCTTCAATAATGTTAAACCGATAGAATAATATAATAGACAACAAGTTTAATCATAATGATCAAGCAATCCATTAGAAGAGTCAAGTAAAGTATAAAATCTACTATCTTCTATGATTTAAAAAGTTTTCATCAACTTTATCGGCGAGAGACTCAAACAATAAATAAAATTGAATCATCCTGCTCCACTAGCAGGATATTCATGTAATCATCAATGGTCATGACTATACCAATAATCCTCGGTCATAATCATACCAACAACTCATCCACCAATGAACTATAGGCCAATGAGGACTTTTACCACATCATTCGTCACATTACGGTCATGATTATACCGAATAATCCCTGGTCATAATCATACCAAGTCCATCTATGCACGTAAGCCAAAGATGACTTTTAACATAATATAAGCATGAGGATGATGACAATTCAATAAAACAGGTTCAAGAATAAATTTTAAAGATTTATAAGTTAATTTATCCTAAACTCAATAACGTCCAAATTGTCAACTTGATACTGCTTTGTGAAGTAAAATTCAAGAATGCTTAGAAGAATATTTCCATGAAAAGATACAGGATGAAGCGCAAATATCAAGGATATTCCACTAATTTCATAAAGTATAGAAGCCAAAGCTTTAACTAACTGAGTATAATAGAATATATGAAACTGCAAATGGATTTTCGCCCGCCATGCGGTAATCCACGTAGACAGATCATTTCCACAATTTAATAAGGAATGAATACGAAGGATCATTCACCATGCATGTGGTAATCCACATAGACAGGTTATTCCAACATAATAATAAAGAATGGAATAATAGAAGGATTCACCATGCGTGCGATAGACTGCACCAACAGGTTATTCCCAACAGAATAATAAATAATGGAACCAAGTCCGACGTAAGCGCATTTATGTGATATTCCGGCGAATAATAAATAATGGAACCAGTCCCAGATAAACGCATGCAGACGGGATATTCCGATAGAATAATAAATAATGGAACCAGTCCTGCGGAAATGCAATGCATGACGATATTCCAACGAATAATAAAGAAACGAGAATATTAGAAGAATTTCACCATGTATGCGATGCTTGATATAAGCAAAGTTATTCAACAGAATAATAAGAATGGAATAACAGAAGAATTTCACCAAGTATAGGGTATCCTGCATATACAGGTTATTCCAACAGAATAATAAAGAATAGAATAACAGAAGTTCTCTTCATGAACAAGAAAGAAAGAATACCCCTTATGAGTACAACAAATAATATTCCCTACCTTAGAAAAACTGAATACTGAAGTAGTGAAGTAGCAGAATACTTTTCTTCTTTCTCTCTATAGTTTCTCTCTCTAGAGTTTTAGTGAATTCGTAAGAAATAATGAAGGAATGAGGTTCTATTTATAGGAGAATGGACTGAATAGTAACTAATTCATGAACGGACCAGATTGATTTACTTTTAAACGAACAGTCCATATTGGTTTACTATTAAAACTTAAAGCAACGGTCCATACTGATTTACTATTAAAACTTTAAACCAAATGATCCATATTGATTTACTATTATACTTTCCACCAAATATCCATATTGATTTACTATTATATCTTCAACCAACTATCTAAAAATTAGCACATCTCCTCATGGAATAATATTGTACCCAAAAATGATTTGGACCGAACAGAAATATATCTTACGGGTGAATAGTACCCCATGAATAGTAACTCGTGAATATTAACTCATGAATAGTAACTCATTAATAGTAACTCGTGAATAGTACTCCGACACGAAAAGTGTCCTGAATACCCAATTGAACAATATAACCTCAAGACATCAATTATAATAACACAAATAAGTCTAACACAATGGAACTATAAAATTCATCTTTAATCAACACGAACTTATTCATCATTAATATTATAATTCACAATATTTAACAACCGGTCGTTCCGTGAAAGAGGGGCTTTAGATAAGGATTTCTCCTTATTGGCGCGCAATTAGGTGACCAAACCTTTCCTTGACAGAACTTCTAGAGATTTCCAATATTGCAAATAATAATATGAATAACTTTGTCATCTCAATTATTAATTTAATAATATATCATATTATGTAGATGATACTGTAACAATAATTGAATCAATAATATGAGAGATATGATGCAGCGATTACTGTAGCAATAATTGAGTATAACTGAATGACTTCTCACGTAAGCATCATTAATCAATACCGTGTGCTACTATGTAACCACGCGTATTACTAAACTTTACTACCGGGTAGTTCAATAGTTTTAACGGTAACACCACCGCCGTTATTTTTATAGAAAGATATTTTTGTCGTTTTCTAACTACGACAATAATTTTCGTTAATGGGGTCCACTTAATGATTGTCTTGAGTCGTTTAATATTCCCTACTAAAACGAATATTCCCCGACCAATCGAATATTATATAACCACTTACTTACTTTGCAAAATTTGTAAATATTACCCACAACTATAACATTATATCAAATCCACACCATAATATTCAAAAATATATTTCGAGAAAATTATTCTTTATTCATAAAAGTTGGGATCTTACAACCTCCCCTTCTTATGAAATTTCGTCCTCGAAATTAGGGTACATACCTGGTATATCGAAGAGATGAGGATACCTTGACTTTATCTCAGATTCTAACTCCCAAGTCATTTCCTCCACATCGTGGTTTCTCCATAAAACTTTGACTTGAGGTATAATCTTGGAGCATAGAACATGATCCTTCTTATCCAAGATTTTAACATGCAACTCTTCATACGTTAAATCTTCCTCTATCTCGTCTGGTTCTAACTCAATAATGTGGTTCGGGTCTTTCATATATTTACGTAACATAGATATGTGAAAAATGTTATGAATATAAGACATACTTGGCGGTAAGGCGAGTCTATAAGCCACAGTTCCTACTCACTCGAAAATTAAAAATGGGTCAATGAATTGAGGATTGAGCTTTCCTCTCTTTCCAAATCTCGTAAGTCCTTTCCATGGAGCAACACGTAACAACACATGATCTCCAATATCGAATTCTACGTCCTTTCGATGAAGATCAGCATAACTCTTTTAATCGATCTTGTGAAGTTTTTATACGTTGTCGGATCGTTTGAATCTTTTACGTAGTCATCATCGTACCAACTCCGGTCCCAACAACGTTGCTTCACCCACCTCATCCCAAAGATCTTTGGAGAACGACACTTTCTCCCATACAATGCCCTCAAATGGGGCCATGCCAATACTTTTGCTTAATAACCTGTTGTTGTAGGAAAACTCCACCAACGGTAAGAACTTGTCCCAACTTCCTTTGAAGTCAAGGACACGAGTCTTAATAGATCTTCAAGAGTTTGAATAGTCCTCTCCATTTGCCGTCCGTGCGAGGATGATATCTTGAGCTAAATCATAAATCCGTGCCCATAGCTTTACTGCAAACTAACCCAAAATCGTGAAGTGAATCTTGGGTCTCGATCAGAAACTATGGATACTGGCATACCATGCAGTCTTATAATCTAATTTATGTACATACGAGCAAGACGTTCAAGTGTATAAGTTTCTCATATAGGTAAGAAGTGAGCAGACTTGGTCAATCTATCAACAATGACCCAAATTACATCTATGCCTTGACAAATCTTGGGAAGACCAGTAACGAAATCCATGGTAATGTGCTCCCACTTCCATTCTAGAATTTCAAGTGGTTGCAATGGACCTTTTGGTACTTGATGCTCCGCCTTGACTCTTTGACAAGTTAAACACCTTGAGATAAACTTCGTTATCTCTCTCTTCATATTGCTCCACCAAAATGTATGTCGAAGATCATGATACATTTTGGTACTCTTAGGATGGATTACAAACGGTGTGTTGTGCGCCTCCATTATGATTTTATACTTTAAATCAGGGTCGTTAGGAACACAAAGTCTGGAGTTGAGTCGAAGTATTCCTTCTTCATCGATTCTTGCTTCCGGAATAGCACCTTCTTGCACTTTCTTCCTCGTACGTATCAGCTCCAGGTCTGTAGCTTGAGCAGCTTTAACTTTATCGATTAAAGTCGGTTCTACTTGTATATTCTCCATCATCACATGGATCCCTGGAGTCTTTAACTCTATCTCCATCCTTTGTAAGTCATACAAAATGGGCCTTTGTGTTGACAATATTGCACTCGTACCCGCATATGATCTTCTACTCAATCTGTCAACTACTACGTTCGCTTATCTCCACCTTCTCTCTATATAGGTAATGCCTCAAAATCTTGAGCGCGAAGACAACAGCTGCCAACTCTACATCATGAGTAGGATAATTTCTCTCATATTCTTTGAGTTGCCGAGAGGCATATGCTATGACTTTCTCATATTACATGAGAACACATCCTAGCCCTTTACCCGAAGCATCACTGTAGATGACAAATCCCTCCGAACCAGATGGTATTGTCAGAACAGGTGCTGAAATGAGTCTCCTCTTGAGTTCTTTAAAACTCTTCTCACATTCCTCGCTTGAAATGACCGTGATTGATTTTAATGGTTTGGTCACTTGAATTCGCATAATAGGATGACTAGGAATATGAAAACTAACAACCTTATGAAAACAATCAATTTTTGCATGATGAGTAGTTAACTAATCAATCCCTATAATTACGTCAAACGCAAGTATTTTTAAAGAAATAAGATCGACAAGTAATGTGCGGTTACCGATTTGAATCAAACAAGACTTATAAATCATGAATGTAATGAAGGTTTCTCCCAACGGAGTTTCAACCGAACAGTTAAAGTCCAATTTCTCCAGAGTCAAATTTAAACGTTGAGCGCAAGTAGAAGAAATAAAAGAATGGGTAGAGCCGGTATCAAATAAGGTATATACTTCACTAGAGTTTATGATAAGCTTACCCGTGATGACCTCGTTCGGGTTCCTTGCTTTCTAGGAGGTTACAACAAACGCACTTCCTTGAACTACCAGTTTTGTCTTGTCTGGGACGGACTTTGATGCCTCTATCCCGGCTGGACTTGACTTCGGTGCACAACAAAATCGGGCTAGGTGACCTTCTCTTCCATAATTGTAACATTCTTTGAACTGATGCATTCAGTTTGGACTGATGTGTCCCTCCCCTCCGCATTTGTAACATACGACCGTGATTGTTCTCTCCCTCTAACAACAAAATTGGTCTTGACATCCTTCCATCATTACTAAATCTCCTCTTCTTGAAACTCTAACTTTTATTGTCTTGGCCATGATTACCACCGAAGTGGTTACCATTTCTGGCATGTTGATTCCCTCCACGTTTGTTGTCACCGTTTCGATGACTGTTACCACTGGTATTTTCATTCCGCCGGCTTCTTTCTCTTGGTTGCATTGACCCGTTATCGCGCTCCAATAATTGAGCCCTATTTACAACATCTAAATACAAACATAGTGTATGAGAAATAAGATATTGACGTATCTCCGGTTTCAAACCTCTTAAAAACATTCGCGTCATTCGCTCCTCATTATCAACCAAATGGGATGCAAACCGGATAACTCATAAATTTAGCCTCGTCTTTACTGAAAGCAGTCATATTGTTTTGCTCCATCTTGATAAACTCCACCTCCTTCATATGACAAATACTTTCGGGAAAGTATTTGTCATTGAACAGCTCTTGGAACTTCTCCCAAGACAACTTGAGTCGTCCAGTTGGAGTGCGCTTCTGATTCCCACCAATGTCGCCTCCCCTCACAACATAAAGGTGGCAAAAGGAACCTTTTGCTCCTCGAGCATCCCAAGACATCAAATATCTTGGTGATCTGCTTTATCCATGCATCCGCCTTAAGTGGTTTTGGCTCTCCAATAAACTCCGGTGGTCCCAGCTCCTTGAAGCTGTTTAGCGGTGGCCAAATGCGAGAGTTTCGGTGTTTCCACCTACATTTTGGACGGGAGTTTCTCTTGCACGATGTTGTACAAATTGCGTAAAGCTCCTAAACATTCCGTCGTTAGCCATTTGGTGGGTGTTGTTGTTCACACGAGGATTATTGTCTTCTGTTGCACATTATCACGAGTATTAATGTGGTGACTCCACGATCTCATGTGCTTCATTGCTTATCTCAACATTTTCGGATGCCATTTTTCAAACTGCCACAAAACAAGGGTTAATTAATATATCACATATTATCCCTATACTCTGACCAACCAGTTAAATACCAAATAAACTTAGGTAGGTCATACTAGTGAAGGAATTTCCTGTCTCTCCCCTCCTAGTTCTTATCTCACATCTCAGCCAGGGATCATATCCCTAAGCTTTGATACCAACTGTGACGCCCCCAAAACAGGTATACATCACCCATCTTGAGTCGCCAGATACAAGGTACTGAATACAAATACAACTTAATTATACAACAGTCGTGTGAAATACGACAAAACATATGCTATGAGTTTTAAATAC
This sequence comes from Panax ginseng, assembly GCA_020205605.1. NCBI lineage: Eukaryota > Viridiplantae > Streptophyta > Magnoliopsida > Apiales > Araliaceae > Panax > Panax ginseng. The sequence continues at coordinate 68,275,291 of CM035127.1, forward strand.
AAATATTGTCATCTAGACAATATCCACACTCAATGGAGTCCTCATTACATTTATTATCACACTATTTCACAGAATAGTGAGGACTACTAATGCACCATCTAGGACCATCACTCTGTTCCCCGACTAGTCCCAACTACGTTCTCATTTCCTGAAGAGAACAGTGAAAGAAAGGGTGAGTTCAACTAGCCCAGTAAGAAATATTATGACTAAGATAATGCAGAATAAATTATCATTAGCCTTCAATAATGTTAAACTGATAGAATAATATAATAGACAACAAGTTTAACTGCAGCGGATCAAGCAATCCATTAGAAGAGTCAAGTAAAGTATAAAATCTACTATCTTCTATGATTTAAAAAGTTTTTCATCAACTTTATCGTTGAGACTCAGCTTAATAAATAAAATTGAATCATCCCTGCTCCACGGCCAAGGATATTCATGTAATCATCAATGGTTATGACTATACCGAATAATCCATGGTCATAATCATACCAACAACTGTCCACCAATGAACTACAGGCCAATGAGGACTTTTACCACATCATTCGTCACATTACGGTCATGATTATACCGAATAATCCCTAGTCATAATCATACCAAGTCCATCTATGCACGTAAGCCAAAGATGACTTTTAACATAATATAAGCATGAGGATGATGACAATTCAATAAAAAAGGTTCAAGAATAAATTTTAAAGATTTATAAGTTAATTTATCCTGAACTCAATAACGTCCAAATTGTCAACTTGATACTGCTTTGTGAAGTAAAATTCAAGAATGCTCAGAAGAATATTTCCATGAAAAGATACTGGATGAAGCGCAAATATCAAGGATATTCCACTAATTTCATAGAGTATAGAAGCCAAAGCTTTAACCAACTAAGTATAATAGAATATATGAAACATCAAATGGATTTTTGCCCGCCATGTGGTAATCCACGTAGACAGATCATTTCCGCAATTTAATAAGGAATGAAAACGAAGGATCATTCACCATGCATGTGGTAATCCACATGACAGAGTTATTCAGCAATGAATAATAAAGAATGGAATAACGTAAGATTCACCATGCGTGCGATAAACTTCACCGACAAAAGTTATTCCCAACAGAAATAATAAATAATGGAACCCGGTCCCATGTAAACGCTTGAGATAGGATATTCCGACAAAATAATAAATAATGGAACCCAGTGCAGGCGTAACGCACGCAGACGGGATATTCCGACGAATAATAAATAATGGAACCGGTCCCATGTAAACGCATGCATGTGATATTACGACAAAATAATAAAGAACGGAATATTAGAAGAATTTCACCATGTATGCGGTACTTAGATAAACAAGTTATTCCAATGAATAATAAGAATGGAATAATGGAAAGAATTTCACCAAGTATAGGGTATCCGTGTATCTGAGTTATTCAACGTAATAATAAAGAATGGAATAACAGAAGTTCTCTTCATGAACAAGAAAGAAAGAATACCCCTTATGAGTACAATAAATAATATTCCCTACCTTAGAAAACTGAATACTGAAGTAGTGAAGTAGCAGAATACTTTTCTTCTTTCTCTCTATAGTTTCTCTCTTTAGAATTTCAAAGAATTAAGTAAGAAATAATGAAGGAATGAGCTTATTTATAGGAGAATGGACCTGAATAGTAACTAATTCATGAACGGTCCAGTTGATTTACTTTTAAACGGACGGTCCATATTGGTTTATTATTAAAACTTAAAGCAACGGTCCATACTGATTTACTATTAAAACTTTAAACCAGCTATCCATATTAATTTACTATTATACTTTCCACCAGCGGTCCATATTGATTTACTATTATATCTTTAACCAACGGTCTGAAAAATTAGCACATCTCCTCATAGAATAATATTGTACCCAAAAATGATTTGGACCGAACAGAAATATATCTTACGGGTGAATAGTACCCCATGAATAGTAACTCGTGAATAGTAACTCATGAATAGTAACTCATGAATAGTAACTCGTGAATAATAACTGATGAATAGTAACTCGTGAATAGTAACTCATGAATAGTATTTTGACACGAAAAATATTTCGAATACCCAATTGAACAATATAACCTCTAGACATCAATTATACTAACACAAATTAGTCCAACACAATGGAACTATAAAATTCATCTTTAATCAACACGAACTTATTTATCATTAATATTATAATTCACAATATTTAACAACCAGATCGTTCCCAGGAAAGAGGGGGCTTTCTTATAAGGATTTCTCCTTATTAAGCGCATGATTAGGTGACCAAACCTCTCCTTGATGAAACTTCTAGACATTGTCAATATTGCAAATAATAATATGAATAACTTTCGTCTCAATTATTAATTTAATAATATATCATATTATGTAGATGATATTCTGTAACAATAATTGAATCAATAATATGAGAGATATGATCGTGAATTACTATAGCAATAATTGAGTATAACCGAGTGACTTCTCACGTAAGCATAAATAATCAATACCGTGTTTCTTATGCAACCACGCCAGACATCGTTCTTTTACTTTACTATCGGATAGTTCAACAGTTTTAACGGTAACACCTCCATAGTTATTTTTTATAGAAAGATATTTTTTATGCGTTTTCTAATTACGACAATACTTCCGTTAATGGGGTCCACCAATGATTGTGTCTTAGTCGTCACGAATATTCCCTACTAAAACGAATATTCACGACCAATCGAATATTATATAACCTGTAAAACCCCAACTTTTTGAATAAAGATGAATTTTCTATAAATATTATTTTTGAATATTATGGAGTGAAATTGATATAATAGTTGTGGGTAATATTTATAAATTTTGCAAAGTACGCAAGTTGTTATATAATATTCGATTGGTGGTGAATATTCAGATATATCGAGGAATATTCGTATAACGATTACAATCATTAGTGGACCCTATAACGAATTATTGTCGGATTGAGAAAACGACAAAAATACTTTTATGAAAATAACGCATAAAAGTTTTACCGTTAATCTGCTGAAACACCCGATGTTAAAAGTAAGAATACGCTGTCTGTCATAAGTTATAATACCCAGATTAATATTGATGCTTAAGTGATAAGTCACTCGATTTTGTTGGTATTATTAATGTAATAATACGTAAAATCTTTTTATATAAAATGCAGAATACTTTTATAATGTTATTATATAAATATAATATATTATATTCTATTATGCATAGTGCATAGTATACTCGCATAGTGTTTTTGCATAGTAAAATCTTTTTATATAAAATAGAATACTTTTATAAAGTTATACATTTTATTATACAATAATTAGAATATATTATATTTTATTATGCATAGTATTTGTATAGTGCTCGCATAGTGTTTGCATAGTAAAATCTTTTATAAAGTTATTCGTTTTATTAGATTATAAATAGAATATATTATATTTTATTTAAAAGATTTTGCTTTAAATATGGACCGTCGATTAAAAGTAAATCAATCTCGACCAGTTCATGAGTTAGTTCTTATGCATTCCATTTTTCTATAAATAGAAGCTCATTCATTCATTATTTTCTTACAAATTCACCTAAATTTAGAGAGATAAACTATAGAGAGAAAGAAGAAAGTATTCTGCAAGCTTCTTCACTACTTATATATCCAAAGACTTTTCTTTTTAAGGTAGGAAATATTATTTGTTGTACCCAGAAGGGTATTATTTTTTTTGTATTCATGAAGAGAACTGTTGTTATTCCATTTCTTATTATTCTGTTGGAATAACTTTTGTATCTGTGATCTACCCTATACTTGGTGACATTCTTATATTATTCTCATTGGAACATCCTGTGCATGTATTTTACACCGGACTGGTTCCGCCTTTTTATTATTATTCCGTTGGACCATCCTCATGCATGTGTTTTACACCGACCGGTTCCGCCTTATTATTATTCTATTTGAACATCCCGTCGTGTGTTTTACACCGACTGGTTCCGTCTTTTATTATTACATTGGAACATCATGTATGCATTGCAAATTTTGCCCGACCAGTTCCGTTATTATTATTCTATTGAATAACTTGTCTATGCTGCAATCTTTGTTGGGCTTGACGCGAACGCAATAAAATGAAATTAAAATTTTAAAGCAATTTCAAAACCTAAAACAGGATCCATGCGAAAATCAATTAATTCAGAGGTTTAGAGATTATACGGATATAAACAAAAAAATGAAAATCAAAGCGATCATACTCGAATCTCCAACGCAATACAAACCGATTAACGCTTTACCAGATCCACATCGAACGCCTCACGAACCAATCGAACGATTCTCGCAATAAGAAGGACTTGCATGTACTAGCCACCAAAAGGAATGGATTTTCAAATCTGCTTCTCTCTAGTCTCTCTCTAAGAAATGGCTAGGTTTTTCAATTATGATATCTTACCCTAAGTAGTCTGCTATATATCATATAGATAGTAGTTAAAAGGAATTAATCAAATCAAAACCTAATTTTATAAAATCCGAATTTATATATATATATATCTTAATTAAGTCTTACTTAATTAATATACATATATACAAATTATCCTTTTAATTTAAATTAAGTGATTTAAATACTATTAATCATATTAATATATTTAAATCCTTAAAATTTAAATTAATTCCCTTTTAAATAACGTTACATGTGTGTGACCTTATAGGTTATTATTACGTTGGCAATAATTTTAAAATCATATTATAAAATTATAAATGTGAGCGGCATCTAGTAATGCATCACTCGCTACCCAAGTAATAATAAGATCGATGATTCGATGCAACCTTTTCGTGACCAATGTTTCAATGTAATTTAATCCTTTTTAACCTTAATATCCTAGATTAAACTCTAGTCATGGAATGTGTTATACTCTTCATAATTTAATCTGAGTTTTCTTGATCAATGAGTAGACTATATGAAACAAATCACTATTTGAGCATGGCCATGCATTTCATAGTCCTACTCAATCAAGAGGCCTATGGATATCACCCATAATATATAGGATGGTTAAATTCCATCTAGATCACTCATATTTCTCACACGATTAATGATGAACCCAATAATCACCTTTATAGTCCACCCTATTAAAGGTGACATTTGATGATATCAAAGTACATAAATTCTCGTGTAGTAATATAGCGATTTCGTGCTCTGAGGACCATTACATCATTGTCACTATGAGAATTGCTAATGACACTTAGCATAATGCTCCATATAGAATTCTCATGGTGGGTCCGTCCAAGACATCGTTCTTCAATATGTACTATGCGTTGACTTAATATCTCATATATATTTATGACCAATGAGATTTGGTCATCAATCGATCCACATACTAGTCTCAATGCATCATTGTTGTCCCATCAACAATGATACTCGATTAGGGACATTTAAGAACAACGATACTAATGGTAATATATAATCTCATGTTCAAGTCACATACTTGAAATTATATAATTTGTATCACTATTCTAAGGAATTTTATTATGTTAACAATTATATTACGCAGTAAATAAAACCATAATAAGATCATATATTTATTCAATCAAATATAATATCAAAACGTTAAGCAATTATATCAAATAATTGGCCTCTAGGGCATAAACTCTAACAAGTACCGCATGCATGGTGATTTCTTTTGTTATTCCATTCTTTATTATACTCAGTTGGTTAAAGTTTTGACTTCTATACTCCATGAAATTAGTAGAATATCCTTGATATTTGCGCTTCATCCAGTATCTTTTCATGGAAATATTCTTCTGATCATTCTTGAATTTTACTCTACAAAACAGTATCATGTTGACAATTTGGACGTTAATAATTCCTGGATAAAATAATTCTTGAACTTGTTTTATTGAATTCTTATATCATTGTCATCATCCTCATGTTTATATTTTGTTGAAAGTCATATGTGGCGTGTAGTGCATAGATGGACTTGGTATGATTATGACCGAGGATTATTGATTGTAATCATGACCGTAATGTTACAAATGATGTGGTAAAGTTCTCATTGTCTGGCGTTGTGCATTGATGGACCGAGTTGTTGGCATGATCATGACCATTAATGAATACACAAATATTCTTGGCCCGTAGTGTCGGATAATTGTGGTCATGATACTAAAGAATATCCTTGGTAGTAGTCTGCGGGGTGATTCGATGATGTGGAATATTTATTAAAATTTGAGTCTCAAATGATAATGAAGTGATAAAAACCTTTTTCATCATAAAAGATAGTAGATTTTATTTTCTACTTGACTCTTTTAATGGATTGCTTGTTCTGCTACAGTTAAACTTGATGTCTATTATATTTTATCAGTTTAACATTGTTGGAGACTAATGATAATTTATTCTGCATTATCTTAGTCATAATATTTCTTATTGGGCTAGTTGAGCTCACCCTTCCTTTCACTGTTCTCTTCAGGAAATGAGAATATAGCTGGGATGAGTAGGGGAACGGAGTGATGGTCCAGAGGATAGCATTAGTAGTCCTCACTATTCTGTGAAATAGTGTGATAATAATTGTAATGAGGACTCCTTTTGAGTTTGTATAATCTCTAGTAGATAATATTTGTATTCAAACTCACAGTTTATGTTTTGTCGTATTGTACACGACAGTTGTATTAGTAAGTTGTATTTGAATTCTGTACCATGTATCTGGCGACCCAAGATGGGTGATGTATACCTAATTTTGGGGGCGTCACATAACCACTTGCTTACTTTGCAAAATTTGTAAATATTACCCACAACTATAACATTATATCAAATCCACACCATAATATTCAAAAATATATTTCGAGAAAGATATTCTTTATTCATAAAAGTTGGGGTCTTACAACGACGTTGGCTTGAACTGTTGAAAGATTATGATCATACCATTCAATACCATCCTGGAAAAGTAAACATGGTAGCTGACGCATTAAGTAGAAGATCATATGCGGGTACGAGTGCGATATTGTCAACGCAAAGGCCCATTTTGTATGACTTGTAAAGGATGGAGATAGAGTTAAAGACTCCAGGGACCCACATGATGATGGCAAATATACGAGTAGAACCGACTTTAATTGATAAAGTTATAACTGCTCAAGCTACGGACCTGGAGCTGATGCGTATGAAGAAGAAAGTACAAGAAGGTGTTGTTCCGGAAGTAAGAATTGATGAGGAAGGAATACTTCGAGTCAACTCCAGACTTTGTGTTCCAAATGACCCTGATTTAAAGCATAAGATCGTGATGGAGGCGCACAACACACCGTTTGTAATCCATCCTGGGAGTACCAAAATGTATCGTGATCTTCGACATACATTTTGGTGGAGCAATATGAAGAGAGAGGTAGCGGAGTTTATCTCAAGGTGTCTAACTTGTCAACGAGTCAAGGCGGAGCATCAAGTGCCAAAAGGTCGATTGCAACCACTTGGAATTCTAGAATGGAAGTGGGAGCACATTACCATAGATTTCGTTACTGGTCTTCCCAAGGTTTCTCAAGGCATAGATGCGATTTGGGTCATTGTTGATAGATAGACCAAGTCTTCTCATTTCTTACCTATACGAGAAACATATTCACTTGATCGTCTTGCTCGTATATACATAAATGAGATTGTAAGAGTGAATGGCATGCCAATATCCATAGTTTCTGATCGAGACCCAAGATTCACTTACGATTTTGGGTTAGTTTGCAAAAAGCTATGGGCACGGATTTACGATTTAGTTCGGTATATCATCCTCAAATGGACGGGCAGTCGAAAAGGACTATTCAAACTCTTGAGGATTTATTAAGACTCTGTGTCCTTAACTTCAAAGGAAGTTGGGACAAGTTCTTGCCATTAGTGGAATTCTCCTACAACAACAGTTATCAAGCAAGTATTGGCATGGCTCCATTTGAGGCGTTATACGAACGCAAGTGTCGCTTCCAAGATATCTTTGACGAGGTGGGTGAAGCAACGTTGTTGGGACAGGAGTTGGTACGTATGACTACGGAAAAGATTCAAATGATCCGACAACGTATAAAAACCTCACAAGATCGACAAAAGAGTTATGTTGATCTTCATCGAAAGGATGTGGAGTTCAATGTTGGAGATCATGTGTTATTACGTGTTGCTCCATGTAAAGGAGTTACAAGATTTGGAAAGAGAGGAAAGCCCAATCCTCGATTCATTAGGCCATTCGAAATCCTCGATCGAGTAGGAACTGTGGCTTATAGACTTGCGTTACCGCCAAGTATGTCCCGTGTTCATAATGTTTTTCACATATCTATGTTACGTAAATATGTGAAAGACCCGAACCACATTATTGAGTTAGAACCGGATGAAATAGCGGAAGATTTAACGTATGAAGAGGTAACTGTTAAAATCTTAGATAAGAAGGAACATATTCTACGCTCCAAGATTATACCTCAAGTCAAAGTTTTGTGGAGAAACCACGATATTGAGGAAATGACCTTGGAGTTAGAATCTAAAATGAAATCAAAGTATCCTCACCTCTTCATCATACCAGGTACGTACACCAATTTTGAGGACAAAATTTCATAAGGAGAGGAGGTTGTAAGACCCCGAATCATATGAAATGAAAGTATCTAATTTTCTTATGATTATTATTCTATTTAATAAATGGTTAAATTGATAAAAGGTTAAAGTTAAGGGTGATATTTGAAAATTTTGCAAAGTAAGCAAGTTGATATAAAATATTCGTTGTGTCGGGGAATATTAGATTGATCGGGGAATATTCTTTTTAATAGGGAATATTCGTACGATGGTACAATCATTGGTGGACCCCACAACGAAAGTATTGTCGTAGTTAGAAAATGACAAAAATATCTTTTTATAATAATAAACGGCGAAAGTTTTACCGTTAACTGTTGAACTACCCGGTGGTAAAAAATACAATGTCTGGCTGTGGTTGCATAGTAGCACTTACGGTATTGATTATTGATACTTACGTAAAAGCCACCTCGGTTTACTCAATTATTGCTACACGATGAATTGTTGCATAGTAGCTCACGTTATTTGATTCAATTATTGTCACAATATCATCCGCATAATATTTTATATTATTAAATCAATAATTGAGACAACAAAGTTATTCATATTATTATTTGTAATATTGACAATGTCTAGAAAGTTCTGTCGAGGAGAGGGTTGGTCACCTAATTGCGCGCCAATAGGGAGAAATCCTTATTAGAAAGCCCCCTCTTTCCTGGGAATGATCTGGTTGTTAAATATTATGAGTTATAATATTAGTGATGAATAATTGTTGAAGTATTAAAAATGTGTTTATTGAAGATAAGTGAATTACAAAAGTTAGATGGGAATAATTCAAACTTGGAAAACTTTAGGGGTACCAAAGTGTAATAAGTTAAATCAATCTGGTCCATTGATGGTGGTTTTAATAGTAAATCAATCTGGACCATTGATGGTGGTTTTAATAGTAAATCAATTTGGACCATTCATGGTGGTTTTAAAAGTAATCAATCTGGACCGTCGGTGGTGGTTTTAAAAGTAAATCAATCTGGACCGTCGGTTGTGGTTGTAATAGTAATCAATATGGATCGTCCGTTATAATAGTAAATCAATATGGACCTTTTGTGAATAAGTTACTATTTAGTCCATTCTCCTATAAATAGAAGCTTAATTCTTCTTTCATTCTCACCAATTCATTGAGATTCACAAGAGACACTATAGAGAGAGAAACTATAGAGGGCAAGAAGAAGAGTATTCTACTACTTCACTATTGCAGTATCCACCCTTCTTGTGACGCCCCCAAAATTAGGTATACATCACCCATCTTGAGTCGCCAGATACATGGTACAGAATTTAAATACAACTTAATAATACAACTGTCGTGTACAATACGATAAAACATAAACTGTGAGTTTGAATACAAATATTGTCTACTAGAGAGTATAAAAACTCAAAAAGAGTCATCATTACAATTATTATCACACTATTTCACAGAATAGTGAGGACTACTAATGCAAACATCTAAGACCATCACTTTGTTCCCTGACTAGTCCCAAATTTACGCTCTCATTTCACAAGAGAATAAAAAAAAAAGGGTGAGCTCAACTAGCCCAGTAAGAAATATTATGACTAAGATAATGCAGAATAAATTATCGTTAGCCTTCAACAGTGTTGAACTGATAAAATATAATAACTATCAAGTTTAACTGCAGTGGAATAAGCAATCAATTAGAAGAGTCAAGTAGGGAATAAAATCTACTATCTTCTATGATTTAAAAGATTTTTCATCACTTTTATTGCTGGGACTCAGCTTAATAAATAATCCACATCATCGAATCACCCCTGCACTATGGCCAAGGATATTCTTTAGTATCACGACCACGAATTATCCATGCACTACGGCTAAAGATAATCATGTTTTCATCAACGGTCCTGATCATGCCATAAAACAATTCATCTTGCACTACGGCCAAAGAGAATCCATAGCCATAATCATACCAAAAACTGTCCATCAATGCACTACGGGCCAATGAGGACTTTTTTCACATCATTTGTAACATTATCATCATGATTACAATCGAATAATTCTCAGGTCATAATCATACCAAGTCCATCTATGCTGTGCCAACAGCCATGACTTTCAAAAAATATAAACATGAGGATGATGACAATGATATAAGAATTCAATAAAACAAGTTCAAGAATTAATTTATTCAGGAACTAATAACATCCAAATTATCAACATGATACTGTTTTGTAGAGTAAAATTCAAGAATTCTCAGAAGAATATTTTCATGAAAAGATACTGGATGAAGCGCAAATATCAAGGTTATTCCATTAATTTCATGGAGTATAGAAGTCAAAGTTTTAACCAACTGAGTATAATAAAGAATGGAACAACAAAAGAAATCACCATGCATGCGATGTAATCGCATGCATGTGTTATTCCAATAGAATAATAAATAATTTAACCAGTCCCATGTAAAAACGCATTGCATGTGATATTCCAACGAGTAATAATAAAGAATGGAACTAGGTCCCACAGAAACGCATAGACAGGATATTCGACATAATAATAAATAATGGAACCAGTCCCACAGAACGCATTATAGATATGATATTCCTACGAATAATAAAGAATAAAATAATGTAAGAATTTCACCAAGTATAGGGTAGCAGCGATACAAAGTTATTTCAATGAATAATAAATAATGGAATAACAAAAGTTCTCTTCATGAATACAAAAGAAATAATACCCTTTACCGTAAAAGAAACTGAATATAAGAGTAGGGAAGTAGCATAATAATTTTCTATAGTTTTTCTATAATTTCTCTCACTAGAGTTTCAGTGAATTCGTAAGAAATAATGAAGGAATGAGCTTCTATTTATAGGAAAATGGACTGAATAGTAACTAATTCATGAACGGTCCAGATTGATTTACTTTTAAACGGACGGTCCATATTGGTTTACTATTAAAACTTAAAGCAACGGTCCATACTGATTTACTATTAAAACTCTAAACTAGTGATCCATATTGATTCACTGTTATATCTTCAACCAACGGTCTGAAAAATTAGCACATTTCCTTATAGAATAATATTGTACCCAAAAATGATTTGGACCGAAAAGAAATATATTTTACGGGTGATCAATAGTTCCCCGTGAATATTAATTCGTGAATAGTAACTCATGAATAGTAACTCGTGAATAGTAACTCATGAATAGTAACTCGTGAATAGTAACTCGTGAATAGTAACTCGTGAATAGTACTCCAACACGAAAAGTGTCCCGAATACCCGATTGAACAATACTGAGTGACTTCTCACATAAGCATCAATAATCAATACCGTGTACTATTATGCAACCACGCCAGATTCATCGTACTTTTAACACCGTGTTTCAATAGCTTAACGGTAAAACTTCCGCCGTTATTTTCATAAAGTATTTTTGTCATTTTCTCAATCCGACAATAATTCCATTGCGGGGTCCACCAATGATTGTACCGTCGTACGGATATTCCCCGACAAAAAGAATATTCCCCGACCAATCGAATATTATATAACCACTTGCTTACTTTGCAAAATTTGTAAATATTACCCACAACTATAACATTACATCAAATCAACACCATAATATTAAAAAAATTATTTCGAGAAAATTAAATCTTTATTCATAAAATCTGGGGTCTCACACTTCTACTAAGGTAAGGGGTATTATTTCTTTCGTATTCATAAGGAATACTATTTTTTTTGTATTCATCCTTTAATATGTCGGAATAACCTGTCTACGCGGATTACGTACCGTATGACGGGTGAAAATCTATTTACAGCTTCGTATGTTATTTCTTTTCATATTCTTAAATTTAAACTTACTATGGTAAGTATTGCTTCTATAATCCCTGAAATTAGTGGGATATCCTTGAAGTTTTGCGCTTCATCCAGTATCGTTTCGTTGGAATATTGATTTGAACTTTCTTATTAAATATCAATATTTTCACCGGGGTACTATTCACGGGTTACTATTCACCCGGTTACTATTCACTAAAATATTATTCACTCGGGTATTCGGAGCACTTTTCATGTTGGGGTACTATTCATGAGTTACTATTCACGGGTTACTATTCACCCAATTACTATTCATTAAAATATTATTCACTCAGGTATTCGGGGCAATTTTCATGCCGGGGTACTATTCACGGGGTACTATTCCCAAAGTACTATTCACGGGGTACTATTCATCGCAAAATTTATTTCTTTTATGTCCAAATTATTTTTGATACATGGATATTATTCTTAAATTTTACTCTACAAAGCAGTATCATGTTGACAATTTGGACATTATTGAATTCTGGATAAATTAAATTATAAATCTTTAAAATTTATCATTTGTTTTCATTTAATTAAATGTTTATATCATTGTCATCATCCTCATGCTTATATTGTGATGAAAGTCATCTTTGGCTTACGTGCATAGATGGACTATTGATTGATATGATTATGACCATGGATTATTCGGTATAATCATGACCATTGATGATTACATGAATATCCTTGGCCCGTAATGCAGGGATGATTCAATGATGTGGTTTGTTTATTAAGCTAAGTCTCAGCGATAAAGTTGATGAAAACCTTTTTAAATCATAGAAGATGGTAGATATCATACTCTATTTGACTCATCTAATGGATTTCTTGTTCCGCTGCAGTTAAACTTGTTGTCTATTATATTCTATCAGTTTAACCTTGTTGAAGGCTAATGATAACTTATTCTACATTATCTTAGTCATAAATTTCTTACTGGGCTAGTTGAGCTCACCCTTTTTGCTTTCATTATTCTCTTGTGAAATGAGAACATAAATAGCCGGACTAGTCCTGGGAACGGAGTGATGGTCCGAGATGGTCGCTTTTTAGTAATCCTCACTATTTAGTGTGATAATAAATGTAATGAGGATTGAATTTGAGTTTTGATACTGTCTATGAGACAATATTCGTGTAAAACCTCTCAGCTCTTGTTGTATAGTTAAGTTTGTATTTGTATTCTGTACCATATTTGGCGACCCAAGATGGGTGATGTATACCTATTTTGGGGGCGTCACAGTTGGTATCAAAGCTTAGGGATATGATCCCTGGCTGAGATGTGAGACACGAACTATGAGGGGAGAGACGGGGAATTCCTTCGCTAGTATAACCTACCTAAGATTATTTGGTATTTAATTGGTCGGTCAGGTTATAGGGATAATATATGATATGTCAATTAACCCTTGTTTTGTGGAAAATGGCATCTGAAAATGTTGAGATCGACAATGAAGCACATGAGACCGTTGAGTCACCAACGATCAATACCCAGGATAATGTGCAACAGGAAGACTATAATCCTCAGGTAAACAACAACACCGATCAAATGATGAACGATGGGATGTTCGTAAGCTTTATGCAATTCATGCAACATCGATTTGAGAGCGGCTCTCATCCAAAATGCGGTGGAACATCTGCAACTCTCGGACGGTCACTGCTAAGAAGTTTAAGGAGCTGGGACCACCGGAGTTTATTGGAGAGACAAAACCACTTAAGGCATAAACGTGGATAAAGCAGAACACCAAGATATTTGATGTCTTGGGATGCTCCGAGGAGCAAAAGGTTCCCTTTGCCACCTTCATGTTGCGAGGAGAGGTAGATTACTAGTGGGAATCTGTAAAGTGTACTCAACCTGCCGCACTGAAAATGTCTTGGGAGAAGTTTCAAGAGCTATTTAACGACAAGTACTTTCCCAAAAGTATTTATCACATGAAGGAGGTGGAGTTTATCAAGTTGGAGCAAAACAATATGACCGTGTCATAGTACGAAGCTAAGTTTGCTGAGTTGTCCCGATTTGCGCCCCACTTGGTTGATAATGAGGAGAGAATGACGCGGATGTTTTTAAGAGGTTTGAAGCCCAAGATACGTCAATACTTAATTTCTCACAAACTATGTTTGTATTCATATACCCGGGTGAAACCTCCCGCATGTAGCACATGCGTCAAACTTCTTCTTCTTCTAGTTACCCCGCTGGTTTCCAACTCCCACAGTTGCATTCCACTTCCTCTTCAGGTTATTGTTTCCATATCCACTGTTACCACCACCATTCTTAACTTCACCTTCATTCTTCTTCTTTCTCTACTCTTGATTATACTTTGTTACCGCCTCGTCTCCACCTTCAGCGAGAATTGCCTTCTCAAGCACTGTTGTAAATGTCTTCAACTGAAACATGGAGACCCTACTATACAACCAGGGTTTCAGTCCCTATTCAAACCTCTTAGCCTTGCGTTCATCTGTGTTGACTTGGTATGGCGCAAACCTTGCCAATTCATTAAATTTTGCGGCATACTCTGATACCGACATTGATCCCTGCTTCAGTTCTAGAAACTGCACCTCCAATTGATTTTTCGAACTCTCTGGGAAGTAAGTCTCGAAAAATATCCCTTTAAACCTATCCCAAGTCATTACCCCTTGACCTCCTCGAGTTTTATTGGCTTTCCACCAATAACTAGCCTCTACTTTCAACATAAACATTGCAAAAAAGCAGTCTTCTTATTCTCACCTACTCTAGTAACACCGAAAACTTTCTCTATCTCCATGATCCAGGTCTGTGCCTCAACTGGATTCATGGACCCACGGAATTCTGGTGGTCCAACCGCCATGAAGTCCTTAAAAGTTGTAGCTTGATTCTGCGATTGATTCTGCAATGCTCCCGTCAGTAACGTCACTAACTGCTGAACTGGGTTAGCCTCAACATTGTTGTTATTGGTAGATCCCTCAGGGGTCCTCTGTCGTGGTTGATGTCTTGGAGGCATTTTCTGTTAAAATATACTCATTAGATTGTTACTCAATTCGTTTAAGTATTTTCTACTTAACTTGCACCCCATAAAAGAAATCGTCACATAATACATAACACTTTGAATAAAATAAAATAATATCTTTTATTCATTCATAATCTTTTTGAAAACATAAGAACAATAGCATCACTGCTATTTACATTACTTTCCTGAACTACTAAAGTTTTAGGATAATTTCATCATCATCATATCCCATTGATTACATATCACCAGGGATTTACATATTAATCGCATATCAAGTACATTCCTACGATGTCCTACTAAGATACTGTGTAGCCTTACGACGCCCTTCCTCCATAATCCGGAACATTGTTTGGCGATCTAATATGTACGACGGCAGCGTCTCGAACTGAATTGGATAACCCATGACCCGATCTTGAGCTCGATTGATCACGGTATTGAATACGTTATTCATCTCCTCCATCTTCATCCTCTTTGCTTGTGCATCTCTCTCTGCTTTCCCGACTCGTTGATAAGCTTCGTCGTACGCGTCTTCGGTTCTTGCCCTCTTAGTAGATTCTTCTTTCAACTTGTTCTTCAGCTCTGTAATCTCCGCTATCATTTGTTTATTTTCTTCTTCAGTGTGGACCAGCTTCTCTTTGACATTATTCAGACGTTCTTCTCGATCCTGGATCTCGTCGTCCTTCTGTGCCATCAAGGTTTGTTGTTTTGCTACTATCTCTTCCAATTCCTCGACGGTATCCTAAAGTTCCACATTGCGGTCATATACTTCGTTGTACGTACGGGCAGCCATCGAGTTTAGTGGAATCTCTTCCTCCTCATCCTCCGCATCCTCATTCGAATGTGGTAGCTCAACAAGGTCCTCCTCGTCCATCTCTATCTTGTCATCCTCATCAGGTAAACCCTCCTGATCAACCACGATGTTTCTTGTGGCAGTAGTTGTTCCCAAACTACCTGAATATCTTGAGGCTCTTCTTCCCTAGGCATCTGGGATCCTTCCTCCCTAGCCTGACTGGATTCTCCTACAATAGTCATCCTGACAACAAAATTTTAAAGTTTTAATTACTAATCATTATTACTCGACACTCACGAGCACATAAGTTGTAATCACATAAGCACATAAATATTTTATTACTTTTTCCCTTAAAACTCAATAAGAGTTTATCACCACTATCTTTTCAAAGGTTACTTCCTAAGGCTTTTTCCCACCTAAGGTTCATAACCTAAGGCTTTGATACCAACTTGTGACACCCCCAAATCCTTGTACTTCATTTCCACCGAATTTGGTGTTCACTTGATAAACATTCATATATACTACCCAAATATAATAAAACCTAAATCATAATTCATCCCTTTAAAAAGGGTTACATCATTAATCAAAAAGTCTCCCCAGGTTGTATAACCTTAAAACATCAAATTAAGTGCGGAAATAAAATAATTACATAACATCATTAAGTATAAAGTCTATCATCATGACAATAAATGAAATTACAAGTCTTCGTCACTTGTACATTTTTCCTTTTCCTTTATTTGTAGTAGGTTCATCGACCTTCTCAACCTTCACTGCAATAATTATATTTATGCAAGAGTGAGCAAAATAAATGCTTACTAGATATAACAATGAATCAACAAAAGAATAGTAATTGCAAATGAATCGGCTCATCAAACTGAATAATACTATCAATGATAACCAAAAACTGGAATCAAAACAGGAAATATATCTGAGGGTCATAAGACCACGAACTATGTCCACGGTTACAAGTAATCTTTCAACTTTAACCTAAACAATTATACTGTAGGGACTTCACGTACTTAGGGGGATCAACCCTTTGTACCATGTATTGTGCACAAACATCTAAACGCATTGCGTATCCCCTATAATAGGGTTCTTCTTCTCAGTTTTAGAGTACAAGTCCGCACCAAAGAAAGTTTGGTTTGGATAAGCTTTCAAGATAATTTAGAGTTTCACAATCATCAACTAAGGGATTAGTTGAATCAATAAGACTTAACAACACTACGAGTGATCGATAATAGTTTAATATGGAAAACGAATAATTATAAGTAAACTAACTATATATTAAACTCATGCTTATAAACAACTAAAAAGCATAAGTATTGAATAAAACAATAAACCTTGCTTGAACAATATTAAGCTAAGGCTAGGATCTTGATATACAAGAGTTAAGTTAAGAACATGTACTAAGGAAATCACAAGCTTAAAAATGAAACTTGCTCAAAATAACAATAATATTTCGATTTGCGATAAATAAATGAAATAGAACAACTTATTAGAGATTTGGGTTTAAGAATAGGCATTTATCATAAAAGAATAGAACTTATGAAAACTTGCTTAACTTTAAACAAGTTAGAACATCTCAACAATGATTAGAAGTCAAAACTTGTTTGAATAACGTTAGAATTAGAGCTTGTTCGAATAAAGATTAAGAATAAAAGAATTTGCTTTAAAGTAAGTAACTTGCTCAATGTAAAGAGGTAAGGTTTAGAAACTTGCCTCGTGCGTAAGCTATAATATTTAAACTCACGTTCACCTACACATAGTATTAGAACCACAATATCTATTAGATATACTAACATTCCCTTATCAAATTAACACTCACCTCTAGCTAAACTTGTTATTTTAGTACACGTCTCACCTTACCATACATATTTCAGAATCACAAGTGTACATTTCATAACACTTATTCATTATCCATGAAGTTTCTTAAATCATAACATATCATTTTACAACATGCTAATTTTACATTTTAGAGTTACTAACAATATGACACGATTCCTTTTAACCTCGTCATTACATATTTGACACATTAACATAACATTAAGCTATGTTACAATGGGTGTCCAAAGTCTGCAGAAGTAGCAGATTTCACTGTCTGTGACTGACTACTGGAGCGGTTGCGCCAATATTACCTTGGTTTTCGGCGCGCCCGCGCGTGACCCCAATACCAGTTTTGCAGAACCGAGTTTCTACTCTGTTCTAAGCCAACTAACACGAATTTCATCCATACAACAGTATAATTAACATATACAATTGGTATAAAACTAACACAAATATGTTTCCTCACATATTCATCAACTTAGAACAATTAAACAACAATTTCAACTAATTTAATTCCTTAAATTTAATGTTTTTATACAAAAACTCCATTTTTGACATTCTTCATAGAAATCATCACTGTGATCACAATTCTTGTCCAAATTACTTCGTTCAAACTACGTTCTCTTCGTTTCTTAATGGACTAGCATAATCAAGACTCAATTTACAGATTAACATACAAATTAACCACTAACTTTTTTACTTTCATAGCCATATGAAAAATATTCACTGTAAAATATTTTTCTTCATTTTAAACCGTAATTAACATAACAATTCCTGTCTAAACACTAGTTCTAGCATCACAAACACATACAATCACCATAATTTAGTTGAATAGCATCAATTCGGAAAAATGGAATTCACAGAATATAAAAATTTTGTCGTGAAACATATATATGTATATATATATATATATATATATAATATTAAAGTTACGTAAAAATACCTTCTTATGCTTGAACAATCCTTGCTAAACACATAATTTTGCTTGAAAATTTCAAGAATTCTCTCTCAACTCCCTCTTAATTCTCTTCAACTTTCTTCCTCAGTGTAGCAAATAACAAAACTGATAACCCAAGTATACGTAAAATAAAAGAAACCGATATGACCTTAATACGCATACTAAATATATAAGTTACAATATAATAAACGTATAGATTATAAATATATTTTATTTATTATTTGATTTATTTTAATTATTATAATAAAATTCAAAATTCAAAAAAAATCCAAAAGCCATAAGGCTTTGTTTGGCAAAAACTCTTTAAAATTTAAAGACTTAATATCCTTAAGCCTTGTTTGGCAAAACTAATTTAAACTCCTTTAATTTATTTTAATAACCCATTTATAGCATAGTTTATTGTCACACTGTTATTACCAAATTAAATTAAAAACATTATAATAATCCATTTAATCCCTATCAATTCTGTAATTTAATTATTAAATTAAATTAGAACATTATCCCATAATAATTAATTTCCTTCACTCATAAATTATTTATTTCACAAATGAATAATCAAATCAAATCAAAACAAATATTTACTTAACAATAAATACATCAATTAAATATTTATATAATTCAATAAATATTTAAAATTATAATTTAAAATTCCGGATTGTTACAATTATTCTAGGCCAGACTTTGGAGCAGATCTTTATCTCTTACTAAAGTTTTTTTTATCTAATTTGTGATGCCCCCAAAATTAGGTATACATCACCCATCTTGAGTCGCCAGATACATGGTACAGAATTCAAATACAACTTAATAATACAACTGTCGTGTACAATACGACAAAACATAAACTGTGAGTTTGAATACAAATATTGTCTACTAGAGAGTATACAAACTCAAAAGGAGTCCTCATTACAATTATTATCACACTATTTCACAGAATAGTGAGGACTATTAATGCACCATCTAGGACCATCACTCCGATCCCCGACTTGTCCCAGCTATATTCTCATTTCCTCAAGAGAATAAAGGAAAGAAAGGGTGAGCTCAACTAGCCCAAGAAGAAATATTATGACTAAGATAAAGCGTAATAAATTATCTTTAGTCTTCAATTGTGTTAAACCGATACAATATAACAAACATCAAGTTTAATCTGCGAATGAACAAGCAATCCATTAAAAGAGTCAGTAGAAAATAAAATCTACTATCTTTTATGATTTAAAAGGTTTTCATCACTTTTATTGCTAGGACTCAACAATAAATAATCCACATCATTGAATCACCCCGCACTACTACCAAGGATATTCTTTAGTATCACGACCACAATTATCCATGCACTAGGGCCAAGAATATTTGTGTATTCATTAATGGTCATGATCATGCCAACAATTGTCCATCAATGCACTACGGGCCAATGAGGACTTTTACCACATCATTTGTAATATTACTACCATGATTACAATAATAATCCTCGTCATAATCATACCAAGTCCATCTATGCACTACAGACCACGTATTTACTTTCTTTCAAAAATATAAAAATGAGGATGATAACAATGATATAAGAATTCAATAAAACAAGTTCAAGAATTAATTTATCCAGAACTAATAATGTCCAAATTGTCAACATGATACTACTTTTGTACAAAGAAAAATTCAAGAATGCTCGTAAGAATATTTCCATGAAAAGATATCGGATGAAGCGCAAATATCAAGGATATTCTACTAATTTCATGGAGTATAGAAGTCAAAACTTTAACCAACCGAGTATAATAAAGAATGGAATAACAAAAGAAATCACCATGCATGCGGTGATTGCATTGACAAAAGTTATTCCAATGAATACTAAATAATCGGAACTGTGTCAAAGTAAATTAAGCACCGATAGGATGTTCCAAAGTAATAATAAAGAATGAAATAACAATGAAATCACCATGCATGCGGTATTTTGCATGTACAAAAGTTATTCCAATGTAATACTAATAAGGATGTAATCGAGTCCGTGTAAAACGCATGCATGTGATATTCCAATGTAAGAATAATAAAGATTTTAACCAGTCCCAAAGCGTAAAACGCATGCATGTGATATTCCAACAGAGTAATAAAGATTTTAATCGGTCCCACGTAAAACGCATGTGATATGGATATTCAAATGTAATAATAAAGACGGAATAATAGAAGAATGTCACCAAGTATAGGGTAGCTCACAGATACAAAAGTTATTCCAATGTAATAATAAATAATGGAATAATGTGTTCTCTTCATGAATACAAAAGAAATAATACTCCCTACGAAAGACAATAAATAATATTCCCTACCTTAAGAAGAAGAGTCTTGGATATATAAGTAGTGAAGTAATAGAATACTTTCTTCTTTCTCTCATAGTTTATCTCTCTGTAGTTTCAAAGTTGAATTGTAAGAAAATAATGAAGGAATGAGCTTCTATTTATAAAAGAATGGATCCGTATAAGAACTAATCCATGAACTATCTGGATCGATTTACTTTAAAACTGACGGTTCCTGATTGATTTAATAAAATATTCTAATAAAACAAAATCTTTTAAATGAAATATAATATATATATATATATATATATATATATATATATATATTTTGCTTGCCATATACAACTTTGAGGAAAAGAGAATCTCACCAATTTTGTTTTCATATAACATCGATTTAGTCTCATGAGCAACTTTGAAAAAAAAACAAGTAAGATGGCCATTATATCATTTATATATATATATAACATCTCATGACACTTTGTCACACCCCCCCCCCCACCGCCACCACCACCAAATAACATTTACAAGCATATATATATATTTATACCCACTGAATGCTTTATATATATATATATATATATATATATATATATATATATATATATATATATATATATATATATAATCACACTTGCACACACCCACACGACACATACATATAATATATATATATATATACTTTATAACTTTCTACCGATTATTTTGAAAAATGAGTAAATGAGGTTCATAAAATAAGCATCATATACTGTGACAATAATTAAACAAAACTGAATGACTTCTCACGAAAGCATCAATAATCAATACCGTGTGCTACTATGCATACACGCGTATTACTGTACTTTTAACACTGGGTGTTTCAACAGTTAACGGTAAAACTTTCGTCGTTATTTTCATAAACTATTTTTGTCGTTTTCTCAATCCGACAATAATTCCGTTGTGGGGTCCACCAATGATTGTGCCGTTGTACAAATATTCCATGTTAAAACGAATATTATATAATAACTTGCGTACTTTGCAAAATTTATAAATATTACCCACAACTATAACATTATATCAAATTCATTCCATAATATTTATAGAAAATTTATCTTTTATTCATAAAAGTTGGGGTCTTACATAATTTCTTTATATTTTTACCAATTTAATCAATATGAACTACCAACAATTAAGGCTTCCCTTAGTACTCATTTTATAAGGAAAACTTCTTTAGATTTTTACCAATTAACTAATGTGGGATTTGTCCTTACTTGGTTCTCTTGTCTTACCAATATCCCACATTGTTTATTTTGTGTTCTCTTGTCTTACCTCTATTTTATAAATAGGGGAGACCACCAATTCAAATTTCATC
Source organism: Panax ginseng (assembly GCA_020205605.1). Lineage (NCBI taxonomy): Eukaryota > Viridiplantae > Streptophyta > Magnoliopsida > Apiales > Araliaceae > Panax > Panax ginseng. The sequence continues at coordinate 68,297,782 of CM035127.1, forward strand.
AAGTCCTAAATATTTTATTATATCTTTTCTTGTGTTATTTCTATTTTATAGATATAGATAGATGACTTTAAGTCAATTCTACAAGGATAAGTAAAAATTTTATTTAAAATAGGATTGAATCGATACATTCAGTTCTATCCGATACTGGAACCTATGATATTAATAAATCTAAATCGCATCGAAAATCGGTTTGGATCGAATCGATCCCAAACCAATTTCTTTGTACCGAACTAATCGGTTTGGACCGGTCCGATTCACCTAGATAACCGAAATTACCGAAATCCGTTGGACAGCCCTAAATACACCCCTACTAAAGTAGTGGAGTTAGCCCTCTATATGAATAGATCGTGTGCGGTGTGTGTGGCTAAAAAAGAATGAGAGAAAAGAGATAAGGTTCAACTAAATATCTCAGTTATTATACTTGGTCTTGCAGGAGATTTTAGATTCAACTCTTTCCCTAAATTAGTAAAAAGAAAATAATATGTAAGGTTTGTTTTAGCTAAAATAAATAAATTTAAGCTTAAAATAGTGTTTCGTATTTAAAATTAGATATTTACTATATGCTAGTTAAAAGAAATAAAAAATAAAAAATCGGATGACGTCATAGCCTACCCGCCTATTGAAAAGTGGCGGCTGCCTACTGACGGCCATTACTAATTTTGAGTAACAATAGCTGATGAATATCAAAAATATTTGAAATAAAGTCAACTCTATAAAGAAAATTAAGTGTTAAATAACAAGATTTAAAATTTGGGATGTTGTTCTTTCTTTGAGTAGTAAAATTTGCCAAGACCTTCCACTCCAATTATCATATCTGCGTCCAAACAACCTTCCAAATGTTGGATCTCAACTCATCTTCTACCTCCTTCCTCTTCTTATCTCTCTCCTTCCTCTCCCTCCTCTACTTCCTCTTCCACTCCCACTCCAATCCCCCCACCAAAACACCATGTCCCCAATCATACCCTCTAATCGGAAACCTCATCGGTTTCCTCCGCAACCGCCACCGCTTCCACGACTGGGTCGCTGATATGCTCTCTACCACCCCATCCCTCACCCTCCAAGTCAACGGCATCCTCAACCTCTCTCACGGCATCTGCACCGCCAATCCGGCCGCCGTCGACCACCTACTCCGCTCCAACTTTCACAACTACGTCAAAGGCACGCGCTTCCAATCCGTCCTGCACGATCTCCTAGGCCACGGAATCTTCAACGCCGACGGCGAGATCTGGACTTTCCAACGGAAAATCGCCAGCCATGAATTCAACACCAAGTCGCTCAGAAACTTCATCGCAAACACCGTCCAGTTCCAGCTCCTCGACCGCTTGATTCCCCGGCTGTCCACCTCCTGCGACGCCGGAGAAATCATCGATCTACAAGATGTTCTTCGAAAATTCACTTTCGATAACATTTGCCATGTTGCATTTGGTGTTGAATCGGAGAATATGAACGAGAATTGGGCAATATCATCGTTTGTTAATGCATTTGATTATGCAGTCGAAAATAGCTCGGAGAGATTCATGTCGCCTTTGCCGATTATTTGGAAGATGAAGAGATTTTTCAATATTGGGAGTGAGAAAAAGTACAGAGAAGCTATCAAAGTGATTGATGATTTTGCCATGGAAATAATAAGATTGAAGGAGAGAGAATTGGAATCCAAACAAGAGAAAGGGGAGGTGGAATATAGTCAAGATTTGTTGTCGAGATTCATGGGTTCAACTTTGAATGCTGGGTTTGAAGATCAAGAGGAGAAGAGGAAATTCTTGAGGGATATAGTTATTAGCTTTGTACTTGCAGGTATGGAACTAATTATTTTGCCTTTTTTATTTTTAATTCTCCCTCAATTCTATGTCATCATAACTACATTAACTAACCTATTATTTTTAGGAGTGCTTAAAAATAAAATTAAAATTTTATAATGAGATTTTCCCTGAGGGAGTAATTGTAACGTCCCCAATTCCGGTTACCTGACCCCTGAGTTTGGTGTTCACGATCAACAATATAAATAACATCTAACTACCCATTTATTTATGAATAGAAATACACACTTTATTAACTGATATTGTTAATACATTGTCTCAGGTTATCTAACCATAACTTTACAAACATACCCCTTAGATATACAAAAAGGGTTTATAAATACAACATATATAATACTACCTCCGTCCCATAATAAGTGATTTTTTAGGCTTAATATTTTTTCCCAAAATAAGTGATGTGTTAGAACTCCAATACAATTTTTACAATATTTTCTCATATATGCCCTTATGCATTCAATGATATTTATTGCATCTTGCAATCACTACAATTAAATGACACTCATTAACTCTTCAACTTCAAAGAAAATATATTAAGGGTATTTTTGCCATTTTAACTTGTGTATTGGTATGTGTGATTTAAGCTAAAAAATCACTTATTATGGGACGGAGGTAGTATTGTTGAACACAACTATTCCAGCAAAACACCTTTGCCCTTGTTCTTCTCTGCCCCTCCGGCTGCTTCGTTCCTAGCTGAAATATTTTATTTAAGCAAGGGTGAGCAATAAATTTGCCCCGCAAGTTGAGACATACAATGAATGTATAATAATTAAGAATAACAGACTATCTATTCGATAGAATGACACCAAAGTTCGGAGAACTTTGAAATAGCTGAATAAATCGTTAATCACTAACAAGTCTTCTCGCATATTATGCAAACCAATAATCTGATAATAAAAGAGTACAACGCTTTCAAAGTTTCTATGATATTCTATTGAATAATCAAGAATCAATTCTACGCAATAACAAAATGGAATGCTTTCTAGATTTTTCTGAGCGATCCATTGGATCTTGAACTTCTCTTCTCGAGTAACTATCAAATATTTGACTCTGATATACCCAGGTGTATCAGATAACAATATAGATTAAATTATATCCCTCAACAAGTACTTAGAGCGGCCAACTCCTTGTACCCTATATTATGCATAATACTTACCTTGCCACAAGTAGAATATAATGCCCACAAGGTTCCCTTTATATAAAAAGGTTGTTTTTCTCAGTCTTATAAACAGATTTTGAATCTTAATAACGAAAAACTGTGATTTCAATACCTATTCTCTTTCTCGATCTAGCCGAAACAATTGGCATTGACCTGTCAATAATAATTGAATTCTCTTCTTGAACCTATCAAGTTCTAATAAATGTTCGTCTAGCCAGAACAATTAGCTAAGACATTTCTCAACACAATTCGATTATAGACAGGAATTATCTGTACTATCAATAATAGCTTCTACGGATGTAAGTATTCAACAACAGTTATTCTCCAAGTATATTCTCAGAATCACTAATTCAACTTGAATTAATAAACATGAACTAACTGCGAATAATCAATAATAATTCTCAAACGTGGTCTAATTAACAATAATTAACCACCATAATATTTGAAAAGATATAACTCAAGGTTGAGTTAAGGAAGCTTGCCTTCCGCGTTGATTATTGCTACACAATATACTTATCTGTGTTTGAAAGACCTATAATCACAATATCGGTCTCACAATTAGCACAATAATTCACAATATAATACTGTAATTTACAGTCAATATTCTCCTAGACACATTACCACATAATCACATTAGTGTTTATAACCTATATAAACACTTCTCAAGTCTAACTAGTTCGGTCTGGTTGGACTTCAGTCTGTTCTCGGTGTCTTAGTCACCCTATCCGACAATTAACACACTTATTGTCAATTAAACTTAGACTCAAAGCTTCAATATTATTTTAGATAAGTCAGATATCGTTTATAATATTTTTCGAAAGCTTTTAATAATTTTCAAACAATTATTATAATTTATAAAAAAATTTCAAACACTTGAATCATTTTTAAATGATTTAAATACTAAATAATCCCATCATCATTAATATTTAATTAATATTAAAATATTAATGAAATATTTGTAAAAATATTAAAGTTATTAATAATAACTCAAAATATTTTTAAATTACCAATATTCTCCTTTAATGATTTTTAAAACATTTAGAATTATTTTTAAACCATCACCATTAATAATTAAATATTAATGAATTTCTCATAAAAGTATTAAAAGTCATTAATTATAACTTAAATATTTTTAAATCACTTTTCTCATTTTTAAATAATTTTAAATCAATAAAACTATTTTTACCTCTTATTTAATATAATAATTAAATAAATCTAATATCATTAATATTAAATTATTAATGAAATTATCTCAAAAATATTAAAAGTTACATTTTATAACTCAAAATATTTTTAAACACTTTATTCTTAAATTTAAAATGATTTTTATAATATTAAAATCGGTTTTCTCTAATTTATTTAATATTAATTAAATAACATTAATATTCAAATAATTATAAATATTAATGAAAAATATCCCAAATTATCAAAAGTTATTTTTCATTACTAAAAATAATTTTTAAAACCTTTTTTTGTAATTTTCAGAAATTTATTTCTATTTTTAAGCATTTTTCGGAAATTAGGAAAATAAAATTAATTAAAACCCATCGCTATAGCCTATAGCGACACTAAGCGTCGCTGTTGGTGTTCTTGAGCTCATGAACACTGACAGTTAGTGTTCAAGGGTCTCACTTTGACCACTTGTAATTTTATGTTCTTGCATGTTTTGGGCCAACTAATGTTCATAGCTCGTAGTATTAATGTAATATTACATGTTCCCACAACCAGATAGGTCATACAACAACATACTAAGAAGATCTGAACCTTCAAAGTCATTGCCAGGCTGTTCCTGGGTTTTCTGGGTAACCCAGAAATCTAGGCAGTTTCATGGTGCCACTTTCCAGCCAAATTAATTTTATGTTCTGGTCATTAGTTTGCTTCTTTTATGGTTCAAGTCTGTAGTCCTTATGTCAAGGAACATCTACATATCATGATCTCGGTCCAACATTAACACCATCTCCAGATTTGATTCGATCAAACCTGGTCAGAAAGCTTGTTCATCCGGTTTCTGGAATTTCCAAAAACTCAACTCGTGACCGAATGACCTAGTTTGACCATCCACTACATCCATCATGTTTGTTGTTTAAGAGATCTAAAGACAGATTTAAAGTCCATTTAGCACGCTACAATCTGGTTACAATAACATAGACTTGGCAAACGGGCGGGGCGGGCCAACGACGGGCCGGGCTAAAATGACCTGGGTTTTTGGTGGGCTGAAATTGTGAGGCTCGTGGTCCGGCCCGCGGGCTTCTTCTTTTAATTTTTTTTTTTTGCAAAATCTTTTAACACCAGAAATAGTAATAATAATAAATATTAAAAATAATAAAATAATTAATAATAAACAATATTATAAATATTATTAATAATAAATGTTCGACAAATAGCGTAGAGGCAATACTCTTCTGTTTGTTTGTCTTAACTAGTGGTTAACAGAAGCAATAATTATTATTTTAATTTTTCTGTATAGTACGTTAATTCCTGTTTATACTACTAAATATATTATATGAAACAACAATGGTATATTCCAAAACTCCAATCCAGTCATCCTATACGCTGCCTTGCAAATGGCAACATGGTAAATTCAAGATACAAACAGAAAGTCTTGATAATAAGAATGTTCTGACTAGTGGTTAACAGAATCAATACTATTATTGATAATGTTCGACAAAATAGTAATAATAATTAATAATGTTCGACAGGGAAGGTGGGAGGGAAGAAAAGGTGGGGTTAATATTATAAATTAGGCACGATTTAGGTTTTACTTTTTAAGAATAGTAAAATTTGAATAAAAGTAAAGAAAAAATATATTGAAGATTGCATTAAAAACAAATAGTTGTAGCTCAGTTGGTTTGAACTCATATTTATTTACTTATAAATCTTGTGTTTAAGCCTCACAACCCACAAGTAGCAACATTTTATTTTAAAAAGAAAATCATGGCCTGCGTTAGGACCAAAATGTAATTTGGCAAAAAGACCCGGATTTTATTGGGCTAAAACTACTGACCCATAGCCCTACCGTGGCGGCAGGGGCTTTACCACTTTCGCTGGCTTGGGCCATGTTTGCCAGGTCTACAATAACATAAACAAAGTACTAAAAATCTGTCAGATCCAAGATTTAAGAAACCTTGTTAGACACGATCTGGGCAGTTTCTGGGTTACCCAGAATTGCGCAGTCATGCTCGGTTAACTGAGTTTGACCAAGAATAACTTGTAATCTGGACATGGAATATCCATGATTCCACTTCCAGATCACAGTCCTCATGTCATACTTTAAGTCTATAACTTAAAACAACACAAATCAGAAACAGAGAAGGATCTATGGACTCTGACATTAGCTTGTCAGGCCACTTTTTAGGGTTCATGGCAGTTTTGAAAAACTTTAATTTAAACCCACTTTGATGTTATGGTATCATCATAGATCATCATACAACATCTACTAACATGTTAATAAACACAAACACAAACTTGGTCTTATCAGGTAAGATCAAAAGTCAAGTTAGGGTTTATACCTTTTAGTTCAAGCTTTGATCTATGCTCTACAATACTGATCTTGATGTTTGCAAGGCTTATCTAGTGACTGAAACACTTAGGATTTTCGGAGGTTTGGGAGAGAGAAAAGTAAGTTGAGTGTTAGAGAGCAAATGAACCAACTTTGTACACTTTCTCTCTCTTAATCTATATATATTATGATATAATGTATATAGCTGATATATTTGCTGATTTGTTGGAGTTTTTTGGTCACATGCTAAGTCAAGAGTTGGTCACCAACTCAAATAACCAACCAATTAAAGAATGCAAAAAGGGTACATTAGCCATTTTGCTTACCAATTTAATGGCTTAAATGTAACTTGCCCAACCCTTAGGGTTTAACCCTAAGGTTCTAACCCTTAGGTTTTACAAATATAATTTCTAGGATTTTCTAATTAAGGTTTTAAAATAGAAAATTAAGACTTCTAAATTATAATTAGGGTTTTCTAATTATATTAAAGTTTACTAATCACATTAGGGCTTGCTAATTAGGATTAAGATTTTCTAATTAGGGTTTAGGGTTCCTGAATTTAAAATTAGGGTTTTCCAGCATTCGATTAGGGTTCCTAACTGTGCGTAGGGTTTCTCAACCACATATTAGGGTTTGTAATCCTTCATTAGGGTCTACTAAATTTATACCATATCCGATCAATAATTGATCATTAATTATATATAGTACAAACACGTACTCATCAATACAATTATTATAATTGTATTTTCTATCGAATTATTATCTGTAACTAGGGTTAAGGTTTCTATTCTCGGTTAAGCACAACTCTACTCTTATTTATCAGTCAATACACAAATTGACCGTTTCTCTTAGACTCGTATCACAGATACTCAGCACAATATTGATAATCAATATCAATATTAAATAAAAAAAAATTATTCGTAAAATTCGAATTATTCGAAATCCTGGGTTATCACAGTAACAAACAATTTTCTGAAAATCCCAAGCAGCTTAGGTTAGCTTAATTCCCACCTAGGCACTAAATAGATCCTCTATCGTCTCAATTTGGCTAGACGCATAGGCCCCTGTGTAGGCGTATTAGGCCTCTACTGTATCAATTTAATAGACTTTGAAGCTTTTACCATGTTAAAATAAAATTTTCAAGTCTGCAAAGATTGTGTTTTGGTTATTTTTCATGAAAAATTTAAAAGATTACATCTATTGTAAGCTTTTATATAATAAGTATGTATAATATAAAAACAAATAAATGATATCGTCCGAGAAAACCCTAGGCGCTAGATGTCCCTCCGTTGCCTACGCCTAGCGATTTTTAGAACATCAGTGAACAAATATATTAAGAAATATTCGGGTTAAATTTAAGGTTATATTGTATTTTATATTTATTGAATGTTTTTTTCAATAATGAGCACAAATTGTTAATAAATATTAATATATAAAAAATCATTTTGTACTATTGATAAAAATGACTTTTTTTGGAATTTTTTTCATTAGTATTTTTTGTGTGGAACTTAACTAAGAAGCTCTTTTTGTGGTATAAAAAAAGTCATTTGATGTTATTGATAAAAGACAAAAAGAGAGGTGAGGGTTGCTTCACGCTCTTGCAGTCTAGCGTGAGGTAGTATTCAAAACGACGTCGTTTTGCATAATTAAATACACATCCTCCCATGTTATGTACAAAAAGGTATTTTTATAATTTCTCAAATATTGTTATTATAAAAGATACCTTATGCAAGAGCGTGAAGTAGTCCCAACTCCCGTGTCATGATAAAATTGATTTTTTTTTTTGATTTTTCGTTTTCATGGGTATTTTTCGTGTGGAACTTAACTTAAGAAATACTCATTTTGTTCTACAAAAAGAGTCATTTGCAAAAAAAGAGATCCAAAAAAGAATCATTTTTGTGTAATAAGCGTATAAAATAACATAATGTTTTCAAGTTTGACATTTTATAATTTCATTATCATACAACATTACGACAATACTAACAACTTATATTTTTTAGGTATACATTAAATAAAAATGTATGTATATTATTTTTAAATTTTACAAGCGAGACTCATTTTATGGAACAAATGGAGTATTAAAAGGAAAATAATATGTATTGTGAATTTATGTATCTATTGTTTTGTTGCTAGTTATGGAGATGAATATTAGTGATAGTTTTTTTAAAGAGATATGTAGTATGGTGTGTCACTCTTATAATTCTATCCAATCACTAATATAAATGTATTTTCAATAAAACTGCTGCAATATGTAGCATTACTCGTATTAGAAACAAATGTTTTTCATTCCAAAGGGGAAGGGGTAGACTGTGTATTTTAAATTGACTAAAAAGTAAAAGGTTACATTACATTTTAAATTCTTATATTTTTTTTTTTTTTGGGGGGTGGGGGGGTGGGGGAGGAAGTTTAAATTGAGCTAAGAGACTAAATTAAAAATTTTACAGCTTTAATTAATGCTTTTTTAAAACTAAAAATATTTTTTGAATGAAGGAAGGGAACATCAGCTCTCTCATTTTATTTTTCATCAGGTAAAGAAGCAACCTCAACAGCATTGACCTGGTTTTTTTGGTTAATCTCTGGCCATCCCCAATGCAAACATTTCATCTACAAAGAACTATCATCAGTGGCTACACAGTCCGAAGAATGGTCGGGAAATTTGAACTACAACGAGCTGAAGAGCTTTCACTACCTACAAGCGGCTCTATCAGAGTCGATGCGCCTATTCCCACCCGTACCGATCAACTCAAGATTGACAGTGAGAGATGATGTTTTACTCGACGGGATCCATGTGGGCCAGGGCTGGTTTGCTGACTATTCGGCCTATGCAATGGGAAGGATGGAAAGACTGTGGGGCCCAGATTGTAGGGAGTATAAGCCAGAGAGATGGTTGGATAAGGATGGGGTTTATCAGCCGCCTGATCAGTTCAAGTTTCCGGCGTTTCATTGTGGGCCCAGGATGTGTTTGGGGAAAGAGATGGCTTATGTGCAGATGAAGTCTATTGCAGCCGTTGTGATGAGTAAGTTTGAGGTTGAGGCCGTTGATGGTGGCGGAAGTGTGGAGAGGATGATGAAACCGCCTTACACGTTATCACTTCTCTTGAAGATGAAAGATGGGTTAAAAGTACGATTGAAAAGTAGAAGATAGAGAAAAATAAAGTTGTAAACAGAGCCTTCGGGGATTCTGCAATCAGTACAGCTAGGGAGACTAGACAAAAATCACTGATGCAATCTTTTTAATGCATCCCATTCAGAAACAAAAATGAGTTCTGATTTAGTAGATGCAAATCTTTGTTATGGAAATCGTATAGAATAAAGTTGTATAGAATAAAGTTGCGTCCGTAATTTTTTCTAGTTTTTTTTTCTTCTTCAATTGCCTAATTTAGTTTGCAAGACTAGGTATAGCTATACTTAATGTAGAATTTTTAGTTAGTTGTTTGTTTGTATTAGTGGCCCATTGATTGATGTTAGATTCAGGATATACATTTCATATTGTCGTGTATTCTTGTATTTTGTCAATTACCTTACATTTCACTTGGACTTTCTTTGTCTTTTGTGGGTTTTTCAGGTGAAACTTTCTCGAATTTGTAATTTTTGGGCTATGTCCCTTGTATTTGTGTAAATTCAGGTATGCAGTGTGTAAAATCACATTCATTTTTCTGAAAAGAAAATGTTGAAGTTTGTTGAGACGCGTACATATTTATGTAGGACAGTAGGAGGTATGCTTTGTCCTAAAACGAGTGAATTTAACTTTTAATAATATCTTTTTACATATTATTCCATCGGTTTCTTAATATAGGTCGTTTTAGAGTTGTGCACAAGTATTAAGAAAATAATTGTAAACTATTAAATATACTATCAATTGTCTATATAAAAAGAGTGTTATTTATTGGTCAAAAAATTGTGAGAGAATCAAAGTTATATTTATTACTTGGGGTAATATTGGAAATTAAGTAATTAATATTGTTCGTGAGTGTTTTATCGACCATCATGTTAGATGGAGGCCCGGGCTGGAACTGATGAGATCGGGCTTATAGGGACGAAGGCCTACATGATGTTGGGGATGGTCGGGTTCGGATACCTGAGCCCATTAGGCCGGAATCTGGTTGTGATCGGGGGTCTGGCTCAGCATTCATGGCCTTTCAATTTGGCTTCCCTAATGGTGTTTAGGATGTCCGATGGGTTGGAATCTGCATGCGGTTGGGCAAATTTACATGCAGAGTCAGGGAGTGATAAAGGGTTTACGTGGTTAAGAGTTCTAACCCTAGCCATATTCTAATATGGCAACTCCAAAGGTAGTATTGGAAAGAGATTCTACTTGCACCTTTTAAGGAGATTGTGTTGGACCCAAATATGGTAATTGCCATATTTAGGAGTCCTATACCGACTCGGAGAGGGACTCTTGGGAGATGAGAATGGCTATAAATACAAGGCTTCACTACAATTAACAGGTAATACATCTTTGAGCACTAAACACTTAAGCCTCCATTGTTAAACCTTGTGAATCTACCAGACTTATTCACACCGAGCTATCCCCTGGCCAAGCCAAGTCGGCCAAGCTTCCGTGTGATCTTATTATGCGGAGTTTCAGCATGAATTTTGTGATTGGACGCACGTATTTAAACTTCAAGCGTTAACATCAAGCGCTAGAAGGAGGCGTTAGTGCTTTTTTTGCAATCACTACCAACTTTTCCAAAGAAGCAGACATGGCGAGTAAGGAGAATAATGCCTCCACCTTACGAAAAAGGCAAAACCCCAAAGAATACACCAGCATCATTATTGTGAGGGGGGTCGGTGAAGGACCGACTGGGGTTTAAAATTTCGGAGGTTCAAGAGATACCAGCCCCTTCCCTCCGACGTAAGCTCTTCCATGATAGTCAACACACGCCCCATCAAGCGAGTCAGGCCGATGAAAATCACTCTCGGGCCCTCGCGAGACAAGAAAGAGAAGGGATAGCCCGTGCAAGGATGACATTAGCTTAAAAAACAAAATATGGCACATCAGTCATGCAAAATACAACCTAGCGATAAAAGAAAAATCTTTAAAGTCGATCGAATTCCACGAAGTCCCGAGCCTCGATATAGATACCAGATACTCCTCGGATGAATATCCATTGAACCGTTCATCGTCACCAGGGAGTTTGAAGTGCTCGAACAGGTTGAAAGGGAATATTTCCGAAGGACTCTTCGGCCAATAAGTATTCGGCGACCCCTGAGACGAACTGGCTTTGGAATTAGGTGTTGATTCAGGGATCGGGCCGACAACCGCATCAACCGGGACATGACCTTCGATTTGACGAGGTTTCTTAAGGGGAGGTTCGAGAGGCCGATCCTCTGTATCATCCGAATCCTCGACCACCGTTACCATCGTAGGGGGTGGGAGGGCCGGTTTTGGCCGGGCTGAGGAAATGACCTTGGTGGGGGCTCGGGTAGAAGGTTTCCTTGATTTCTTCAACAAGGCCATCTTGTCCGCCTGTTTCATCTTCAGAGGATTCTTAATCGGGGGTTCAAGTTCAGAAAGGGGAAGAATAGGACCTGTTGAAGAACTGGCAGACAGTTCGGTAAGAGGAATAGCCTCATCCTCGGGAGAATCATCAGCAACAGGAGGATGAATGGGTTCGGCAACGACCGGCAGAGGGGTCAAGGCCGCATAAGCCTCATCGGGCTTGAAGATGGTCACTACAACAAAAGATAAAGATGTTAATAAAAATTCAGTAGAAGATCGGGAGGATAAGTAAAAGAGTTCGGGATCTTTACTCACAACCATGTTCGTAGAGCCAGGACTCCTGGGACACAATCCCCAGACCCCAACTACTCTGCTTCAACAGAGAGTAGAACTTCTTGAAGGCGACAGCTCGATCCTTCGAAAATTTGGTGATCTTCACAATGGGATCCTAGGGACCGGCCCAGCTCGGTAGGAGGTTAAGGTCGGATCCCTTCATGAAAAACCACTGTGAATGCCAACCCTTATTACTTGAGGGGGTCTTCATAAAGGTAGCTCAGCCAACTACCCGATTCAGATGTCGGAGACCGGGCTCCTTCGATCGACCGACAAAAAAAAGGACAAAGAAGAAATCCAGCCCCGGAGTGATGCCAGCCTCCTGGCATAGGGCGATAAAACTGATAAGCTGGATATAGGAGTTCGGTGCCAGCTGGGTGAACCCGATCCCAACGAAACAGAGGAAGGAAGAGATGAATTCGTGAAGAGGGAAACGAACCCCATATTTCAGAGCGTAGAGATGGACGACCATCCAACCACCTTCGGGACGCCAGAACATCCTCTCGTTCGGCTCCGATACCCGAAGCTTGTACTCTTTGGGGATATTGAATACGGTCTGAATGTCAGATAATTGGGATTGAGTGATGGACGATTTGGTATTGATGATGGCGTAGTCGGTTTTGGATGCATATAGGCGTCGAATCTTGGATTCGGGGCTCTCAGTAGGGGTGTTGGCCGGAGCTGTAGGTAGCTCGACCGGGATCAGGTCGCTGGAGGCGAGTGTAGCGGTGCCGGTTAAAATGACCATTGAGGGAGGAGGATCACTAGAATCTGCCATTTAGCTAATACGATGTGTGAAGATTGTTAAACGAAGAAAAATGGGAAGAATCGGAGAAATCTGGAGAAGTATATCTCTCGTCGAAAATCGCCCTTGCCGGAAAATTTCAGCAAAGATTTGAAATGGTTGAAGGCTCGAAAAAGTAACAGTGATGGATGGATAAGGACTTATATAGCATGTCTGGCACGGTTTTCAAAGGCGGCTGTTTATGGCTAGTGGGGTCCAGCCCTAGGGAAATGTGTATCAGCTCGTTAATCAAGAAGAAACCGCTTGGGTTCCCAAGACAGCTCATCATTACCGGGCATGACTATTCGAATTCGTGTCTTTTCAAGTCTCATGTCATAAATATCTTATAACAAGAGACTGGAGGCCATGTTCGGGAGTGTTTTATCGACCATCATGTTAGCTGGAGGCCCGGGCTGGAACTGATGAGATCGGGCTTATAGGGACGAAGGCCTACAGGATGTTGGGGATGGTCGGGTTCGGATACCTGAGCCCATTAGGCCGGAATCTGGTTGTGATCAGGGGGTCGGGGTCAGGCATTCGCGTCCTTTGGTCCGAAGCCCGGAATGGTGTTTAGGATGTCTGATGGGTTGGGCATGTACGGTTGGGCAGCCCATATGCAGAGTTGGGAGTGATAAGGGGTTTACGTGGTTAAGGGTTCTAACCCTAGTTGTAATACCCAATAAAATAATAATAAAATATTCAAGTAAGCTTTAAAATATTTAATTGGACTTTTCTTATATTTGGGTCAAACCGTAGTTAATTTATTTGGGCCATTAAAATTAATTGGGTCTAAAAAAAATATTTGTGTAATTTTAAGTCCTAATAAAATTAAAAGAATTAATAAAATATATTAATTAATAAATAAATAGCTAAAACCTAATTATAACCACGCTAATTAGATAACAAGCTTATTTTGAGAACACGAAGCAAGAGAGGCTAAAAGAAAAGAAAACTCATGCTGAGCATCTCATGCAAATCTATATACATGTAAGCATATTTCAGCCATATTGGGTGTGTGTATTATTATATTGGTACATATAATGGCATCTGCACAATCTAATTCCTACTGCTTCCTTCTCCTGCTAATTCGTTTATATATATTTGTTAACCTACATCACTTTCAAGTAATATTTATATATATACTGCTCCTCTCAGCCTAATTAGCTTATATATATATATATATATATATATATATATATATATATATATATAAGTTAACCTCATCGATTCTCTCTATATATATAACTCATTACCTAAATCGTTATATATATATATATATTTATATTCTTTGCTTTTATCTTATATATATATATATGTTTACCTAATTAGATATATATATATATATATTTATATCTAAATTTTCATATATATATATTTATACTTGCAATTTCGCTACCTATATATATAATAGAATTACGTAAATTTAATAGAGAAAAGTGATAAATAATATTATCATATTATTATTATAATTAAAATATATCTTTTGAGTACAAACTGAATATAGTATATAAAAAAATTTATTAAATTTGTGAAAATATAATTTGTATGAGTTCGTAATTTAATTATATGCTTTATATTTTATTTTGATAATTAGATCGGATTGAGGGAGTTTAGCGGGCGATATTTAGATTCGGCGAATTATTTTGATACTACATTAAGGTATGGATTCCGTACTTATTCAGCGATATTTCTTTAAATTTAATTCATTCAATTTGTACTCGTTTAGAAATTTGGTATTGCCTCTTGGGATTATTCCTTGTTGTCAAAATTATTGAGTTAGTTTCGTTTTGGCGTTGATATTTGAATTCGTATTTGTACTCTTTGAACTAGTTAATCGTGTCAATATATTTTGGAGACTTTATTCATTTGTACCATTGTTCGTATATTTTCGTTCACACTCAGAATTGTTTTGATCATTGATATCTTGTAATAATTGAGTATGTTTGTATTTGATAATTCGATTTCATTTGAATATGGTCATGTAAGCCTTGTGATTTGAACCCCCTTTTTGGCTTATATTTTGTAGTTTGATCCTTAGGGTATACTTGAGCTAACCACCTGTGTGGGTACCACAAGCATGTCCTCTTGACACAAGGGCATGACACCTTCCGTGGCGGTGTAATCAAATCACCAGCCAGTATCCTTTTGTATGCTCCGGGTATGAGCTTTGGCCATTTGATATATTTATTCGTGGATATGTATGGGTCGAATTCCAAAGATTTGATTTGATTCGATTTGTTTGGCAGATTAGTGACGTATGTGTCGTGCGTACTATCCGATTTGATCATTTGACTCAGCCTTATTTGTTTGGGATTCTTTTGGCTATAATTATTCGATTAACAGTGTTAGTCATTTGTAAATGGACTCTCAAATTTTGATCTATTCGTAATTCGATCGTTTGTAATTCACATGTGTTCATTCATTCAATTCTTTTAGATTCATTACTTATTGTGATATATTTATTCATCTTCATATCCGTACTGGGCAATTGGCTCACGCTGTGTTCTTTTTCCGGCAGGTAATCAGGGGTGATCAGGATTTGTGGGATGAGAGCTACCTTTGATCCAAATGAGTAGATTAGCCATTGAGATTATTACTAGACTTGGTCTTTCCTAATATTTTGTAATTGGATGCTTTGTGGCCTATTTTGGTATTTATTTCTTATTAGTAGAGACTATGTAAATGTGGAGTTCTTTCTATTTAATTGGAGTATGTGACATTTGGTATAAAATTTTATTGGAGATATTTTGAGATTTATTAGAGGTTTGTATTTATTATGTTTGTGAGTGACATCCCTTTTTCCTTTTGGGAAAGGGGGTGTTACAGGGTTGGTATCAGAGCTTAGGTTATGATCTTGTAGATTTCCTTTTAGGCTTGACCTGTGAGTTATGGGTAGACCATTGGGTAGTTATAAGATTTTATTTTAGAGTTGTACTGCGTTTGATTTTCGTTTTGCATAAATTTGGCCTTGATTATTTATTTTGATCTGTTTGTTCTCGTTTGTTTGATTTTGTATCATAGATGGCTCGTAGGTCTTCGAGAATTGCTGGGAGGTAGGGTAACAATGGTAGGAGGGGTCGGAGGCAGCCCCAGGTTGAGACTGTTAACCAGGGTGGAAATGACGGGGCTCAGGGGAATGCAACAATAACCCCGGCTATTGTAGCAACAATGGTGAATGAGGCAGTTACGCAGGCCGTGGCACATGCTATGCAGGGTATTCCGCAGATGCAAGGTAATCAGCATGCAAATGGCATGGGGGATGATGCAGAGATACCACCACATGAACAGAATGTTCCTCCCGAGGATCAAATGGATCAGCTAGTGCATCCGTTATATGTGTTGTTGGAGAGGTTCATTAAGCAAAAGCCAAATTATTTTCGTTTCGCTCCAACTCCAATTGATGCGGAGAATTGGATCGCTCATTTGGAGAAGATTTTTGATGTTATTGGATGTTCAGAAAATCAGAAGGTGAGGTTAGCAGTTTATAAGCTAGAGGATGATGCTCAGCGATGGTGGAAATCGCTGAAGGCTACGCAGGGAGATGGATTTATGGATGGACTCATATGGAGCGGTTTTTGTGACCTTTTCTATCAGCAGTATTTCCCAAATGCTGATAGGGATGCATACATCAGGGAATTTATGTCCATTCGGCAGAAGGATGATGAGACTATTACTGATTTTATATCGAGGTTTACTAGATTGGCTGGTTTTGCGGGTTCAATAGCTGGGACAGCTGCACAACATGCAGAAAAGTTTAAATGGGCTTTGAAGTATGAGTATAGGAAATCGATCATCCACACCATATTTACAGATGTATCACAGGTGGCCAATGCAGCTAAGAGTGTGGAGATGGAGCACAAGGACTTTCGAGCTTCAAAATCAGAAGGGAGTCGAAAGAGAGATAGAAATGACCATCAAGGGCAAGGACTGGGGCAGTTTGGCAGAAATCAGAATAGAAGGCAAAATAATTGGAATGAGCCTCTATCGGGTCGGCGATTTAATCCTCGACAGGATTTTGCTTACCCAATGCAGCAGGGTGGTCGTGGAGGTCAGCAGCAGGGTCAGTGGCAAGCTAGAGGGCAGTATCATAATAGGGGATTTCAACGAGCAGGGCTTCAAAGAAAATCAGAAATCGTGGTCAATGATCGTCAATGTGGTCAAATTGTGGGCGAGATCCAGGATCGGCGGTGGGGCAATCCAACCTTTTGCCACTTCCACATTGCTCCATGTCTTTACTTGTGGTGGGTATCATCTTTGGTAGGGCGTGCATATAGAGATACATGGGCTTGTTTCTTATGTGAGATGATGGGACATAGAGAAAGGGACCCATAGTTCAACGTGGTAATGGGGGAGGTGGTAATGCTTTGGTAATGGTGGTCGGTATTGACAACCGGTGGGAGAGTATTTGCATTGATAGCTAATCAGGCGGCCCAAGAACCAGGTACTATTTCAGGCATCCTTCTTGTAGGAAATCGTGAGGCATCAGTTTTGTTTGACACTGGATCTACACACTCTATTGTCACACTTTCATTTGTTCATCATCTTGGGTTGTCTTCTCAAATATTAGATCCTCATTTGTCTATTACTACCCCGATGGGGAATTCTGTGATTATTTCGGAGCACTTTAGCGAGTGTCCTTTGAAGTTAGGGAGGAGGGTGTACGCAACTAACTTACTTCTGATGGTGATGCATGATTTTGATATTATTTTGGGTATGGATCGGTGAGTAAGCATCGAGCCACTATTGATTGTCGAGCGAGGAAAGTTATTTTGGACCCTGTAGACACTCCAGAATTCGAGTTTCAATGTTCAAAGCCGAATGGTGTTGTAAAGTTGATCTCAGCTTTGAAGGCAAGCAAAATGATTGCTAAGGGACGTGATTGTTATTTGGCTTCTGTGAAGGATACCTCGAGGGATGAGCCCCAACTTGATGACTATCCAGTTGTGTGAGAATTTCCTGAGGTGTTTTCTAAGGATCTGCCAGGATTGCCACCGCCAAGGGAAGTTGAGTTTACTATTGAGCTCATTCTTGGAGCGGAACCTATCTCTAAGACACCCTATAGGATGGCTCCATTAGAGTTACAGGAGTTGAAGGAACAATTACAGGAGTTATTAGATCGTGGATTCATTAGGCCAAGCGTATCGCCATGGGGTGCTCCAGTATTATTTGTGAAGAAGAAGGACATATCTATGAGATTATGTATAGATTATAGGGAGCTCAATCGGATCACTATCAGGAACAGATATCCATTGCCACGGATAGATGACCTTTTTGATCATCTCCAAGGGGCAAAGTTCTTCTCAAAGATAGATTTGAGGTCGGGGTACCATCAGTTGAGGGTGAGGGAAGAGGACATTCCAAAAATAGCTTTTCGTACTCGGTATGGGCACTTTGAGTTTTTAGTGATGTCATTTGGGCTGACTAATGCTCCGGCAGTATTTATGGATATGATGAATCGGGTTTTTAGCGAGTATTTGGACCAATTTGTCATTGTCTTCATTGATGATATTTTTGTGTATTCCAAGTCTAAGGAGGAGCATGAAGAACATCTTCGTATTGTTTTGGGGGTTCTGCAGAAGAATAAGTTATATGCTAAGTTCTCCAAATGCCAGTTTTGGTTAGAACAGGTTGCATTTTTGGGACATGTCGTGTCTGCTGAAGGTATTAAGGTGGATCCTGCAAAGGTTGAGGCTATCACTAATTGGCCAAGACCTACCACGGTAACTAAAGTAAGGACTTTCTTGGGTTTGGCAGGGTACTACAGGCGATTTGTGGAAGGGTTCTCTTTGTTAGCTTTTCCGTTAACTCAGTTGATGAAGAAGGGCATAAAGTTTGTGTGGAATAAGGAACGTGAGAAAAGTTTTGAGGAGCTTAAGAAGAGGCTTGTGTCGGCTCCAGTGCTTACATTACCGTCGGGGATAGGAGGTTATCAAATTTATAGTGATGCTTCCAAGAAAGGATAGGGTGCGTTTTGATGCAACATGGTAAGGTAATTGCTTATGCTTCTAGACAACTTAAACCTTATGAGGTGAATTATCCTACCCACGACTTGGAGTTAGCAGCAGTTATTTTTGCCCTAAAGATTTGGAGGCACTATTTATATGGAGAGACTTGTGACATTTTCACCGACCATAAGAGCCTTAAATATATTTTTACTCAGAAGGAGCTTAACATGAGACAAAGGCGTTGGTTGGAGCTTCTCAAGGATTATGATGCCGTGATTCAAAGATCACCCTTGTAAAGGCTAATGTGGTTCTGATGCTCTTAGCCGAAGAGTTCGTGGAGTGTAGTTGCCTTGGTTACACAACCTCAACTTATCTCTTGATATGGGCGTGTGGGTTTGGAGCTATATGCTAGAGGTTCGATGGGTTGGTAGCGGTATGAGGGTGGAACCTTCTCTTATTTTACGTGATCAAAGAAGCACAAAAGGAGGATGGTGAGTTGTGGGGTCATGGCGCGAGAATATGGATGAGGTAAGCGACCCAAATTTCGCATTGATGAGCAAGGTGTGATATGGTTTGGTAAACGGTTATGTGTTCTAGTGGATCCAATGATTGCGTGAGGCGGTGTTGATCAAGCTCATAGTTAGCCATTTTCTATTCATCCGGGTCTACAAAGATGTATAAGGATTTGAAGGAGAATTTACGGTGGAGTGGAATGAAAAGGGATGTAAATGAATTTGTGAGTAAATGTCTTACTTGTCGTTAAAGTGAAAATAGAGCATCGGTGACACGGTGGTTTGTTGCAATTAGAGATTCCCGTGGAAATGGGATGACATTTTGATGGACTTCGTGATTGGATTACCGAGGACCCTTAAAAAGAATGATGCTATTTGGGTGGTAGTGGATCGTTTGACCAAATCGGCGCATTTTCTGGCTATTCGTGAGGATTTTTCGGTAAATAAGTTAGCAGATATTTTTCAACGTGAGATTGTTAGGCTTCATGGGACTCCAGTTTCTATTGTTTCGGATCGGGATCCGCGATTTACTTCTCGATTTTGGAAAGGATTTCAACGAGCTTGGGGAACGCGACTGAACTATAGTATAGCTTTTCACCCGTAGACAGATGGACAATCAGAGAGAACTATTCAGACATTAGAAGACATGTTGCGATCTTGTGCTTTAGAATGGACATGAAACTGGGATGATTATTTGAGTTTGGTGGAGTTCGCATATAATAATAGTTGGCAAGCTAGTATTGGTATGGCCCCTTTTGAAGCATTATATGGTAAGAAGTGTCGAGCTCCGACTTATTGGGATGAGGTTGGAGAAAGGGTAATAGAAGGACCCGATTTGGTTAGGATAACTACGGAGAAGGTAGCAGTGGCTAAAGAAAAATTGAAAGAAGCTAGATCACGGCAAAAGAGTTATGCCGATATTCATAGGAGGGCTCTTGAATTCACACCTGGTGAACACGTGTTTTTGAAAGTTTCTCCATGGAAAGGTGTTTGAAGGTTTGGTTTGAAAGGGAAGCTTAGTCCGCGTTTCATTGGCCCTTTTGAAGTCCTTGAGAGAGTTGGAGAAGTGGCATATCGGGTGGCTTTGCCTCCACAATTATCTCATGTGCATAATATCTTTCATGTTTCGGTGTTAAGGAAATATAATTATCATCCGTTTCATGTTGTGCAATACACGTTACATAAGATTCAAGAAGATCTTACTTGTGAGGAAGAAGCCGAGGCGATTCTAGATCGTCAAGAACGAATTATGAGGAAGAAGACAATTCCTTTTGTTAAAGTCTTGTGGAAAAATCATTCGGAGCGGGAAGCTACTTGGGAGATGGAAGAGTCTATTCGAGCGGAATATCCACATCTTTTTAAAAATTAGGTACGTTCTGTTCTTTTGATTCCGGGGACGGAATCCTTTTTAAGAGGAAGGTGATGTAATACCCAATAAAATAATAATAAAATATTCAAGTAAGCTTTAAAATATTTAATTGGACTTTTCTTATATTTGGGTCAAACTGTAGTTAATTTATTTGAGCCATTAAAATTAATTGGGTCTAAAAAAAAAATATTTGTTTAATTTTAAGTCCAAATAAAGTTAAAAGAATTAATAAAATATATTAATTAATAAATAGATAGCTAAAACCTAATTATAACCACGCTAATTAGATAACAAGCTTATTTTGAGAACACGAAGCAAGAGAGGCGGCTAAGAGAAAAGAAAAACTTGCGAGCATCTGTACAATCTATATACATGTAAGCATATTTCAGCCATATTGGGTGTGTGTATTATTATATTGGTACATATAATGGCATCTGTACAATCTAATTCCTACTGCTTCCTTCTCCTGCTAATTCGTTTATATATATTTGTTAACTTCACAGCAGCCTTCATTAATATTTATATATACTGCTCTCATAGACTAATTAGTTTATATATATATATATATATATATATATATATATATATATAGTTAACCTCTTGATTCTCTCTCTATATATAACTTTGCACCTAAATGGTTATATATATATATATATATTTATATTTATTGCTCATCTTATATATATATATATATTTTACCTAATTAATTATACATATATATATATATATATATATATATATATATATATATATATGCAAATTTTGTTATATATATATTTATACCGCAATTTCAAGTTACTATATATATAATAGAATTAAGTAAAATTTAATAGGAGAAAGTGATAAATAATATTATAATATTATTATTATAATTAAAATATATCTTTTGAGTACAAACTGAATATAGTATATAAAAAAATTTATTGAATTTGTGAAAATATAATTTGTATGAGTTCGTAATTTAATTATATGCTCTATATTTTATTTTGATAATTAGATCGGATTGAGGGAGTTTAGAGGGCGATATTTAGATTCGGCAAATTATTTTGATACTACATTAAGGTACGAATTCCGTACTTATTCAGCGATATTTCTTTAAATTTAATTCATTCATTTTGTACTCATTTAGAAATTTGGTATTGCCTCTTGGGATTATTCCTTGTCAAAATTATTGAGTTAGTTTCGTTTTGGCGTTGATATTTGAATTCGTATTTGTATTCTTTGAACTAGTTAATCGTGTCAATATGTTTTGGAGACTTTATTCGTTTGTACCATTGTTCGTATATTTTCGTTCACACTCAGAATTGTTTTGATCATTGATATCTTGTAATAATTGGGTATGTTTGTATTTGATAATTTGATTTCATTTGAATATGGTCATGTAAGCCTTGTGATTTGAACCCCCTTTTTGGCTTACATTTTGTAGTTTGATCCTTAGGGTATACTTGAGCTAACCACCGTGGGGGTACCACGTACATGTCCTCTCGACACAAGGGCATGACACCTTCGTGGCGGTGTGATCGATCCACGGCGTATCCTTTTGTATGCTCCGGGTATGAGCTTTGGCCATTTGATATATTTGTTCGGGATATGTATGGGTCGACCCGATGTTTGATTTGATTCGATTTGTTTGGCGGATTAGTGACGTATGTGTCGTATGCGTATTATCCGATTTGATTTATATACATCATGGTACCGATGTATTTTGTTAGCCTTTGGCTATTTGTATTTGAGCTCAGTATGAAATTGTTATCTTACAACCATTTGACTCAGCCTTATTTTTTTGGGATTCTTTTGGCTATAATTATTCGATTGACAGTGTTAGTCATTTGTAAATGGACTCTCAAATTTTGATCTATTCGTAATTCGATCATTTGTAATTCACATGTGTTCATTCATTCAATTCTTTTAGATTCATTACTTATTGTGATATATTTATTCATCTTCATATCCGTACTGGGTAATTGGCTCACGCTGTGTTCTTTTTCCGGCAGGTAATCAGGGGTGATCAGGATTTGTGGGATGAGAGCTACCTTTGATCTAAATGAGTAGATTAGCCATTGAGATTATTACTAGACTTGGTCTTTCCTAATATTTTGTAATTGGATGCTTTGGGGCCTATTTTGGTATTTATTTCTTATTAGTAGAGACTATGTAAATGTGGAGTTCTTTCTATTTAATTGGAGTATGTGACATTTGGTATAAAATTTTATTGGGGATATTTTGAGATTTATTAGAGGTTTGTATTTATTATGTTTGTGAGTGACATCCCTTTTTCCTTTTGGGAAAGGGGGTGTTACACTAGCCATATTCTAATAAGGTAACTCCAAAGGTAGTATTGGAAAGAGATTCTACTTGCACCTTTTAAGGAGATTGTGTTGGACCCAAATATGGTAATTGCCATATTTAGGAGTCCTATACTGACTCGGAGAGGGACTCTTGGGAGATGAGAATGGCTATAAATACAAGGCTTCACTACAATTAACATGTAATACATCTTTGAGCACTAAACACTTAAGCCTCCATTGTTAAACCTTGTGAACGGCCTGTACTTATTCTCACACCGGAGCTATCCCCCGACAGCACAAGCCGTCAAGCTTCTATGTGATCTGTTATTATGCGGGTGTTTCAGAAAGATGTGGATTTTGTGATTGACGCATGCATTTAAACTTAAGCGTGCTAACAAATACTTACTTGAAATTTTCAAACGACTTATATTTAGGAACAAAAATATTTTTCTAAAACGAATTATATTAAGGAACGGAGGGAGTAGATAATTAAATGGGGAAAGTAGATTAGATGTTATAGTCCAGATAATTAAATGAGGGAAGTCGATTAGATGTTATAGTCTCGTGGTGAGATATTTCCCTTTTATTTTGCAATGGTCACAAATGTTTTAACGTTTTTTGGTATAAATTTTTGCGGCATGCATTTCTAAAGGTTCTTCAAATACCATCTCCTCTTTCGATTAAGAGTTTCATAATCATCATTTCTCTCTCAAATAATGTTTCTAAAAAGCTTTTTGTATATTAACAATAAAATCCTTGATACTTATAGAATTATTTACATATTTATCGAAGAAATTATTCATATCCTCACTTTTTGAGGTGATTGTCATCCCCACAACAAAAAATATATTCGAAATGTACCAATTTATTTTTCTTTTATTTCATAAAGACCTTGAAACCATTTATGATCGTGCAAATCGTATTCTTTCATTAACAACTATCATCAATAGTCAAACTATTGAATAGACTACGGTCGAATGTGTAGAATATATATGATGAAAATTTTCAGGATATTTAATACTAATGCAGCAGGTACACAATGCATGATAGATATTAAGAAAAATCCTAACAATCAAATTTTTCATAACATGATCCTGATTAGTGATCAACATTATGGATATTTGAAATTCATTACTGTCTCAAACAATCATCCGGTTACCATAAAGTTAATTTCATGCTAAGTTGGTCAATTGACCAATATAGTACTGACATAGAGAGAGATCACCTCCTAACCTGCGTATCGACATTGTATTGATCAATTGACCTAAGTTAACTTCATGCTAACCACTCCCATACAAAGGTATCCTTAGTCTCATCCTTCAATAGTGTAAATTCAAATAAAATTGAAAAATGATTCACTCCCGTGAAAGAAACAAACGCTACAAAATATATATTTCGGTATATTGGGAAAAGTACACCTAAAATAATCTCAATCACATGAATTAATTTTCCCTCTTTGTGAAATTAAATTGGAAATCAACATACCCAAATAATGAGTACGAAAATAACAAATAACCATCCACAAAGCAAGACACGGAATTTAACGTGAAAGATGTAACGAATGAGAATTTTGTACTCCCTCCATCCCAGGATAAAAGTTATGGTGGACTTTTCACGCATATTAACAAGAGGAATAAAATGACAAAATTACCCATAATAATATGTCATTAAATATGGAGAGAGAATTAGAATAAGAAAATTATGTGATATTTAATGCTACGGGCATAATAGGAAAAATATGTAAAAGTTTGGTTATTAAAGGAAAGTGGACATTTAACATGGGACAACCCAAAATAGTAATAAGGACTTTTATCCTGAGACGGAGGGAGTAATAATTAAAAATATTTATCGAGTTAAATAAATATTTTAGTTGGTTTATTTATTGAATAAAATAAATAACTAATGAGATTATTGTGGAATAATTTAATTAAGTGTAAGTGGTACTCAAATTGATGTTAAATATGTTTTAATTTAATTGGATAATTAAATTAAAATATGAATGAATTGTTAAATAATTACAATGATTAGTAATGATAATGTTCTAATTTAATGATTAAATTGGGGATTTAGTAATTTGTTGAATAATTATAATGGCTAGATAGAAATTATAATTATTTAAAGTTTGATGTAATTTAATTGTCTAGTAGGTGTGACATAAACTATATAATAAGGGAATTGTGAAAATAAATTAAAAAGGTTGTTAGGAGTCTAGTGTAAACACTCAAAAATTTTGCTTTCCTGTTACTAACCTTTCAGGAGGGAAAAATCATCTTCCAGAGATAACCTTGGAAGTCAATTCAGCACAGTCCCGTAGACAACCCCGGGATACTCAGTCTTTTCCATCTCAGAGACAACCCCGAGATACTCAGTTCCAACCCCGGAGACAACCCTGAGAGTTTCAGTTCTAACCTCGAAGATAACCCCGAGGCATGTAGTAGCAGTTCCGGAGATAACCACAGAAATGCTTGTTTTAAACCCTAGCAATCAGCTTAAACCTCGGTGATAGCCCCGAGGCACTTAGTCCCAAACTCGGAGATAACCCCGAGAGGTCAGGCACACCTCAGAGACAACCCTGAGGACATTCAACACTTGCAGCAGTCCAATCTCAGAGATAACCTTGAGCAACGACTGCTATATCAGCCCAGAGCCGGAGATAACCCCAATGAGGGGCAAAATTGTTATTTTTCCACCTCAATCCCACATTCACGTCGTCTCAACAACATTTCAACCTACATGCTACACATAAGTATCCTACAAAAACCATAGCTCCAATCCCGAGTGACTATTACACAAAGACAGCACACCAGATAGAATTTGAAGACTTGAAGACCTGGACATGGACCCATCTTCTTGATTTCACACAACCTCTTATCCCATGTCATTTGTGTAGCTCTCGACAACAGCATTCCGAAAAGGTATCATACGCCTCCATCGGATGCCCGGATTAAAAGTTCTCAGGTTCGAAAGTGACAACACTATTGCGACGAGTGCATGTACTTGAGATCTACGGGCCCACGGAGCTTCGGGGCACCTCAGGCGGCGTAGTACACATGCGGCTCCCCTCCTCTATAAATAGAGGGCTTGGGGTGGCCATTTATAAGAGAAAAAAGGCGAGGAAGCCTTGTCCATTTTGCTTTGTAAACACTATAAACTGAGTGCTTTCTCATTTCAAACACTTGTGAGCTTATGTATTGCTACAATTTACTGGTGGGAACCGAGTGTTCATCCATTTAAAGCTATTTGAAGTCTTCTTTGGCAGCCCACTGTAAGCCTTCTTATATTTCTTAAAGCCTTTTCTCCACTTTTGTGCACACACTATTATTCACGTTGAGAGTCGTGTGTGTGTATGCCCGGACCGTCGGTCCGTGGTTTTTATTCCTTTTATATATATGTAAATACTTATATATATATACGGTCAGGATAAAGAGCATTCTCCTTAAATAGCATTCCTCCTTAAATAGCATTCTTTTATTAAAACTACGTCATTTTGGAGGGACGGTGTGGCATTTTGTAAATACAATGCCACCGCCAGTATTTTACAAAAAATGCCACCGCTGCGTCCTCCAAAATGACGTAGTTTTAATAAAAGAATGCTATTTAAGGAGGAATTCTATTTAAGGAGAATGCTTTGATCTTACTATATATATATATATATATATATATATATATATATATATATATATATATATATATATATATATATATATATAGTAAAACGGATGATGTAAATCCAGTGCTCAATCAAACAGTATGATGATAACAATATATATATATATATATATATAAGTATTTATATATATAAATAAATATATATATATATATATATATTTACATTTCATCGGGCCTAAAGTTTACTTCATGACCATTTATTGCTTTCATTTACATTTCGTCTACTTAAAGTTTACTTCGTATGGCGGTTGATCGTTTATATATATATATATATATATATTTTACCGCTTTTATATATATATATATATACATTTTCATCCTTCCCGGAGTTTACTTACATGATGATTGATTGTCCATATATATATATTTACTGACTTATATATATATATATATATATATATATATATATATATATATATATATATATATACTGCTTATGACTTTCATACAAACTGTTACATAATGTGAGCCTAAGAATCATGTGATCACAGATTCAGTCTTCTGAATCTAGATTCGATTCCTGTGATGGACATTTTTCAGCTGTACATGGCTTGTAAATTATTCACGGTGTTTGAATCTCCTTAGACGGCTCTCATGCCCACAAGGAATTCGACACTACTTTTTATCATATTTTCTTGAAGATGCTTCGCATCTCGAAAATAAAAGCAATCAAGTCGAACACATAATAAAATGGAAGTATCAAAGGCCTCAATTACTATTGAGCACAAGGGTTTGAAAAACCTCTTTTACAAAACATCACTGCTATATCCTGTTAAAACTGAACTTTTATATAAAGTTCAAACCCTTTGTATATAGGTGCAAATGAGGCATATCACTACTTCTAGATAATTGCAAATTGATCTACACACACACATTCAGATAATGGTTTAAATCGAAAAGTGGCGGTCACCGTGACACCACGAATGTCGGAGGGTGCCTAACACCTTCCCTCCGCATAATCAAGCCCCCGGACCCTAACGAATCTCGGTTTCACAGACCAGTCAAATAGTGTCACATCACTAGGTCAATGTAAACCTTTTCTCGGTTGAGTTGGTGCAACCATTTAAAAATACCAACTGGAGACTCTTACAGTCCAATCGTCGACATATACATGTCAGAAATTTTCACAACTTGTTTTTTCAAACAAATCTCACCTAACATGAGAACACCAAAAGACAAGAACAAAAAAAGGACAAATAAAAATCCCGACGTCGACAGGTGGCGACTCCATTGGGGATATCCAGTAAGAGGGCTTAAGCCGCTATTACAAGCTTTTTCAAAACCATTATCTGCTTGTGTGTGAATGTTGCATTTATATTTGAATAAATGTGTACGAATGCATTTACTTATTGCACTTAGTGCTTCGAACCATATCTACTTATGATATTAGTGCTTCGCATATGTCATCATTTCCATACAGTGAGACACGTTGTATGAGAATGTATGTTGTGTGGTTCCTCCACCAGGAGGCTATCCTATCGGTGTTTGATTACTGGACTCGTAGGAAGACTAATTCCAACGAGGCTCAGGAAAGGCACCACCCAGATTCGGTCTAGTTGAAAGACCGGATTAACTTCCCGTTGAGTAAATTGCGATAATCTGGGAACCTTCATGCAAAAAAGTCATGAGAGTAGCCTAAGATAGGTCAACATCTGATAAACCAAATGCAAAGTCTCTTCATACTTTCCCATCTCAATTACTTGTAATTTCATTTCCATGTAAATCTCAATGTAATGGAAAATATGAAGGAATATGTGTACATGCATTCCCTTTTATATCAAAACCTGTCATGCTATCTTGTCAACTGACATCCGTTTCGCAGGATAATACTCCTAAAACGGACATATCACATAGCATGTAACATTTCTACATTCCATAAGACTAAACTACATAAGTCTTTTTGTAGGGAAATAATTGGTCCAGTAACCCGTTCAAAATCCAAAAAGGCAACGAGCCTATAGTCAAGCATGGCTACACCTGACCAGTCTAATCCTACTCCTGTCTCTCGCTAGGAGTTTGAAGGATTAAGCAACTAGATTACAGGGTTGGATGTTCTGCTTAAAGAAATTCATAAATCCACTCAGGGTCCACAAATACCCACACATACAGAATCCTCTGCCCATGGAGGAACTTAGGGACCGGACAAAGAAATTCATGTACCTGAATCTCAGTTGGACAAAACCAATAAAACCCCTGAAACCACCCATCTTAAAGAAGATCCAGACACCGGTGATATCAGGAAGAAAGTCTTACAAATGGAAGAGACCATTCAGTCTATCAAAGGGATTGGAGCACACGGGAGTGTTTCATATGCAGACCTTTGTATCTTCCATGGGGTTCATTATCCAGAGAAATTCAAGACTCCCGATTTTAAAAAGTATGATGGATTGGGAGATCCTTACACACATTTGAAAGTCTTCATTGGAGAGCTCGGATCTTATGCCAAGGATGAAAAGCTCAGAATGCAGCTATTTCAGAAGAGTCTGTCTGGAGAAGCCAAATCATGGTACACCAGATTAGACAACTCCAAGATTCATAGCTGGGAGGAGCTAGCTCATGCTTTCCTTAGTCAGTATAGTTTTCAAACTCAAATAGCTCCTGACTGGTACCAAATTACCAAGGTCAAGAAACAAGCTAATGAGTCTTTCAGAGAGTATGCTCAAAGGTGGAGGCGCCTTGTTGCTCAAGTTATTCCATTTGTGACTGAGTCTGAAATGGTGATGGCCTTCATAGACATTAAAGAAGCTCCCTTCTACAAGAGAGTTTTAGCTAGCATAGGCAAACCATTCTCTGAAATGATCAAACAAGGAGAAATGGCCGAGATGGGATTGAAGTCAGGAAAGATTCAAGACATTGCCGCTCTTAAAGCTGTAGCTAAACACATCCAGTCTGGAAGTTATGGAAACAACCCCCGGAGGGTCTATAAGAAGAAAGAGGAAGATGTTTCCTTGATACGTCAAGGGCAAAAAGGCAGTCAAAGCATGCCTATTCAGATGAGAAACTACTCCCATTTTCAAGCACAATATTCAAACCCTCCATTACCAAAAGGTGGAGAAGTCAGACGGAATCGAGTGTTCACACCCTTAGGGGACTCACCCGAGAACATTCTCAATCTTCTGAAAACTGAGAAGAAAATTACCCATCTTCTTCCACCAGCCAACCCGAGTGGGAAGGGTTTCAATGCTAACAAGAAGTGTGCTTATCATGTTGGACCTCCAGGCCATGATACTCAGGATTGCTGGGCCTTGAAGCATAAGATCCAAGATTTGATTGACAATGGTGAGATCATGGTAACTAAACCCAACCAACCCCATGTGCAAGACAACCCTCTTCCTCAACACAAAGAAGAGGAGGTTAACATGATTAATTGAAATAGTGGACAAACGTCCCGCTATAGTGGTGGATCCTCCCAAACTAGCAAGGATAGTGATGACAAATGGGATTATGCACAGTTCCAGTTTATGATGGAACGAAAAATAAAGGCTCTGCGCGAGCAAGTTAATCAATTGGCAGAACTGGTGGTCCATCAGCACCAAGTCACACGTCAATTATTCAGCCAGGAGCATGCTAGCCTCCTTCCTCTTGTTACAAATACTCCACCACGTTCTCCAGAAAGTGAAACATTAGAGGATAAAATTGCAAAAAGAGAAAATGCTAAAGCCCATCGGGATTTAGCCAACAAAAGGGAATTCACCTATTTAGGCTAACCGATGGAAGAGATATTGCAGATGCTGATCAATGAAGGAAAAATCACAACTCTGTTACCTACAATCAGCCCGCGTTCAAGATGGTTTGATTTTAATGGAGTGTGCCAATACCACTCCTACTCTCGCGGTCACAACACTGAAGAATGATGGGCACTCCACCATCTTATTCAGAACCTAATTGACAGCGGTGTCCTACAAATGACAGACAATGACGCTGTATTATTGAAGAGTGGGGACACATTTCATATAAAGGGGAAGGAAGTCGTAGTAGTTATATCCTCTGAGACAAATTCAGCTACCACATCACATACAATTGAACCTGTTTAACTCAAAGGTATTGAAAGACCTTTGAAAGTGGTTGTGCCAAAGCCAATCATCTTGCCATTCAGACAACAATATCCTATTGTCAGCCTACAGAAAGTTCCATGGAATTATGGAGAGGCTGAAGGACCCACATCCCACATAGCTACTGCAGTGTCGAAAGAGAATCCACTGTATCTTCCCCAACGGGTGATGAAACCTGCCATCAAATCAAAGGGGAAAGTTCTCATAGAGAAGATTGAAGAATTTCTCCGTACTATGGGACACAATGAAGCCAAGGTGGTTTCAAGCTTGAAAGAAGCTCTACAATAGGTTTCCATACTGGACTTGGTATTCTCCTCAGAGGATCATATGAAGGTCTTACTAAGAGTTTTAGAAGAAGCTCACTTGCCAAAATCAGTGGATGTTGAAAAGTTCCATCACCTGGTTGGTCACATTTTTAACAACAATGTGATATCCTTTGCTGATGATGACATACCTCCCGAAGGGACAGGTCATTGCAAGCTGTTGCACATAGCGGTTATGTCCTCCGGATACGTGGTCACAGGAGTATTGATAGATGGAGGGTCATCCTTGAATATCTACCCTTATGCCACCTTGGAGAAGATGAATATCAATCTCAACAGGATCCGAAGCAGCCATACAATTATCAAAGCTTTCGATGGATCCCGACGAAATGCTGTCGGAGAGATTGAACTACATGTGGAGATTGGTCCACATACATTCTGCGTATCCTTTCATGTGCTCAAAATAGCTACAGGATACAACCTACTCTTGGGAAGACCATGGATTCATATGGCTGGAGCCGTCCCGTCCACCCTTCATCAGCAGCTCAAATACATCATTAACAACAGCCTAGTCATTGTTAAAGCTGAGCCAGAATGTTCTGAACAAGGTGACATCCCAGTCATCAGTTTTAATTTAGAAGTTGAGCTTGTCAAATTCTATGCCCTGGAGGTGAGCAATACTCATTACCATCCCATTGGGGCACCACCTCTCATACCCAGAGTTTCCGCCGAGGTAATGTCAGCGAGTCAAGAGATCATTTCTTTGGGTTATCAATCTGGACAAGGGTTGGGCAAAGACCATCAGGGCATTAATCACCCAATTCAAGTTCCCAGTCAAATAAGGACAGCCGGACTAGGCTATTCTTCTGGCTCCACTCACAGGAATCCTCATAAACACAAACAGGTTCCTTCATCTTCAGCCATAGAGCGATTGCCTGAACCTGCAGGAGCTGAAGCTATACAGACTTTAGTAAAGGTTCCTGCCCATGTGATGACCATGTTATTTCCTAAACCGATACCGATCAAAGGAAAAGAAGTCTTGATACCAGATCTGGAGGCGGAGGAAAAGGATCGGAGGCGCAAACAGGACATTGCAAGGCGCTTATCAAACATACGCATCATAGTCCACACGAACAGTACAAACAGAAACACCCCAAATGATGATTGTCCAGATATCATGGTCATCATTCGGGAGAAGGAGGATGACAACAGCCCCTTCATCATAGCCGTCCACCAGGACTTCACCATTGGTAATTGGAGCAACATTCCTTGCATTTGCCGACGAGGGTAAAAAGGCAGAAACTCCCTCTGCCCTGTAGATAACATTAACTACTTACTTTTTATGTACAGTATTAACAGTTATTTTGACATTACATGCTAACACTTTGTATGATTGAACAGTTTCATATATTAAGTGAAAGCATTTTGTTTCAGGACTCTAAAGTTAGATGTGCCTATACTTGCTGATGAGGTGCCTTTTCTCCACAAGGACTGTAACTTTAATGTAAAGTTGGACTCATACTTGATGGAAATATAAGAGGACTATGAGATACCTCAGGAGATCAAAGAATGGGTCGAAGACAAACCCAAGCCAAATCTTGATCTCCAAACCAAAGGAATGAAATGGTTATTCTATTGACTCAATTCCAGGATGTGTTTGCATGGTCTCATGAAGACATGGTCGATTTGTCCACTGACATTGTTATTCATCGCCTTCCCATCAAAGAGGGATTCAAGCCAGCTAGGCAGAAGCTCAGGCGATTAAAACCTGAGTGGAGTTTAAAAGTTAAAGAAGAAATTATGAAATAATTTAAAGCCGGCATCATCATGGTGTCAACATACCTGAATGGCTATCCAACATAGTCCCCGTGCCTAAACCTGAAGGGAAGGTGCGAGTTTGCGTGGAATACATGGATTTGATTAAAGCTTGCCTCAAAGATAGCTTTCCCGTACCATTTATCCACATACTCATTGACAATACATCTCAATACGACATGTACTCCTTTGCTGATTGCTTTGCGGGGTACCATCAAATCATAGTTGCTGAAGAGGATCATGAGAAAACTGCATTCATCACTCCTTGGGGAACCTTTTATTACAGACGATTGTCATTCGACCTCATCAATGCCGGAGCTACCTACCAACGAGCCATGATGGCTCTTTTTTATGATTTAATGTACAAAGAGATAGAGATCTATGTGGATAACATAATTTTCAAATCCCGAAGGGAGGAAGACCACCTAGACCATCTCAAAAAGCTCTTTAACATGCTACGTAAGTACAACTTGAAGTTGGATCCAGCCAAGTACGCATTTGGCGTCAAATCGGGCAAGTTGCTAGGATTCCTAGTCAGCCACAAAGGGATTGAGTTGGATCCCACCAAAATCCAGGCCATCACGGAAATGCCCATTCCTCAAATATAGACGAAAATACGGGGATTTTTGGGAAGGATCAACTTCATTAGCATATTCATCTCCCAACTCACAACAACCTGTGAGCCTATTTTCAAGTTACTACGAAAGAACTCCTCTATGAAATGGAATGATGAGTGCCAAAAAGAATTCCTTACAATCAAAGAGCAGCTAGTCAAAGCTCATGTTTTGGTACCACTCAGGGATGATGTTCCCCTGTTCATATACCTGTCCATCAATGACAATGCCAAGGGCTGCATTCTGGGACAGAAAGGCGATAGAGGCCAAGAGCGAGCTATCTATTACCTCATCAAAAGATTCAGCAGCAGTGAACACACGTACACTCTGATAGACGCTCAGTTGGAGGAAGACCAATGGTTACAAGATATATATCACCAATTGTCTCTAATAGATGAAAGGCGAGTCACTGCTATCTTCCATGGTCGGTTATACCAACAAAGGATCGCCAGATCCTACAATATAAAAGTTCAGCTACAATAGTTTAAACAACATGACTTGGTTTTGAAGAAGATCATTGACAACCAAGATAAGTCCAAAGGGAAATTCGCCCCGAACTGGGAAGGCCCATTTGTTGTCAAGGATGTATTGACAGGAGCCGCTCTCAGATTACAAGAAATGGATGGCGATGAATTTCTGTAACTCATTAACTCGGACACCGTGAAACGGTACTATGTATGAGGTTATCATCAAGCAAACATCCTGGTTGTGGATCACCAGATCCCCAGTCAATTCAGGTTTTCTAAACTTTTCATTACATACAACTTTCTTCACACCCATTTGCCCCATCAATGACAATCACACTTTCTAACCAACATCCTGGTTTTGGATCACCAGATCCTTCACTCCTCGCAGGTTTTCGAAACCTTTCGCACCTTCAGGTTATCCCACCAGGGATAAAACCCTTCACAGCTTCAGTTTATCCCACCAGGGATTAAACTTTTCACACCTTCAGTTTATCCTGTACATGGGATTAAACTTTTTGGCTGCAATCCGCCCTGTACATGGGGCGAACTATGCCGACCTGATCTCCCCAATACACGGGTGTATGTAGGCAACCATTTTATATAGTCCGATCGCAATAAAAAAAATAAAAACATCTATACACCCCTTTGCCACATACAGCGTTGAACCTTTACCCCAGGTTCGAACTACGCATACCTGATCTCCTTTTCAATAGGAGTACATAGGTAGCCATTCATGGTTCGGTCTTACCCCCTACCAAAACACAAAAACTTGTCAACGGTATTGAGATCATCTTTCAAACCACCACACTTCATCGGCTTCAGACCAAAGGGATGGAACTACCTGAGCTCCCCACATAAATAGGAGAATCGGAGACCATCTAAGCTGCGATTGAGTCCTTAAAGAGAAACACCAATCCATAAGTGATGGAACTAACTGGGCTCCCCCATACAAAGGAGTACCGATGACCATCTGTGGTGCGGTCAACCTTAGAGAGGAAAGCCACACTCCTCTCCACATCTCTATACACCAGTCCCAAGACACCAAAGATGGTAAGGAATATATACAGATCAGTGATCCATTCTGAAAGATCCTGAGACATCTCAATGTCCATCCATCAAGGAGGAGTTCAGAATACATCAAGATCACAAGCCTTGGAGAAACATGCAAATATCAAGCAAGTAACGAAGTACAACTAAAAGGGAAGTGAATCAAAATATGTTTCCTTGCTATATAGAATGTTGTTTGATATATACAATATGAACTGTACATGACAAAATGGCTAAGCTAGTCTATGCAGGAAAATACAAGCCCATCTACAAGTCAGTATGTATGCGGGTAACGCTGTGATCTCATGCCCAACATGGCATCCCTCTCAGAAGAAGGAGGTAACGCTGTAATCTCATGCCCAAGGGTCTCTACACGAGTTAACAGATCTGCAGCCAACTGTATGGTGGCACTATGCTCATCAATATACGTGCTCATCTCTACAATGATGCCAGTAGTAAGGGACCTCACTACTGATCTTATCTCGTAATAACGATATCTCGGCGATATATAGTGCTATCCTTCGATAAGCCTCGCATCTCTAGATGATCAGGCCTCATCCCGCTCAAAAATAGTGGTATCTCTATGGGCTAAGGCATCATCTCTCTAATAGAGCGACATCTCTCCCAGCCAGAGCTGTCAACATCAAGGCCCTAGCCTGATCTCTCTCAAAGGTCATCAGATGAAGACTCTGCTCAAAATACTCTGCTGAATGCTGGGTCATAGTGGCAATCATGCTGGGAGAATCTACAAGAGCTGCTGGCAACCCGGCGTATAGCTCCTCCTCGTTGTGAGAATCAGTGTCCTCCATGGGCTCTCCACCATCTGAATCAATCCCCGACACTATGGATGCTACCGCAGCTGATGCAGTCTTTATCTCCATCCATGCAGAATACTCTGTCGAATAGCCCAGATGGCTAACAGAAAACTCAACACTCTCATTCTGATCCCAATAGGCATACACCTTGGATCTGTCCTCTCCTGACAAATGCCGAGATGATAAATGCTGACCTAATGCCCCCTCAAAAGGATAGACATCCTAAAACTGGTCAAATTGTGGCATCACAGCCAGTGGGTGATATATGGTCATACTCCCAAACCAGCCAGAGGGAGATAATCCATGCCCGATGCATGAGTAATGAAGCTGTAAGGTGAGCTAAGCCCTGTACATGACAAAATGTCAAATGGATCCTCGATCCCTGCCAAAAACACAGACCAGGATATAGCATCTATACACTCCGCTGGCTGAAAGGAGTAAGACAGGGCTATCTCATGGGAAAAATAGTACCCATGCCGTCAGAATGTGCCAATCGGTCTCAAGTGTGACATGAACCACATATACAACATGACCGAGCTGCCTATGAACACCCCTGCAGGATATATGTGACAATGCATGGCTGACCTCAGTCTCTCTACCACAATCATCGGTAGAATGGTATGACCCTCCCTGAGAGCTCTCACCGCCATTACAACATTGATGTCTAGCTCATCCATGTACAGTGACATGTATAAATAAGCCACTATGCACATCATGAGTACGTTTACTCTGGCGACCCGCCGCTGATCCTCTGATGTGGTGAAATCCCCAGAGTGCTGTGCATAGCTGTCCAATGAGCCAAATCTGTCTATCAAAAAATACTGGGACAATACATGATCGGATGTAATCTCATCCTGTGCTGCTCTACGCCTCAACCCGGTGATGGTCATAAACTGCCAGCACATATCTTCGATGGCCATCCAAGTGTAAGGCCTGTCCAATGGCAAAGCCATCAACCGTTCACACTCCTCTAAGGTGGGAGTCAGCTCCTAGGTTCCAAACCAGAAAACCTGCCTCTCCAGTACCCAATACTCTAGCATGCCATCTACAAAGCCCAATGGAACCTAGAACATCAGGAGGGCCATAGAATGCTGCAATAGCTGATCTACAATCACCCTGTCTGAAGGGGATACACTATCATACCAAGATCTCAAGCAGGAGGCCACCAATACTGGTGGGGTGTGATCAATGTGGCTAACTATCGAGGAAAACATCTATATGGGCCGTATCATAAGACCATCCAGGGGTCAATATTGAACATCTCTGGACATACATATGCATGACATAATACATGCATAACATAATACATGCATAAAAAATAATAGATGACAATATGATGTAGGGAATGGAAAATAGTACATACATTTCTTAGTACATCATCATCTAAATACATTATATCTGTACATCAAAAAATACAGGGAAATGGGGGCACATATGCCCTACAACTAACAGAGGCCTATCAAAAGATATAACAAGAATGGGGCATAATAAACCCAATATCTAACAGAGGCCTATCAAAAGATATAACGAGAAAATACATTAGAAGAAGTCAATGGTGTTGATGTCTACATTATCAATCCTATCCACCTGATATAACTCCTCCTGAGTCACTGGATCTCCGCCAAGAGGGATGTCAGGCCTATACAAGGGAGGATCTACACCGGCAAAGCCATATGGGTCATCTGAAGGGCCAGCCCCTGAGATGGAAGGATCAAAAGTATCAGCCTCTGAAGGATCTCTGCCCAAATGTCGGATGAAAAAATTTGCTCGGTCCAACTACCAGGTTAAACTATAAATCTGTGTCAAATGAGTCAGATCTCGGACATAGGACATCCAATCCGTCATCATCATGGATCCAGGAACCATATCCTCCATGAACTCAGTGGCGCGAGTCTGGGCTCCGATGGTACGAGGGGACCACCAGTGGTATAATGCCTTCTAAGTAAACGGACCCTCTGACAAAGTAAAGTCGTCAACACCCATCAATGGGATATCACTGACAGGCGACTGCGACACAGGTCAATAACGCCTAGCAGGAGGCAAGATCGGTACACGAATCTCTCCTGTGGTGCTCCTAATAGCACGCTCTCCCAAATAGAGCTCCCATCCTCCATCTGTGAAGAGAGGAATCCGGCGGGTGGACATCACATACTCGACACCAGTTAGGTATCCATCCTCAAAGTCGATGATCAAATGTTCCCCAGAGTAGGGAACCCAAGTAATGGCATCAGCTGTCAACAACTCCAACTGTATGCGATAATGGGTGAAATCCTCAGCTACAGGAACCTCCGCCAAAATGGAGTGATGCCATCGTCGTCCTCGTGGATAAGTATCTAAACCTAACACACTAATAGGATGCAAACATGGAAGCCTCTTATAGGCCCAGAATTGCCAACACAAAGGCAAACATATGCTATTAGTCAACACTCTTAACCTGTATATGGGAAATCAAGAGAAATACTCACCAGTAGAAATGAGTAAAATCCTAGCCATGCCTCTGTCAAGCCCTGCGAACGCATGCGCATTCCCCTGAGGAAATAGGCGAAGGTGTAGGAGCCCTAATCATACTCTCCAATATGGTCCACCTCCCGAGTGGTGCTGATCAAAGCGAATGACACCGTGAAAGAATTGTCTGCTATGAAACAATCCCTGATAATAACCAGGAACAATCGCCGAAGAATGCGATCCCTGACTTTCACATCAGCATACATGAGCTCACTCAACAGCCCACTCATAGCATCTACACGCTCAAGGACACATCGAATCAGGCCCCGCCTTGAGTGCCTCGGTAATTAAACTCCTAGCAAGGCTCTGATGGCAGTCGGGGGTAATGTTCACCGTACAAGGCACTAGCACCCCTCCAAACTCCATACCAGTGATAAACCGCCAATCCATCGGCGTCATCACCACCTCACAGTCCAACAAATGGAGAGACTGAGTCTGGTGAAACTAGTGCTTAGACAATGCCCTAAGGTAACCCCAAGGACAACGACAGAGAAGAATGGAAAAGAACGCCCCAAAGCCCCAACCATGCACAATCCTTCGGTAATCTGGATGCAGAGCCTGATTTAGGGAGTGTATGTTAAACCAGTTCCCTCGAGACTGCGTAAAGCTGGGAACCTACACCACAAATGCAGATCAACATCAGAATCCTGGCTCCTTATCAATAGGAAAAAGGAAGATCAAACCCAACTTTTACCTCGTTTGCCTACAAGTAAACTGAGGGGTGGAAACTTAAATCACCCAGAAGATCTGGAATCATCACATTAATGCCTGGAAGATCCCTGCGGGGAGCATGAGCAGCAGGAGTTGGAGCCACAACCGGTACATCCTCCTCCTCGTCCTCAACATTTGGTACATCAACCCGGACATGACGAATCACCGCCTCCATCAAACGATGAGGCTGTCTGACTGAACGGGGTCGAGGCACTTCAGAAGCCCTCCTCCGCACACCTGAAGTGGTCCTACGGGAACTATTCAACTGATCCAGATCCATAATATCTGGACACAAGTCTCCAAATCACCTCAGAAAGGGTGTGGTAAATTCTAACCTGAAGCTTTTCAAATAAATTCTATGACTACATGCTTGCATGCATTACTTTAACATACGCCTACAGTAGAGTTAAAAATTCATGACCACCCAATGTCTAGACTCATGGAATTTTTTTGCTATAGTCTCCTTTGTAACAAGGACTATCCACATGCGCGTAGGCATGACTAGGTGGACATTTAGTAGGACACCTACCCACAATCATAAACATCCCATATGCATGAACATGTCAAAGGCACAATCCATGATGGTAGACTAGGTACCAAGATTACTTTGCTTTACTACCTTTGCTCATGTGTCCTCAAATAGGATAAGAAATAGCAGAAAAAGGTGCCAATTTGACTGTTTTAAAAGTCAAATTTTTTCACATCATTATGTTCAGCATGGTTAAATACTAAAATTTACTAAGTTGAATATTTTTTTATTAAGTCATATAGGCATGCATATTCACTACTATGTGTTTAGACGTATTTCATATGATAACTCTTTTTCCAACGAACAAAACAGGAAAAGAAGACATGCATATGTTACCAGGATAGTGTGAAACACTTGTACGGTGACATAATTCACAGAAAGTGGCCCGAACTCAGCAAATCTGAAGAAGAACTCTCGGATTCTCTATGTGGCTCAGAGTGAAAGTGACTTATGAAAGGCAAGCAGTCTACAAGTACACCCACGATTGGCCGTAGGTGTATCTACGGCTGCCGCATGTGTACTTGCGGCTACCTTATGTGGGTCCCACCACTCCGGCTCGGTCCACTTTGAGTTTCAAAGTGTAAAGCCCCTAAATCCGGGTACTTAAAACCCGAACTCGGTGCTTCACGATACCATTTCTATGAGCAAAATAATACTAATAATAATAACAATAATATAAAGATTAACTTAATTTACATATTCATCAGTGTTTGAATCCCAAGTACGTAACCTTTATACATTCATTACAACCCATGATAGATAATATATATCATACTTGTCTTAATAATATCAAACTAATACATAAACTCCCACAAATCTTATTTGGTTAGCTTTCCTTTCCCTTTGTTTCTGCATGAGCTTTCTGGTTCTTCACACTTAGCTGAAAATATTTAAATTAAGCAAGGATGAGAATTTGAGTGCCCAGCAAGTAATAGCAATTATATATATATATAAGCTGAAAGAATTTAAATGTTTTCTTTGTACTAACCTTCTACAACAAGTCAATAGTTGTGAAGTAATCTTAACCGATAATAATAACATAACAACTCTCTTTCAAATTTTTGAAACTACATATTGACTATAACTGGGGTTATGGTGACATACTATGAACATTGTTTTCATTTTCGAAAAGGTTAAATAGAAATTCATCTGTAAACCGTTATAACTTACGGGCACGGGGGGTGATCAGCCCGTTATGCCCTGCATTGATCAATACTACGTGCAAGAACGAGGGTATCGTTCACTCTGTCCACCTTGGGTGCATAAAAAGTTTTCCCGTGTAGGGATGTTCATACTTGTATGGGTTCCAAATCAAAGGTTTTTTCTTGTTCAACAATAATCTATAATTCAACATATATGTATACGGGTAATTGACAATGGTATATCAACACGTGATTAAATAAAATGATTATCCAAGTGAGCACACTTATATAACCATTTATAGAAATTAACGAACAGAATATATATATATATATCTGAATTACCATATACTAA
The DNA here is from genome assembly GCA_020205605.1 of Panax ginseng. Classification (NCBI taxonomy): domain Eukaryota; kingdom Viridiplantae; phylum Streptophyta; class Magnoliopsida; order Apiales; family Araliaceae; genus Panax; species Panax ginseng. The sequence continues at coordinate 68,338,909 of CM035127.1, forward strand.
CATGTTGATAATCAATGAGCGTATATAATATAAGGTTAATAATTTGTACCATAATAATATAATTCATAAATATTCTTACTCATGTCCATTGCATAAAAAAAATGCAAAGGTAAGATACTTGCCTGATGCGCTGCTTACAGTTCACAACTTAGTTTTATCGTTTATATCACGACCTATCATTAATCAGATCATTCGTTCGATTAGAACAATATATTATAGCACATAATAATCGCATTTCGCAACAAAGACATAACCTAATCACATTATTACCCATGTTTAACAACCATTGAATCACAAATAATCACATATCTAATTAAATTATCTAAGTCCAGATCAATTTCTGAAACATGTTTGCAATTTGCAAAGCGACTTTATCGGATAATTATCGAGTCTAAGACTCTGTCCTGTAACTTAGTATCAGTCATATTATTTTTAAATGACTTATAATAATTTTAAAATAGTTATTATAATTTATCATGAATTTTAAAACATCTGAATCATTATTAATTAATTTAAATATTAAATAATTCTATTATCATTAATATTTAATTAATATTAAACTATTAATGAAATCATTTCCAAAATATTAAAGTTATTTATAATAACTTAGAATATTTTTAAAGTATTTATATTATCCTTAAATGATTTTTAAAATATTTAAAATCATTTTTAAATAATTATCATTAATATTTAAGTATTAATGTACTATTTATCAAAATATTAAAAGTCATTAATTACATCTTAAAATATTTTTAATTCATTTATATCATTTTAAATGATTTTAAATTAATAAAATCATTTTTAAACTATTTATTTAATATAATTATTAAATAAATTTAATATCATTAATAATTAATAATTATTAATATTAAACTATTAATGAAATTATCCTTTAAATATTAAAAGTTATATTTTATAACTTAAAATATCTTTAAACACTTTATTTTTATTTAAAATGATTATTATAATATTAAAATCATTTTAAAACTAAATTATTTAATATAATTATTAAATAACTTTAATATCATTAATAATAATTAATTAATGAAATTTACCTTTATATATTGAAATTTATATTTTATAACTTAAAATATTTTTAAATACCTTATTATTATTTAAAATGATTTTAATATAATAAAATCATTTTTAATTAATTTATTTAATTCATTTAGTAAATAACTTAATTATCATTAATATTAATTTATTAATGAAATTTATCACAAAATATTAAAAGTCATTAAAAATAACTTAAAATATTTTCTTATATCATAATATAATTTTAAATGATTTTTCAAATATTAAAATCATTTTTAACTAATTTATTTAATATTATAATTAAATAAATTAAATACTTTTAATATTCCAAAAATATTAAATATTTATGAAATATACTCAAAATAAATAAAAACTAATTTTCGAATTTAAATTTTTTTAATAATTTATTTGGTATTTTTAATAATTAAAAACTATTTTTTTTTCTATTTATTTAATTAAATTAATTAATTTATGGAAAATAATATAATTAAAATGAATTATTCATCAAGCTAAAGACCACCTATAGTGATGAATCTGCCATTATAGTGTGTTCTTCATGCAACCCAGATCTTCATACTACGATTCTTAAGTGGCCTCCTTTGACCAAGACTTCTGATCGGTTCATGATGTTTCTGGACATGTTGTTGATCCGATCTTGTAGTACTCGTGCAAAACTACATGATTCAGCCACCAACAGGTTCACAACATAACACAAATGCAAGATCTAGGTTCATGAACAAATTCGTCGGTAATTCTTCTTCATTTTCAGGTTACCCAAAAATGAAGAACAGTCCGACTGTCCATTTTTGGGCTTCTAGAACTTGTAATCCTTGTAATGGTTTAGTGATTTACAAGATGCAGTATATAACCAACATGCAAGTGAGTAGATCTATCAAATGCAAGATCTTGGTTGTTTGGTTGGGACTTTTAATGGCAATCTTGTCATTTGGCAAACCCTTAGGGTTTGAACCTTAGGGTTTAACCCTAGGGTTTAGTACAAATCAAATATAGGACTTCCAATTTAGGGTTTGCACAAAAATAAAATTAAATAAATTTTAGTTTCTAAAATTTTGAAATTAGGGTTTCTTAATTATGATTAATTTTCTAATTACACTATATATAAACATTAGTGTTGTAGTGACCACTAATTAGCATTTAGCTTACAATTAGCAAATTAGGGTTACCAAATTAGCAAATTAGGGTTACTAATTTAAGATTTAGGGTTTCTAGTTAATTAGAATTTTCAAAATTTATTAGGGCTTTCCCAATTAACAATTATAATGCTAATACTTGTAAATTAATCACCTTATCATGATTACAACAAATCTTGAACTCTAATTTGAGTTTCAAATTAGGGTTTTCTCATTTTCGAAATTAGGGTTTTATAATTAGGGTTTTTCTAAAGAATTTATTTAGGGTTTCTAAAATTAGGGTTTACCTAATTAATCAAATCGTTATATAATACACAACATAAATCATATAACACAGTTATATAACAATCTTAAACTCACCATTGGTTTTTAAATTAGTGTTTCCCCCCCAGTAAAACTAGGGTTTAACCAATTAATATTAGGGTTTTGAAATTATAAACCGTAATTGACCAACCATCCTCAATACGTACTTACAGTACATATTTATAGCACTGAAAAATTAAAATATAATTAATATTATAGTATTATTATTCTCATTCTTTGATAAAAATCCAAAATTAGGGTTTGGATTTCATATCTGATTTATTCTTCATATTTAACCTTAATAATTAAGGTAAAATAATTAACTTAATAATCTGTACTAAAATTGATATAATAAAATAATTATTATAATTATTCTAAAATCACTTCATATATTATTTAAATAATATATGATTATATTTTATGGAAAATAATTAATATAAACATTTCTATCTTAAAATTAATTATTATAAAAATATACTTTATAATAATCAATAATTCTAAAATAAATTTATTTGTAAATATTTATGTAATAAATATATTTTTATTTACCACATAAATATATATACACATTATCTTGTACAAATCCTCATCCTTAAAATAATAAAAAAAATTTATACGCAAAATTTTTGATTTATTTATATAGAAAATATCGGGTTGTTACATTCACCATCCCTTATAAAGATTCCGTCCCCGGAATCACCGTTTTAAAAAACCTACACATATACGGTTACATAGCATACACAATCTTTGCAAGTAGATCTTGATCAACTTTGATCGAACTGATCTTTAACTATTCACATAAAGCTTGTCTTTCTGATTAAACAAAAATTTAATTTCTAAAAGAACTCAAATTCCTCCCTCAAAATTTCTTTATAAAATAATTTACTATAGATAAGAAAATCATGCATAAGAAAATAAAAGTTATACGAATAATACACGAATTCCATTGCAATTTGTTGTAGTATCTCGGATCATGATATATTGTAGACCCTTGCGGTAGATTTTGTTGGCTTGCTAGATGACGTAGGTCCCGTGATTGCTAAAGTCCCGCTGCTAGTGCCCGTGTTCACATTTCCTGCCTCTGCCCTCCTCTTTGGACAATCCTTCACCTTGTGCTCAGTCGATCCGCATAGAAAACATCCACTGTTCATCCTAGGACTGGGGCAGTTGGGAGAGATATGGTGTGACGCCCCCAAAATTAGGTATACATCACCCATTCTGAGTCGCCAGATACATGGTACAAAATTTAAATACAACTTCATTTATATAACTGTTGAACTGTCATATAGAATATGACCACAGTTAACTGTGAGTTTTAATACAAATGTATGTAACTCTCATGGTGCCTCAACCATAACCTTATAATGGTACTTTACATAAAAGTATAGTCAAAAACTGTTTTAGAAATTAAAATCTTTGGGAAGTGCTCAAGGAAACCTTCGTACATGGGAGGCCATGCTTCTAGGTTATAATAGATATCATATGGCCACATAATTATCCTTGGTTGACCCAATAGACCCCAAAGAAAAACGAGAAGATTACTATCATCTTTTTCCCAATGGTGAGTCTTCTCTTGACATATAAATATCTCCGTTGTCTCCAAGTGAAAATTATGTTTCAAATAAACTCCAATATCATACAGGTAGTGCTCGTAGATATATTTAGCTAGTGGATGTGCACAACCATGTCTTATGAGAACACGAGGTTGTATGTCATTAGACATCTTGTATGATAGTGGCAAAACACCCTTCCAAAGTTGGGTTCACCTCACCCTATTTGATTCACCAAACATAACTACTAAATGTTGTATAGAATACAACACACTTTTCTATACTGTTTAGGGAGGACCTCCACAGCCTAGAGACCACTCGCTCTATTCCCCAATTATCCCCACTCACCCCAAGAATACTCTTACTAAGAACACTCTTATTACCTGAAAGGAATTGTGAAGCAAATAGGGTGAGCACAACTAGCCCAGTAAAGAATATCATGAATAAAGATAATTAAATTATCAATAGCTTTCATTAATAATAAATTAGAGATTTAGAACATATGGTAGATGATAAAACTTTTCAACCATAGTTGCAGCAGAACGAGCAATCCATTAGAAGAGTCAAATAGACCATAAGGTCTATTATCTTCTCTATGTTAAAAGTCCACCAATACTGTTTTATCCATGTAAAATAAATCAACAGTTCCTGTCCACAATCATATGAATAACTCATAATCATAATTGTGGTTCTAAATTCCTCTTCGCAACCAGGACGAAGATAATTTTCATCACCTATCTTCACCTGAAACATCAAAAATCATGGTTATACCAAATCAGAATTCCTGCTCATAATCATACTAATAAATTCATCTTTGCACTACGACCAAAGATATTCATTAACAATTCATCTTTGCACTACATGCCAAAGACATACAATCGTATTTTAGAAGAGTCAAGTAGAGCATGATATCTACTATCTTCTACTAATTAAAAGTGTATAATAAATATTTTATCGTTGAGACTCGACAATAAATAATCCACATCATCGAATCACCCCGCACTACTACCCAAGGATATTCGTTAATATCACATCCATGAATTTATATTTCATCATTGAGACTCACTCGATAATCAATCCATATCACCGAATTATCCATGCCCTACTACTATGATATTCGTTAATATCATGACCACGAATTATCCATGCACTACGGCTAAAGATAATCGTGTTTTCATCAACGGTCATGATCATGCCATAAAACAATTCATCTTTGTACCCTTGGCCGAAGAGAATCCATAGCAATAATTATACCAAAAACTGTCCATCAATGCACTACGGGCCAAATGAGGACTTTTTTCACATCATTTGTAACATTACGGTCATGATTATACCGAATAATCCCTGGTCATAATCATACCAAGTCCATCTATGCACTACGGTCAAAGATGACTTTCAACATAATATAAGCATGAGGATGATGAAAATGATATAAGAATTAATCAAATGAGATAAAGGATAAATATTAAACATTTTTAATACAATTTATCCAGCGTTCAATAATAACCAAATGTTATCAATCACTTAATAATCTCATAATCTAATATCATTAATAGTATAACAATATTTTAATCATTTCTTAAACTTATAAACAATTTATTTCAATTGTTTACACTTTATCAAGTAATGCATTCAATCATTCAAAAATGCCATACTCATAAGATTTCATAATCAATGATCAAATCCCTTATCAAAAAAAATCTGTATATACCTTATATAGGATTCTCAAGCCATAAAATCCTATTTTCCAATTTTATTACTTCACATAACATATTTAATTCATTTACTCATAACTAGTTCATTTTCATGAAAAATACCAAATCAGTCCCAAAAATATTTCTTTTCTGGGATTTAGCGTAATATAGTCCCATCTTGAACATATATTTTTCTCAAAATTTTTAAAATTCATTTACTATTTTTCATATGGCTAAAACTACTTAGAATATTTAGACATTTATCATAAATTGTACTTTTGTCCAAATATTCCAAAATTCTACAGGTATACTCTGTTATATACATGTACTCCCAATAAAAATTTCACCAATTTTGGAGTTAACCACAAGGCGTTATAAGAGTTTACTTTTAAAATAGTCTTTTCCCATAAAATCCATATCTCTTAATCTATACATCCAAAAATCGCTATTTTTGGACACAATATAGAATACTCATCAAATTATCATTTTAAATTATTCCAGAAATTTTGAGGTCGAAAAATGAAATCGCCTCAAGTAAACCCATTTTAATGAAAATACTATTCGTATGAATACGAAGGATCATTTACAATGCATGCGGTAATGCACATAGACAAGTTATTTCAACAGAATAATAAAGAATGGAACCAGATCATGCGTAAATGCACAAACAGGATATTCCAACAGAATAATAAATAATGAAATAACAGAAGAATTCACCAGCATAGGGAAGCCTGGCAGATACAGTTTATTCCAATGTAATAATAAATAATGGAATAATGTAAGTTCTCTTCATGAATACAAAAGAAATAACACCCTTACATTAGTAGGAGATTGAATACTTTAGAGGTGTAATAGTAGAATACTCTTCTTCTTTCTCTCTTATTCTCTCTATACTTTCTCTCTCTATAGCTTGAATGAATTCGTGAAAAATAATGAAGAACTAGGCCTCTATTTATAGAAGATTTCTAGCTTAGCACTTGCAATGTGAAAAGGCAAGCGGCTTGATGACTGGTGATGTAAAAAGAAAAGTGATTTGACGCCTGTAATGTGAAACACAAAGTGGTTTGACGCTTGTAATGTGAAACACCAAGGGGTTTGACGCCTGTAATGTGAAACACCAAGTGGTTTGACGCCTGTAATGTGAAACGACAATTGGTTTGACGCCTGTAATGTGAAACGACAATTGGTTCGACGCTTGTAATATGAAACAGCAAGTGGTTTGACGTCTGGTAAAGGTAATTACTATTGGTGAAAGAGACTCTTAGATGATGACATATGGGCCCCCATAGAATAACCAAATTTACCACAAACGTCTCATAATAGACTCTTTATATACATCAAGGATTGAATAAATATTACCACAAATCATTTTATTTTTAATCAACACATATTTAATCTTTCAACAATTATTAATCATTAATATTATAACTTGTCATCTCAATTATTGATTTAATAATATAACATATTATACAGATGATACTGTGACAATAATTGAATCAATAATATAAGAGATATGATGTAGCAATTACTGTAGAAATAATTGAGTATAACTGAGTGACTTCTCACGTAAGCATCAATAATCAATACCGTGTGCTACTATGCAACCACGCGTATTACTGTACTTTTACTACCGAGTAGTTCAACAGTTTTAACGGTAAAACTTCCGTCGTTATTTTCATAAAAATATTTTTGTCATTTTCTCAATCCCACAATAATTCTGTTGCGGGGTCCACCAATGATTGTACCATCGTACGGATATTCCCCGACAAAAAGAATATTCCTCGACCAATCGAATATTCCCCGACAAAACGAATATTTTATATCAACTTGCTTACTTTGAATTTTTTTTTTCACATATTACCCTTAACTTTAAACTTTTATCAATTTAACTATTTACCAAAATAAAAAAAAAATTGAATACTTTTATTTCATAAAATTCGGGGTCTCACATATGGACCTCCTGTTCACACTTATAGTAAACGAATTTTCCTTTCAGACACTCCCCTGAGTGGTTCTTTCCACAATTCTTACATGGCACACTGTTTCTTCATACCTTCTTGCTTCACCTTCACACTTCCAAAATCGCCCCCTTCCTCTTGCTACTACTACCCCTATTCCCACTATTAATTTTCACTTTCCCAGGCTCCTTCCGCCTTACCCTTATTCTTTCTCTCCTTGTTGTAGAGGCTCATAGCCTCACTCCCTCCTCAAAGAATAATCACCTTTCCTCCACGAGTCTTTAAAATGTAGAATCAAGACACCGCTTATTTGTTGTAGAGCCGGGGTTTTAATCCCAGCTCAAACCTTCGAGCTTTCCTAGCCTCCGTATCAACTTGATGCGGGGCAAACCTAGCTAACTCATTAAATTTTGCGGCATATTCTGACACCGTCATGTTTTCCTGCTTCAACTCTAAAAATTTCACCTCCATCCTAGCCTGTATACTAGGTGAAAAATAATTTTTGAAAAACAAAGTTTTGAACCTATCCCATGTAACTATACCTTCTCCTGTCCTCGCCTGGTTCGCTTCCCACCAAAAATTTGCCTCACCCTTCATCATGTAGGTGGCAAAAGCGGTTTTTTGCCCCTCAGCTACCCTAGCTATTACGAACGCCTTCTCAATCTCCTTAACCCAAGTTTGGGCTTCTACAGGGTCAGTTGTACCTTTAAATTCTAGTGGTCCTATAGTCTTTGAAGTTCGCCAAGCGGTTGTCCGGCGGGTTCCCTGCGATTGGTATCCCTTGCTGCATAGCTTATGTTACCATGTTTGCAAAGTGTTGCATCGGGTCTGCTTGTTGTTGTCCCTCAACGTTGTTGATGATTCTTCTCGCCCCTTTGATTGCATGAAGTTCGACGCCTTGGCGGCATTATCTCGATTAAATGAAATCATAAATTTAACTTACATTCTAAACCTTATCGCATAAGTTTAATATATTAAACTTGTTTCATTACTCAAACATAGATTCGTATTCATTTAACGAATATTTTACATAACATAGCACATAATGCTTTAAACATCGCTTATCCCTTGGTGACTACAAAAAGTCGAGATTTACAAACTTGATCATTACAAAAGTTGGGAACATTACATTAAATGTATATACTTATCCTATATATTACATTAAACACCTACAAAATGTAACCTATACTACCTATTTATTACACCTCTTCCTTGGACAACTTTTTTGCTCGATGACCTTCTATCCCACGTATAAAACATGCTCCTGGTTTGTAGTCGTGGACAATACAGAGTAGTATGTCCTTCATAACCGCACAGGATAACATATTCTTTTCCTTTCTTCTTATCGGATTTTCCTAAGTCATGGTCTCCTATCTTTCTTTTCCCCTTCTTGCTTGGAGCCGCACATCTCTGTGTTGCTTGTGGCTCCCATCTGATTAATTTGGATTTTAAGCTTATCTTGTTCTTCCATTGTTTCTATTAACGCTTGACGCAACTGAATATTCAACAACTTTTCTATCTCCCACAACCTTTCCAGAGAAGAAACCTTGTTCCTCAGATCCTGCACCTCCGTTGATGCTTGATCAGCTTCAACTTTAGTGTCCGAATCGCTATCTGTCAGCTCCACCATCTCCGGATCTGGTACTACATTTTCTATAATAACCACATCGTCTGAGTTGTTTGCATAGTGAGTCTCTATTTCAGCTATTGGCTTTGATATCAGCTCAGGTGTATGGGTTTGATTCTTCTTCATGCTATATGCATATAACAGGCCTTTTCCACCAAACATCTACACATATAAATTATCCTGATTAGCATATAGTATATACACACAGCAAATAAGAGTTTTATATAAGTTATCTTTTATTTTGTTTGACGATGAATTTATTCAATTCATCTCTTTTTAAACTCTATATGAGTTATTTATATTTTCAACGTTTCCCTCTGTTCTAAAGTTATAGCCTAAGGTCTAACCTACATAAGGTTTTTAACCCTAAGCTCTGATACCAACCTGTAAACCCCCCAAATTCGGGTAATTGAAACCCGAACTCGGTGCTTCACGATACCATTTCTATGAGCAGAATAATACTACTAATAATAATAATAATATAAAGATCAACTTAATTTACATATTCATCAGAGTCTGAATCCCAAGTACGTAACCTTTAAACATTCATTACAACCCATGATAGATAATATATATCATACTTGTCTTAATAATATCAAACTAATACATAAACTACCACAAATCTTATTTGGTTAGCTTTCTTTTCCCTTTGTTTCTGCATGAGCTTTCTGGTTCTTCACACTTAGCTGAAAATATTTAAATTAAGCAAGGATGAGCATTTGAGTGCCCAGCAAGTAATAGCAATTATATATATATAAGCTGAAAGAATTTAAATGTTTTCTTTGTACTACCCTTCTACAACAAGTCAATAGTTGTGAAGTAATCTTAACCGATAATAATAACATAACAACTCTCTTTCAAATTTTTGAAACTACATATTGACTATAACTGGGGTTATGGTGACATACTATGAACATTGTTTTCATTTTCGAAAAGGTTAAATAGAAATTTATCTGCAAACCGTCATAACTTACGGGCACGGGGGGTGATCAGCTCGTTATGCCCTGCATTGATAAATACTACGTGCAAGAACGAGGGTATCGTTCACTCTGTCCACCTTGGGTGCATAAAAGTTTTCCCGTGTAGGGATGCTCATACTTGTCTGGGTTCCAAATCAAAGGTTTTTTCTTGTTCAACAATAATCTATAATTCAACATATATGTATACGGGTAATTGACAATGGTATATCAACACGTGATTAAATAAAATGATTATCCATGTGAGCACACTTGTATAACCATTTATAGAAATTAACGAACATAATATATATCTGAATTACCATATACTAACATGTTGATAATCAATGAGCGTATATAATATAAGGTTAATAATTTGTACCATAATAATATAATTCATAAATATTCTTACTCATGTCCATTGCATAAAAAAAAATGCAAAGGTAAGATACTTGCACCGATGCTACCGCTTAGCTTCACAACTTAGTTTTATCATTTATATCACGACCTATCATTAATCGGATCATTCGCTTCGATTAGAACAATATACTATAACACATAAGATCGCATTTCGCAGCTTAGACATAACCTAATCACATTATTACCCATGTTTAACAACCATCAATCACAAATAATCACATATCTAATTAAATTATCTAAGTCCGTATCAATTTTCTCAACATGCTTGCAAAACCGAAGCGACTTTATCGGTAATTATCGAGTCTAAGACTCATTCTCACTTAACTTAGTATCGATCATATTATTTTTAAAATGACTTATAATAATTTTAAAACATTTTATTATAATTTATCATGAATTTTTAAACATCGAATTATTATTAAATAATTTAAATATTAAATTATTCTATTATCATTAATATTTAATTAATATTAAACTATTAATGAAATCATTTCCAAAATATTAAAGTTATTTATAATAACTTAGAATATTTTTAAAGTATTTATATTATCCTTAAATGATTTTTAAAATATTTAAAATCATTTTTAAATAATTATCATTAATATTTAAGTATTAATGTACTATTTATCAAAATATTAAAAGTCATTAATTACAACTTAAAATATTTTTAATTTATTTATATCATTTTTAAATGATTTTTAAATTAATAAAACCATTTTTAAACTATTTATTTAATATAATTTTTAAATAAATTTAATATCATTAATAATTAATAATTATTAATATTAAATTATTAATGAAATTATCCTTTAAATATTAAAAGTTATATTTTATAACTTAAAATATCTTTAAACACTTTATTTTCATTTAAAATGATTATTATAATATTAAAATCATTTTTAAACTAAATTATTTAATATAATTATTAAATAACTTTAATATCATTAATAATAATTAATTAATGAAATTTACCTTTTATATATTGAAATTTATATTTTATAACTTAAAATATTTTTAAATACCTTATTATTATTTAAAATGATTTTTAATATAATAAAATCATTTTTAATTAATTTATTTAATTCATTTAGTAAATAACTTAATTATCATTAATATTAATTTATTAATGATTTATCACAAAATATTAAAAGTCATTAAAATAACTTAAAATATTTTCTTATATCATAATATAATTTTAAATGATTTTTCAAATATTAAAATCATTTTTAACTAATTTATTTAATATTATAATTAAATAAATTAAATACTTTTAATATTCCAAAAATATTAAATATTTATGAAATATACTCAAAATAAATAAAAACTAATTTTCAGAATTTAAAATTTTTTTTAATAATTTATTTGGTATTTTTAATAATTAAAAACTATTTTTTTTTCTATTTATTTAATTAAATTAATTAATTTATGGAAAATAATATAATTAAAATGAATTGTCTGTCGCTAAAGACCACCTATAGTGACAGAACTGTCGCTATAGGTGTTCTTCATGCAACCCAGATCTTCATACACAGTTACCGAGTGGCCTCCTTTGACCAAGACTTCTGATCGGTTCATGATGTTTCTGGACATGTTGTTGATCCGATCTTGTAGTACTCGTGCAAAACTACATGATTCAGCCACCAACAGGTTCACAACATAACACAAATGCAAGATCTAGGCTCATGAACAAGCTGTCAGAGCTGTTCTTCATTTCTGGGTTACCCAAAAATGAAGAACAGTCCGACTGTCCATTTTTGGGCTTCTAAAACTTGTAATCCTTGTAATGGTTTAGTGATTTACAAGATGCAGTATATAACCAACATGCAAGTGAGTAGATCTATCATAAAAAAATCATAACAACAACAACACAACCGCGAGATCTATACTGGTCAAAGTATGTCAGAGGACACGTTCAAACGTTTTCTGGATTACCCAGAAAACGTGAACTGTGATCAACTGAACTACTTTGACCGGTCACTGAATCCAGTAAATTTGATATATAAAGGTTATAAAAACATGAATCAACATTTAACATAACATACTACAATATTGTTTCAACAACAAACTCAAAACAGCTACAACCTGACAGATCCAAGGCCAACAAATACTTGTCAGACGCTTGTTCTCGGTTTCTGGGCTACCCAAAATTGGCCCGGTCAATGCCGGTCAACGATCTTTGACCGGTTATAACTTATAATATACACATCCAATGACCCTGATTCAACTTGCAGACTAAAGAACACATACACGAATACAACTAAAAGCTTTCAAAACACAAAAATCTTTACAGATCACAGAGATATAAGGACTGACATTCGTTGTCAGAGGACAAAAATTTATTTTTTCTAGATTTTGTAGATCTTCAAATCCGAGCATCTAGATGTTATGGATCTAACATCTAGCAACCCAGATCATCCTTAGACACCTTATACAACATATTTAACACAAAAAAACAACATCTAACATGGGATCAATGGACAGATTTTCAAGTAGGGTTTATACCTTTACTTTGATCAATCTTGATCTAAGGCTACTGATTTGTTTTTGATGTTAGTGGGGCTCGGTTCTTGACTGATCTTAGGAGAAAATTTCGGAGGTGAGAGCTTGAGAGAGATAATTGGAGTGTTTGGAGAGAAATGAGCTAAATGGTGACTTTCTCTCTCTCTTGATCTATATATACTAGTGTATGATGCATGTATTACTGATAATTGAGGCTGGTTCCTGGCATTTAAAGTCAATAAAAAGTCTAGGGTTGGTCACCAACTCTAACACTTGGCAAAATTCAATAATACAAGAGGGGTATTTTGGTTATTTGGTTGGGAATTTTAATGGCAATCTTGTCATTTGGCAAACTCTTAGGGTTTGAACCTTAGGGTTTAACCCTAGGGTTTAGTACAAATCAAATATAGGACTTCCAATTTAGGGTTTGCACAAAAATAAAATTAAATAAATTTTAGTTTCTAAAATTTTGAAATTAGGGTTTCTTAATTATGATTAATTTTCTAATTACACTATATATAAACATTAGTGTTGTAGTGACCACTAATTAGCATTTAGCTTACAATTAGCAAATTAGGGTTACCAAATTAGCAAATTAGGGTTACTAATTTAAGATTTAGGGTTTCTAGTTATTTAGGATTTTCAAAATTTATTAGGGCTTTCCCAATTAACAATTATAATGCTAATACTTGTAAATTAATCACCTCATCATGATTACAACAAATCTTGAACTCTAATTTGAGTTTCAAATTAGAGTTTTCTCATTTCCGAAATTAGGGTTTTATAATTAGGGTTTTTCTAAAGAATTTATTTAGGGTTTCTAAAATTAGGGTTTACCTAATTAATCAAATCATTATATAATACACAACATAAATATATAACACAGTTATATAACAATCTTAAACTCACCATTGGTTTTTAAATTAGTGTTTCCCCCCAGTAAAACTAGGGTTTAACCAATTAATATTAGGGTTTTGAAATTATAAACCGTAATTGACCAACCATCCTCAATACGTACTTACAGTACATATTTATAGCACTGAAAAATTAAAATATAATTAATATTATAGTATTATTATTCTCATTCTTTGATAAAAATCCAAAATTAGGGTTTGGATTCCATATCTGATTTATTCTTCATATTTAACCTTAATAATTAAGGTAAAATAATTAACTTAATAATCAGTACTAAAATTGATATAATAAAATAATTATTATAATTATTCTAAAATCACTTCATATATTATTTAAATAATATATGATTATATTTTATAGAAAATAATTAATATAAACATTTCTATCTTAAAATTAATTATTATAAAAATATACTTTATAATAATCAATAATTCTAAAATAAATTTATTTGTAAATATTTATGTAATAAATATATTTTTATTTACCACATAAATACATATACACATTATCTTGTACAAATCCTCATCCTTAAAATAATAAAAAAAATTTATACGCAAAATTTTTGATTTATTTATATAGAAAATATCGGGTTGTTACATTCACCATCCCTTATAAAGATTCCGTCCCCGGAATCACCGTTTTAAAACACCTACACATATACGGTTACATAGCATACACAATCTTTGCAAGTAGATCTTGATCAACTTTGATCGAACTGATCTTTAACTATTCACATAAAGCTTGTCTTTCTGATTAAACAAAAATTTAATTTCTAAAAGAACTCAAATTCCTCCCTCAAAATTTCTTTATAAAATAATTTACTATAGATAAGAAAATCATGCATAAGAAAATAAAAGTTATACAAATAATACCTGGAATTCCATTGCCAGCTGTTGTCGTATCCTGGACTGTCATATTGTAGACCCTTGCGGTAGATTTTGTTGGCTTGCTCGATGACGTAGGTCCCGTGATTGCTAAAGTCCCGCTGCTAGGGCCCATGTTCACACTTCCTGCCTCTGCCCTCCTCTTTGGACAATCCTTCACCTCGTGCTCAGTCGATCCGCATAGAAAACATCCACTGTTCATCCTAGGACTGGGGCAGTTGGGAGAGATATGGTGTGACGCCCCCAAAATTAGGTATACATCACCCATTCTGAGTCTCCAGATACATGGTACAAAATTCAAATACAACTTCATTTATATAACTGTTGAACTGTCGTATAGAATACGACCACAGTTAACTGTGAGTTTTAATACAAATGTATGTAACTCTCATGGTGCCTCAACCATAACCTTATAATGGTACTTTACATAAAAGTATAGTCAAAAACTGTTTTAGAAATTAAAATCTTTGGGAAGTGCTCAAGGAAACCTTCGTACATGGGAGGCCATGCTTCTAGGTTATAATAGATATCATATGGCCACATAATTATCCTTGGTTGACCCAATAGACCCCAAAGAAAAACGAGAAGATTACTATCATCTTTTTCCCAATGGTGAGTCTTCTCTTGACATATAAATATCTCCGTTGTCTCCAAGTGAAAATTATGTTTCAAATAAACTCCAAGATCATACAGGTAGTGCTCATAGATATATTTAGCTAGTGGATGTGCACAACCATGTCTTATGAGAACACGAGGTTGTATGTCATTAGACATCTTGTATGATAGTGGCAAAACACCCTTCCAAAGTTGGGTTCACCTCACCCTATTTGATTCACCAAATATAACTACTAAATGTTGTATAGAATACAACACACTTTTCTATACTGTTTAGGGAGGACCTCCACAGCTAGAGACCACTGTTCTATTCCCCTGTTATCCCCACTCGAATTCGTGAACACTCTTACTAAGCAACACTCTTATTACCCGAAAGGAATTGTGAAGCGTAAAGGGTGAGCACAACTAGCCCAAAGAAAGAATATCATGAATAAAGATAATTAAATTATCAATAGCTTTCATCAATAATAAATCGTAGATTTAGAACATATGGTAGATGATAAAACTTTTCAACCATAGTTGCAAAGAATCTAGCAATCCATTTGAAGAGTCAAATAGACCATAAGGTCTATTATCTTCTATGTTAAAAGTCCACCAATACTATTTTATCCATGTAAAATAAATCAATGCCTCATCCACAATCATATGAATAACTCATAATCATAATTGTGGTTCTAAATTCCTCTTCGCAATTAGGACGAAGATAATTTTCATCACCTATCTTCACCTGAAACATCAAAAATCATGGTTATACCAAATCGTAATTCCTCGCCATAATCATACTAATAAATTCATCTTTTGCACTACTACCAAAGATATTCATTAACAATTGATCTTTGCACTACATGCCAAAGACATACAACTGTATTTTAGAAGAGTCAAGTAGAGCATGATATCTACTATCTTCTACGAATTAAAAGTGTATAATAAATATTTTATCGTTGAGACTCAGCTTAATAAATAATCCACATCATCGAATCACCCCTGCACTACGGCCAAGGATATTCGTTAATATCACATCCATGAATTTATATTTCATCACTGAGACTCAGCTCGATAATCAATCCATATCACTGAATTATCCATGCCCTACGGCTAAGGATATTCGTTAATATCACGACCACGAATTATCCATGCACTACGGCTAAAGATAATCGTGTTTTCATCAACGGTCATGATCATGCCATAAAACAATTCATCTTTGCACCCTTGGCCGAAGAGAATCCATAGCCATAATCATACCAAAAACTGTCCATCAATGCACTACGGGCCAATGAGGACTTTTTCACATCATTTGTAACATTACTACCATGATTATACCGAATAATCCTGGTCATAATCATACCAAGTCCATCTATGCACTACGGTCAAAGATGACTTTCAACATAATATAAGCATGAGGATGATGAAAATGATATAAGAATTAATCAAATGAGATAAAGGATAAATATTAAACATTTTTAATACAATTTATCCAAATAGCTCAATAATAACCAAATGTTATCAATCACTTAATAATCTCATAATCTAATATCATTAATAGTATAACAATATTTTAATCATTTCTTAAACTTATAAACAATTTATTTCAATTGTTTACACTTTATCAAGTAATGCATTCAATCATTCAAAATGCCATACTCATAAGATTTCATAATCAATGATCAAATCCTCATCAAAAATCAGATATACCTTATATAGGATTCTCAAGCCATAAAATCCTATTTTCCAATTTTATTACTTCACATAACATATTTAATTCATTTACTCATAACTAGTTCATTTTCATGAAAAATACCAAATCAGTCCCAAAAATATTTCTTTTCTGGGATTTAGCAGAATATAGTCCCATCTTGAACATATATTTTTCTCAAAATTTTTAAAATTCATTTACTATTTTTCATATGGCTAAAATCATTAATATTTAGACATTTATCATAAATTGTACTTTTGTCCAAATATTCCAAAATTTATGTGTATACTCTCTCATTATATACATGTACTCCCAATAAAAATTTCACCAATTTTGGAGTTAACCACAAGGCGTTATAAGAGTTTACTTTTAAAATAGTCTTTTCCCATAAAATCCATATCTCTTAATCTATACATCCAAAAATCGCTATTTTTGGACACAATATAGAATACTCATCAAATTATCATTTTAAATTATTCCAGAAATTTTGAGGGTCAGAAAAATTATGAAACTGCCCCTGGCAGAAACCCATTTTTAATGAAAATACTATTCGTATGAATACGAAGGATCATTTACAATGCATGCGGTAATGCACATAGACAAGTTATTTCAACAGAATAATAAAGAATGGAACCAGTCATGCGTAAATGCACATGCATGTGATATTCCAATGTAATAATAAATAATGAAATAATGTAAGAATTCACCAGTGCATGCGATAGATGATCAATGTAGATAGTTATTCCAATGTAATAATAAATAATGGAACCAGTCATGCATAAAGCATAGATATGATGTTCCAATGTAATAATAAAGAATGGAATAATGTAAGAATTTTACCATGTATGCAGATTGCATAAACAAAAGTTATTCCAACATAATAACAAATAATGGAATCGGTCCCCAGAAACGCACGCATGTGATATTCCGACGTAATAATAAAGAATGGAATAATGTAAGAATTTCACCAAGTATAGGTAGCTCACGTATACAAAGTTATTCCAATGTAATAATAAATAATGGAATAATGTAAGTTCTCTTCATGAATACAAAAGAAATAACACCCTTACATTAGTAGGAGATTGAATACTCGCAGTAGTTTAGTAACCGTATATTCTTCTTCTTTCTCTTATTCTCTCTATACTTTCTCTCTATAGCTTGAATGAATTCGTGAAAATAATGAAGAACTAGGCCTCTATTTATAGAAGATTTCTAGCTTAGCACTTGCAATGTGAAAAGGCAAGTGGCTTGACGACTGATGATGTAAAAAGAAAAGTGATTTGACGCCTGTAATGTGAAACACAAAGTGGTTTGACGCTTGTAATGTGAAACACCAAGGGGTTTGACGTCTGTAATGTGAAACACCAAGTGGTTTGATCGCTCAGAATGTGAAACGACAATTGGTTCGACGCCTGTAATGTGAAACGACAATTGGTTCGACGCCTCCGTAAAGCAGCGGTTTGACGTCTGGTAAAGGTAATTACTATTAGTGAAAGAGACTCTTAGATGATGACATATACGGGCCCCATAGAATAACCAAATTTACCACAAACGCCTCATAATAGACTTTTATATACATCAAGGATTGAATAAATATTACCACAAATCATTTTATTTTTAATCAACACATATTTAATCTTTCAACAATTATTAATCATTAATATTATAACTTGTCGTCTCAATTATTGATTTAATAATATAACATATTATACAGATGATAATGTGACAATAATTTGAATCAATAATATAAGAGATATGATGTAGCAATTACTGTAGAAATAATTGAGTATAACTGAGTGACTTCTCACGTAAGCATCAATAATCAATACCGTGTGCTACTATGCAACCACGCCAGATTCTCGTATTTTTTACTACCGAAGTAGTTCAACAGCTTTTAATTCGGTAAAACTTCCGTCGTTATTTTCATAAAAATATTTTTGTCATTTTCTCAATCCGACAATAATTTTGTTATGGGTCCACCAATGATTGTACCATCGCATTTGGATATTCCCCGACAAAAAGAATATTCCTCACCAATCAATATTCCCTACAAAACGAATATTTTATATCAACTTGCTTACTTTGAATTTTTTTTTTCACATATTACCCTTAACTTTAAACTTTTATCAATTTAATTATTTACCAAAATAAAAAAAAAATTGAATACTTTTATTTCATAAAATTCGGGGTCTCACATATGGACCTCCTGTCCGCACTTATAGTAAACGAATTTTCCTTTCAGACACTCCCCTGAGTGGTTCTTTCCACAATTCTTACATGGCACAGTCTGTTTCTTCATATCTTCTTGCTTCACCTGCACATTTCCAAAACTGCTCCCCTTCCTCTTGCTACTACTACCCCTATTCCCACTATTAATTTTCACTTTCCCAGCTCCTTCAGTCTTACCCTTATTCTTTCTCTCCTTGTTGTAGAGGCTCAAGCCTCAATCCCCTCTTCAGCAATAATCACCTTCTCCACGAGTGCTGCAAATGTAGGAATCTGCAACACCGCCACTTTGTTGTAGAGCCAGGGTTTTAATCCCAGCTCAAACCTTCGAGCTTTCCTAGCCTCCGTATCAACTTGATGCGGGGCAAACCTAGCTAACTCATTAAATTTTGCGGCGTATTCTGACACCGTCATGTTTTCCTGCTTCAACTCTAAAAATTTCACCTCCATCCTAGCCTGTATACTAGGTGAAAAATAATTTTTGAAAAACAAAGTTTTGAACCTATCCCATGTAACTATACCTTCTCCTGTCCTCGCCTGGTTCGCTTCCCACCAAAAATTTGCCTCACCCTTCATCATGTAGGTAGAAAAAGTGGTTTTTTTCCCCTCAGCTACCCTAGCTATTACGAACGCCTTCTCAATTTCCTTAACCCAAGTTTGGGCTTCTACAGGGTCAGTTGTACCTTTAAATTCCGACGGTCCTATAGTCTTTGAAGTTCGCCAAGCGGTTGTCCGGCGGGTTCCCTGCGACTGGTATCCCTTGCTGCATAGCTTATGCTACCATGTTTTGCAAAGTGTTGCATCGGGTCTGCTTGTTGTTGTCCCTCAACGTTGTTGACAGATTCTTCTGCCCTTTGATTGCGAGTTCGACGCCTCAAGGCGATTATCTCGATTAAATGAAATCATAAATTTAACTTACATTCTAAACCTTATCGCATAAGTTTAATATATTAAACTTGTTTCATTACTCAAACATAGATTCGTATTCATTTAACGAATATTTTACATAACATAACACATAATGCTTTAAACATCAGTTATCCCTTGGTGACTACAAAAGTCAGGATTTACAAATTTGATCATTACAAAAGTTGGGAACATTACATTAAACAGACATACTTATCCTATATATTACATTAAACACCTACAAAACAGAACCTATACT
This sequence comes from Panax ginseng, assembly GCA_020205605.1. Lineage (NCBI taxonomy): Eukaryota > Viridiplantae > Streptophyta > Magnoliopsida > Apiales > Araliaceae > Panax > Panax ginseng. The sequence continues at coordinate 68,359,600 of CM035127.1, forward strand.
ACTTATTTATTACACCTCTTCCTTGGACAACTTTTTGCCTGATGACCTTCTATCCCACAGATAAAACATGCTCCTGGTTTGTAGTCAGGACAATACAGAGTAGTATGTCCTTCATAACCGCACAGATAACATATTCTTTTCCCTTTCTTCTTATCGGATTTTCCTAAGTCATGGTCTCCTATCTTTCTTTTCCCCTTCTTGCTTGGAGCTGCACATGCTGTGTTGCTTGTGGCTCCCATCTGATTAATTTGGATTTTAAGCTTATCTTGTTCTTCCATTGTTTCTATTAACGCTTGACGCAACTGAATATTCAACAACTTTTCTATCTTCCACAACCTTTCTAGAGAAGAAACCTTGTTCCTCAGATCCTGCACCTCCGTTGATGCTTGATCAGCTTCAACTTTAGTGTCCGAATCGCTATCTGTCAGCTCCACCATCTCCGGATCTGGTACTACATTTTCTATAATAACCACATCGTCTGAGTTGTTTGCATAGTGAGTCTCTATTTCAGCTATTGGCTTTGATATCAGCTCAGGTGTATGGGTTTGATTCTTCTTCATGCTATATGCATATAACAAGCCTTTTCCACCAGACATCTACACATATAAATTATCCTGATTAGCATATAGTATATACACACAACAAATAAGAGTTTTATATAAGTTATCTTTTATTTTGTTTGACGATGAATTTATTCAATTCATCTCTTTTTAAACTCTATATGAGTTATTTATATTTTCAATGTTTCCCTCTGTTCTAAAGTTATAGCCTAAGGTCTAACCTACCTAAGGTTTTTAACCCTAAGCTCTGATACCAACCTGTAAACCCCCCAAATTCGGGTACTTGAAACCCGAACTCGGTGCTTCACGATACCATTTCTATGAGCAGAATAATACTAATAATAATAACAATAATATAAAGATCAACTTAATTTACATATCCATCAGAGTCTGAATCCCAAGTACGTAACCTTTAAACATTCATTACAACCCATGATAGATAATATATATCATACTTGTCTTAATAATATCAAACTAATACATAAACTACCACAAATCTTATTTGGTTAGCTTTCCTTTCCCTTTGTTTCTGCATGAGCTTTCTGGTTCTTCACACTTAGCTGAAAACATTTAAATTAAGCAAGGATGAGCATTTGAGTGCCCAGCAAGTAATAGCAATTATATATATATATAAGCTGAAAGAATTTAAATGTTTTCTTTGTACTACCCTTCTACAACAAGTCAATAGTTGTGAAGTAATCTTAACCGATAATAATAACATAACAACTCTCTTTCAAATTTTTGAAACTACATATTGACTATAACTGGGGTTATGGTGACATACTATGAACATTGTTTTTATTTTTGAAAAGGTTAAACATAAATTTATCTGCAAACCGTCATAACTTACGGGCACGGGGGGTGATCAGCTCGTTATGCTCTGCATTGATCAATACTACGTGCAAGAACGAGGGTATTGTTCACTCTGTCCAGCTTGGGTGTATAAAAGTTTTCCCGTGTAGGGATGCTCATACTTGTCTGGGTTCCAAATCAAAGGTTTTATCTTGTTCAACAATAATCTATAATTCAACATATATGTATACGGGTAATTGACAATGGTATATCAACATGTGATTAAATAAAATGATTATCTAAGTGAGCACACTTGTATAACCATTTAATTAACGAACATAATATATATATATATATATATATATATATATATATATATATATCTGAATTATCATATACTAACATGTTGATAATCAATGAGCGTATATAATATAAGGTTAATAATTTGGACCATAATAATATAATTCATAAATATTCTTACTCATGTCCATTGCATAAAAAAATGCAAAGGTAAGATACTTGCCCGATCTTACTGCTTACAGTTCACAACTTAGTTTTATCGTTTATATCACGACCTATCATTAATCAGATCATTAGTTCGATTAGAACAATATACTATAACACATAGTACTGCATTTCGCAGTCAACACATAACCTAATCACATTATTACCCATGTTTAACAACCATTGAATCACAAATAATCACATATCTAATTAAATTATCTAAGTCATCAATTTACGAAACATGCTCGATTAATTAAACGGACTTTATCGAATAATTATCGAGTCTAAGACTCTGTCTTGTAACTTAGTATCAGTCATATTATTTTTAAATGACTTATAATAATTTTAAAACAGTTATTATAATTTATCATGAATTTTCAAACATCGGAATCATTATTAAATAATTTAAATATTAAATAATTCTATTATCATTAATATTTAATTAATATTAAAGTATTAATGAAATTATTTCCAAAATATTAAAGTTATTTATAATAACTTAGAATATTTTAAAAGTATTTATATTATCCTTAAATAATTTTTAAAATATTTAAAATCATTTTTAAATAATTATCATTAATATTTAAGTATTAATGTACTATTTATCAAAATATTAAAAGTCATTAATTACAACTTAAAATATTTTTAATTCATTTATATCATTTTAAATGATTTTTAAATTAATAAAACCATTTTTAAACTATTTATTTAATACAATTATTAAATAAATTTAATATCATTAATAATTATTAATTATTAATATTAAATTATTAATGAAATTATCCTTTAAATATTAAAAGTTATATTTTATAACTTAAAATATCATTAAACACTTTATTTTCATTTAAAATGATTATTATAATATTAAAATCATTTTTAAACTAAATTATTTAATATAATTATTAAATAACTTTAATATCATTAATAATAATTAATTAATGAAATTTACCTTTATATATTGAAATTTATATTTTATAACTTAAAATATTTTTAAATACCTTATTATTATTTAAAATGATTTTTAATATAATAAAATCATTTTAATTAATTTATTTAATTCATTTAGTAAATAACTTAATTATCATTAATATTAATTTATTAATGAAATTTATCACAAAATATTAAAAGTCATTAAAATAACTTAAAATATTTTCTTATATCATAATATAATTTTAAATAATTTTTCAAATATTAAAATCATTTTCAACTAATTTATTTAATATTATAATTAAATAAATTAAATAACTTTAATATTCCAAAAATATTAAATATTTATAAAATATACTCAAAATAAATAAAAACTAATTTTAGAATTTAAAATAATTAAAAACTATTTTTTTTCTATTTATTTAATTAAATTAATTAATTTCTGAAAAATAATATAATTAAAATGAATTGTTTGTCTCTAAAGACCACCTATAGTGACAGAACTGTCGCTATAGGTGCTCTTCATGTTCTTCATGCAACCCAGATCTTCATACACAGTTACCGAGTGGCCTCCTTTGCCCAAGATTTCTGATCGGTTCACGATGTTTCTGGACATGTTGTTGATCCGATCTTGTAGTACTCATGCAAGACTACATGATTCAGCCACCAACAGGTTAATAACATAACACAAATGCAAGATCTAGGCTCATGAACAAGCTGTCAGAGCTGTTCTTCATTTCTGGGTTACCCAGAAATGACCCAGAAATGAAGAACAGTTCGACTGTCCATTTTTGGGCTTCTACAACTTGTAATCCTTGTAATGGTTTAGTGATTTACAAGATGCAGTATATAACCAACATGCAAGTGAGTAGATCTATCACAAAAAAATCATAACAACAACAACACAACCGCGAGATCTATACTGGTCAAAGTATGTCAGAGGACACGTTCAAACGTTTTCTGGGTTACCCAGAAAACGTGAACTGTGATCAACTGAACTACTTTGATCGGTCACTGAATCCAGTATACTACAATATTGTTTCAACAACAAACTCAAAACAGCTACAACCTGACAGATGGCCCGGTCAATGCCGATCAACGATCTTTGACCGGTTATAACTTATAATATACACATCCAATGACCTTGATTCAACTTGCAGACTAAAGAACACATACACGACTACAACTAAAAGCTTTCAAAACACAAAAATCTTTACAGATCACAGAGATATAAGGACTGACATTCGTTGTCAGAGGACAAAAATTTATTTTTTCCAGATTTTGTAGATCTTCAAATCCGAGCATCTAGATGTTATGGATCTAACATCTAGCAACCCAAATCATCCTTAGACACCTTATACAACATATTTAACACAAAAAAAGACATCTAACATGGGATTAATGGACAGATTTTCAAGTAGGGTTTATACCTTTACTTTGATCAATCTTGATCTAAGGCTACTGATTTGTTTTTGATGTTAGTGGGGCTCGGTTCTTGACTGATCTTAGGAGAGAATTTCGGAGGTGAGAGCTTGAGAGAGATAAGTGGAGTGTTTGGAGAGAAATGAGCTAAATGGTGACTTTCTCTCTCTCTTGATCTATATATACTAGTGTATGATGCATGTATTGTAAGACCCCAAATTATTAATAAATGAAATTTATTTTCCTCTATTTATTATTTTGAAATAGTAAGGGTTGATTTGATTAATGTGGATAGTTATGGGTAAAATACGCAAATATTTCGAATAAGCAAGTGGTTATAAAATATTCATTATTGTCGGGGAATATTCGTTTGGTCATGGAATATTCAGACTTGTCAGGGAATATTCGTATTGACTCACAGCGATCTTTTGGGGCCCCATAACAGAAAGCGATTGGATGAAGAAAACGACAAATATAAGTTGTTTATAAATAACGACGTAGTTGTTACCGTTAATACTATTGGAATACCCGGTGGTTAAAACACACTAATACGCGTTGTTGAAGCGAGAGCATTACGATATTGCACCAATTATTGATTCTTACATAAGAAGGCACTACTTTCAATAATTGTTACAAATAATTACCGCTCAAGATTTTATTTTATTGATTCAATAATTGTTTTGTATTGATATTTTATATTACCGTTGTTTCAATAAATTGTCATTACACAAGATTTTCCATTATCTGAGCAATAATTCATATTATCCTCAATAATATTATTGGATAACATTATTTGCAATGTCTAGAAAGTTCTGTCAAGGAGAGGTTTGGTCACCTAATTGCGGCCAAGAAGGAGAGATCCTTATTGAAAGCCCCATCTTTCCTTGAAACTACAGGTTGCGATCTTTGTGATTCTGTAATATTATTTGTGAATAATTAATTATTGATTTATATGATGAGGAAAATATTGATTTTATGTGGATATAGATGGAGAAAATTTTAAAGTGACAATTGTTGAAAATTGAAATTTTATCTTTTCTCGATAAAATAATTCATTTAAATATATTATTATATTTTAATAATATAATAATGGTGATATTTTTACAATGAATGTGGGATATATGAGTATATCGAGGAAAAAGAGTATTTTTGTTGCAATAAATATTAAAAAGATTTTGTGTGTCGGTGAGACCCATTTCTTGATCGAAATTTGATTATAAATTGTAAAATCGCTTTGCTTTGTGGATTTCGGTCAATTTCTGTTTGGAATTTGGAAAAACTTCCTTCTGCAAAGTTGTAGATAATGGAATTTCCTATGGCAAGTTGCTGGTTTCGAATTTTTCTGATAAAAGAGCTAATTATTATGAATTATTGAAGTTCCGAAGCTCCGAAATAATTGATTTTTGGAAGTTTAAAATAATTTAAATAAGAAAAACATTTTTTGTGTTTGGTGGGCATCTTTAACACATGTCAAGTTGCTGAATTCAGATGCTTGATGCGTAGGAAGATGTAGAAAAAATAAATAATATTAATTTATTAAATTTTCTACTTTGGTGTTCTAAGCATTTTCCTATAAATAGGGTGCTTAGGTTAGAATTGAAAATCACACCAGAAACTGAAGTTTTCTCTCTCTATATTATCGAGCGTATTCTTGTGAGTATTTTGAGTATACTTTGAGTATTGCTATACGGTGCAAGTTCAAGTCATAGCCTATATCCGGTGTTTCAACTAGAAGTACCGTCTTTCGAGGTAAGGGATGTTATTTTATTCGAAAATGATATTATTTCTTCAATATCATTATGTGAAATATTGGTTGGAAATTTTATCAAATTTGAAACTTTTTCATGCTCGGGATTACTATTCATGAGTTACTATTCACGAGTTACTATTCATGAGTTACTATTCATGAGTTACTATTCACGAGTACTATTCACAAAGCATGATGATGTTTTTGTGAAATTTCTATCTTTTGGTGCTCTGAGTTACTATTCACGTGATACTTACGACTTATTCACGATACTCTGACTTATTCACGAATACGACACTATTCACAAAAAATTAAATTTTCATTTTTCGTCCAAAATATCTATTATGGATACTAGCTTTGATTGTATCCATGTTTTGATCATTCTTGAATTTTACTCCACTCTGATTACTTATGAAGTATTTTTGAACTTGGATTGTTTAAAATACGAATCCTTAATATTTGTTCTTTTGTTTCACTGGATTCGTTTCCTTTAAAATATTTTTCATCATCCTCAGTCCTAAATGATGATATTACTGAATATCTTTGGCCTGTAGTGCAAAGATGAACAGGTGTTGAGATGAATATGACCGACTGATTAATATCTTTGGCCCGTAGTGCAAAGATGAACAGGTGTTTAGATGAACATGATCAACTGATGAATATCTTTGGCCTGTAGTGCAAAAATGAATATTTGATTCCAGATATATATTGATTGATGTTACAGGGATAAAATATCGACGATGAACTTTTAAATTCATGTATAGAAGATAGTAGTTTGCATTCTCTACTTAACTCTTCGAATGAATTATTGGTTTCGCTGCAGTTGTTGATTTAAAACTGGTTGTGTATTATATTCTTTTAGATTTTTCCCTGTTGAAGACTAACGATAATTTGCTCTATGTTATCTTAGTCATAATGTTCTTTACTAGGCTAGTTGAGCTCACCCTTTTCCTTGTTGTTCCATTTTTCTTCTCGTGGAGGCGAGAATGTAATGAGTACTAGCCTGGGGTATGGAATGAAGGTTCTAGAGAGAGTTGTTTAGTAGTCCTCACCATTTTGTAAAATAATGTATCAATAATTATGATGGGGATTTATTTGCGTGTGGATATTGTCTAGATGACAATATCTTGTATTTAAACTCATAGTTTATATGTTGTAATAATAAAGTTGTAGTTATTTCTGTACCATGTATTTGGCGACTCGGAATGGGTTGGATGGAATGGACCTATTTTGGGGGCGCCACGGTTGGTATCGAGCTTAGGGATATGATCTCCAAGGAGATCGGGGAATAGAACTAGGAGGGAGGCGAGTAAATCCTTCGCTAGTGTGTCCTACCTAAGCTTATTTGTTAGTTGGTTAGTATATAGGGATATTATGTGATATATTGATTTCCTTAATTAACCCTTGTTTTATGACAGTATTTGAGAATGTCGACTGAGAATATTAACAGTGGACTAAATGAGACCGTGGAGATGCCTGTACTTACCAACGAGGAGAACGTGCAACAGGCTGGCAATGTACCTCCTGTGAATAACACCACTGAGCAGATGATGAACGAGGGGATGTTTAGAAGCTTTTTGCAGTTCATGCAAAATCAGATGAGGGAGACTCATGTTCAAAATACAGGAAGAAATGATAGCAATTCACGGGTGGTCACAGCCAAGCAGTTAAAAGAGTTGGGACCACCAGAATTCTGGGGAAAGCCGTATTCGATTAAGGTGGAGACGTGGGTCAAACAAATTACCAATATATTCGATGTCTTGGGATGCACGGAGGAACAGAAAGTTCCATTCGCTACTTTTATGTTCCGTAATGAGGTAGATTACTGGTGGGAATCTGTGAAGCGTACCCATCCAGCTGCACTTAGCATGTCATGGGAGACGTTTCAGAACCAGTTCAATGACAAGTACTTCCCTAAAAGTATTCGTTATATGAAGAAAGTGGAGTTTATTAGACTGGAGCTGAATAACATGACGGTGTCCCAGTACGAGGCGAAGTTCGCGGAGTTATCCAGTTTGCACCTCATTTGGTGGAGAATGAGGAACGTATGACGCTGGATGTTTACGAGAGGTTTGAAACCAAGATACGTCGAAGATCTCATTTCTCATAAATTTTCTCTCTATTCGATGTTGTAAAATAGGCTCAATTATTAGAGCGAGATAACGAGTACGGTCAACCGAGGGACCACAACCAGGATTATATTGGAGATAGCAACAACGAACAACGATAACCAGCGGAGAAAAAAAAGACGGACAAAAATGGTAACCACTCTGGTGGTAATCATGGCCATGAAAATAGAAGAATTGAGTCGGGAGGAGATTTTAAAAAGAGGAGATTCAACAACGACCATGTGAAGACGTCAGCGCCAATGAACAATCGGTTCCAAGGAGGAGAAAGACCACCTATCGTCGCTACAAATGCATCACGAAAGAGAGGACATATCAGCCAAAATTGCCCACAACAGTTTAAGGTATGCTATAATTGTGGAAGGGAAGGACATATCGCTCGAGATTGCACGGTAGCAAAACCCAGTCCAGCGGGGATGGTGACTCAAAAGGATGTCCCAGAAAAATCAAAGTCAACGGTTCCTGGAAGAGTGTTTGTTGTGACCGGTCAAAATGCGAGGAACCCGAACAAGTTTAACACGGGTTAGTTAATTATAATTCTTGCGAAGTTTATACCTTATTAGATACCGGTTCTACCCATTCTTTTATCTCTCTTGCTTGCGCTCAACGTTTAAACTTGACTCCAGAGAAATTAGATTTTGACTTATCTGTGGAGACTCCGTTAGGAGAAACTTTCGTTACATCCACTGTTTATAAATCTTGTTGATCCAAGTTGGCACTATCACATTACCTGTTGACCTTATTTCTTTAAAGATACTTGCTTTTGATTTGATTTTGGGGATTGATGGGTTAACTACTCATCATGCCAAAATTGATTGCTTTCGTAAGGTTGTTAGTTTTCATATTCCTAAGCAACCTGTTATTCGAATTCAAGCAACCAAACCATTGAAGTCAAACTCTTTCATATTTAATTATAAAGCCATTTGTTTATTGAAAAACGAATGTCAAGCTTTCTTAGCCACGTCATGGACTTGAACAAAAATATGTCAGATTTGAACGGTATTTCTGTTGTTAGTAAATTTCCTGACGTATTTCCTGAAGAATTTCCTGGCCTACTCCTAGAGCATGATATTGAATTTTGTATCGACTTTGAACCCGGTACAAAACTCATTTCTAAAATCTCATATCGAATGGCACCTATTGAACTTCAGGAGTTAAAAATTCAACTATAGAATTTGGTACCTGAGCCTTTATCTGGTGACTTCCTTTGTGGAATGCACCGAAGCCAGACTCTCCATAGGGGACACCATATTCGTGCGATAGTAAACTGATAGGTGTCATTGTAATGTGGTATCCAAGGTTGGGATATGAGTCACAGTTGAGAACAACCTAAGTCCGTAATCGAAATGTGTAGCTTTCTAGGCTTAGTTGGTTATTATCAGAGATTCGTTGAAAGATATTCTCGAATTGCTATTCCATTAACGCAGTTGACTCGTAGAGATACAAAATTCGAATGGAGCAAGGAATGTGGGAAGAGCTTCGAAGAACTCAAGAGGAGACTCATTTCAGCACATGTTCTGACCATGCCATCCTGGAAAAGCGAACGTGGTAGCTGACGTGTTGAGTAGAAGATTGTATACAAGTACGAGTACGATATTGTCAAAGACTAATTTCGTATAATTTACAAATAATAGAGATGGAGATGAAAACTCTAGGTACCCACGTGATGATATACGAGTATAATCGACTTTAATCGATAAAGTTAAAGTCGCTTCAAGCTACACACCGAGTGATGAATTTGAAGAAGGAGGTGCAAGAAGTTGTTATTTCAAAAGCGAGAATCAGTGAGGTGAGGAAAGCTCAAACCTTCGATTTATTAATCCATTTGAAATTCTCGATCTAATAGGAACTGTGGCCTATAGACTCGTTTTACCGCCAAGTATAACGCGTGTTCATAACGTTTTTCACGTATCGAGGTTACGTAAATATGTGGACGACCCGAACCATGTCATTGAGTTAGAACCGGACGAGATAGCCGAAGACTTAACGTACGAGGAGGTACCTATCAAGATCTTGGATAGGAAAGAACATGTCCTATGTACCGAGGTTATACCACAAGTTAAAGTTTTGTGGAGAAACCATGCTATTAAGGAAATGACCTGGGAGTTGGAAACGGAAATGAAAGCGAGGTATTCTCATCTTTTCACACACCAGTATCGTGACGTCCAATTTCGAGGACGAAATTTCATAAGGAGGGAAGGTTGTAAGACCCCAAATTATTAGTAAATGAAATTTATTTTCCTCTATTTATTATTTTTAAATAGTACGGGTTGATTTGATTAATGTGGATAGTTATGGGTAAAATACACAAATATTTTGAATAAGCAAGTGGTTATAAAATATTCATTATTATCGGGAATATTCGTTTGGTCGTGGAATATTAAATGCTCGTCGGGGAATATTCGTAATGACTGACGCAGCCTTTTGTGGGCCCATAATGTAAAGCGATTGGATGAAGAAACGACAAATATAAGTTATTTATAAATAACTTGGTAGTTGTTATTATCGTTAATAATATTGGAATACCCGTGGTTAAAACACACTAATACGCGTTGTTGAGCAAGATAGCACTGGTATTGCACCAATTATTGATTCTTACGTGAAGGCACTACTCAATAATTGTTACGGTAATTATTCGCTCAAATATTTTATTTTATTGATTCAATAATTCTTTGCATTGATATTTTATATTCTTGTTGTTTCAATAAATTGTCATTACACAATTTTTTCCATTATCTAGACAATAATTCATATTATCCTAATAATATTATTGGATAACATTATTAGCAATGTCTAGAAAGTTACATCAAGGAGAGGTTTGGTCACCTAATTGCTTGCGCCAGTAAGGAGAGATCCTTATTGGAAAGCCCCATCTTTCCCCGAAAGCGGCCGGTTGCGATCTTGTGATTCTGTAATATTATTTGTGAATAATTAATTATTGATTTATATGATGAGGGAAAATATTGATTTTATATGGATATAGATGGAGAAAATTTTTAAAGTGACAATTGTTGAAAATTGAAATTTTATCTTTTTACGATAAAATAATTTATTTAAATATATTATTATATTTTAATAATATAATAATGGTGATAATTTTACAATGAATGTGGGATATATGAGTATATACGAGAAAAAGAGTATTTTTTGTTGCAATAAATATTAAAAGCAGATTTTGTGTGTCGGTAGACCCATTTCTTGACCTTTAAATTTGATTATAACATTGTAAAATCGTCTGCTTATATGGATTTCTACCAATTTACATTTGGAATTTGGAAAACTTCCTTTTGCAAAAGGTGTAGATAATGGAATTTCCTATTGAAATTCGCGAATTTCGAATTTTTCTGATAAAAGAGCTAATTATTATGAATTATTGAAGTTTCGAAGCTCCGAAATAATTGATTTTTGGAAGTTTAAAATAATTTAAATAAGAAAAACGTTTTTTTGTGTTTGGTTGGCATCTTTAACACATGTCAAGTTGCTGCATTCAGATAATTGATGCGTAGGAAGATGTAGAAAAAAATAAATAATATTAATTTATTAAATTTTCTACTTTGGTGTTCTAAGCATTTTCCTATAAATAGGGTGCTTAGGTTAGAATTGAAAATCACACCAGAAACTAAAATATTTTCTCTCTCTATATTATCGAGCGTATTCTTGTGAGTATTTTGAGTATACTTTGAGTATTGCTATACGGTGCAAGTTCAAGTCATAGCCTATGTCCGGTGTTTCAACTAGAAGTACTGTCTTTCGAGGTAAGGGATGTTATTTTATTCGAAAATGATATTATTTCTTCAATATCATTATGCCGAAATATTGGTTGGAAATTTTTATCAAATTTGGAACTTTTTCATGTCGGGGTTACTATTCTTGAGTTACTATTCATGAGTTACTATTCACGAGTTACTATTCACGAGTTACTATTCACGAGTACTATTCACGAAGCATGATGATGTTTTTTGTGAAATTTCTATCTTTTAGTGTCGGAGTTACTATTCACGTATACGACACTATTCACGTATACGGCACTATTCACGAATACGACACTATTCACAGAAAAATTAAATTTTCATTTTTTGTCCAAAATATCTATTATGGATACTAGCTTTGATTGTATCCATGTTTTGATCATTCTTGAATTTTACTCCATCCTGATTACTTATGAAGTATTTTTGAACTTGGATTGTTTAAAATACGAATCCTTAATATTTGTTCTTTTGTTTCACTTGATTCGTTTCCTTTAAAATATTTTTCATCATCCTTAGTCCTAAATGATGATATTACTGAATATCTTTGGCCTGTAGTGCAAAGATGAACAGGTGTTGAGATGAATATGACCGACTGATTAATATCTTTGGCCCGTAGTGCAAAGATGAACAGGTGCTTAGATGAACATGATTAACTGATGAATATCTTTGGCCTGTAGTGCAAAGATGAATATTTGATTCCAGATATATATATTGATTGATGTTACAGGGATAAAATATCGACGATGAATTTTTAAATTCATATATAGAAGATAGTAGTTTGCATTCTCTACTTAACTCTTCTAATGAATTGTTGTTTCCGCTGCAGTTGTTGATTTAAAACTGGTTGTCTATTGTATTCTATTAGATTTTTCCATGTTGAAGACTAACGATAATTTTCTCTATGTTATCTTAGTCATAATGTTCTTTACTAGGCTAGTTGAGCTCACCCTTTTCCTTGTTGTTCCATTTTTCTTCTCAGGAGGCGAGAATGTAGCGAGTATTAGTCGGGGTATGGAATGAAGGTTCTAGAGAGAGTTGTTTAGTAGTCCTCACCATTTTTGTAAAATAATGTATCAATAATTATGATGGGGATTTATTTGCGTGTGGATATTGTCTAGATGGCAATATCTCGTATTTAAACTCACGCTTTATATGTTGTAATAATAAAGTTGTAGTTATTTACGTACCATGTATTTGGCGACTCGAATGGGTTGGATGGAATGGACCTATTTTGGGGCGTCACAGGTTGGTATCGAGCTTAGGGATATGATCTCTGGCGGAGATCGGGAATAGAACTAGGAGGGGAGAGACGAGTAAATCCTTCGCTATTGTGTCCTACCTAAGCTTATTTGTTAGTTAGTTAGTATATAGAGATATTATGTGATATATTAATTTCCTTAATTAACCCTTGTTTTATGACAGTATTTGAGAATATCGACTGAGAATATTAACAGTGGACTAAATGAGACCGTGGAGATGCCTATACTTACCAACGAGGAGAACGTGTAACAGGCTGGCAATGTACCTCCTGTGAACAACACCACTGAGCAGATGATGAACGAGGGGATGTTTAGAAGCTTTTTGCAGTTCATGCAAAATCAGACGAGGGAGACTCGTGTTCAAAATATAGGAGGAAATGATAGCAATTCACGGGTGGTCACAATGACCAGCGATTCAAAGAGTTGGGACCACGCACTGCAGGAAAGCCAGATCCGATTAAGGCGGATACGTGGATCAAATAAATTACCAATATATTCGATATCTTGGGATGCACGGAGGATCAGAAAGTTCCATTCGCTACTTTTATGTTCCGTAATGAGGCAGATTACTGGTGGGAATCTGTGAAGCGTACCATCCAAACAAGACTCAAAGATGTCATGAGAGACGTTTCAGAAACAGTTCAATGACAAGTACTTCCCTGAAAGTATTCATCATATGAAGAAAGTGGAGTTTATTAGAGTGGAGCAGAATAACATAACGGTGTCCCAGTACGAGGCGAAGTTTGCGGAGTTATCCAGGTTTGCACCTCATTTGGTGGAGAATGATGAACGTATGACGCGGATGTTTCTTAGAGGTTTGAAACCCGGCATACGTCAGTATCTCATTTCTCATAAATTTTCTCTCTATTTAGATGTTGTAAACAGGGCTCAATTATTAGAGTGAGATAACGAGTACGGTCAACCGAGGGACCACAACCGGGATCATATCGGAGATAGCAGTCAACAGAACAACGATAACCAGCGGAGAAAAAAAAAGACGGACAAAAATGGTACCCACTCTGGTGGTAATCATGGCCATGAAAATAGAAGAAGCGAGTCGGGAGGAGATTTTAAAAAGAGGAGATTCAACAAAGACCATGTGAAGGCGTCGGCGCCCGAAGAAAGCGGTTCCAAGGGAGGAGAAAGACCACCCACGTATTATGCTACAAATCTTGGGAAAGAGGGACATATCATTAAACCGTCCCTAACAGTTTAAGGTATGCTATAATTGTGGAAGGGAAGGACATATTGCTCGAGATTTCACGGTAGCAAAACCCAGTCCAGCGGGGATGGTGACTCAAAAGGATGTCCCAGAAAAGTCAAAGTCAATCGGTTCTGGAAGAGCGTTTGTCGTGGCCAGGTTTAAAATCTGAGGAACCCGACGAGTTTAACACAGGTTAGTTAATTATAATTCTTGCAAAGTTTATACCTTATTAGATACCGGTTCTACCCATTCTTTTATCTCTCTTGTTTGCGCTCAACGTTTAAACTTGACTCCGGAGAAATTAGATTTTGACTTATCTGTGGAGACTCCGTTATGAGAAACTTTTGTTACATCCACTGTTTATAAATCTTGTTGATCCAAGTTGGCACTATCACATTACCTGTTGACCTTATTTCTTTAAAGATACTTGCTTTTGATGTGATTTTGGGGATTGATTGGTTAACTACTCATCATGCCAAAATTGATTGCTTTCGTAAGGTTGTTAGTTTTCATATTCCTAAGCAACCTGTTATTCGAATTCAAGCAACCAAACCATTGAAGTCAAACTCTTTCATATTTAATTATAAAGCCATTTGTTTATTGAAAAATGAATGTCAAGCTTTCTTAGCCATGTCATGGACTTGAACAAAAATATATCAGATTTGAACAATATTTCTGTTGTTAGTAAATTTCCTGACGTATTTCCTGAAGAATTTCCTGGCCTACTCCTAGAGCATGATATTGAATTTTGTATCGACTTTGAACCCGGTACAAAACTCATTTCTAAAATCTCATATCGAATGGCTCCTATTGAACTTCAGGAGTTAAAAATTCAACTATAGAATTTGGTACCTGAGCCTTTATCTGGTGACTTCCTTTGTGGAATGCACCGAAGCCAGATTCTCCATAGGGGACACCATATTCGTGCCATAGTAAACTGATAGGTGTCATTGTAACGTGCTATCCAAGGTTGGGATATGAGTCACAGTTGAGAACAACCTAAGTCGGTAATCAAAATACGTAGCTTTCTAGGCTTAGTTGGTTATTATCAGAGATTCGTTGAAGGATATTCTCGAATTGCTATTCCATTAATGCAGCTGACTCCTAGAGATACAAAATTTGAATGGAGCAAGGAATAAGGAATGTGGGAAGAGCTTCGAAGAACTCAAGAGGAGACTCATTTCAACACATGTTCTGACCATGCCATCCTGGAAAAGCGAACGTGGTAGCTGACGTGTTGAGTAGAAGATCGTATACAAGTACGAGTACGATATTGTCCAAGACTAATTTCGTATAATTTACAAATAATAGAGATGGAGATGAAAACTCTAGGTACCCACGTGATGATATACGAGTATAATCGACTTTAATCGATAAAGTTAAAGCTGTTCAAGCTACACACCGGAGCTGATGAATTTGAAGGAGGTGCAAGAAGTTGTTATTTCAAAAGCGAGAATCGGTGAGGTGAGGAAAGCTCAAACCTTCGATTTATTAATCCATTTGAAATTCTCGATCGAATAGGAACTGTGGCCTATAGACTCATTTTACCGCCAAGTATAACGCGTGTTCATAACGCTTTTCACGACGAGGTTACGTAAATATGTGGACGACCCAAACCACGTCATTGAGTTAGAATCGAATGAGATAGCCAAGACTTAACGTCACGAGGAGGTACTGTCAAGATCTTGGATAGGAAAGAACATGTCCTATGTCATGGGGGTTATACCACAAGTTAAAGTTTTGTGGAGAAACCATGCTATTGAGAAATGACACGGGAGTTGGAAACGGAAATGAAAGCGAGGTATTCTCATCTTTTCGAAACACCAGGTACGTACGTCAATTTTGAGGACGAAATTTCATAAGGAGGGAAGGTTATAAGACCCCAAATTATTAGTAAATGAAATTTATTTTCCTCTATTTATTATTTTGAAATAGTAAGGGTTGATTTGATTAAGGTGGATAGTTATGGGTAAAATACGCAAATATTTCGAATAAGTAAGTGGTTATAAAATATTCATTATTATTAGGGAATATTCGTTTGGTCGTGGAAGATTAAATCTTTCGGGAATATTAAATGCAATGACGTAGCGATCTTTATGGGCCCCATAATGTGAAAGCGATTGGATGAAGAAAGCGACAAATATAAGTTGTTTATAAATAACAGGCGTAGTTATTCTTCATTAATACTATTGGAATACCCAGGTGGTTTAAAACACACTAATCTGGCGTTGTTGAGCAAAGAGCACTGCAGTATTGCACCAATTATTGATTCTTACGTAAGAAGACACTACTCAATAATTGTTACATTAATTCTTATTCGATATTTTATTTTATTGATTCAATAATTCTTTGTATTGATATTTTATATTACCGTTGTTTCAATAAATTTTCATTACACGATATTTTCCATTATCTGAGACAATAATTCATATTATCCGAATAATATTATTGGATAACATTATTGGCAATGTCTAGAAAGTTACATCTAAGGAGAGGTTTGGTCACCTAATTGCGGCGCCATGAAGGAGAGATCCTTATTGAAAGCCCCTCTTTCCGGAAGCGGCTGGTTGCAAGATCTTGTGATTCTGTAATATTATTTGTGAATAATTAATTATTGATTTATATGATGAGGAAAATATTAATTTTATGTGGATAGAGATGGAGAAAATTTTTAAATGACAATTGTTGAAAATTGAAATTTTATCTTTTTTACGATAAAATAATTCATTTAAATATATTATTATATTTTAATAATATAATAATGGTGATATTTTTACAATGAATGTGGGATATATGAGTATCTGAGGAAAAAGAGTATTTTGTTGCAATAAATATTAAAAAGCAGATTTGTGTGTCTGTAGACCCATTTCTTAATTGAAATTTGATTATAGCTTGTAAAATCGCTTGGTTTGTGGATTTCGATTCAATTTACATTTGGAATTTGGAAAAACTTCCTTACGCAAAGTTGTAGATAATGGAATTTCCTATGGCAAGTTCTTTGGTTTAAATTTTTCCGATAAAAGAGCTAATTATTATGAATTATTGAAGTTCAAGCTCAAAAATAATTGATTTTTGGAAGTTTAAAATAATTTAAATAAGAAAAACATTTTTGTGTTTGGTGGGCATCTTTAACACATGTCAAGTTCTTTGAATTCAGGATGCTTGATGCGTAGGAAGATGTAGAAAAAATAAATAATATTAATTTATTAAATTTTCTACTTTGGTGTTTAAGCATTTTCCTATAAATAGGGTGCTTAGGTTAGAATTGAAAATCACACTTTAAATCAAGTTTCTCTCTCTATATTATCGGCGTATTCTTGTGAGTATTTTGAGTGTACTTTGAGTATTGCTATACTCTGATTGCAAGTTCAAGTCATAGCCTTTATCCAGGTGTTTCAACTAGAAGTCTTGTCTTTTCGAGGTAAGGGATGTTATTTTATTCGAAAATGATATTATTTCTTCAATATCATTATGCCAAAATATTGGTTGGAAATTTTTATCAAATTTGGAACTTTTTCATGTCGGGATTACTATTCATGAGTTACTATTCACGAGTTACTATTCATGAGTTACTATTCACGAATTACTATTCATGAGTACTATTCACGAAGCATGATGATGTTTTTTTGTGAAATTTCTATCTTTTGATGTCGGAGTTACTATTCACGTATATGACTCTATTCACGTATACGGCACTATTCACGAATACGACACTATTCACAGAAAAATTAAATTTTCATTTTTCGTCCAAAATATCTATTATGGATACTAGCTTTGATTGTATCCATGTTTTGATCATTCTTGAATTTTACTCCACTCTGATTACTTATGAAGTACTTTTGAACTTGGATTGTTTAAAATACGAATCCTTAATATTTGTTCTTTTGTTTTACTGGATTCGTTTCCTTTAAAATATTTTTCATCATCCTCAGTCCTAAATGATGATATTACTGAATATCTTTGGCCTGTAGTGAAAAGATGAATAGGTGTTGAGATGAATATGACCGACTGATTAATATCTTTGGCCCATAGTGCAAAGATGAATAGGTGTTTAGATGAACATGATCAACTGATGAATATCTTTGGCCTGTAGTGTAAAGATGAATATTTGATTCCAGATATATATTGATTAATGTTACAGGGATAAAATATCGATGATGAGCTTTTAAATTCATATATAGAAGATAGTAATTTGCATTCTCTACTTAACTCTTCTAATGAATTGTTGTTTCATTGCGATTTGTTGATTTAAAAGCTGGTTGTCTATTGTATTCTATTAGATTTTTCCTGTTGAAGACTAACGATAATTTGTTCTATGTTATCTTAGTCATAATGTTCTTTACCGGGCTAGTTGAGCTCACCCTTTTCCTTGTTGTTCCATTTTCTTCTCGGGAGGCGAGAATGTAAGCGAGTACTAGTCGAGGTATGGAATGAAGGTTCTAGAGAGTTGTTTAGTAGTCCTCACCATTTTTGTAAAATAATGTATCAATAATTATGATGGGGATTTATTTGCGTGTGGATATTGTCTAGATGGCAATATCTGTATTTAAACTCACAGTTTATATGTTGTAATAATAAAGTTGTAGTTATTTCTGTACCATGTATTTGGCGACTCAGAATGGGTTGGATGAAATTGACCTATTTTGGGGGCGGCACATGTATTGCTAATAATTGAGGCTGGTTGCTGGCATTTAAAGTCAATAAAAAGTCTAGGGTTGGTCACCAACTCAAACAACTCTAACACTTGGCAAAATTCAATAATACAAGAGGGGTATTTTGGTTATTTGGTTGGGAATTTTAATGGCAATCTTATCATTTGGCAAACCCTTAGGGTTTGAACCTTAGGGTTTAACCCTTAGGGTTTAACCCTAGGGTTTAGTACAAATCAAATATAGGACTTCTAATTTAGGGTTTGCACAAAAATAAAATTAAATAAATTGTAGTTTCTAAAATTTTGAAATTAGGGTTTCTTAATTATGATTAATTTTCTAATTACACTATATATAAACATTAGTGTTGTAGTGACCACTAATTAGCATTTAGCTTACAATTAGCAAATTAGGGTTACTAATTTAAGATTTAGATTTTTTAGTTAATTAGGGGTTTCAAAATTTATTAGGGCTTTCCCAATTAACAATTATAATTCTAATACTTGTAAATTAATCACCTTATCATGATTACAACAAATCTCGAACTTTAATTTGAGTTTTAAATTAGGGTTTTCTCATTTTCGAAATTAGGGTTTTATAATTAGGGTTTTCTAAAGAATTTATTTAGGGTTTCTAAAAATTAGGGTTTACCTAATTAATCAAATCATTATATAATACACAACATAAATGAGAGTATTCACTCATTGGTATTCACCTGAACACAAGGTACAAAACACCAATGACCACAACTCTTACAAAATTAAATTCGTCAATACCTCACAAAGGTCCGATGCCGTCAGTTCGGGGTCGTAACTCCAAAAAACTTCTCCCCTAGAGGGCTTGGGGTGGCCATTTGTAAGAGAAAAAAGGCGAAGAAGCCCTGTCTATTTTGCTCTGTAAACACTATAAACTGAGTGCTTTCTCATTTTAAACACTTGTGAGCTTATATATTGCTACATTTTACCGGTGGGAACCGAATGTTCATCCATTTAAAACTATTTGAAGTCTTCTTTGGCAGCCCACTATAAGCCTTCTTATATTTCTTAAAGCCTTTTCTCCACTTTTGTGCACACACTATTATTCACGTTGAGAGTCTTATATTATTATCAAGTTACCTCGATTGAGCCTGAATATAATATTGAGTGTTTATTGCTTTTATTTATATATATAAATACTTATATATATATATATATATATATATATATATATATATATATATATATATATCTCCGCATTAAACTACTGTTTGATTGAGCACGGATTTTACATCCTGAGCGTTTATTGCTTATATATATATAAATACTTATATATATATATATATTATTATCATCAAACTCATTTGATTGATCTTTGATTTACATCCCAATGCGTTCTGCTTATATATATTGTGAGACCCAGTTTTATGAATAAATATTTTATTTTCTCGAAATATTTTTTAATATTATGGTGTGGATTTGAGATAATGTTATAGTTGTGAGTAGTATTTATAAATTTTTCAAAGTACGCAAGTTGTTATATAATATTCGATTGGTGGGGAATATTCATTTTAACAGGGAATATTCGTACAACAGCACAATCATTGGTGGACCCCACAACGGAATTATTGTCGGATTGAGAAAATGACAAAAATACTTTATGAAAATAACGGCGAAAGTTTTACCGTTAAAACTGTTGAACTACTCGGTAGTAAAAGTACAGTAATACGTGTGGTTGCATAGTAGCACACGGAATTGATTATTGATGCTTATGTGATAAGTCACTCAGTTTTGTTTTATTAGTATTATTAATGTAATAAAACAGAATACTTTTATAAAGTTATTCTATAAATAGAATATATTATATTCTATTATGCATAGTGTTGCATAGTGTCTGCATAGTGTTTTGCATAGTAATTTTTTTTTATATAAAACAGAATACTTTTATAAAGTTATTCTATAAATAGAATATATTATATTTTATTATGCATAGTGTCTGCATAGTAAAATCTTTTTATATAAAATGTAAATACTTTTATAAATTTATCTGTTTTATTAGACAATAATTAGAATATATTATATTTTATTATGCATAGTATTTGCATAGTGCCTGCATAGTAAAATCTTTTATAAAGTTATTCATTTTATTAGATTATAAATAGAATATATTATATTTTATTTAAAAGATTTTTCTTTAAATATGGACCGTCAGATTAAAGTAAATCAATCTGGACCGTTCATGAGTTAGTTAGTATGCAGTCCATTTTTCTATAAATAGAAGCTCATTCATTCATTATTTCTTACGAATTCACTGAAACTTTAAAAAAAGAAACTATAGAGAGAAAGAAGAAAAGTGTTCTGCTACTTCACTACTTCTATATCCAGTACTCTTCTTTCTAAGGTAGGGAATATTATTTGTTGTACTCATAAGGGGTATTCTTTCTTTCTTATTCATGAAGAGAACTTCTGTTATTCCATTCTTTATTATTCTATTGGAATAACCTGTATACGCGGGATACCCTATACATGGTGAAATTCTTCTATTATTTCGTTCTTTATTATTCTGTCGGAATATCCCATCTACATGCATTTACTGTGGGACTGGTTCCATCCTTTATTATTACATTGGAATATCACATGCATGCGTTTTACAGGACTGGTTCCGTCTTTATTATTATTACATTGGAATATCACATGCACATATGTTTTTCTGCCGCACAGTTCCATCTTTATTATTATTACATTGGAATATCCGATCATGCGTTTCTTTTACGCCGACACAGTTAAAATCTTTATTGGTATTACATTGGAATAACTTTGTCTATGCAATCTGCAATCATGCATGGTGATTTCATTATTATTCCGTTCTTTATTATTACATTTGGAACATCTTGTCCATGCTTTCTGCACGCACTTTTGGTTCCGTTAATTATTATTCATTGGAATAACTCGTTTATGTCTGATACCGCATGCACGGTGATTTCTTTTGTTATTCCATTCTTTATTATACTCGGTTGGTTAAAGTTTTGACTTCTATACTCCATGAAATTAGTGGAATATCCTTGATATTTTTGCGCTTCATCCATATCTTTTCATGGAAATATTCTTACGAGCATTCTTGAATTTTACTCTACAAAGCGATATCATGTTGACAATTTGGGCGTTATTGGTTCTGGATAAATTAATTCTTGAACTTGTTTTATTGAATTCTTATATCGTTGTCATCATCCTCATGTTTACATTATGTTGAAAGTCATCTGTGGCCTGTAGTGCATAGATGGACTTGGTATGATTATGACCAGGGATTATGCGGTGTAATCATGACCGTAATGTTACAAATGATGTGGAAAAAGTCCTTATTAGCCCGTAGTGCATTGATGGACAGTTTTTGGTATGATTATGGCTATGGATTCTCTTCAGCCAAGGGTGCAAAGATGAATTATTTTATGGCATGATCAGGACCGTTGATGAAAACATGATTATCTTTAGCTGTAGTGCATGGATAATTCGTGGTCATGATACTAAAGAATATCCTTGGCGGTAGTGCAGGGGTGATTCGATGATGTGGATTATTTATTAAAATTTGAGTCCCAAATGATAAAAGTGATGAAAAACCTTTTAAATCATAAAAGATAGTAGATTTTATTCTCTACTTGACTCTTCTAATGAATTGCTTGTTCATTGCGATTAAACTTGATAGTTATTATATTTTATCGGTTTAACATTTATTGAAGGCTAACGATAAATTATTACGCATTATCTTAGTCATAATATTTCTTCTTGGGCTAGTTGAGCTCACCTTTCTTTCACTTGTTCTCTTGAGGAAATGAGAACATAGGCGGGACTAGTCGGGGAACAGAGTGATGGTCCTAGATGGTGCATTAGTAGTCCTCACTATTTTGTGAAATAGTGTGATAATAATTGTAATGAGGACTCCTTTTGAGTTTGTATACTCTCTAGTAGATAATATTTGTATTCAAACTCACAGTTTATGTTTTGTCGTATTGTACACGACAGTTATATTATTAAGTTGTATTTGAATTCTGTACCATGTATCTGGCGACTCAAGATGGGTGATGTATACCTAATTTTGGGGGCGTCACAGTTGGTATCAGAGCTTAGGGATATGATCCTTGGCTGAGATGTGAGACAAGAGATAGGAGGGGAGAGACGGGGAATTCCTTCGCTAGTATGACCTACCTAAGTTTATTTGATATTTAATTGGTCGGTCAGAGTATATGGATAATATGTTACATGTCAATTAACCCTTGTTTTTTGGCAATATTTGAAAATGACATCTGAAAATGTTGAGATAAGAAATGGAGCATAGGAGACTGTTGATTCTCCAGAGATCAATAATCAGGACAATGTGCAATAGGATGGTGATAATCCTCCTGTAAACAACAAAACTGATCAATTGATGAACGACGGTACGTTTAAGAGTTTTTTAGAATTCATGCAACATCAGGCGAAGGCGGCTCCTTTTTATAATGCAGGAGGAAACAATGACAAGCCACGGTTTGTCACCGCTAAGCAGTTCAAGGAGCTGGGACCACCAGAGTTTTTGGGAAAGCCAGAACCACTTAAGGCGGAGACGTGGTTAAAGCAGATCACCAAGATATTTGATATCTTGGGATGCTCCGAGGAGTAAAAGGTTCCCTTTGCCACCTTTATGTTGCGTGAAGAAGCAGATCACTTTGTGGGAATCAGAAAAGCGTACCGACTGGCGCACTCAAGATGTCTTGGGAGAATTTCCAAGAGCTGTTCAATGACAAGTACTTTTCCAAAAGCATTCGTCACATGAAGGAGGTGAAATTTATCAAGTTGGAGCAAAACAACATGACTGTGTCACAGTACGAAGCCAAGTTTGCCGAGTTGTCCCGATTTGCGTCTCACTTGGTTGATAATGAAGAGAGAATGACGCGGATGTTTTTAAGAGGTTTGAAACCTGAGATATGTCAATATCTTATCTCTTATAAACTGTGTTTGTATTCAGATGTTGTTAATAGGGCTCAGTTATTGGAGCGCGATAATGAGTCAACCAAACTAAAAGAGAGCAGCCATCAAAATGATAATACTGGTGATAATAGTCATCAAAGATGTGACAGTAAGCATGGAGGGAATCAACATGTCAGAAATGGTAACCACTTCGGTGGTAATCATGGCCAAAACAATAAGAATGGACATTTCAAGAAGAAGGTTCAACAATGACGTAAAGGCGTCGGCACGATGCCGTTTCAAAGGAAGAAGAACGACCACCGGTCGGTCATGTTTCAAATGCTTGAGACGGAGGGTCACATCCATCCAAAGCTGTCTGCTTGACACTCCAAAGCGTGTTTTAATTGCAGAAGAGAAGGTCACCTAGCTCGATTTTGTCTTATGGTGAAGTCAATTCCAGCTGGGATAGTGATGCCAAAGGATGTCTCAGACAAGCCAAAGCCGGTAGTTTAAGAGAGAGCATTTTTTTTCTTCATGACGAGGAACCTAAATAAAATTATCACGGGTATGTTAGTCATAAACTCTTGCGAAGTCTATACCGTGTTGAATCTGGGTTCTACTCACTCTTTTATTGCACCTAGTTGTGTTCAATGTTTGAAGTTAACTCCGGAGAAGTTAGACTTTGATATATCTGTTTAAACTCAGTTGGGAGAAACCTTCGTTACCTCCACTATTTATAAATCTTGTTCAAATCAACACTTTCACGTTACCTGTCGATCATATCTCTTTGAAAATACTTGCCTTTGATGTGATTTTAGGAATAGATTGGTTAACTACTCATCATACTTTTTGTAAGGTTTTTAGCTTTCATACTCCTAACCAACCTGTTATGCGAATTCAAAGTAACCAAAACACTAAAGTCAATCATTGTCATATCAAGCCATAAATAAAGAGCCCCGATCATTTCGTTGTTGACTTTCTTGTGTGGAATGCACCGAAGCCAGACTTTCTGTTGGCAACGTCGTGAATGACGGTGGCAAGTTGAAAGGTATCAATGTGACGTGCTATCTAAGTCTTGGATGAGAGTCACAGTTTTGAATGATATTTCTATTGTTAATAAATTTCCTGACGTATTCTTGAAGACTTCTTAGCCTACTCCTAGAGCGTGAAATCAAATTTTGTATTGACCCCAGTACAAAACCCATTTCTAAAACCGTTAAATATTTCTTCAACTAAAGCGAACGTAACATGCACCAAAGAAGTTGGCTCGAGCTGTTGAAGATTACGATCGTACCATTCAATAACATCGTGGGAAAGCGAACGTGGTAGCTGACGCGTTGAGTATAAGATCGTATGCGTTTACGAGTGCGATGTTGTTAACACAAAGGCCCATTTCGTACAACTTACAAATGATGAAGATAGAGTTAAAGACTCTAGGAACCCAAGTGAAGATAACGAATATACGAGTAGAATCGACTTTAATTGATAAAGTTAAAGCTACTCAAGCCACATACTCAGAGCTGATGAATGTGAAGAAGAAGGTTCATGAGGGCGTTATTTTAGAAGCAAGAATCGACGAAGAGAGGAAATCTCAACCCTCGATTTAATTGGCCCATTTGAAATCCTCGATGAAGTAGGAACTGTGGCCTATAGACTCGTTTTACCGCCAAGTATGTTGCGTGTTCGAACATTTTTACGTGTCGATGTTACGTAAATATGTGAGACGATTGAACAGATTATTAATTTAGAATTTGGGCGAGAGATAGCGAAAGATTTAACGTATGAGGAGATACGGGTTAACATCTTGGATAAGAAGGATCATATTCGACGCTCAAAGGTTATACCTCAAGAGTTGGAATTTGAAATGAAGTCGAGGTATCCTCACCTGTTCAGCATACCAAGTACGTATGTAAATTTTGAGGGCGAAATTTTATAAGGAGGGGAGATTGTGAGACCCCGGATTTTATGAATAAAGATTTTATTTTCTCGAAATATTTTTTTTTAATATTATGGTGTGGATTTGAGATAATGTTATAGTTGTGGGTAGTATTTATAAATTTTGCAAAATCTATGAAGTTGTTATATAATATTCGATTGGTGAGGAATATTCATTTTAATAGGAATATTAAATGCAATGGCACAATCATTGGTGGACCCTAGCAATGTAATTATTGTCGGATTGAAAAACGACAAAAATACTTTATGAAAATAACGGCGAAAGTTTTACCGTTAAAAGCTGTTGAATTACTCGGTAGTAAAAAATCGATGTCTGGCGTGGTTGCATAGTAGCACACGGTATTGATTATTGATGCTTATGTGATAAGTCACTCGGTTTTATTTTATTGGTATTATTAATGTAATAAAACATAATACTTTTATAAAGTTATTCTATAAATAGAATATATTATATTCTATTATGCATAGTGTTGCATAAGGTTACGCATAGTGTTTTGCATAGTAAATTTTTTTTTATAAAAATGAATACTTTTATAAAGTTATTCTATAAATAGAATATATTATATTTTATTATGTATAGTGTTGCATAGTGCCTGCATAGTAAAATCTTTTTATATAAAACAGAATACTTTTATAAAGTTATCTGTTTTATTAGACAATAATTAGAATATATTATATTTTATTATGCATAGTATTTGCATAGTGTCTGCATAGTGTTTGCATCGTAGAATCTTTTTTAAATTTATTCATTTTATTAGATTATAAATAGAATATATTATATTTTATTTAAAAGATTTTTCTTTAAATATGGATGGTCAGATTAAAGTAAATCAATGCGGACCGTTCATGAGTTAATTCTTATCTGATCTATTTTTCTATAAATAGAAGCTCATTCATTCATTATTTCTTACGAATTCATCAAACTATAGAGAAAGAAGAAAAGTGTTACTTTACTTCACTATTTCTATAGCCAAGATACTCTTCTTTCTAAGGTAGGGAATATTATTTATTGTACTCATAAAATTATTATTTCTTTCTTATTCATGAAGAGAACTTACATTATTCCATTCTTTATTATTACATTGGAATAACTTGTATCTGTGGATACCCTATACATGGTGAAATTCTTCTATTATTTACGTTCTTTATTATTCTATCGGAATATCCCGATACGTGCATTTCATGGGACTGGTTCCATTCTTTATTATTTTGTTGGAATATCTCTTGTCATGCGTTTCTGTGGGACTGGTTAAAATCTTTATTATTATTACATTTGGAATATCACATGCATGACGTTTCTGTACGTACACAGTTCCGTCTTTATTATTATTACATTGGATATCACATGCATGCGTTTCTGTGGGACTGGTTCGATCTTTATTGGTATTACATTGGAATAACTTTGTCTGTCTGCAATCCGTATGCATGGTGATTTTTGTTATTATTCGTTCTTTATTATTACATTGGAACATCACATGCATGCTTTTTACGCATGACCTAGTTCCGTTAATTATTATTCTGTTGGAATAACTTTTGTCATGCAAAGTCCGCATGCATGGTGATTTCTTTTGTTATTCCATTCTTTATTATACTCGGTTGGTTAAAGTTTTGACTTCTATACTCCATGAAATTAGTGGAATATCCTTGATATTTGCGCTTCATCGATATCTTTTCATGAAAATATTCTTCTGAGCATTCTTGAATTTTACTCTACAAAGCAGTATCATGTTGACAATTTGGACGTTATTGGTTCCTGGATAAATTAATTCTTGAACTTGTTTTATTGAATTCTTATATCGTTGTCATCATCCTCATGTTTATATTATGTTGAAAGTCATTTGTGGCCTGTAGTGCATAGATGGACTTGGTATGATTATGACCAGGGATTATGCGGTGTAATCATTACCGTAATGTTACAAATGATGTGGGAAAAGTCCTCATTGGCTCGTAGTGCATTGATGGACAGTTTTTGGTATGATTATGGCTATGGATTCTCCTCGGCCAAGGGTGCAAAGATGAATTATTTTATGGCATGATCAGGACCGTTGATGAAAACATGATTATCTTTAGTAGTAGTGCATGGATAATTAATGGTCGTGATCTTAAAGAATATCCTTGGCCATAGTGCGGGGGGTGATTCGATGATTTGGATTATTTATTAAAATTTGAGTCCCAATGATAAAAGTGATGAAAAACCTTTTAAATCATAAAAGATAGTAGATTTTATTCTCTACTTGACTCTTCTAATGGATTGCTTGTTCCGCTGTAGTTAAACTTGATAGTTATTATATTTTATCAGTTTAACACTGTTGAAGGCTAACGATAAATTATTCTGCATTATCTTAGTCATAATATTTCTTCTTTGGGCTAGTTGAGCTCACCCTTTCTTTCACTTTATTCTCTTTAGGAAATGAGAACGTAAATTTGGGACTAGTCGAGAAGCGAGTGATGGTCCTAGATGGTGCATTAGTAGTCTTCACTATTCTATGAAATAATGTGATAATAATTGTAATGAGGACTCCTTTTGAGTTTGTATACTCTCTAGTAGATAATATTTGTATTCAAACTCACAATTTATGTTTTGTCGTATTGTACACGACAGTTATATTATTAAGTTGTATTTGAATTACATACTATGTATCTGCACTTCAAGATGGGTGATGTTTACCTAATTTTGGGGGCGTCACACACACACACACACACACACACACACACACACACACACACACACACATATATATATATATATATATATATATATATATATATATATATATATATATATATATATCCTCGAACTCAATTAAAAGAATGAGCACTCGATCAATATATATCCAGAATACGTTCTACGCTTATATATATATAAAATTTCATCGGAATGGAGTTTACTTAAATGGCCATTTATTGCTTTCATTTACATTCCGTCCCGCCTAGAGTTTACTTCGTAGCGATTGATCGTTTCTATATATATATATATATATATATATATATTTATATTTTAAATCTACACAGGTTTACTTCATGGAAGTTGATTGTCCATATATATATATTTACAACTTTTATATATATATATACACCTGTTTACAGCTTTCATACAAAATGTTACATCATGTGAGCCTAGGAATCATGTGATCACATATTCAGTCTTCTGAATCTAGATTTGGTACCCGTGATGGACATTTTTCAGCTGTACATGGCTTGTAAATTATTCATAGTGTTTTAATCTCCTTAGACGGCTCTCATGCTCATAAGGAATTTGGCACTGCTTTTAATCTTATTTTCTTGAAGGTGCTTCACATCTCGAAAATAAAAGCAATCAAGCCTAACACATAATAAAATGGAAGTATCAAAGGCCTCAATTACTATTGAGCACAAGGGTTTGAATAACCTCTTTTACAAAATATCACTGCTATATCCTGTTAAAACTAAACTTTTATACAAAATTCAAACCCTTTGTATATAGGTGCAAACGAGGCATAACACTATTTCCAGATAATTGCACATTGATCTACACACACACACACATTTAGATAATGGTTTAAATTGAAAAGTGGCGGTCACCACAAATGTCGAGGGGTGCCTAACACCTTCCCTCCGCATAATCAAGCCCCCGAACCCTAACGAATCTTTGTTTCACAGACCAGTCAAATAGTGTCACATCACTAGGTCAATGTGCAAACCTTTTCTCAGTTGAGTTGGTGCAACAATTTAAAAATACCAACTGGCGACTTTTACAGTCCAATCGTTGATATATACATGTTGGACCTTTTCACAACTTGTTTTTTCAAACAAATCTCACCTAACATGAGAACGCCAAAAGACAAGAACGGAAAATTGACAAATAAAAATCCCGACGTCGACATCTAGCCAAACATGGGCTTGTGACTCTTGAGTTAATTTAACTGATGAAGTCTTTTATGTGTGTAACTGGTGAGTGAGTTAAGTGCGTGTAATGTTTTTTCATAAGTTGTATTTTATGTTCTTTTCTTAATTCTAAGAGAATAGAGAAGGAACAGAGAGAAGAGGGAAAAAGGGAGAGAGTTGAGAGCTCCGAGAGGACGAATCCTGAGAATCAAGAGGAAGAAGGAGGATTACTAAGTTATTATAATCATCTATCTAAGACTAACAAGTATTCAAAGAGGTAATAATTTAATCTATAAACTTTAGTTTATGTATTCTTGTGTTCTTCATCTAGAATGGGTTTTTGATGATTGAATTATGAAGAAGTTGGTTATATGTGTTAATAAGCATGCTTAATCTGTTGTTTAGCATCTATAAATGATTTAAAAGTTGTCAAACCCATGAAAATCATGTTGAAGATGAAGAATATGAGTTTTGCTTAATATATGTATTTTGGGTCTATTTTGAGACTAAAATTGGTTAGGAGTTTATGTTATAATTGTAAAATTGATGATGGATTGTGTTAATACGTTAAGAAACGAAAAGAATACAAGTTGAATGAATTAATTTGGTCAAGAAATGAATCTGTGGTGATTGTTCT
Source organism: Panax ginseng (assembly GCA_020205605.1). Lineage (NCBI taxonomy): Eukaryota > Viridiplantae > Streptophyta > Magnoliopsida > Apiales > Araliaceae > Panax > Panax ginseng. Next base: position 68,389,909 of record CM035127.1, read on the forward strand.
CGCTAAATATATTGAAATATGAAGTTTTGAGCATGAACTTGATTTAAATCCTCTAAATTTGTTGTTTAAGTGATTTTAGATGTTATAATGATTTTGTTTATGTGTTATGATGTTTTAGTGAAATTTATATTATGTGGGTATGTTTATATTGCTGTTGGTAAGGAGCTTTATGGAAGTTTTTGTTCGCAACAGTGCTGGAAGCAGATTATAGAATTCCAGCCTGCACAGCTACGCCGGTGCCAAGGCTAGGAATGGCACAACCGCGCCGTTACCTGAACATAGACTGTTATGTTTGGTTATTTATTCAGTCCTTGGTACCTAGTCTAACCTAATCTAATGAACACACAAAGATGTTAATCATATTATATGATGTTGTAGCATATTGTGGTTGTAGCGAAATGGATATTAAGTTAATGAACATAGTTTTAATGTAGCTATTTGATAATGTGATTTGGATGCTAAAAGCCTTATGTTATGTGTTAGTGAGTTTTCAGATTCGTGTTATGTGGTTGATTAATATGGTTAGACCTTAAGCTAAAGGTTATAACTTAACTAAAATGAGAATGAAATTGTGACGCCCCCAAATCCGGGTACTTAAAACTCGAACTCGGTGCTTCACGATACCATTTCTATGAGTGGAATAATACTAATGATAATAACAATAATATAAATATCAAAATTAATTTACATATATCAAAGTCTAAATCCCAGGTATGTGACCTTTAAACATTCATTACATCATAGATAATAATTATCATTGTCTTAATAAACTTTAACTATTATAAAGAATATTATAAATCTCATTCGAACAGCTTTCCTATCCCCTTGTTCTTGCATGAACCTTCTGGTTGATCATACTTAGCTGAAAATATTTAAATTTAAAGCAAGAATGAACATTTGATTGCCCAACAAGTAATAACAACAATATATATTAGCTGAAAGAATTAAATGTTTTCTTTGAAAGACACTTCTACAACGAATCAACAGTTGTGAAGTAAGCTGAACCAATAATAATAACGTATCACTTCCATATGAAATTTTTGAAACTACGTATTGACTATAATCGGAGATCGATTCGACATACTATGAACATTGTTTTCTATTTTCAAAAGGTTAAGCGAAATTTCATCATGGCCGTCATAACTTACGGAACGCGGGGGTGATTAGCCCGTTATGCCCTGTATTGATCAATACTATATGCAAGAACGATATTATCGTTCACTCTATCCACCTTAGGTGCACAAAAGTTTTCCCACGTTCGGGATGTTCATACTTAGTCGGGAATCCGAACCAAAACAATTTGGTTGGATACAATAACGTTCTATCTTGTTCAACAATATTTTATGTCTAGCTGAATCAAATAGCTTAGATGACTTTTAAGTCAATGTATACATACTTGAAATCAATAAGTATGTATTAACATATGATTGAATACAATGGTTATCCAAGTGGGGACACTTGTCCAACCCTATATGCGAATTAACGAACAGAATAAATATCTAAATTATACAATAATACAATGATCGGATAATGTAAGAACTTGTATGAATACAAAAATTTGATACATAATCAATAATAATTGAGTTAATAATCTGGCACAATAATAATATGATTCTGAAACTTTCTTACTCATGTCCATTGCATAAAGTAAATGCAAAAGTAAGATACTTGCACAACATAAAGAATAGTTCGGATACTAGCTCAATAATAATTGGATTAAGTTTAGGAAACTTTTTGAGGCAATTTCCACTTAATAATACTTATGACTTAGATTAATCTTTTATCTGACTACCTATCAGTAATAAGATCATTCGTTCAATTACAATAATATATCATATCACATAGTACTGCTAATTGCAGTCAGCCCATAACCTAATCACATTGTCATATATGTTTAACAGTTATTGATTCACTAACAAACACATATCTAGTCGATTTATCTAAGCTAGATCAATTTAAAATATTTGATTGTCTGAAAGCGATTTTATCGAATTAAATATCGAGTCTAAGACTCTATCGTGTAGTTCAATATTCGTTTAGATATTTTAAATATCGGTCATTTTATTTTTCATAGCCTTATAATAATTTTTAAATAATTATTATACTTTATCATGAATTTTCAAACACCGAAATCATTATTAAATGATTTAAATATTAACTAATTATATTATCATTAATATTTAATTAATATTAAACTATTAATGAAACTATTATGCCAAAATATTAAAGTTATTTATAATAACTCAAAATATTTTAAAGTATTAATATTACCCTTAAATAATTTTTAAAACATATAAAATCATTTTTAAATAATTACCATTAATATTAGAATATTAATTTATTATTTACCAAAATATTAAAAGTCATTAGTTATAACTTAAAATATTTTTAATTCATTTATTTCCTTTTTAAAAGATTTTTAATTCAATAAAACCATTTAATACTAGTTATTTAATATAATTATTAATTAAACTTAATATCATTAATATTTAATTATTGATGAAATTTACCTTTAAATATCAAAAGTTATATTTTATAACTTAAAATATTTTTAAACTATTTATTTCTATTTAAAATGATTTTTATAATATTAAAATCATTTTTAATTAATTTATTTAATATAATTATTAAATAAATCTAATATCATTAATATTTAATAATTAATGAAACTTATCTTAAAATATTAAAAGTTATGTTTTATAACTTAAAATATTATTAAATACCTTATTATTATTTAAAATAATTTTTAATACCATAAAATCATTTTAATTAATTTATTTAATGCCTTTATTAAATAATTTAAATACCAATAATATCCAAATAAATATTAATATTTATGAAAAATATGTCAAATTATTAAAAGTTAATTTTATAACTTAAAATAATTTTTAAAAGCTGATTTTATAATTTTAGAAATTTATTTCTATTTTTAATGTATTTTTTGGAAATTATAAAATAAAAATAATTAAATTAAATACATTAAAGGCTTTAGTATTTGTTTACATCATGATAGGTGTTCTTGAGGCTCAAGAACAACGACGATCGATGCTCGAGGGTACCTCCTTTGACCATCTGTAATTCGTTATGTGTAATGTTTCTGGGCTAGCTATAACTTTGATCTTGTAGTATTGATGTAATACTACAAGTGTAAATCAACATCTGGGTCAGATCATAATATATGAGCAAGATATAAATCTTTGAAATCACTGTCAGACATGTTCATCATGTTTTACGGGTTGCCGAATTTACGGTCATGGCCCGGTCGGCGCCTTTGTGGCCTTCTAACATGAAATCTGTTCAAGGTAAAAGTTTTCTGCTCGACGGGCTATCTACACAAACTATCAGAGAACATGTTGCAATTCATGGTCAAGTCTAAAAATAAATAATCAAAACGATCTGAGCTAGCAAACATGATGTTAGAGTGTTTCTGGGTTTTTCCCAGAAACCCAACAGTTCGACCTATCACTTTCATTCTCGAATTCCTTTATGTTCTATTCATGATTTATATTGTGTAATGGGTCAAATATTTAGTATACATGACAAGGAACAATACAATATAATCATAACATCATAACATCAACACAAGAAAAATATATATGGGTGATTGAAGTACCTCCGGATTGTTCTTGAACATTTCTGGGTTTCCCAGAAATGTTCTTGAGCAGTTTCGGCTACCTAAGTTTGACCATCTCTAGATTTGATTCTGTTAAGGATCTATGTGATGTAAAGTCGTTATCATGAAGTATTTATGTTAGTCTACAACTACAAAATAATAAAATGGCAAAAAAAATTAAACATAGCAAGATCCAAGCTCTACAAAAACAACATCCGAGATTTACGGCGATTCGGGGTTTCAAGAAACGGTAGGTCGATCTTGGGTCATTGACCCACTTTGACCTTAAATACCTTTTAATATATAACTGATATGGACCTAATTCAAGTTTCATATTAAAGATCGCCTGACAGAGTACAAGTACAAACTTTCAAAACAAAAAAACACATAACAGATCGAGATCTATGGGACGTGACATTCACTGTCAGACCCTTATTTTCAAAAATTTCCATATTTGGAAAATTATCAAATCCAAGCCTCTAGATGTTATGGGTTTAACATCTAGCAACCCAGATCATCGATTAACACCCCATACAACATATTTAACACAAAAAATTACATCTAACATAAGATCAAAAGATTTTCGAATTTTAGGGTTTGCACCTTTATGCTCCAATTCTGATTTCTATGCTTCTGATTTGATGTTGGTGTTCGTGGGGCTTGATTTGTGACCGAACTAACCAGGCAATTTTGTGGGTTTGAGCTTGAGAGAGAATGGCTAGGAGTGGGTTGCACAAATAAGTAAAAATGCACTTTCTCTCTCTTGAATTTAGCAAATCAATTGGGTGCAATGAATTTGTATGCTAGTAGCTGATCATGTCTTCTTGATGTAGCTCATAGCTAGGTATAGAAATTTGGTGGCGATTTGGATAAGATTTGTCTAGCAATAATTCAACATATGGGACAAAAGGGCACTTTGGTAATTTTATTTTAATTTAAGGGCATTCTTGTCCAAGGTACTTGAATCTATGATTTATTCACTAGATTTTACATATTAAAGTTTCCCAAATAATTACTAGGGTTTAAAAAATTAAAATTAAAGTGTAATAAAATTTTAATTAAACACACTAATTTAAAATTAGGGTTTTTAAATTAGAGTTCCTTAATACAATTAGGGTTCCCAAATTAACAATTAGGGTTTCCTAATTATCATTATAATTCACAAAAATAATCCTTAGGATTTCTAATTTTAGTAAATTAGGGTTGTCAAATAATAATTAGGGTTTCTCCTAATTACAGAAATTCCATAATACTGTGATAAAATATATATAAAATAATTACTACTAAGTCTTAAACTCATAACAGGTTTAACAATTAGGGTTTAATAACACGATATAAGGGTTATGACATAATTTACCATAATTGGCTAACCATTATCAGTTTACACATTTACAATTACATATTTATAGCACTAAAAATTAAAATATAATTAATATTATATTATTATTCTCATCCCTTGATCAATACCCAAATTTAGGGTTTGGATTCCATATCTGGTTTATCTTTCATATATAACATTATTAATTAAGTTAAAATAATTAACTTAATGTCTGAACTAAAATTCATATAATAAAATAATATAATTATTATAATAATTCCAATAATCATTTCATATATTATTTAAATAATATAAAATCATATTTTCATAGAAAATAAATAATAAAGACATTTCTACTATAAAATTAATTATTATAAGTATATACGTTATAATAATCAATAATTCTAAAATAAAATTATTTGAAATTATTCATGTAATAAATAAATTTTATTTATCACATATATACATACACATTACTTGGCACATATTCCCTTCTTCAAATAAAAAAAAAAATTTATATGCAAAATTTCTTATTTATTTACATAGAAAATATCGGGTTATTACATTCACCCTCCCTTATAAGGATTTCGTCCCCGGAATCACCGTTTTAAAACTCATACATACAAGGGTACATAGCCTACACAATCATTGCCAATAGATCTCGATCATAATTGATCAAACAAATCTTTAACTATTCATATAAAGCTTATCTTTCTGATTAAACGGAAGCTTGATTTCTAAAAGAACTCAAATTCCTCCTTCAAAATTTATTTATAAAATAATTTACTATATATTGGAATATCATATATATATCTGAAAATAAAATTTATTCAAATAATACACGAGTTCCATTCCCAATTTACATGATATCTGGGACCGTCATATTGAAGACTCGTGCGGTTGGTTTGTTGGTTGAAGTCGGTCATGTGATTGCCATAGTCCTTCCTTTTCCGTGGTTTCACTCCCACGCCTCCATTTTCCTCTTTGGACAATCCTCACCTTATGTTCATCGATCCACATAGAAAACACCCATTGTTCATCCTTGGGTTGGGGCGGTTGGGAGATATATGACCCTCCCGCCTGCACTTGTAACATACAAACTTACCCTTGAGACACTCATGAGTGATTCTTCCCATAATTTTTACCTTTGCCGCATGATCTGTTTCTTCACACCTTCTGCTTCACTGAACATTCCCAAAATAATTCCCTTTCTTTTCTCACCCCTATTCCCACTATTAGTTTCCACCTTCACAACTCCTCTGACCTTGCTTTTGTTCCTCTTCTCCTTGTTGTAGAGGCTTATGGCCTCACTCCCTCTCGGCTATGATAGCCTTTTCCATGAGTTACTTTGCAAAAGTATTGATTTGCAACATCGCCACCTTGTTGTAGAGCCGGGGTTTTAATCCCGGCTCAAACCTTCTTGCCTTCCTAGCCTCCGTATCAACTTGATGCGGGCGAACCTAACTTGACTCATTAAACTTTGCGGCATACTCAGCAATAGTCATGTTATCCTGCTTCAACTCCAGAAATTTTTCCTCCATCCTAGCCTGCATGCTAGCTGAGAGGTAGTTTTCGAAAAACAAAGTCTTAAACCTAGCCTAAGTAACTACTCCCTCTCCTGCCCTCGCTTGATTTTCTTCCCACCAAAAGTTCGCCTCCCCTTTCATCATATAGGTGGCAAAAGAGGTCTTTTGCCCTCATCTACCCCAAAGAAACTCTGACGCCTTTTCTATCTCGTTAACCCATATGCAGGCTTCTATAGGGTCATTTGTTCCCCTGAATTACGGTGGTCCTCTACCTTGAAGTCTTTGAAGTTTGCCAGCGATTATCGGTCGGTTCCTCGCGATGGTATTCTCTGCTGCATAGCCTGAGCTACCATGTTCGCAAAGTTTTGCATTGGGTCTTGCGGTTGTCCCTCAACATTGTTGACAGATTCTTCTGCCCTTTGATTTTGTGTTTGACGTCTTTGCGGCATTATCTGATTACATAAAATCATTAATTTAACTTACATTCTAAACCTTATTGTATAAGTTTAACATGTAATACTAAGTTTTATACAAAACTTATTCCATTAATGAAACTAAGATTTGTATTCATCAATTCAAAGTACTTTACATAACATAACACATACTGCTATCCATTTGTGACCACAAAAGTCGGGAATTACTGTAATAAATTATACAAAAGTTTGAGAATATTACATTACACCCATACATTATCAAACATACATAATCAACTACTAATCCTACTAATTTCCTAAGTCACGGTCTTTCCTCTTTCTTTTCCCTTTCTTGCTCGGAGCTGCACACGATTTGTTGATTCCGGCTCCCATTTGATCAATTTGGATTTTAAGCTTATCTTGTTCTTCCATGGTTTCTATTAACGCCTTTCGCAATTGGTTATTTAGTAGCTTTTCTATTTCCCATAACTTTTCGAGAGAAGAAACCTTGTTCTTTAGATTCTGTACTTTCGTTGATGCTTGATCAGCTCCAACTTTAGTGTCTGAATCACTATCTGTCAGTTCCACCATTTCCAGATCTGGTACTACATTTTCCAATACCACCACCTTATCAAGGTTGTCTGCACTATGAGCCTCTATTTCAGCTTTTGGCTTTGATATCGGCTCCTTCTTTACGATCAGAGGGTATCCTAATTCTTTTCCACCTGACATCTACACACAACTTATCTTGATTAGTAAATAGTATACACACAACAAACAATAGTTTTATAAGAGTTATCTTTTATTTTGTTTAACGATGAATTTATTCAATTCATCTTCTATTAAACTCTATATGAGTTATTTGTATTTTCAACGTTTCCCCCTGTCCTAAGGTTATAGCCTAAGGTCGATCCCACCTAAGGTTTCTAACCCTAAAGCTTTGATACCAACTTGTGACGCCCCCAAATCCGGGTACTTGAAACCCGAACTCGGTGCTTCACGAAACCATTTCTATGAGCGAAATAATAATAACAATAATATAAATATCAAACTTAATTTACATATATCAAAGTCTAAATCCCATGTACGCGACCTTTAAACATTCATTACATCATAGATAATAATTATCATTGTCTTAATAAACTTTAACTATTACAAAGAATATTATAAATCTCATTCGAACAGCTTTCCTTTCCCCTTGTTCTTGCATGAACCTTCTGGTTGATCATACTTAGCTGAAAACATTTAAATTTAAAGTAAGAATGAGCATTTGATTACCCAGCAAGTAATAACAACAATATATATCAGCTGAAAGAATTAAATGTTTTCTTTGAAAGACACTTCTACAACGAATCAACAGTTGTGAAGTAAGCTGAACCAATAATAACAACGTATCACTTACATATGAAATTTTTGAAACAACGTATTGACTATAAATGGAGATCAGTCAACATACTATGAACATTGTTTTCTATTTTCGAAAAGGTTAAACATAAATTCATCTGTATATCGTCATAACTTACGGGCACGAGGGGGGTGGGGGTGATCAGCCCGTTATGCCCTGTATTGATCAGTACTACATGCAAGAACGATATTATCATTCACACTATCCACCTTAGGTGCACAAAAGTTTTCCCACGTTCGGGATGTTCATACTTAGTCGGGAATCTGAACCAAAATAATCTGGTTGGATACAATAACGTTCTACCTTGTTCAACAATATTTTTATGTCTAGCTGAATCAAATAGCTTAGACGACTTTTAAGTCAACGTATACATACATGAAATCAATAAGTATGTATCAACATATGATTGAATACAATGGTTATCCAAGTGGGGACACTTGTCCAACCCTATATGCGAATTAACGAACAGAATAAATATCTAAATTATACAATAATACAATGATCGGATAATGTAAGAACTTATATGAATAAAAAGATTGGATACATAATTAATAATAATAGATTTAATAATTTGGCACAATAATAATATGATTCTGAAACTTTCTTACTCATATCCATTGCATAAAGTAAATGCAAAAGTAAGATACTTGCACAATATAAAGAATAGTTCAGATACTAGCTCAATAATAATTGGAGTAAGTTTAGGAAACTTGTCTGAGCTGCTGCTTACAATAACGCAACTTAGATTAATCTTTTATACAGCTACCTATCAGTAATAAGATGATTCGTTCAATTACAATAATATATCATATCACATAGTACTGCTAATTGCAGTCAGCCCATAACCTAATCACATTGTCACATATGTTTAACAGTTATTGATTCACTAATAAACACATATCTAGTCAATTTATCTAAGTTCAGATCAATTTACAAAATATTTCGATTGTCGAAGCGATTTTATCGGGTAAATATCGAGTCTAAGACTCTATCGTGTAGTTCAATATTCGTTTAGATATTTTAAATATCAGTCATATTATTTTTCATAGCCTTATAATAATTTTTAAATAATTATTATACTTTATCATGAATTTTCAAACACTTAAAATCATTATTAAATGATTTAAATATTAACTAATTCTATTATCATTAATATTTAATTAATATTAAACTATTAATAAAACCATTGCCAAAATATTAAAGTTATTTATAAGAACTTAAAATATTTTTAAAGTATTAATATTACCCCCTTAAATGATTTTTAAAACATTTAGAATCATTTTTAAATAATTACCATTAATATTAGAATATTAATTTATTATTTATCAAAATATTAAAAGTCATTAGTTATAACTTAAAATATTTTTAATTCATTTATTTCCTTTTAAAAAGATTTTTAATTCAATAAAACCATTTCTAAACTATTTATTTAATATAATTATTAAATAAACTTAATATAATTAATATTTAATTATTGATAAAATTTACCTTTAAATATCAAAAGTTATATTTTATAACTTAAAATATTTTAAACTATTTATTTTCATTTAAAATGATTTTTATAATATTAAAATCATTTTAATTAATTTATTTAATATAATTATTAAATAAATCTAATATCATTAATATTTAATAATTAATGAAACTTATCTTAAAATATTAAAAGTTATGTTTTATAACTTAAAATATTATTAAATACCTTATTATTATTTAAAATAATTTTAATACCATAAAATCATTTTTAATTAATTTATTTAATGCATTTATTAAATAATTTAAATAGCAATAATATCCAAATAAATATTAATATTTATGAAAAATATGTCAAATTATTAAAAGTTAATTTTATATAGCTTAAAATAATTTTTAAAAGCTGATTTTATAATTTTAGGAATTTATTTCTATTTTAATGTATTTTTCGAAATTATAAAATAAAATAATTAAATCAAATCGCTAGAGGCTTTAGTAGCCGATTTTTTGTCGCGATAGGTGTTCTTGTGGCTCAAGAACACTGACAGTTAGTGCTCAAGGGTACTTCCTTTGACCATCTGTAATTCGTTATGTGTTGTGTTTCTGGGCTAGCTATAACTTTGATCTTGTAGTATTGATGTAATACTACAAGTGTAAATCAACATCTGGTTTAGATCATAATATATGAGTAAGATATAAATCTTTGAAATCACTGTCAGACATGTTCATTATGTTTCTGGGCTGCCCAGAATTTCTGGTCATGGTCGGTCAATGCCCTTTGTGGCCTTCTAACATGAAATCTGTTCAAGGTAAAAGTTTTCTGCTCGAAGGGCTATCTAGACAAACTATCAGAGAACATGTTTCAATCCATGGTCAAGTCTAAAAATAAATAATCAAAGCGATCTGAGCTAGCAAACATGGTGTCAGAGTGTTTCTGGGTTTTTCCCAGTAACCCAACAGTTCGACCTATCACTTTCATTCTCGAATTCCTTTATGTTCTGTTCATGATTTATATCGTGTAATGGGTCAAATATTTAGTATACATGACAAGGAACAATACAATATAATCATAACATCATAACATCAACACAAGAAAAATATATGGGCCGGTCAAAGTACCCTCCGGGAGCCCATTCTTGAACATTTCGGGTTTCCCGAAAATGTTCTTGAAGCGCTTTACTACCTAAGTTGACCATCTCTAGATTTGATTACTCAAGTAAGGATCTATGTGATATAAAGTCTTTATCATGAAGTATTTATGTCTACTACAACTACAAAATAATTAAATGGCAAAAAAAATTAAACATAGAAAGATCCAAGCTCTACAAAACACATCCGAGAGATTTTTGGGGCGGATTCGGGTTTCAAACGGTAAGGTCAATGTCGGTCAACCCACTTTGACCTTAAATACCTTTTAATATACAACTGATATGGACCTGATTCAAGTTTCATATTAAAGATCTCCTGACAGAGTACAAGTACAAACTTTCAAAACACAGAAACACATAACATATCGAGATCTGTGGGACCTGACATTCACTGTCAGACCCTTATTTTCAAAAATTTCCAGATTTGGAAAATCATCAAATCCGAACTTCTAGATGTTATGGGTTTAACATCTAGCAACCCAGATCATCGATTAACACCCCATACAACATATATAACATTATTAATTAAGTTAAAATAATTAACTTAATGTCTGAACTAAAATTCATATAATAAAATAATATAATTATTATAATAATTCCAATAATCATTTCATATATTATTTAAATAATATAAAAATCATATTTTCATAGAAAACAAATAATCAAGACATTTCTATTATAAAATTAATTATTATAAGTATATACGTTATAATGATCAATAATTCTAAAATAAAATTATTTGAAATTATTCATGTAATAAATAAATTTTATTTATCACATATATATATACACATTACTTGGCACATATTCCTTTCTTCAAATAAAAAAAAAATTTATATGTAAAATTTCTTATTTATTTACATAAAAAATATCGGGTTATTACAGAAATCTAGGAGGATAATGTGTATGTAGCTAATTGATGTGATAATCCTAATGGTATGTGTATGACGTTTGGTGAACGTGGGTTGTAGTTGTGTAGTTAACGTACGAGGCAAGTTTCATATCCCTAACTTGTTATTCTATGCAAGTTTCTTAAATTCATTATTCAATTGAGCAAGTTCTCTAACCCTTACCATTCATTATGCATGTTCCTATTCCTAACTTGATATTGTTATGCAAGTTCTTTAACCTTAAAATATTGTTGAACAAGTTTCTAAACTCTACTTTTCATTGAGCAAGTTAATTAATCTTCGCTTCTTCATTCTAAGCGAGACTGCTTTGGTTATTCAAAGTCTGTAATTTTGATGAAAGCATTATCTTGTTGTAAAATGTTTATTTAGCTACGAATAATTGTTGTGTGATATTGATTACCAATGTCATTGTACAATCTTGCATTGTTGTACTGAACTCTTAGTTGACTAGCGACCCTTTATTGATTCAACTAATCCTTTGTTGGTGGATATTCTAGAATCTAAATTACCCTTGAAGTCAATCCAAACCAAACTTCCTTTGGTTTGCTTATGTACCTCTACAGTTTTAAAAGCATGTAGTCGATAACTAACCCTTGTTCAATTTCTAAACCATTGATACTCTAACTCTTATTGATTCATTGATATACTTTGTTGATGAAGATATAGTAATCAAACCCTTGAATAGTTATTGATCCCTATTTGATTCAACCAGTACTTGGTTGACGTTCTAAAGATCTAAAATTTCTTTAAAGCTAATTCCAAACCAAACTTCCTTTGGTACAGTACCTAATGATTAAAGCTGAGATGAACAACCCAGTATCAGGGGATTATTTAAGAGTTATGCGATAGCGTTAAAATGTTTTTGCAATACATAGTACAAAGGGTTGATCACCTAGAGTACGAGACGATGGTCCATATAGTCGTTTAGATGGTTAAAGGTTACATTAGAAACGCTTGTTAACCTAGGACAAACAAGGGCTAAGGAAAATTACTTAATTAGATGATGTTTAGTTTACCTTTTATTTATGAAGCTTATGTAAAAGACTTGTTTATGATTATGTTTTACTATTTCGCTGATGATGTAATAATAAAGGTTAGATGACCTGTGATTTATTTTGAGATTATGTAACCTTTTAATGGGAGGATTATTTATTAAGCTTGTGAGATTTACTTATATCCTTTGTTTATGAGTAGATAGATGTGATTTAATTGAACAGTGAACACCACATCTGTGGAAATAAAGTACCCGAATTTGGGGGTGTCACAGAAAACCCTTAAAAGGAAAAACCACAAGTCAAAGTTCGAATCTCCACTATATCAAAATAACGGGCTTACAATAATCCTCCTAAGTTTTATTCCCTAAAACTTGAGGTTACACAATAATTTAGAGAGTACAAATTTATCTTTAATTAGGTTGAGAAACCTAATTAACTTTGCCACTAAAAAAACCCCGAAGCAATAAAGTCTTCAAGCTTTCAATTGAATAAAGATGGTGGCGGATACCCACAAGCAACAAACTATAATTATCTCAATTTATTCTTTTGGTACCTTCTTGCTATCAAAATTCTCTTATGTGAAAAATAAGACTCCCTCATAGCCTTATTTATAGGACTTTTTATAATCCATTCCTATTATGAATTAGAAACAATTTATTCTCCTAATCAAATTAGGGATCACATCTCCTTGTCTTAGTTGCAACCAATCTAACAAGTAAATTCCTTTTTAACTTGGATTCCTTTCATGGGTGAGGACCTACACCCAATAATCTCCCCCTCCAAACCCATGAGAGGAGGGATCACTAACCACAACTGTGAACGACGAGAATTTTGGTTCCTAAATGTTGTTTCTACCCTTTATATTTTGCTATATCGATTAATTTATTTAAAGGGTGAGATTTTTTGAAAAGACCGACATGCGTGTTGACTATTTTAAAAGATTGATTTGAATGATTGAGCCGAATTAGACAGAACTGTTAGTCGGTATAGTTTCAAATAGATGTACCAACTCATCTGAGTTTTTTTTTATAATTTTCGTAATATGACCTAATATGTGACTCCATTTAATTTGGTCTGAAACTCGAGATTCAAAGAATTCAGGGGTTTGATTAAGTGAGGGAAGGTGTTAGGCACCACCGACTTCCGTAAAAATACGGTTACCGCATCTTATTGATTTCCTATGCATAAAGTGAGTGTGTGTGCGTGTGTGCGCTTTATTTGTAACAAGTGCTTTGATTTTAAAGTTTATTCTAAGCCTCATTTTAAGTTATTTGAAATTAGTGTTGTGACACCCCCAAATCCGGGTACTTTTAACCCACAGATATGGTGCTACACGGTACTACTAACTATACATTCATTCCATCGAAGCAACATCAAAATGAGTGTATTTACTACATTCTTATTACAATAGTAATAAATCCATTTCCAGGTTCTGTAACCAAATACATTCTTCATTTGTCATAATATAATTCATAAAAATATACTAGTCTATTACAGGATAAACTACTTATCCATCTTAGCCTTACTTTATCCTTACCGAAACCCTCGCTTTGCTCGGCCTTAGCTGTAATCATATAATTCAAGCAAGAAGTGAGCATAACTAGCTCAACAAGTCTAGCAATATATAATACAAATACCACGTTGAGTGTAATGCCCCCATATCTATACTCCCACGATATCCGATATGGTGCTTACTACGAATCAATATATATAATGCATTTAAATCTATACACCCATGATATCTGATTATATGCTTATATCTAATTGAGTGACTATACAATTTATAACCAGATATAATTCCCATAGATCCAAGATTCATAGTATCCCATAACAGTTGGAAATTCTTAAGAGAATTATTACTGTGTTTGGATACCCTCACTTGGATATATGAACTGTATCTGTGAATATAATCTATCTATCTGAAATTAAGAGTATCAGTAATAACATGAACAATCCATATTACCAATACCCTCACCTAGATGAATAGTCTATGTTATGCGAATATATACTATCGTATCGATTGTAACTGTAACTCCCCAAAATCTGGTCTATCTTCACACCCGAATTTCATACGTCACGAGTACATCATTTATCCAACATACATCATTATATATTAAAATATAACAACATACATTCTCAAAACCCAGGTTCTAAAAACCTTATAACCTCTTTCATTACAAATAATGATAAAAACATTATTTATTTCATCTTACAAGATTGATTTTTATCTGCCACCAAGGATATATAACAGTTCATTAAACTAGTCTATAGTTCAATTTCATATTTCTACATTACATGTCTTCACTTGATCTTCTCGCTCATTTACATTGTGAATGGTACTTCATCTGGATACCGTCAGCTTGATCTTTACGGAATACTTATGTTCTTCTAACATCGGTCGCTGAAAATGTTTTTCATTTAAAGCAAGTGCGAGCCTTCAATTGCCCAGCAAGTCATAATAGTTGAACAAACAACTTCAATAATTCAAACATTCCTTTAGAACTTCGATAATCGAACAAAGGTTCTGAAGCAACTTAAATAATAGGAATAATCTCGATTCCTATCATTTTAAAATAATAATCACTTCACTTTGAAATACTTTCATTCTTCTACCTTTTTCATACACATTCTGCCTGGCTAGAATCGCTAGCACAGACTTAACAATAACGGATCATGTATAAACAGAGCATTCTTTTATTGAACAGTTTAATCACAGAACAGTTCATCTCATAGAAACACCGAAGTGTTCACATTGTGGCACAAGGCCTCATACGTTCTACCACCTTGTACAAATATCGCACATTCTCACATAAATAGAACTTCTCAAGTTCAACATCTGAGAAGTTTAAGAAACTAGCATTCATTTAGAATATGAATGAAGTTAGGAAACTTGCCTTACGCACAGCTACATCTTACGCTGAACTGCTCATTCGAATTCCTATGTAGCTGATCAGGAAAACAACACATACACCAATTAGTTATGTATATTTGACTTACACATTAATTTACTTAATTTTACTTCTTAGGGTTCGCGTTCTTGCAATATAAATTTACGCGACTAACTTTCATTACCGGTTTACGACTTTATGACATACGAAGATGTCTTACCCAATACGTTCATCCTCTTTGATGATTTACAATCTTATCTTCTTCTTTAACTCTTCTAGGACTCAGCACACATCGCTTCTCTACTAGTAGTCCATATAGTACTCTGAGTGGTTTCCCACAAACAACCAACAAACAAGTTCCTGTCTCATCTACACTGCCATCACAGTGAGTTAGATTGGTTTTCGGTTTTGTATATACCTTCGCTCCCTGAAGGAATTGTTTAGCCCAACTCCCATATGTCAACCATCAAAGGTTACGATTGTACCACAACCTAAACTTATCTGAACTTATCCGAATCATTAACTATAATATCCGTTAAGTCAATTTCTTATTCCTTTTGGCATTCTAGCAACTAAATGCCATACCTCAGGATTCATTCTTTATCGTCCAAGTCATACAGTCTTTTGTATACTCAGAGCGATCATTCAAGGTAATCATTAACTCGGCTTCGTTACGTTAACATCATTGTCTTAATTTAGTTCTTTACCATTCATGGTTTGATCATTGATCTTCATTATCAGAGCATATCATCTAAATGTTATTCATTACCTTCGTCACTCAACGTCTAAGGAATCACAATCATAGCAATCCCTCACGTTCGTTCATTGCGACTACGGTCCCCGGATATCGGTTCCGTAACCCGCGTCTACATTCTTTATCTTTTAATCTCGCTTAATCTCTCCATTCAATCTTTACTAAATGTTTAACCCCCTTGATTAAGTGTTACATTAGTTGAACATTATGTTCTTTATCTTCCCTTACGTTTCCCCCAAGAGCTGAGCAACTAAAGGCTCTTCTCTGGCTTTTTCTCCACCCTGGCGTTGCGGCGCCACTCTCCCTTCTACCTCTCGTGCCGCGGCGAGAGTCTCCAGTCCCTGGCTCTTGATCTAGCACTGCAGTGCCACTCTACAAGGCATGGCTGGCATCGCGGCGCCAAGCCCTAACCCTAGAAATTTTTCCTAAGTGTTAACTTATTCTGAGACGCTTACTTCCTACTTCCATAACTTATTTGTTATAACTCGGAACAAAGTGTTTCCAAAGACATTTTCTTCCTTATCTTACGTACTTCAATACCCCTCAGATAGAACTTCGTTCTGAAATCGTTAACGTGCCATTCGGTTGGCTTAATCTTCACTCTTCGTTCATTTTACATTTTTAATGCTTTTCGTTCGTTCGTCCGTAATTCAGTCATCCGAACTCGAAACTTGTTCATTCTTGAGTCCACAACTCACGTTTTCTACATTCTCTTATTTTCTTATAAAACCCTACACGTTCGAGTTCATTTACTAACTTTCTAATTCTCGTTCGTTCTTTTATGAAATTTTTGCCATAACTTTGTTATAGCTCAGTTTAATCCATTCTTCATGAACGTTTCTACCGTTCCTAACCAAGCAATACACATATAAGTTATACGCGATGGTTTTAAACTTGTCCATCAACAACAATTATTCTATGATGGTTCTAAATTTGTCCATCAACAACGTTCTTCGCGTGTTCTTCGTGTTCTTCGTTCGTTCTTCCTTTTTAATCGATATTTTGGATTACGATTTCACTTTTTCTTGTAATTTGATGTTATAGAACACCATTCCTTACTTATTTCACCTACTCATTCATTTAATCCACTCGGATCGTTCAAATTCATTACGAATCATATACTTCCTTAAGAATTTTTTTAACATAAACTTCAAATTCTTATTTTCTTTATTTCTCATGATTTCAACCATATGAAATCATCCCTAACATCATCTACTTCTTATTCTTATTAAGTTATGTTTTTGAACCTAAAAACTTAAGAAAAATTATACGAGATAAGGTTACAGATTACCTTTCTCCTTTAATCTCTTTCCGTCGGACAAAGGTTACTTACGAGCAAGCTTTTCCTCTTCCTCTTCCTCTTCTTTCTCCCATCTGAACTCTCTCTCTCTCTCTCTCAAAGTGTAGGATTTTCAAAATCCCAAAACAATGAACTTAAGGCTTGTATATATAGAAAACCAAGGCTAGGGGCATTTTAGTCATGTCGCCCCAACCTCCTTACTATTCAAACCTCCTTACTATTCCCACCTCCTTACTATTCCCGTAGCTTCCCTTGGAAGCTTCGTGGTTCCGTCTTTCGGGTTTCGTTCAACAATTTTAAAAACTGCGATTCTCGGAATTCAAATATTTTTGTATATTTCGTCTTTCCTTTACCGATTAACTTTTACGCATTCTTCGAATTTCCAAAAAAACTGAAAAACACTTTTTGGCGTTAAGCGTTTTCCTTCACGTTTTCCCCTAACGTAGTTAAACGAGTGAAAAGTACATAGCATTACTTTTCGTCATTTTTATTTCGTCTGTTTTTTGCACGTTTTTCGAGAAAAACTTTTATCGGCTTACTTAACTTTTCACGACATATTATCGTCAAATCTTTTGACGGAATGTCATTTCGACATAACAAACTCTCGAAAAGTCTTAGGTTATTCAAACCCTAACCCTTTGGGTTTCGTCGGGTGAATAGTGACTATTTCATCTTTTTCCCCAGAAATATTTTTGTTCCCGGAATTTTTTTATTTTCGTCTTGAAAATTCTTAGTCGTTCAGTCTAGCTCGTAGCCAGAATCCTCCCGATTTATAATCATCCTAGGTTTTAGAACGATTAATAAACACATAACATATAATATTATTAATAAAAATTCATTTTATTAATAACTAATTCTTTAAACTTAAATCCTGGACAATCCGAATTTTCGGGTTGTCACAGTAACTATCTATCCAAAATCTAGAGTATTAATAACAACATGAACAGTCCATGCTATCAATACCCTCACTCAGATAAATAGTTCCCAAGGATGTCAAACTAAATTTGAAGAATTACATCTATATATTTAAAAAACACGGTTGCAGAAATAAAAGATGTTTTATATATATCATAAATATCAAGGTTCGATTACATGATTCTCATAAAGAGTTTTTTATTACAAAGTATTTAACTAGACATGAATATGAACTAATCTAAGCAGGGACGCTTCCCTTTATCTACTCCAGATGTTCCAGGGTTACCATCTAATACTGTTGTGACATCCCCAAATTCGGGTACTTCATTCCCTCAAGATTTGGTGTTCACTTAATAAAAACATTCATGTCTAACTACCCAATCATAATAAAATTGAACAATAAACCTTCCCATTAAAGGATTACATTAATAAAAATCTCCCAAGTTATCTAACCTTCAAATACAAACATCATATGCGGGAAAATTAAATAACTTCATTACAATAATTAAGATAAAGTCTGACAACAAAATGTCAACATGTTTACAAGTCTTCAATACTTGTTCATCTTTCCTTTCCCTTTATTGGTGCTATGTACATCGACCTTCTCAACTTCAGCTGTAATGGTTATATAAGCAAGAGTGAGCAAACAATGCTCACTTGAAATAATAATGAACAAAACTTTACAACAATTGACAAATAATAGGCTCAATAGAACTGAACAATAGGTTATATCAATGATAATCAAAATCTGAATCACATATCTGAGGGTCATAAGACCACGAACTATGTCCATAGTTATAAGTAATCTTTCAACTCAAACTTTAACAGTCATAAGACTATAGGGACTCCTCGTACTTAGGGGGATCAACCCTTCGTACAATGTATTGTGCACAAACATTTCAACGCTATGCATAAATTATCCCCTATAATAGGGTTGTTCATATCAACATTTAGAATACAAGTCCGCCCTAAAGGAAGTTTGGTTTGGATACGTTTCAAGATAATTTGGAATTCAACGAACATCAACTAAGGATTAGTTGAATAAGAAGGTAATAACATTATGTTATAGAATAAATCATAAGTGAATTAACGTCATATACTAAGGTCATGCTTTAGGAATAATCTAATAGCATAGGCACTGAATAACATAACATACCTTGCTTGAACAATATTAAGCTAAGGTTATTTAGAATTAAGTACTGAGCACGCATAACAAATAGTAAATTGAATGATAAAACTTGTTCAACATTAGTATATCAAAATGTAGAAACTTGCATGCTAAAATAACAAGTTAAAGATTAGAGTAACTTGCTCAATATCAAGAGATAAGGTTCAGAAACTTGCACAATATAAATAGAGTTAAGAAATTTGTACAAAGAAGTTTAGAGTTAGAAAACTTGCATAATCGTAAACAAACTAGAGACAAGAAACTTGCTCAACATAAGAATAAGGATTAGGAAACTTGCACAATTGAAATCGAGATAGGGTAAGGAAACTTGGATAACTGTAATCGAGATAGGGTAAGGAAACTTGTACAATTGTAATCGAGATAGGGTAACGAAACTTGCATAACTGTAATCGGGATAGGGTAAGGAAACAGCCTTGCGTGTAGGCTAAATCGTAATAGTTTGATTCACAATATCCTAATCACATATCATTAGGATACAATTAGCCACTACAAATACTCTGTATATAAATAAGTATCTATTTCATGTATGGTTTGATTTTTAACCACATAGTCAAGTTACACCAATAAAATAATAATAACACTCGTTAGGTATTAATAACATGCTCGTTCTTAGCACTATAATACCATAATAACAAAATTTACATCTTTAACAATCCTCATATTGTATTATATTAGCATTTACGTAATTAAATACAAAAGAAAAAAAAATCATTCCCGCCCCTCTATCTTTAACTCATTTGCTATTTCACGATTTATCTTGTGGTCGACGCGGCGTTATGCATAAATGGCGTGAATCACAAAGCCATCGGCCGTATTTGCATATACGACGTTAGTGATATAATGGCCATTTGGGTTTGAAATGTGCGACAACGATTTTGGCGCAGAGGCACTACACTTACAGAACCGAACACGAAGAACAGAACACAGCTAATTTTTAACGATTTAATGGCTTCTAGCAGCTAAATTAACACATATAACTTATGTAAATTACACATAACCTTTACCCATCATACATATACCAATTTAAAACAACTAAACAATAATTTTAGAAAGATTAAATCTTTGAAGCCATATTTTAAAACCAAAACTCAATGTTTGACATTATCTGACAAAATTAACTGTAATTCCACAACTATACCCCAAATTGATTCCTTTGAACTACGTTCTTTTTATTTCTTAATAAATTAACATATTCAAGGTTCAATTTCACCATTAACTCACAATCAAATACTAATTTTGGTACTCCTATAAACCATGTTCATACATATATTCACGGTAAACAATTTTCTTCCTTTTTAAACGTAATTAGCATACAATTCCTTATCTAAACTTAAACTAAACATAAGCTCTAACATTAAAATTACTTACAATTGCAATAATTCAGTTTATACAACAATTCAAGAAAATTTGGATTCACGGAGAATTTTATACTATAGTGAAACTCAAAAACACAAAAACTTAGGAATTATACTGTAAAACATATACACGTACATATATATCTATATATGATATAAAGGTTATATAACATACCTTCTCCTGCTTAATCCTTTTATTTACCATAGATAATTGTTTGAAAGTCTCAGGAATTCTCTCTTGATTCTCTCTCAAGCTCTCTCAAACTCTCTCTATTTTTCTCTGACAATTTCCTTTCTTCTTAGGCTCAGGCTTTAGGCCAAATACACTATACGTAAAAATAAACTCAACGCACACACCCAAACATCTAAAACCGACGTTGTAATAAATATACTAATAAGTTATCAGTTACCAAAATTAATATATATATATTATTTATTTTATTCATATTATTAATAATTCAAAATTTAAAAATCCAAAAGCTTTAAAAATTAAAGACTTAATATCCTTAAGCCTTGTTTGGCAAAACTAAATTAAACTCCTTTAATTTATTTTAATAACCCATTTAGAGCATAGTTATTTGTCACACTTTTATTACCAAATTAAATTAAATACATTATAATAATTCATTTAATCCTATCAACTCTCTAATTTAATTATTAAATTAAATTAGAATATTATCTCATAATAATTAATTTCCTTAACTCATTAATTATTTATTTAACAAATAATTAACCAAATCAAATCAAATCAAATTAAACAAATATTTATTCAACAATAAACACATCCATTAAATATTTATATAATTTAATAAATATTTAAAAAATACAATTTAAAATTCTGGATTGTTACATCCTTCCCTCCTTACAAGGATTTTGTCCCCAGAATCACAACTCAAACAAATCATTCATCACATTCTTCCCTACTTACAAAGATTCTGTCCCCAGAATCGAAGACACAGATTAAACAAATAACTCAGGGTAATTTTTCATCATTTCAGCTTCGAGTTCCCACGTAGCTTCTTCAGTATTGTGGTTCCTCCATATCACCTTCACGGAAAGTATTACTTTATTCCTGAGCACTTGTTCTTTCCTGTCAACTTTCTGGATAGGAACCTCTTCATAGGATAAGTCCTTATCAAACTGCAATGATTCGTTCTCAATCACGTGCTTGTAATCGGGTTTATATGGTCATAACACCAAAACACGAAAAACAGTATGAACGTTTTCCAACACTGGAGGTAGAGCTACCTCATAAGCCACTTCTCCTACTCTTCGCAGCACTTCGAATTGTCCAATAAACCTCGGGCTTAGCTTTCCCTTTTTACCGAAATGAATTTTCCCCTTCCAAGGAGAAACTTTTAAGAACACGTAATTTCCTACGTCGAACTCCCGATCTTGTCTATGTTGATCATCATACTTCTTCTGTCTGTCTTGAGCAGCTACCAATCTTGTTCTGATGAGTTTGACAATCGCAGCAGTTTTTTGTACCAGTTCCGGTCCTAACAGTTGGCGTTCACTGACTTCATCGCAGCACAGTGGAGTTCTGCACTTCTTGCCGTATAATGCTTTGTAAGGCGGCATGCCGATGCTTGCGTGGTAACTGTTGTTGTAGGCAAATTCCACCAATGGTAAATGTTCATCCTAACTCCCTTTGAAATCCATGATACATGCCCTCAACATATCTTTCAATGTCTGGATTGTTTGTTTGCTTTGGCCATCTGTTTGTGGATGATATGCCGTACTCATTCTCAACTGTGTTCCCATAAATTTTTGTAGTCTCTTCTAGAAATTTGACGTGAATCGCGGATCTCTATCTGACACAATTGACACTGGCACTCCATGCCTAGAAAAGATATCTTTAACGTTTAACCTTGCCAACTGATCAAGATTGAGCCTAATCTTTATTGGCAAAAAGTGTGCTGATTTTGTCAGTCAATCCACTATCACCCAAATCGCATCGTATCCTCTCTGAGTAGTTGGAAGACCCACCACAAAGTCCATTGTGATGTGTTCCCACTTCCATTTCGGTATTTCCAACGGTTGAAGTAATCTGCTTGGTATTTGATGCTCGGCCTTGACTATTTGACATGTCAAACATTTTGCAACACATTCTGCAACATCTCTTTTCATATTTGGCCACCAAAAATGACATCGTAAATCTTGATACATCTTCGTACTTCTTGGATGAATCTAGTATCTTGAATTATGAGCTTCGATCAAGATTTGTTCTTTAATATCTAGTACTGCTGGAACCCAGATTCTTCCCTCGAATCTTAGTAACCCTTCGGTATCGATCTTGTATTTCACTTCACCACTCGCACCCACTTTCTCTTTGATCTTTCCACATTCTTCATCTTGTAGTTGAGCATTCCTTACCTTGTCCACCAAAGTTGGACTAGCTTGCATTTGGAATAGTCGTTCATCAGATTCTTTTGGAAATCTTATTTCCAACTCTAGCTTTGTCATTGCTGAAATAAGCTCCTCCTGAGTGGTTATCAACATCAACTTTTCCCGACCTTTCCTGCTCAAAGCATCTGCAACCACATTCGCTTTGCCTGGATGATAAAAGATCTCACAATCGTATTCTTTTATCAATTCCATCCATCTTCTTTAGCGCATGTTCAGGTCCTTCTGAGTGAAAATATACTTCAGACTCTTATGGTCTTTATATATCTCACATTTCTCTCCATAGAGATAGTGTCTCCATATCTTTAGAGAAAATACTACTGCAGCCAACTCTAAATCATGAGTCAGATATCCCTTCTCATAGTCCTTTAGTTGTCTTGATGCATATTGTGACGCCCCCAAATCCGGGTATCTTTCAACCCGACAGATGGTGCTAAAGTTCACACAAACATTCAATTGAAATGCCTCAAAAGAATGAATATGTCTTATATATATTCAAAATAATATATACATTCCCCCAGGTTCTTTATAACCGTCACAATTGTTCTTGTCATAATATCAAATATTATCATTACAAACCTATTCTATTACATAAGTAATCTACGGGTTCGCCTTAGCCTTCCCTTTATCCTCGTCGGATCCGTTGGTCCGTTCGATCTTAGCTGCATTCATATGGTTCAAGCAAGAGTGAGCCTAACTAGCTTAGCAAGTACAATAATTCTAATAAAACTAGCATGCTTCAAACATAGGAATCACATATCTTCAATAACTAAACAATAGTTACGAAGTACTATCGATAATTCAAAATAGCACTTCTTTTCATTCAAAACGTTTTACAATAACAATATTCAGTAAAACATCAATTCCGGTCCAAGACCATGAGCATTTCATAAGTACTTTGAAAAGGACATCCCGGTACCAAGTCCGTAATTCTGTAATATCCCGATATTTTCTATAAAATTAAATCAGAAATTTTGTGTATAAATTTTTTTTTTTATTTAATGATGAGAATATGTGTCAAGTAATGTGAATGATAAATGCAAATATATTTATTTCTTGAAAAATTAGAAATAATTTTAGAATTATTAATTATTACAAATTATCTTTTTACAGTAATTAATTTTGTAAGCAGAAATGTTTTATTAATTATTTTCCATGAAAACATGATTTGATATTATTAAATAATATATGAAATGATGACAACATTATTATAATAATTATTTTATTATATGAATTTATTTCAGATTAATTAAGTTAATTATTTAACTTAATTAATAATGTTATATATAATGATGATAAATCGATATGGAATACAAACCTTAATTTTGATTTTGATCAAGGAATGAGAATAATAATATTATATTATTATTTGTCAGTGTTATAGATATGTATGTTATGTGTGTGTAATGTTAATGTGTGAAACAGTTTAAATGTTACTAGTAAACCCTAATACTAGTCTGATAAACCCTAATTCTGGTTCTGGAATAAGGAATGATGATAATGATATAATATTATATGTATATTAATTTTTCAAATATAAATATGTACTTGTATATGTGTGACATGATAATGATTAGTCAATTGTGGTAAATTAGGTCATAACCTAATATTGTGTTGTTAAACCCTAATTATTAAACTTCGATTATGAGATAAGACTGGGTAGTAATTGTGTTATATGAACTTTACTGTGTGTTAGAATTTCTGTATTTAGAAATCGTAATTACTGTGTTAGTAAGATATACAGATAATTAGGAAACCCTAATTGTTAATTTTAAAAACCCTAATTTCTATTGAAAATCCTAATTTTAAATTATTGTATTTAATTTGTTAAATCTTTAGGGTTAAACCCTAAACCCTAAAGTGATAAACCCTAAACTCTAAGGGTTGTAACCAATGACTAAAATGCCCTTGAGGTTAAAAGTGAAAAGTCTAAAATACCCTTGTGCATTATTAAAGGTAGAATTCAATTATTGGTGTGGAAATTACTAAAATACCCTTTTTGTCCCATTTAGTGTATTATTGTAGCCAATTATTCCACAAAAGCCAGCCATCTAGAATTTACCTATGATACTATAGCATTACCAGCACATGATTAGCCATTACAATTATTGCATACATGATTTGCTAGATTTAAGAGAGAGAGAAAGTGCACATTTAGACTAAAATTGTGCAACAAAAACTTAGCCATACTCTCAAGACCAAACCTCCGAAATTCTCTTGCTAGATCAGTCCCAAAACAAGCCCCACGATCAACAACAACAAATCAGAAACATAGAATCAAGAATCGATGTATAAAAGGTATAAAACCCTAATTAAGAATTTGATCTTTGATCTTCTGTTAAAAATTGTGATTATGTGTTGTAATATATTCTATGTAGTGTCTATAAGTGATCTGGGTTGGCACATGTTAGATTCATAACATCAAAGTGCTCAAAATCTAAGTTTTTCAAAATCTGGGAAAACTATTTTCTGTTGTCTGACAGTTAATGTCAGGAGCTTTAAATCTTTTTATGTTATTGGTTTTTGTTGTTTTAAAGTTTTAAGCTATAGCCTGTCATGTTATCTTTAATATGAAAAAGGAATCAGAGTCATAACTATTATAGATTTGAAGTTATAATCGGTCAAAGGTCGTTGACAGACCATGACCGAGTAGAAATCTGGGCAGCCTAGAATGTTGAAATAGAGTCTGACAAGAAGTTCTAGGTCATAGATCTGTCAGGTTTGTTGATGTTTGTTGATGTTGTTGTATTCAATGTGTAGCTGGTTATGTGCACTCTCGATCCATGGTTTTATATTTCTTAAATAGTAAGTATATTAAGTGTAGTGTGTGGTCAAACGTAACCAGTTGATGACAAAGTGCAATTTCTGGAAATTCCAGAAATCATAAGAACAGGCGTCCTGAGAAGGTTTGACCGAGTCATAGATTGTGGATCTGTTGTTGGTAAATAGCTTTATTGTTATGTTAATGTTCCTTGTCATGTATACTATAGGTTTAAACCATAAAACGTCATAAATCATGGTCAGAACTAAGATAAAATCAAACCACAAAGTGGTACCTCGCGACTGTCTGGGTTTCTGGGTTACCCAGAAAACAAAGATGTTGTCTGACAGCATGTTTACTAGCTTAGATCTCATAGACTTATTATGTTTTGGCCATGAAAGTTGATTAAGGTTTTAGTGTGTCAGTAATACTACATTATTAGTGGAAAATTAAACCCAGAAACATTTTAGATTGCGATTTACAAATGAATTGAACCGAGAGACCCTCGAACAACGGCTTTGTCGTTGTTCTTGAGCTCAAGAACACCTAAGGCGACGCTTTTCTGTCGCCATAGGCTTTAGCGACAGACTTAATTAATTTTAATTTCTGTATTTTCCGAAAATTACTTAAAAATAGAAAAAATGGTTTTTAATTATTAAAAATACAAAATAAATTCTAAAAATTATTTTAAAGTCTGAAAAAAATAGTTTTTAATTATTTTGAGTATATTTCAAAAATATTTAGTATTTTTGGAATATAAAAGGTATTTATTTATTTAATTATAATATTAAATAAATTATTTAAAAATAGTTTTAATTCATGAAAAATCATGAAAAATTATATTATTGTGTTAGAAAATATTTTAAGTTATTTTTGATGAATTTTAATATTTTGTGATGAAATTTCATTAATTAATTAATATTAATGATGTTTAAGTTATTTAATAAATATATTAAATAAATTATGAAAATAGAATTAATGATTTAAAAATCATTTAATGTATTATAAAAATATTTTAAGTTATAAAATATAACTTTTGATATTTTGTCATGAAAAATATTAATAATTTAATATTAATGATATTAATTTAATATAAATGATATTAAGTTTATTTAATAATTATATTAAATAAATAGTTTAAAAATGTTTTTTTATTTAAAAATCATTTAAAAAGGATATAAATGAATTAAAAATATTTTCGTTATTATAAATAACTTTAATATTTTGGCAATGGTTTCATTAATAGTTAATATTAATTAAATGATATTAGAATTATTTGATATTTAAATCATTTTATAATGATTCCTGTTTGAAAATTTGTGATAAATTATTTTAATTGTTTAAAATTATTGTAAGTCGATTAAAAAACGATATATTCATTATTTAAATAGTCTATATGGATATTGAACTATATGATAGAGTCTTAGACTCGATAATTACTGATAAAAGTCGCTTTGATGCTTGCAAGAGGTTTTCGAAATTGATCTGAACATGCATATTGTGTACAGATATGTGTTTATTTGTGATTATGTCTATGATCGTGAAATGTATGTGGCAATGTGATTAGGTTATGTCTTTGTTGCATAAGCAGTGTTGTGTGTTATGATATGTGATTCTAATGGAACGAATGATCTGATTAATGATAGGTTTCGGTATAAAAGATAAATCTAAATTGCATAACTTTAAGCAGCAGACCAGGCAAAAAGAAGTATCCTACCTTTGCATTTCCTTTATGCAATGGACATGAGTAAGAGGTTTCAAAATTATATATTATTAACTCTATTGCGATATATTCTATATCCGATCATTGTTTATCAACATGTTAGTATATGGTAATTCAGATATATATTATGTTCGTTAATTTCTATAAAATGGTTTTACAAGTGTCCCCACTTGGATAATCATTGTATTCAATTACATGTTGATATATATATATATATATATATATATATATATATATATATATATATATATATACATCTAAGCTATTCGATCGACTAGACACATATTCGTAAATATCGATTATTATGATAAAACCTTTTGTATCCAATCAAATTTCTTTGGTTTGGACTCAAGACTAAGTATGAACATCCCTAATATGGGAAAACTTTTATGCGCCTGGCAAGTGACAGTGAAACGATAACATCGTTCTTGTATGTAGTATTGATCAATCTGAGGTCCATGGGATGTACACCTCGTGCTGCGTAAGCTATGACGGTTTGCGAGATGAATTTTTGTCTAACCATTTTGAAAACAAAAACAATGTTCATAATATGTCGACTACCACTATATATATAGTCAATACGTAGTTTCAAAAGTTTTGGTATAGAATTGATAGATGGTTATGATTTGTTCATTTTACTTCACAACTATTAATTAGATTGTAGAAGTGATATACAAAGAAAACATTTATTTCTTTCACTAATTATACTTATAATTGTTATTACTTGTTTGGGCACTCAAATGCTCATCCTTGCTTAAATTTAAATGTTTTCGATTAAGCATGATCAACCTAAGGTACAACCAAGAACAAGTGAAAAGAAAAGCAAACAGAATATGTTTAATGGTATCTTTTGTAATGGTTAGACAATATATAGACCATGGTATTTATTATCTATCATGTAATATATTGTAGCAAAGGTTGCGTACTTGGGATTAGACTCTGATAAATGTAAGTTAAGTTTGAAATTCATATTATTGATATTATTGTTAGTATTATTCCTCTCATAGAAATGGTATCATAAAGCACCGAGTTCGGGTTTCAAGTACCTGGATTTGGGGCGTCGATGAGATGATAACATCACATAACACATTAGGTCATGAGTAACATACATAGTTCTTAAAGAATCTTACCCTTCTTCTCAATCTAATTACGTATTAGATTTGTTATTATTGGTTCTGCCTTTTTGTTACGCTTTACATTATGATTTCATTCACATTCAAGTAATTGCCATTAACCTTTAGTGATTATACTTTAAGGTTAAAACACTTTAATCCATGTTATAATAAGTTCATTAATGTTGAGGTTTATCATTAATCAACTACCTTTCTTATTATCTTCATAAACTTTCATTATTGCCAAAATCCTAAGGTAGTATTTGCTGGCCGACTTCGCTTTCCTGTTTTAGCGTACATTGCCTAACTAATAATAATAGCCCATGATCCGGCCTCGCGCTGCGGTGCGGACTCTGTGCATCAGACAATTTTGACAGATTTTTAACTTTGTGAGATTCCTGGGCTTGTAACTTCTTTGTTATAAGTCTGAATTGGCTCGTTCAAGAGCCTATGGTTCACAAATTATATACTCTACGTGTTCATGCAAGAATTTTATCTATTTGACTTCGTTAACTAAAAATTCACCTATTCGTTCATTTTTAACAAAAATGATAAACGTTCGTGAACATTCAACGCTCGTTTCTTTGTTCTAAGTCGGAATTCGATCATTTTCGAGTCCACAACTCTATAATGCCAAATATGACTTATCTCCATTGAAAACCAACATTTCCGAGTTCAAACACAAAATCCGACTTCCATTCCGAGAATTTCATGAATTCGACGATTATCATCCAATCGTGTGAATTCCAGCAAAACTTCGTTACTAACGACTTGTTCATCATTCCAAATGGATTCATTTCAATAACTAGACATCTCAACCTATATATTACAAAATCTTATCTTTAAATTAGGTTATGGCTTATTCCTCATAAGTTCATAACCTAATAAATTATAACCTACAAGATTTCATTTCCTTATGACTTATTATTGATTTAAGTTCTTTATCCAACATTCTTGCATCTTATGAATCATACTAACTTCTTAAAGTAATCATATGACTATTCATCAATGTTCTTCATAAGTTTATAACTTATTTAGGTTTGAATTGCTTATTCCTTACTTATTCGGCTTAATTCCATTTATTATCCAATCTTTATAAGTTCTTAACATACATGTTCATTAAGTTACACTTTTCTTATCACCATACAATGGTAGAGATTGAAGAGATAAGATCATTTACCTTTGATGACTAACTTCTTCTTCTTGAAAATCTAACAAAGGATGTTTGGACTTATAAGTGGTTATTCTCTCTAACCAATAAGTTGCTTTGTAAAGGAAAGTTGTTGAATAATTTAACAAGCAAAAATGATTTGTGAGCTTGTTATTTATAGAGCTTCCAAGGTTAGGGTATAAGAGTCATTAGGACATCCCACCTCCTTACTAACCTCCTTTTTATTCTATTCTTAACCACTAAGTAAACTTGTCCCCTACTCTTAATACTTGGTCATTACATAAAGGTCTTGGTCACCAAGTTCACCCATGGGTTTCCCCATGGATCTAGCTTTACCCATTGGATTATTACATGGGCTTAGGTTTTAAATTGCTTATCTTATCTTTGGGCTTGCATTAATTTGCATTAGGCTTTACATTAATAATTACTTGGGCTAATCATTACTACATGTTGGGCTTGCCCCTTAATTCTCATTGGACTTGCACTTCATACAAGATTCCAGAATTCCATTTTATTAGACTTTAATTCTTAATGTTTTTAAATTTAAGTCCGCATGCGAAATATTGCGTTTTCCATACTTGAATTATTATTACATAATCCATCTCACCTCGATATTATAACGTTACATATTTCTCAGAAGTACAAAAATAATTCCCGAGCGAAAAACGATGAATAGTGTTTTTTGGAAAATTTCTCGGAAAGCTTTTATTTTCGTCTTGGTATTTCAAACACTTTAATTCTTTCACGTGGTGAAAATACTATGACGTTCCGACATTTCTAGGTTATAGAATGGCATTCATCATACTAACACATAATAATAACAAATAATGTTATTTTATTCATTATTAAGTATTTACAAAAAGTTTAATTTTCCAGGGCGTTACACTCTCTCCCCCTTATAAGGATTGTGTCCCCAGATTCTCGCTAAAAATAATTGCACAAACAATTGATGGTAATTCTTCTTCATCTTTTCTTCCAATTCCCACGTTGCTTCTTCGACATCGTGGTTTTTCAATAACACCTTTACAAACGGTATAACTTTGTTATGTAGAACTTGCTATTTTCTATCGATGATTTGAATTGGCATCTCCTCATAGGTTAAATCCTTCTCGATATGAATTGGCTCATACTCTATTACGTGTTTGTAATAAGGCTTATAAGGACGTAATACATATATGTGAAACACGTTATGTATTCGTTCTAGGTCTGGAGGTAACACTACCATGTAAGCTACCCCTCCCACTTTTTCTAATATCTCAAAAGATCCTATAAACCTGGGACTTAACTTTCCCTTCTTTCCAAAGCGTATCTTTCCTTTCCAGGGAGATACCTTTAGAAATACATAAGAGCCTACTTCAAACTCCCTATTTACTCGATGCAAATCTGTAAACTTCCTTTGTCTGTCTTGAGCTGCTACCAATCGCATTCGTATTAACTTCACTATATCCACTGTTTATTGCACCGATTCTGGTCCTAGCATACGACGTTCTCCCACTTCATCCCAATACAATGGTGTTCTACATTTCCTTCCATACAAGGCTTCGTAAGGCGGCATACCTATGCTTGCATGATAACTGTTGTTATACGCAAACTATACTAATGGTAGATGATCATCCCAACTACCCTTGAAATCCATGACGCAAGATCTTAACATATCTTCTAATGTTTGAATTGTCCTCTCGCTCTATCCATTGGTTTGAAGATGATATGCCGTACTCAACTTTAACTGCATCCCCAACTATTTTTTCAGACTTCTCCAAAAGTTCGACGTGAATCGTGGGTCACAATCTGACACAATCGAAACTGGTACTCAATGTCAGGAAATAATTTCCCTAACATAAAGTTTAGCTAATTGATCTAAGTTATACCTAACCCGTATTGGCAAAATGTGAGCCGACTTTGTCAACCGGTCCACTATTACCCAAATCGCATCATACCCCTTCTGAGTAGTTGGAAGTCCTACCACAAAGTCCATCGTGATATGCTCCCACTTCCACTCTGGAATTTCCAATGATTGTAACAAGCCACTTGGTCGTTGATGTTCGGCCTTAACTTTCGAACAAGTCAAGCACCTACTCACATACTCGGCTATTTCTCTCTTAATGTTCAGCCACCAAAAACTCTGTCAAAGGTCTTGATACATCTTAGTGCTACCAGAATGAATCGAGTACCTTGAATTGTGAGCCTCTTGTAAAACTTGCTCTTTTAATTCCGTCTCATTTGGAACCCAAATTCTTCATTCATATATTAATAATCCCTCATTATCCATACTATATTTTAAATCTTTTTCATTGGTTAACCGCTTCTTCATTTGATCACACTCGTTTATATTGCATCTCCGTTGTAAACAGTCTCTATCCCGATTCACTTGGCAACTTCACCTCTAACTCCAATTTAGCCATCTCTGTTATTAACTTAGTTTGAGCCGTTAACCTAGACAACTTTTCCTGGCCCTTTCTACTTAAGGCATCAGCAACTACATTGGCTTTTCCAGGTTGATACAGGATTTCACAGTCGTAATCCTTTATAAATTCTAGCCATCTCCTCTGTCTCATATTCAACTCCTTTTGTGTGAAGATATATTTTAGACTCTTGTGGTCCGTGTATATCTCACACTTTTCCTCGTAAAGATAATGTCACCAAATCTTTAAGGCAAACACTACCGCAGCCAGTTCCAGATCATACAAACTACCTAGATGCATACACAATAATTTTCCCATGCTGCATGAACACGCAACCAAGTCCTATATGCGATGCATCACTATAAACAACGAAATTTCTTGTGTCACCTGGTAATGACAAAACAGGCGCTTCACTTAACCTCTTCTTCAATTCTTGAAAACTATCCTCGTATTTCTCATTCCACGCGTATTTCACCGTCTTCCTTGTCAAGTTAGTCAACGGAGTAGCTATCTTTGAAAAATGCTGAATGAATCTCCAATAGTATCCCGCTAACCCTAGGAAACTCCGCATCTCAATATGCGTTTTTGGTTATTCCCAATTCATCACGGCTTCCACCTTTGCTGGGGATGAGTAGGTTTTTAATCTATGATTTGTATTCATTTTAGCTCGTTATCTTGTTAGTTTTTTATTTCTTTCATTTTACTTTTGATGGGTTTTGTGCTTATTGTAGGATAATCAGTATGCGTATCAATTTGCTAGCACTTGAAGGATTTTTCGAGCAACTTTTGACATTCTGGCTTCTTAGCGCGGGGTGCGCTATGGTGCTTAGTAAAGCAGCGCGGGGCGCACTTGTGCGTGGATGTCTCCTGGTAGAGTAGCGCGGACCACACTGTCAGAGAGCAATTCATAGCGCTGTGCGCTATGTGTGGTTTTAAGACTTTTGATCTGAAAGCGAAAAATTTATTATGTCTTTGGAG
Organism: Panax ginseng; assembly: GCA_020205605.1. Lineage (NCBI taxonomy): Eukaryota > Viridiplantae > Streptophyta > Magnoliopsida > Apiales > Araliaceae > Panax > Panax ginseng. Next base: position 68,423,662 of record CM035127.1, read on the forward strand.
GATGGGTATTGTTGGGAGATATTAATTCTTTATGTAAGATGATCAGAATAGGATTGTGGGATGGTTGTTATTTCATTTTGTTGGAGTCTTTGACTAATGGCTTGTTGGTGTTGAAAAAGATTTAGATTTCTATTTGATTTCTATGAGATGAGTTAGAGTTGGAGTAGGATTGGTGGTATGAGGCTAAGGTGAGGCAATTTATGCGAATTGTTGGAGAAAAGGGAGGGGGGATTCAGACACACTTGGAGGACGAGATTGAAAAGCAAGAACTTGGAGGAACGAAGTAGAAGAATAATTTCACGAAGATTTCAGATTTGAAGGGCGAGAAGGGTGGTGTATTACTATTCTCCTTTAAATTCAAATTGTGTAATTGGAATGATGTTTTCTTTTATCTATTCAGTTTTTAATTTATTAGTTATGAACTAAATTACTTATTAGGCTTATAATGGATCTTTAAGTGGAACAATGATTATGTAATCTTGGTATGCAGTTTAATAAACTATTATTCAGTTTATCTATATTAATTTGAGCTTGAATTTATGAATTGCCTGATCAACAATTTTATGTGGACTTGTATGAATTCGAGAGATGACATACAAATCTAGACTTAATTAATATAGCATGTGTTCTTGATTTATGTGAATGAGCAGAATCTTGATGTATGTTACGGTAGAGATATGCTTGACATCGCATGTAATCGTGTAAAGAACTTGAACTTAAACCTTCTTTAATTGTAATTCACATAGAGATATAGTGGGTTAGTTGATTACGGTGTTTAACTTGATTCTATCTAAATTGTAGATTTGGGTTAATACGGTATTAGTACATCGAGAGGTGGCTAGTGCTACATACGTGTTCTTGATTAATAAATTCGGATAGTGGATTAAACTGGAATAAGATAAAATAATCAGAGTGACGCTTAGAGTGAAGTTGTAAGCCTAATTCTCCATTATTTGTTTGAACATTCAGTTTTTAGGGTTTGTTGGTTTTTCTTTGATTTTAATATCTTTATTATTTTTACTTATAAACTGGAAATTGATTGGTTTAATAAAATTAGGATTAATAGGAAATTGGTAATTGTGATGTTAATATCTTGCTAAGTCTCTGAGGGAACAATACTCTACTTACTATTATATTACTTGTTGACCACGTATACTTGCGTGCTGTGCGTACTAGATTTTACCCAACAAGTTTTTGGCGCCGTTGCTGGGGACTATAGTATAGATGTTCTTATTTTGTAATATCAGATTAATTAGTCCAGTTTTACTTAAACACTTTTTGTTTTTGTTATATTCATCTTATATTTTAGGTTTTTGAAGTTGGTTTATTCAAACTCGATCCAAAAATCCAGACTTGCTTACCTTTGAGGACGACATTAAGAGAAGGTTTCAGCGGTTAAGTAAGTGGATCAAGGAAACAAGAGATGACTTCAAAAATTTTGACAAAGAAGAAGCAATGACGGTCGAAGACCAGAAAGCGTTGAGGGATTTTGCTACACCCAAGGTGACCGAGCTGCAGTCGAGTATCACCAGGCCTGCAATAGCTGTGAATACTTTCAAGATTAAGCCTGGGACTATTCAGATGATCCAAAACTCGGTTCAGTTTGGGGGACTTGCAAACGACGATCCTAACGAGCATTTGATCAGTTTTCTGGAAATATGCGACACTTTTAAGTACAATGTGGTGTCAGATGAAGCAGTTAGACTTCACTTGTTCCCATTCACTCTGCAGGACAAGGCGAAGAGCTCTCTACCAGCGGGTTCAATAACGACATGGGATGACCTGACTCAGAAATTTCTAGCAAAATTCTTCCCACCAGTGAAAACTGCAAAGATGAGGAACGAGATTACCATGTTTGATCAGCAACATGGGGAGTCGTTGTATGAGGCATGGGAGAGATATAAAGAATTGCTCAGAAAATGCCCACATCACGGATTGCCTAAGTGGTTGTAGATGAATACTTCTTACAACGGACTACATTAGAATCTCAGGACCAGTATTGATGCAGCGTTAGGGGGAGATTTTATGGAAAAGAACTATGAGGAGGTATATCAGTTGATAGAGACAATGGCTGCTAACAACTATCAGTGGCCCACGACAAGAATGACCTGAACCTACGATCATTTGGAGTGTTAGAGGTAGATGGAGTGGCAGACAATAACAACGCAAATTTCAGCACTCTCCAAGAAGTTTGACGTTTGGTCAGGAGGACAGACACAACAAGTTGCAATTATTTGTGAGTTGTGTGTTGGTGAACATCCGACGGATCAGTGTGCAATCAACTCAGAGTCAGTACAATTCATGAGTAGCTACAACAGAATTCCTCAGAATACATATCAGAATGCATATAATCAGGGAATAAGAATTACCCAAATTTGTCGTGGAACAATAATCAGAATCAACAAGCGCCACGACCATCGTATCCCCCTAGATTTCAGAATCAACAACAACCAATTCAACGTCAAAAGAGGAAATCAAATTTGCAGGAGTTGTTGTCAAAATATATAACAAGTAATGAGGCAGCGATGAAAAACCAAGCAATGGCCATCAAAAATTTGGAAAATCAGATGGGACAAATTGCTTTAGCATTGAATAACAGACCACAAGGGACTCTACCGAGTGACACTGAAAGAAATCCAAAGGGAAATCATGAACAATGTCAGGCAATCACTTTTAGAAGTGGAAAACATCTAGTTGGGAAAAATGCAGAAAATTCAGCTATATCGGATGGAAAAGTTGATGACAACATAATGGTTGACGAAAAACAGGGTGATGATACGCAAATTGAGAAAACAAAGTTAGATGACAAGCCAGTTGTATATCATCCACCGTCGTTTCAGCAGAGAGTCCAAAAGCAGAAATTAGATAAGCAGTTTGTGAAAATTTTGGAAGTTTTTAAGAAACTTTAGATTAACATCCCGTTCGCAGAAGCCCTAGAGTAAATGCCAAGTTATGAAAAATTCATGAAAGGGATTTTGTCTAGGAAAAAGAAGTTAGAAGATTTCGAGACAGTGGCATTAACAGAGGAGTGTAGTGCGGTATTACAGTGAAATTTGCCACCAAAGTTGAAAGATCCGGGGAGTTTCACTATTCCATGCACGATTGGGAATATGGCATTCAATAAATGTTTATGTGATTTAGGTGCGAGTGTGAACCTTATGTCGTTATCAGTTTATACAGAATTGGGTTTGCCAGCTCCAAAGCCAACAAACATCTCTTTACAGTTGGCGGATAGGTCGGTCACGTACCCGAGAGGCATTGTGGAGGATATATTGGTCAAGGTAGACAAGTTTATATTCCCCACGGATTTCATTATTTTGGATTTTAAGGAAGATAAGAATAATCCAATCATCTTCGGGAGACCCTTTTTGGCTACGGGTAGGACACTCATCGACGTACAAAAAGGTGAACTAACGATGAGGGTCCAAGATTAAGAAGTAAAATTCAACGTTTTCAAGGCTATGAAATTTCCTACGGATGAAGAAGATTATTTTCGGATGGATATCATTTATCAGATAATCAACGAAGATATGGGAAAGAGTTTGGTTAACGATGTGACGCCCCTAAATCTGGGTACTTGAAACCCGAACTCGGTGCTTCATGATACCATTTCTATAAGCTGAATAATACTAATAATAATAACAATAATATAAAATTCAAACTTAATTTACTTATATCAAAGTCTAATCCCAAGTACGTAACCTTTACTATAATACATTACATGATAGATAATAAATATCATTGTCTTAATAAACTATAACTATTACACAACATAATAAAAATCTCATTCGAATGACTTTCCTTTCCCTTGTTCTTTTTGAACCTTCCGGTGATCATATTAACGAAAACATTTAAATTTAAAGCAAGAATGAGCATTGGATTGCCCAGCAAGTAATAACAACAATATATATTAGCTGAAAGAATTAAATTTTTTCTTTGAAAGACACTTCGACAACGAATAAATAGTTGTGAAGTAAGCTGAACCAATAATAAAAATATATCACTTCTATATGTAATCTTTGAAACTACGTATAGACTATAACTGGAGATCATTCAACAGACTATGAACATTATTTTTCATTTTTGCTAGGGTTTAGCAGAACTTCATCTGCAAACCATCATAACTTACGGACACGAGGGTGATCTGCCCAATGTGCCCTGTATTGATCAATACTACATGCAAGAACGATATTATCGTTCACTCTATCCACCTTAGGTGTACAAAAGTTTTTCCATATTCGGGATGTTCATACTTGAGTCGGAATCCAGAACCAAAAGCAGTCACAGTTGGATACAATAACGTTCTATCTTGTTAAACAATATTTTTATGGCTAAATTTGAATCAAATAGCTTAGGCGACTTTTTAAGTCAACGTATACATACTTGAAATCAATAAGTATGTATCAACATATGATTAAATATAATGGTTATCCAAGTGGGGACACTTGTCTAACCCTATATCTGAATTAACGAATGAATAAATATCTGAATTATCTGATAATACAATGATTGGATAATGTAAGAACTTAATATGAATACAAAGATTGGATACATAATCAATAATAATAGAGTTAATAATCTGCAGTACAATAATATGATTACGAAACTTTCTTTGCAAAGGTAGGATACTTGCATGATGTAAATAATAGATCAGATACTTGTTCAATAATAATTGGAGTAAGTTTAGGAAACTTGCATAACATGATATACTGTTTGCACGAAATAAAAGTAGTGCATAAGGTTTAGATACTTACTGATTTGCTTTGCTTATAATAACTTAAACTTAGATTAATCTTTTATCTGACGACTATCGGTAATAAGATCATTAGTTCGATTATAATAATATATCATAACACATAGTACTGCTAATTACAATCAGCACATAACCTAATAACTTTGTCACATATATCTAACAATTATTGATTCACTAACAAACACATATCTAGTCAGTTTATCTAAGTCCAGATCAATTTACAAATAATATTTGATACCAACGGCTTTATCGGGTAAATATCGAGTCTAAGACTCTATCCTGCAGTTCAATAGTCGTTTAGATATTTTAAATATCAGTCATATTATTTTTCATAGCCTTATAATAATTTTTAAATTATTATTATACTTTATCAAGAATTTTTCAAAAATTGAAATCATTATTAATTGATTTAAATATTAACTAATTCTATTATCATTAATATTTAATTAATATTAAACTATTAATGAAACCATTGCCAAAATATTAACGTTATTTATAATAACTCAAAATATTTTTAAAGTATTAATATTACCTTTAAATGATTTTTAAATCAATAAAACCATTTTAAAACTATTTATTTAATATAATTATTAAATAAACTTAATATCATTAATATTAAATTATTATCACTTATATTGATTTATTAATGAAATTATCTTTTAAATATTATAAGTTATGTTTTATAACTTAAAATATCTTTAAACACATTATTTTCATTTAAAATGATTTTTCTAATATTAAAATCATTTTTACATTAATTTATTTAATATAATTATTAAATGAATCTAATATCCTTAATATTAAAATATTAATATTTTCATGAGAAAATATCAAAAGTTATATTTTATAACTTAAAATATTTTTATAATCTCTAAATCATTTTTATATAAATTTTAAATCATTAATTCTATTTTTCACCATTTAAAAACTATTTATTTAATATAATTATTAAATAAACTTAATATCATTAATATTAAATTATTATCACTTATATTGATTTATTAATGAAATTATCTTTTAAATATTATAAGTTATGTTTTATAACTTAAAATATCTTTAAACACATTATTTTCATTTAAAATGATTTTTCTAATATTAAAATCATTTTTACATTAATTTATTTAATATAATTATTAAATGAATCTAATATCCTTAATATTAAAATATTAATATTTTCATGAGAAAATATCAAAAGTTATATTTTATAACTTAAAATATTTTATAATCTCTAAATCATTTTATATAAATTTTAAATCATTAATTCTATTTTCACCATTTATTTAATATCTTTATTAAATAACTTAATCATCATTAATATCTAATTAATAATGAAAATCATCACAAAATATTAAAAATTATAGAAAATAACTTAAAATATCTTTTATATCATAACCTATTTTTAAATGATTTTTCATGTATTAAAAATCATTTTTAAATAATTTATTTAATATTATACTTAAATAAATTAAATACTTTTTATATCCCAAAAATATTAAATATTCATGAAATATACTTAAAATAATTAAAAACTAATTTTCAGACTTTAGAATAATTTTTAGTAATTTATTTTGTATTTTTAATAATTAAAAACTATTTTTTTATATTTATTTAATTAAATTAATTAATTTTCGAAAATTAAATATATATTGTCTGTCGCTAAAGCCCTTTGGCGACAGAAACCGTCGCCTTAGGTGTTCTTGAGTCGTTTCTTGGCAAACCTAGAAACCATGTATGGGTTAATGAGATAGCTAGTTTGACCAACAATAGTTTATAAGCAGTGATTATTACGGGCATTATCTTTCTCGAGCTTGTAGTACTCATGCAAGACTACACGATCCGACCACCAACAAGTTCATAACATACCATAATTGCAAGATATAGGCTCATGAACAAAAGTTTATCGAGTTGTTCTTCATTTACGGGTTACCCGTAAATGAAGAAACGATTCAACTTATTCACTTTTAGTCTCCATAACTTATGATCCCGCTTTTTTTTACGTGATTTAATCTTTGCGATAGCTAACCAACATATACATGAAGAAATATATCACATATAATCACCATAACAACCATTAATCGTCGAATATTAATCGATTGACCCATATAAAATCACGATCATACATTTTACGGGTTACCCGAAAACGAAATCGTGATCATCTTATGGTTTGACCGTGACACTACATGAATTACATTATTCATTTAGATGTTCTATAAGCTTAAATATATATAATAAGCAACAAACAACAAACTTATTACAACAAAAGAAACCAAACAACTAACAACGGAAAGATGCGGGCCCGTGAACTTTAACGTCGAGCTTTCAGGCAAGTTCATGGTTTGTGATTTCAACCAATCAATCTTGGAGGTCAACGTGGTTTGACCACGAATAACGTCTTGATATAAAACTTATCTAGGCCTACTTTTTGATCTGAGTATATAGATCTCATATCGGACTAGAACTATAAACTTTCAAAACACTAAAATCATTAAAGATCGTAGAGATCTGAGGGCACGACATTCGTTGTCGTAAATCAAAACAAAAAATTTCCAGATTTTGTAAATCTTCAAATCCGAGCCTCTAGATGTTATGGATTCAACATCTAGCAACCCAGGATCATCATTAAACGCTACTAACAACACATTTAACATAAAAAAACAACATCTAACACATCATCAAAGGTCGAAATTCAAGCTAGGTTTATACCTTTACTTTGATAAATCTTGATCTTAGGCTCTTGATTTGTTGTTGGATTTAAATGAGGGCTTGATTATGTGACTAATCTAGCTTATATTTTACGTGGGTTTTCAGTTGAGAGAATATGACTATGTGTTTGTGAACAATTTAGCCCAAAAATGAGCACTTTCTCTCTTTAAATTATCTGATGAATTGATATAATGAACTTGGTGGTGAATTGAATCGATAAAATTTGGAATTCTAGTTGCTAGGTTGATAGGGTAGGGTGGCTTGCAAGATCTTGCTAGATATTTTCTAACCAATAATTCAAGAATGGGACAAAAGGGCATTTTTGTAATTTCCTTTTTAGTCTCAAGGGTATTTTTGTCCAAGGTGCTTGAATCTAGGGTTTAATCACTAGATTTTATATTTTAAAGTTTTCCAAATAATTACTAGGGTTTGAAAGATTAAAATTAAAGTATAATAAAATTTTAATTTTAAACACTAATTAAATTAGGGTTTTCAATAGAAATTAGGGTTTTATTAGAAAATTAGGGTTTAATCATTATGGTTCCCAAATTAACAATTAGAGTTTCTTAATTATCATTATAATTCACATAAATAATAATTAGGGTTTCTAAAATTTACAATTAGGGTTCCTAATTAGCAAATTAGGGTTTTCAAATATATAATTAGGGTTTCTCCTAATTACAGAAATTATATAATACACAGTAAAATTTATATAACACAATTACTACACAATCTCGAATTCATAACCGAGTTTAACAATTAGGGTTTAATAACACGATATGAGGGTCATGCCCTAATTTACCACAATTGAATAACCATTATCGGTCTCCACATTTACGATTACATATTTATAGCCTTTGAAAATTAAAATATAATTAATATTATATTATTATTCTCATCCCTTGATCGATACCCAAATTTAGGGTTTGGATTCCATATCTGGTTTATCTTTAATTAAGTTAAAATAATTAACTTAAATATTTTGAACAAATTCATATAATAAAATATTTATTATTATAATTCTAATAATCATTTTCATATATTATTTAAATAATATAAAATCATGTTCTCATGGAAAATAAATAATAAAGACATTTACGCTTTATAAAATTAATTATTATAAGTATATACTTTATAATGATCAATATTTCTAAAATAAAATTGTTTGAAATTATTCATGAAATAAATAATTTTATTTATCACATATATACAACACATTACTTGACACATATCTCATCCAGTAAAATAAAAAAAAATTAATATGCAAAATTTCTTATTTATTTATATAGAAAATATCGGTTATTACATTCACCTCCTTATAAAGGATTAGTCCCGGAATCACCGGTTATAAAACTCATACTTACAAGGGTACATAACATACATAGTCATTTCAAATAGATCTCGATCGATTTGATCGAATCGATCTTTAACTATTCATATAAAGCTTATCTTTACGATTAAGCGGGCTTGATTTCTAAAAGAACTCAAATTCCTCCTTGAAAATATTTTTATAAAATAATTTATTATATATTGGAAAATCATATATATCAAAATATACAAGTTATACGAATAATACCTGGAGTTGCATTCTTAGTTGCTCTGAGTATCTTTGGGCCGTCATATTGAAAACTCTTGCGGTTGATTCTGTTGGTTTGTTTGTTGAAGTAGGTTCCGTTGTCTCTAGAGTCCCGCTGCCTTTTCCTTTACTCGCACTTCCTGTATCCCTTCCCTTTTTCGGACAGTCTTTCACCTTATGCTCCGTTGATCCACACTTGAAACACCCTCTGTTCATCCTTGGATTGGGACAGTTGGGAGAGATATGTCCCTCCTGTCCACACCTGTAGCACACAAACTTACCCTTAAGACACTCCACAGGTGATTCTTTCCTGATTCCCTGCTGCTGAAACTTGTTTCTTTCCACCTCTGGCTCTTACGGTATTCTCGAAATTATCTCCTTTTCTTTTTCTAGTCTTACTGCCACTATTTTCTTCTCCGGCTCTAGCTTAATTTGCTTCCCACCAAAAATTCGTCTCCCCTTTCAATGTATAGGTGACAAAAGGCATCTTTTGCCCATCCAGATTACTCTAGGTTGTCACAAACATCTCTCAGGTCGGTTGCTCCTCTAAATCCTGGTTGTTCGATTTCTTTGAAGTCTTTGACGTTTGCTGATTGATTACTTGGTTGATTTCCCGCGGCTGGTATTCCGTTCTGCATCGCTTGAACGTCCACATTCGCCAAATTTTGTGTTGGTTCTAATTGTCCTTCAGCTGTTGACAGGTTCTTCTGCCTTTTGGTTTCGTTTTCGTCTTGGCGGCATTATCTGATTAAATAAGATCATGTTCATCTAACTAATTCATCATACTTTTCATAGCATAACATATACTGCTTTAAACATCGATATCCCTTTGTGACATAATAGTGGAATCGTTGCCTAAACTTATACAAAAGTTGAGAATACTACTTTACACAGACATACTTATCGTATACTCATCATAGAATCATACATATTCAAATAACACTAATACTACTCATTTCATACGCCTTCACTAAGGATCAATTACTTAGCATTCTATACATTTCTATTATCCTCAATAATCCATTCTCACATAACTATACCTAGTTCGTCAAACCTTCCTCACCATATGAGTTTAAGAATTCACCACAAACATATGAGTTCAAGAACTCGAGCTTGATCTTTTATCCTGTAACTATACTCTACCTATCAGTCATACTATCATTTTTGGGTCCGGTACTACACTTTCCTGTATAATTACCTCATTGAGGTAGCATTCAATGTGAGCCTCTATTTCAGCTATTGGCTTTGATATTGGCTCGGTTATGGAGGTTGACTCATTCTTTACGACCTGAGGGTATGCTAATCCTTATCTCACATAACATCTACACACTAGCTATCTTGATTAACATATAGTATATACACACAACAATTAATAATTTTATATAAGTTATCTTTTATTTTGTTTAACGATGAATTTATTCAATTCATCTCCTTTTAAACTCTAAATGAGTTATTTATATTTTCAACATTTCCCTCTGTTCTAAGGTTATAGCCTAAGGTCGATCCCACCTAAGGTTTCTAACCCTAAAGCTTTAATACCAACATGTGACGCCCCCAAATCCGGGTACTTAAAACCCAACTCTCGGTGCTTCACGATACCATTTCTATAAAAATTTGAATAATACTAATAATAATAACAATAATATAAAATTCAAACTTAATTTACATATATCAAAGTCTAATCCCAAATCGTAACCTTTACTACAATACATTACATGATAGATAATAAATATCATTGTCTTAATAAACTATAACTATTACACAACATAATAAAAATCTCATTCGAACGACTTTCCTTTCCCTTTGTTCTTTTTGAACCTTCGGTGATCATCATAGCGAAAACATTTAAATTTAAAGCAAGAATGAGCATTGGATTGCCAAGCAAGTAATAACAACAATATATATTAGCTGAAAGAATTAAATTTTTTCTTTGAAAGACACTTCGACAACGAATAAATAGTTGTGAAGTAAGCTGAACCAATAATAACAATATATCACTTCTATATGTAATCTTTGAAACTACGTTATAGACTATAATCGGAGATCATTCAATGACTATGAACATTATTTTCATTTTTGCTGGGTTTAGCGAACTTCTTACATAAAAAATCATAACTTACTGGACACGAGGGTGATGCACCCAATGTGCCTGTGTTGATCAATACTACATGCAAGAACGATATTATCGTTCACTCTATCCACCTTAGGTGTACAAAAGTTTTTCCATATTCGGGATGTTCATACTTAGTCGGGAATCCGAACCAAAACAGTCTGGTTGGATACAATAACGTTCTATCTTGTTAAACAATATTTTTATGGCTAGCTGAATCAAATAGCTTAGACAACATTTAAGTCAACGTATACATACTTGAAATCAATAAGTATGTATCAACATATGATTAAATACAATGGTTATCCAAGTGGGGACACTTGTCTAACCCTATATACGAATTAACGAACAGAATAAATATCTGAATTATACAATAATACAATGATTGGATAATGTAAGAACTTGTATGAATACAAAGATTGGATACATAATCAATAATAATAGAGTTAATAATCTGGTACAATAATATGATTCTGAAACTTTCTTTGCAAAGGTAGGATACTTGCACAATGTAAATAATAGATCAGATACTTGTTCAATAATAATTGGAGTAAGTTTAGGAAACTTGCATAACATGATATACCTGTTTGCACGAAATAAAAGTAGTGCATAAAGGTTTAGATATCTTTGAGTTCTTTGCTTATAATAACTTATGACTTAGATTAATCTTTTATCTGAATGACCTATCAGTAATAAGATCATTCATTCGATTATAATAATATATCATAACACATAGTACTGCTAATTACAATCAGCACATAACCTAATAACTTTGTCACATATATCTAACAATTATTGATTCACTAACAAACACATATCTAGTCAGTTTATCTAAGTCCAGATCAATTTCTGAAATATTTCGGTATACCAACGGCTTTATCGGGTAAATATCGAGTCTAAGACTCTATCCTGCAGTTCAATAGTCGTTTAGATATTTTAAATATCAGTCATATTATTTTTCATAGCCTTATAATAATTTTTAAATTATTATTATACTTTATCAAGAATTTTTCAAAAATTGAAATCATTATTAATTGATTTAAATATTAACTAATTCTATTATCATTAATATTTAATTAATATTAAACTATTAATGAAACCATTGCCAAAATATTAACGTTATTTATAATAACTCAAAATATTTTTAAAGTATTAATATTACCTTTAAATGATTTTTAAATCAATAAAACCATTTTAAAACTATTTATTTAATATAATTATTAAATAAACTTAATATCATTAATATTAAATTATTATCACTTATATTGATTTATTAATGAAATTATCTTTTAAATATTATAAGTTATGTTTTATAACTTAAAATATCTTTAAACACATTATTTTCATTTAAAATGATTTTTCTAATATTAAAATCATTTTTACATTAATTTATTTAATATAATTATTAAATGAATCTAATATCCTTAATATTAAAATATTAATATTTTTCATGAGAAAATATCAAAAGTTATATTTTATAACTTAAAATATTTTATAATCTCTAAATCATTTTATATAAATTTTAAATCATTAATTCTATTTTTCACCATTTAAAAACTATTTATTTAATATAATTATTAAATAAACTTAATATCATTAATATTAAATTATTATCACTTATATTGATTTATTAATGAAATTATCTTTTAAATATTATAAGTTATGTTTTATAACTTAAAATATCTTTAAACACATTATTTTCATTTAAAATGATTTTCTAATATTAAAATCATTTTTACATTAATTTATTTAATATAATTATTAAATGAATCTAATATCCTTAATATTTAAATATTAATATTTTTCATGAGAAAATATCAAAAGTTATATTTTATAACTTAAAATATTTTTATAATCTCTAAATCATTTTTATATAAATTTTAAATCATTAATTCTATTTTCACCATTTATTTAATATCTTTATTAAATAACTTAATCATCATTAATATCTAATTAATAATGAAAATCATCACAAAATATTAAAATTATAGAAAATAACTTAAAATATCTTTTTATATCATAACTTTATTTTTAAATGATTTTTCATGTATTAAAAATCATTTTAAATAATTTATTTAATATTATACTTAAATAAATTAAATACTTTTTATATCCCAAAAATATTAAATATTCATGAAATATACTTAAAATAATTAAAAACTAATTTTAGGACTTTAGAATAATTTTTAGTAATTTATTTTGTATTTTTAATAATTAAAAACTATTTTTTTCTATTTATTTAATTAAATTAATTAATTTTCGGAAATTAAATATATCTTTATCTGTCGCTAAAGCCCTTTGGCGATAAAACCGTCATCGCCTTTAGGTGTTCTTGAAACATTCTTGGCCAAACCTAGAAACCCGTATGGATTAATGAGATAAATAGTTTGACCAACAATAGTTTATAAACGGTGATTATTACAGGCATTATCTTTCTCGAGCTTGTAGTACTCATGCAAGACTACGATCCGACCACCAACAGAGTTCATAACATACCATAATTGCAAGATATAGGCTCATGAACAAATTTATCGGGCATTTTCTTCATTTACGGGTTACCCGTAAATGAAGAACGATTCGATATTCACTTTGGTCTCCATAACTTATGATCCCAGTATTTTTTTCTGTGATTTAATCTTTGCAGTAGCTAACCAACATATACATGAAGAAATATATCACATATAATCACCATAACAACCATTAATGCGTCAAATATTAATCGGTCAACCCATGTCAGAAATCACGATCATACATTTTCTGGGTTACCCAGAAAACGGAAATCGTGATCATCTTACATGGTTTGACCGTACACTACATGAATTCTGTTATTCATTTAGATGTTCTATAAGCTTAAATATATATAATAAGCAACAAACAACAAACTTATTACAACAAAAGAAACCAAACAACTAACAACAGAAAGATCTGGGCCCATGAACTTTACTTTCGAGAGCTTCTGGGCAAGTTCAGCGGTCGCCCAGATTTCAACCGATCAATCTTGGGTCAACGTGGTTTGACCACGAATAACGTGCAATATAAAACTTATCTAGGCCTACTTTTTGATACAGAGTATAGATCTCATATCAGACTAGAACTATAAACTTTCAAAACACTAAAATCATTAAAGATCGTAGAGATACAGGGCCTGACATTCGTTGTCAGAAATCAAAACAAAAAATTTCCAGATTTTGTAAATCTTCAAATCCGAGCCTCTAGATGTTATGGATTCAACATCTAGCAACCCAGATCATCATTAAACGCTACTAACAACACATTTAACATAAAAAAACAACATCTAACACATCATCAAAGGTCGAAATTCAAGCTAGGGTTTATACCTTTACTTTGATAAATCTTGATCTTAGAGCTCTTGATTTGTTGTTGGATTTAAATGAGGGCTTGATTATGTGACTAATCTAGCTTATATTTTTAAATGGGTTTTGAGTTGAGAGAATATGACTATGTGTTTGTGAACAATTTAGCCCAAAAATGAGCACTTTCTCTCTCTTAAATTATGCAATGAATTGATATAATGAACTTGGCTGGTGAATTGAATCTGATAGGCTGGAATTCTAGCTGCTAGGTTGATAGGGTAGGGTGGCTTGCAAGATCTTGCTAGATATTTTCTAACCAATAATTCAAGAATGGGACAAAAGGGCATTTTTGTAATTTCCTTTTTAGTCTCAAGGGTATTTTTGTCCAAGGTGCTTGAATCTAGGGTTTAATCACTAGATTTTATATTTTAAAGTTTTCCAAATAATTACTAGGGTTTGAAAGATTAAAATTAAAGTATAATAAAATTTTAATTTTAAACACACTAATTAAATTAGGGTTTTTAATAGAAATTAGGGTTTAATCATTAGGGTTCCCAAATTAATAATTAGGGTTTCTTAATTATAATTATAATTCACAAAAATAATAATTAGGGTTTCTAAAATTTGTAATTAGGGTTCCTAATTAGCAAATTAGGGTTTTCAAATAAATAATTAGGGTTTCTCCTAATTACAGAAATTATTTAATACACAGTAAAATTCATATAACACAATTACTACACAGTCTCGAATTCATAACCGAGTTTAACAATTAGGGTTTAATAACACGATATGAGGGTCATGCCCTAATTTACCACAATTGAATAACCATTATCAGTCTCCACATTTACAATACATATTTATAGCACTGAAAAATTAAAATATAATTAATATTATATTATTATTCTCATCCCTTGATCAATACCCAAATTTAGGGTTTGGATTCCATATCTGGTTTATCTTTAATTAAGTTAAAATAATTAACTTAAATATTTTGAACAAATTCATATAATAAAATATTTATTATTATAATTCTAATAATCATTTTCATATATTATTTAAATAATATAAAATCATGTTCTCATGGAAAATAAATAATAAAGACATTTCTATTATAAAATTAATTATTATAAGTATATACTTTATAATGATCAATATTTCTAAAATAAAATTGTTTGAAATTATTCATGAAATAAATAATTTTATTTATCACATATATACAATACATTACTTGACATATATTCTCATCTTTAAAATAAAAAAAAATTAATATGCAAAATTTCTTTTTTATTTATATAGAAAATATCGGGTTATTACAAGCGATCCATTGGAAACAACTTTAATGGGAGATGAAGAAGCAGATGATCTAGAATTTGTGGACTATTTGCAGATGCTAGACTCTTTACCACGAGTGAGCAGATTTAGAGCACCATTTGAACCATTGCACACAGATGAAAAATCCACAGCAAGGATGAAACCATCACTGGAGGAGCCACCAACTCTTGAACTTAAGCCACTTCCTAAACACCTCAGGTATGCATACTTAGGCCACTCTAATTCGTTACCTGTTATTATTTTTGCTGCACTAAACGATTTGCAGGAAGAAAAGTTGCTGAGAGTGCTAAGGGACCACAAATCGGCTATAGGATGGACAATCGTGGATATCAAAGGAATCAACCCATCCTTTTACATGCATAAAATTCTGATGGAAGACGGTGCAAGACTGACCGTGGAGCAACAGAGATGGCTTAACCCAATCATAAAGGAAGTGGTCAAGAAAGAAATCCTAAAATGGCTGGATGCGGGTATCATTTACCCGATTTTTGACAGTAAATGGGTCAGTCCAGTGCAATGTGTATCGAAAAAGGGAGGAATGACCGTGGTTCAGAAAGATGACAATGAGCTAATTCTGACGAGGACGGTGACTGGTTGGAGGGTTTACATGGATTATAGGAAGTTGAATAAGGCAACCCGCAAAGATCACTTTCCTTTGCCCTTTATCGATCATATGTTGGACAGATTAGCGGGACATGAGTACTATTGCTTGTTGGATGGATATTCGGGTTATAATCAGATCGTAATAGCTCCTGAAGATCAAGAGAAGACTACGTTCACGTGCCCATATGACACACTCGCATTCAGGAGAATGTCGTTCGGCTTGTGTAATGCACCCGCTACCTTCCAGCGGTGTATGATGGCTATCTTCTTAGACATGGTGGAGAAAAATGTGGAAGTCTTCATAGACAACTTCTCTGTCTATGGGGATGATTTTGATGCATGTCTGGAGAATTTGGTAATGGTCTAACAAAGATGCACGGATACGAATCTGGTACTCAATTGGGAAAAGTGCCACTTCATGGTTGTAGAAGGCATAATTTTGGGGCATAAAGTCTCGGCTCATGGATTAGAGGTTGACAGAGCGAAGTTGGAAACAATTGAAAAGCTTTCTCCACCGAGTTCAGTTAAGGGAATTCAGAGTTTTCTGGGGCATGCTGGGTTTTACAGACAATTTATAAAAGACTTCTCTAAAATTGCAAAACCTCTATGCAGCCTTTTAGAGAAGGATTTGGTTTTCAAGTTTGATGAAGTTTGTAAATTAGCATTCGAGTTATTGAAGAAGAAATTGACCACAGCTCCCGTCATTGTCACGCCGGATTGGACCATGCCCTTCGAGTTAATGTGTGATGCAAGCGACTATGCGGTAGGGGCTGTTTTGGGTCAACGCCGAGAAAAGGTATCTCATGCCATATATTATGCAAGTAAGACACTCACGGAGACTCAAATGAACTACACAACTATGGAAAATTAATTTCTTGCAGTGGTGTATGCATTCGATAAATTCCGGGCGTACTTGATTGGAACAAAGGTAGTAGTTTATACAGATCACTCAACTATTCGGTACTTAATTGCGAAAAAAGATAATAAACCATGCCTTATCCGATGGATTCTCCTTTTACAAGAGTTTGATTTAGAAATAAAGGATAGAAAGGGGACGGAGAACCAAGTCGGTGATCATTTGTCTAGGCTAGAAAATCAGGGTAAACAGGAAGAGGACAAGTGTGTAATCAACGAGTCATTCCTGGATGAGCAACTGTTTGGGTTAAATGCAGAATTTCCATGGTACGCGGACTTCGTGAATTATCTAGTGAGAAACATGCTTCCCCCGACCTTACACGACAACAGAAAAAGAAGTTTCTTCATGACGTCAAGTAGTATATGTGGGATGAGCCTTATTTATACAAACAGTGCGCCGACAAGATGTTTAGGAGGGGTATCCCCTACAGTGAAGTGCATAACATACTATAGGAATGCCACTCATCGGCTTATGGGGGACACTATGGTAGTGAAAGAACAGCGGCAAAGTGCTTCAAGCCTGGTTTTATTGGCCTACACTATTTAAAGACGCCCACAAATTTGTTAAAACTTGTGATAGATGTCAACGGGTGGGCAACATATCGAAAAGGAATGAGATGCCACTCCAAATG
Organism: Panax ginseng; assembly: GCA_020205605.1. Classification (NCBI taxonomy): domain Eukaryota; kingdom Viridiplantae; phylum Streptophyta; class Magnoliopsida; order Apiales; family Araliaceae; genus Panax; species Panax ginseng. Next base: position 68,441,600 of record CM035127.1, read on the forward strand.
ATCTTGGAAGTTGAAACTTTTGACGTTTGGGGCATCGATTTTATTGGGACATTTCCATCATCGTTCGATAATCAGTATATATTGCTTGCGGTGGACTACGTATCCAAATGGGTTAAAGACATAGCACTCCCGACTAACGATGCCAAAGTGGTTCTCAAATTCTTGCAGAAGAATATTTTTACAAGGTTTGGCATGCTAAGAGCCATTATAAGTGATGGAGGTAGTCACTTCTACAACAAATCGTTTACAGCTCTATTGGCAAAGTATGGGGTCAACCATAAGGTAGCTACAACATATCATCCCCAAATCAGTGGGCAAGCCGAGGTTTCTAACAGGGAAGTAAAGCGAATCTTGGAAAAGGTGGTAAACCTAAGTCGAAAGGATTGGTGGCTCAGGTTGGACGATGCACTATGGGATTACCGAACGGCATATAAAACACCGATTAACATGTCACCATATCAACTACTATACGGGAAAGCTTGTCATTTACCAGTCGAGCTATAGCACAAGGCCTACTGGGATATTCAGAAACTGAACTTCGATCAAGCAGCGGTGGGTGAAAAGAGACTACTTCAGCTAAATGAGCTCGACGAATTCCGACTACAAGCCTACGAGAACACGAAGTTGTACAAGGAAAAGGTCAAGCGATGGCACGACAAGAAATTGATACAAAGAACGTTCGAGCCTGGGAAATCAGTCTTATTGTTCAACTCACGGTTGAGATTGTTCCCAGGAAAACTAAAATCAAGATGGTCAGGACCATTCACCATCAAAACAGTTTTCTCACATGGCGTCGTCGAACTCTACAGTCGAAACTCATTGGAGACGTTCAAGGACAATGGTCAACGGAAAAAGCATTACTGGGGTGGCGATTCAAATTGGGATGTCATAAACATTACCCTCGCCGATGCACAGTGATACAAGAGGCACCGTCGGGCTTACGATGTTAAAACTAGCGCTACTTGGGAGGCAACCCAAGCTCTAAACTCTTTCTCTTTTAATTATTCTTTATATTTTAGTTTATAGTCTAGTTTAAATATGAAGTTTTCATAGAATTTTGACTCCATTTTTGGATGATTCGCAGGTTGAAGAAGGAAATTAGATTAAGCTAAATTCTTGACCCACGCGCTTGGTGATATTGCGCCAATGTATACATACCTAAGCGAAGTGCGCTACTACCTCGAACCCTTCCCGACATGCTGCTGCGGCACTTTCAAATCGCCGATATCAAAGTATGCAGTAGCGCCATACCAAATATGTGAGGCGAGCTATTGTTCCTCATTCTACTAACCCCCTAGCACGGGCCACACTGCCCACTGTTTCAATACAACATGGAGTGCATTACTGAGCTAGACACTCCTAACCTCATAGCGGGCGCCATTATCTCATCTATATATATATACGGTAGCAGCCGTATTCAGCTTCTCAACACCCAGGCGCTTAATTGCTTTAATTACCGTGTATTCAACCAGAATTACTTCCCCTTTCCTTCATACACTTAACTTCCCTACTTCTCCTACACCCATACCACTTCCACTACTCCATAACTCCTATAACACTTCAACTCCACCATCACTCCTTCTCCTCTTCAACTTCCATTCACATTATACCTATACACTTTCCATCTCCCAACCCACGTTGGTTTTCTATTCCATATATGAACTTCTACAATCCATATTAGATATAAACACTACAATCCAATCCTAAATCTAATTCATTCATTGCACAAAGTCATTCAAATTGGGACATCTCTACTTTATTCAAGGTAATCACAAATTACTTCATCTTCAATTTTCTTCTCTTTTATTGATATCAATTGAGTGGAATACCTTGGAGATTGGATGCCCAAGGAGTGTATGTTGATTTCACATATTGGCTAGCAATATAATACCAAACAACCTATGTGACGCCCCCAAAATTAGGTATACATCACCCATCTTGAGTCGCCAGATACATGGTACAGAATTCAAATACAACTTAATAATACAACTGTCGTGTACAATACGACAAAACATAAACTGTGAGTTTGAATACAAATATTGTCTACTAAAGAGTATAGAAACTCAAAAGAAGTCCTCATTACAATTATTATCACACTATTTTAGAGAATAGTGAGGACTACTAATGCACCATCTAGGACCATCACTCTGTTCCTCGACTAGTCCCAGCTACGTTCTCATTTCCTGATGAAAATAGTGACAGAAAGGGTGAGCTCAACTAGCCCAGTAAGAAATATTATGACTACGATAATGCAGAATAAATTATCATTAGCCTTAAAAGTGTTAAACTGATACAATATAACAAACATCAAGTTTAACTACATCGGAACAAGCAATCCATTAAAAGAGTCAAGTAGAGAATAAAATCTACTATCTTTTATGATTTAAAAGGTTTTTCAGCTGGGACTCAGCTTAATAAATAATCCACATCATCGAATAACCCCTGCACTACGACCAAGGATATTCTTTAGTATCACGACCAGAATTATCCATGCACTAGGGGCCAGGAATATTTGTGTATTCATCAACGGTCCTGATCATGCCATAAAACAATTCATCTTTGCACCCTTGGCCGAAGAGAATCCATAGCCATAATCATACCAAAAACTGTCCATCAATGCACTACGGGCCAATGAGGACTTGTTCCACATCATTTGTAACATTACGATCATGATTACACCGCATAATCCCTGGTCATAATCATACCAAGTCCATCTATGCACTACATGCCACAGATGACTTTTAACATAATATAAACATGAGGATGATGACAACGATATAAGAATTCAATAAAACAAGTTCAAGAATTAATTTATCCTGGTACCAATAACGTCCAAATTGTCAACATGATACTGCTTTGTAGAGTAAAATTCAAGAATGCTCAGAAGAATATTTCCATGAAAAGATACTGGATGAAGCACAAATATCAAGGATATTCCACTAATTTCATGGAGTATAGAAGTCAAAACTTTAACCAACCGAGTATAATAAAGAATGGAATAACAAAAGAAATCACCATGCATGCGGTGCTTGCGCATGAGAAAGGTTATTCAACGTAATAATTAATGGAACCGTCATCGTAAAACACGAATGGGATGTTCCAACGTAATAATAAAGAACGGAATAATTACGAAATCACCATACATGCGATTTCGCATGAGAGCGAGTTATTCCAATAGAATACCAATAAAAGGCGGAACCCGTCCGTATAAAAGCGTCTGAACATGATATTCCAACGAATAATAATAAAGAAGCGGAACCAGTCCGAAGATAAAAGCGCTTGAGACGGGATATTCCAATGTAATAATAATAAAGAAGGAACCCGGTCCCACAGTAAACGCATGCAGACGAGGATATTCCAACGAATAATAAAGAATGGAATCGAGTCCAAGACGAACGCACAAAACGGGATATTGAGACGAAATAATAAAGAACGAAATAATAGAAGAATTTCACCATGTATAGGGTATCCATTATACGAGTTATTCCAACGAATAATAAAGAATAAAATAATGAAGTTCTCTTCATGAATAAGAAAGAAAGAATACCCTTATGAGTACAACAAATAATATTCCCTACCTTAGAAAGAAGAGTCTTTGGATATAAAAGTAGTGAAGAAGCGAGAACACTTTTCTTCTTTCTCTCTATAGTTTCTCTCTCTAGAGTTTCAAAGGAATTAAGTAAGAATAATGAATGAATGAGCTTCTATTTATAGAAAAATGGATTGCATAATAACTAACTCATGAATGGTCCAGATTGATTTACTTTAATTTGACGGTCCATATTTAAAGCAAAATCTTTTAAATAAAATATAATATATTCTATTAATAATCTAATAAAACGAATAACTTTATAAAAGATTTTACTATGCAAACACTATGCAGCACTATATCAAACACTATATATAATAAAATATAATATATTCTAATTATTGTTTAATAAAATGTAGATAACTTTATAAAAGTATTACATTTTATATAAAAAAATTTTACTATGCAAAATACTATGCATGCACTTTATCAGAGCACTATGCAACACTATATGCATAATAAAATATAATATATTCTATTTATAGAATAACTTTATAAAAGTATTCTATTTTATATAAAAAGATTTTACTATGCAAAATACTATGCAGACACTATGCAACACTATGCATAATAGAATATAATATATTCTATTTATAGAATAACTTTATAAAAGTATTCTGTTTTATTACATTAATAATACCAATAAAATAAAACTGAGTGACTTATCATGTAAGCATCAATAATCAATACCGTGTGCTACTATGCAACCACGCGTATTACTGTACTTTTAACACCAGGTGTTTCAACAGTTAACGGTAAAACTTCTGTCGTTATTTGCATAAAGTATTTTTGTTGTTTTCTCAATTCGACAATAATTTCGTTGTGGGGTCCAAAGAATGATTGTGCTTGTTGTCGAATATTCCTGTTAAAAAAATATTCCCCAACCAATCGGATATTATATAACAACTTATGTACTTTGCAAAATTTATAAATATTACCCACAACTATAACATTATATCAAATCCACACCATAATATTCAAAAAAATTATTTCGAGAAAATTAAATATTTATTCATAAAATCTGGGGTCTCACAATCTCCCCTCCTTATGGAATTTCTCCCTCGAAATTTACGTACGTACTTGGTATGCCGAAGAGGTGAGGATACCTTGACTTCATTTCAGATTCTAATTCTTGAGGTATAACCTTTGAGTGTTGAATACGATTCTTCTTATCTAAGATTTTAACATGTATATCCTCATACGTTAAATCTTCTGCTATCTCGTCTACTTCTAAATTAATAATATGGTTCGGTCGTCCACATATTTACGTAACATCGACACGTAAAAAAAACGTTCTGAACACGCAACATACTTGGCGGTAAAACGAGTCTATAGGCCACAGTTCCTACTTCATCGAGGATTTCAAATGGGTCAATTAAATTGAGGGTTGAGATTTCCTCTCTTCGTCGATTCTTGCTTCTAGAATAATGCCCTCTTGAACCTTCTTCTTCACATTCATCAGCTCTGAGTATGTAGCTTGAACGGCTTTAACTTTATCGATTAAAGTCAATTCTACTCGTATATTCGTTATCTTCACTTGGGTTCCTAGAGTCTTTAACTCTATCTTCATCATTTGTGAGTCGTAAGAAATGGGCCTTTGTGTTAACAACATCGCACTCGTAAACGCATATGATCTTCTACTCAACTCGTCAGCTACCACGTTCGCTTTCCCACGATGTTATTGAATGGTACGATCGTAATCTTCAACAGCTCGAGCCAACGTCTTTGGCGCATGTTACGTTCGCTTTAGTTGAAGAAATATTTAACGGTTTTAGAAATGGGTTTTGTACTGGGGTCAATACAAAATTCGATTTCACGCTCTAGGGGTAGGCTAAGAAGTCTTCAAGAATACGTCAGGAAATTTATTAACAATAGAAATATTATTCAAAACTGTGACACTCATCTAAGACTTAGATAACACGTCACATTGATACCTTTCAACTTGCCACCGTCATTCACGACGTTGCCTACAGAAAGTCTGGCTTCGGTGCATTCCACACAAGAAAGTCAACAACGAAAGGATCGGGGCTCTTTATTTATGGCTTGATATGACAATGATTGACTTTAGTGGTTTGGTTACTTTGAATTCGAATAACAGGTTGGTTAGGAGTATGAAAGTTAACAACCTTACAAAAAGCATGATGAGTAGTGAACCAATCTATTCCTAAAATCACATCAAAGGCAAGTATTTTCAAAGAGATATGATCGACAGGTAACGTGAAAGTGTTGATTTGAACAAGATTTATAAATAGTGGAGGTAACAAAGGTTTCTCCCAATTGAGTTTAAATAGATATATCAAAGTCTAACTTCTTCGGAGTTAACTTCAAACATTGAACACAACTAGGTGCAATAAAAGAGTAAGTAGAACTAGTATCTAACACGGTATAGACTTCTCAAGAGTTTATGACTAACATACCCGTGATAATTTTATTCAGGTTCCTCGTCACGAAGAAAAAAAATGCTCTCTCTTAAACTGCCGGCTTTGGCTTGTCTGGGACATCCTTTGGCATCACTATCCCAGCTGGAATTGACTTCACCATATGATAAAATCGAGCTAGGTGACCTTCTCTTCCGTAATTAAAATATGCTTTGGATTGCTGCGTACAATTTGGACGGATGTGTCCCTCATGTCCGCATTTGAAACATACCGGTGGTCGTTCTTCTTCCTTTGAAACGGGTGCTGGTACCGACGTCTTTACGTCATTGTTGAGCCTTCTCTTCTTGAAATGTCCATTCTTATTGTTTTGGCCATGATTACCACCGAAGTGGTCACCATTTCTGACATGTTGATTCCCTCCATGCTTACTGTCACCGCTTTGATGACTGTTATCATCGGTATTATCATTTTGACGGCTGCTCTCTTTTGGTTTGATTGACTCATTATCGCGCTCCAATAACTGAGCCCTATTAACAGCATCTGAATACAAACACAGTTTATGAGAGATAAGATATTGACGTATCTCAGGTTTCAAACCTCTTAAAAACATCCGCGTCATTCTCTCTTCATTATCAACCAAGTGAGACGCAAATCAGGACAACTCGGCAAACTTGGCTTCGTACTGCGACATAGTTATGTTGTTTTGCTCCAACTTGATAAATTCCACCTCCTTCATGTGACGAATGCTTTCGGGAAAGTACTTGTCATTGAACAGCTCTTGGAACTTCTCCCAAGACATCTTGAGTGCGTCAGGCTGGGTATGTTTTACAGATTCCCACCAGTGATCTGCTTCTTCACGCAACATAAAGGTGGAAAAGGGAACCTTTTGCTCCTCGGAGCATCCCAAGACATCAAATATCTTGGTCATCTGCTTTAACCACGTCTCCGCCTTAAGTGGTTCGGGCTTTCCCAAAAATTCCGGTGGTCCCAGTTCCTTGAACTGCTTAGCGGTGACCGACCGTGGGTTGCCATTGTTTCCTCCTGCATTATGAGCAGGGCCGCCGCCTTCCGCTTTGATGTTGCATGAATTCTAAAAAACTCTTAAACGTACCGTCATTCGTCAATTGATCAGTGTTGTTGTTTACAGGAGGATTATCGCCATTCTGTTGCACATTGTCCTGATTATTGATCTGTGGAAAATCAACAGTCTCCTGTGCTTCATTGCTTATCTCAATATTGTCAGATGCCATTTTCAAATACTGCCACAAAACAAGGGTTAATTGACATGTAACATATTATCCATATACTCTGACTGACAAATTAAATATCAAATAAACTTAGGTAGGTCATACTAGCGACGAATTCCCGTCATCCCCTCCTAGTTCTTGTCTCACATCTCAAATATGGATCATATCCACGAGCTTTGATACCAACCGTGGACGCCCCCAAAATTAGATATACATCACCCATCTTGAGTGCATGAGATACATGGTACGAATTCAAATACAACTTAATAATACAAATTTATGCTGTGTACAATCGACAAAACATAAATCTGTGAGTTTGAATACAAATATTGTCTACTAGAGTATATAAAACTCAAAAGGAGTCCTCATTACAATTATTATCACACTATTTTGAATAGTGAGGACTACTAATGCACCATCTAGGACCATCACTATGTTTCCCGACTAGTCCCATTCGTTCTCATTTCACGAAGAGAACGGTGAAAGAAAGGGTGAACTCAACTAGCCCAAGAAGAAATATTATGACTAAGATAATGCGAATAAATTATCATTAGCCTTAAACAGATTGTTAAACGATACAATATAACAAACATCAAGTTTAATCTAGAAGCGGAACAAGCAATCTATTAAAAGAGTCAAGTAGAGAATAAAATCTACTATCTTTTATGATTTAAAAGGTTTTCATCACTTTTATCATTGGGACTCGACAATAAATAATCCACATCATCGAATCACCCCACACTTTCTACTGATGATATTTCTTTAGTATCACGACCACAATTATCAATGCACTATGGGCCAAGAATATTTGTGTATTCATCAACGGTCTGATCATGCCATAAAACAATTCATCTTTTGCACCCTTGGCGAAAGAGAATCCATAGCCATAATCATACCAAAAGCGTCCATCAATGCACTACGGGCCAATGAGGACTTTTTCCACATCATTTGTAACATTACGGTCATGATTACACGCATAATCCCCGGTCATAATCATACCAAGTCTATCTATGCTTCACAAACACGGATGACTTTCAACATAATATAAACATGAGGATGATGACAACGATATAAGAATTTAATAAAACAAGTTCAAGAATTAATTTACCCAGGAACCAATAACGTCCAAATTGTCAACATGATACTGCTTTGTAGAGTAAAATTTAAGAATGCTCAAAAGAATATTTCCATGAAAAGATACTGGATAAAATGCAAATATCAAGGATATTCCACTAATTTCATGGAGTATAGAAGTCAAAACTTTAATCAACTGAGTATAATAAAGAATGGAATAACAAAAGAAATCACCATGCATGCGGTATTTAGAGCACAAAAGTTATTCAACGAATAATAATTAACGGAACCAGGTCATTCGTAAAGCACAAACATGATGTTCCAACAGAATAATAAAGAACGTAATAATAACAAAAATCACCATGCATGCGGTACTTTGCATAGACAGGTTATTCCAACGGAATACCAATAAAGACGGAACCAGGTCCGGCGTAAAATGTACAGACAGGATATTCCAACAGAATAATAATAAAGACGGAACCAGGTCCGGCGTAAAACGCATAGATAGGATATTCCAACAGAATAATAATAAAGACGGAACCAGGTCCGGCGTAAAACGTACAGCATCTGACAGGATATTCCAACAGAATAACAAAGAATGGAACCAGGTTCGGCGTAAATGCACAGACGGGATATTCTGACAGAATAATAAAGAACGGAATAATAGAAGAATTTCACCATGTATAGGGTATCCCGCGTATACAGGTTATTCCAATAAAATAATAAAAAATGTAATAACAGAGGTTCTCTTCATGAATAAAAAGAAAGAATACCCCTTATGAGTACAACAAATAATATTCCCTACCTTAGAAAGAAGAGTACTGGATATAGAAGTAGTGAAGTAGCAGAACACTTTTCTTCTTTCTCTTTATAGTTTCTCTCTCTAGAGTTTCAGTGAATTTGTAAGAAATAATGAATGAATGAGCTTCTATTTATAGAAAAATGGACTGCATAGTAACTAACTCATGAACGGTCCAGATTGATTTACTTTAATCTAACGGTCCATATTTAAAGTAAAATCTTTTAAATAAAATAAAATATATTCTATTTATAATCTAATAAAACGAATAACTTTATAAAAGATTTTACTATGCAAACACTATGCAGGCACTATGCAAACACTATGCATAATAAAATATAATATATTCTAATTATTGTCTAATAAAACAAATAACTTTATAAAAGTATTACATTTTATATAAAAAGATTTTACTATACGAAAACACTATGCAGCAACCTTTATATGCAATACTATGCATAATAAAATATAATATATTCTATTTATAGAATAACTTTATAAAAGTAATCTGCTTTTATAAAAAAAGATTTTACTATGCAAAACACTATCTAGACACTATATGCAACACTATGCATAATAGACTATAATATATTCTATTTATAGAATAACTTTATAAAAATATTACATTTTTATTACATTAATAATACCAATAAAACAAAAGCGAGTGACTTATCACGTAAGCATCAATAATCAATCTGGTATGTACTACTATGCAACCACGCGTATTCTTCGTATTTTTTAACCTTTGGGTGTTTCAGCAGATTAACAGTAAAACTTCCGCCGTTATTTTCATAAATTATTTTTGTCATTTTCTCAATCCGACAATAATTCCGTTGTGGGGTCCACCAATGATTGTGCCGTTCTACGAATATTCCCCGACCAATTGGATATTATATAACAACTTGCGTACTTTGAAAAATTTATAAATATTACCCACAACTATAACATTATATCAAATCCACACCATAATATTCAAAAAAATTATTTCGAGAAAATTAAATATTTATTAGTAAAATCTGGGGTCTCACAACCTATTTTGGGGAAGAACTCATTCCGCTCACCAACTATTTGATAAAAGTCCTGAACTAACTTTTGAGCCAAAATATCACCAGAAACACCGTGTCTTCCCAGAAAAGGCAACGCCCATCCACCTCCACTACTCGGCCCTAATATGATCATACAAAGTTTGTTAGTCAGAGGGCCGCATAATGATTCACGTCATCAATTGACAAGAAGAATTTGGTGCTAGAACGTGGATTGAAGCCGGATGCTAATTTGGATGGTGATATGGCGTTGCAAATTGTATAGCGTAATTGGTTTCAGTTAGTAGAACAAACACTTCCAGCGGCGATCAATATAGTGAAAGAGTTTTACGCCAACGCAATGGAACATGTCAATCACGTAGTCATAGTGAGGGGTAAACCGATAGCGTTTCATGCCAAGGCTATCAACGAGTATTTTGGGTTAGAGGCACCATATACTGACTAATATGAAGATGGTTTGCCCGAGTTAGATGAGTCGATTGTCAGATTATGCAAACCAGGAACTCAATGGGTAATTCAAGCGGGAACGAATGAAAAGATAAGTTTTCCCCAATTCGCACTTAGTCGATATGGTAAAGCTTGGTATGCATTTCTATGTGCCCGTTGAATGCCCACACGCACTAACACGATGTTACTATGGCACGGGCTCAGTTACTATATGGGATTGTTCACCACCATTTCCGTGTGAATAATTCCATTTCATTCTACAATGTCGATGGGGGGGAGTGTATTCAGGAGTCCATTGACCAGTTTATATGAGGGAGTACTACAGGAGGTTTGCTACATGGGTTCTTAATCACTGATTTATGCAGTAAAGCTGGAGTGCAGTGGCTACCTTCCGAGCCTATCCAACAACCGATGGCTATTATCGATCATGCAACAATTGAGAGGTACAAGGCATGGGATGGGGCGAGATCACATCCACGTAGAGAAGGCTATATTATGATCTGGCAACCCTCACCCCCAGTTGGAGCAGAACCAATGCAAGAACAACCACCTCGGACGTCAAGGAATCAATTTTTATGGTTGGCCCAACGTCAAGATCTAATGCATCAGTACAATCCCAATGCATTCAACACGCTTGCTGATGCGTTTTTCCGCTGCAAACCTACTGCACCTCCAGTGGTCATGCCCATTCCTCCTATCTTGCCAGCATATCCTTCTTCGGATGACGACGAGCAGCGACTCGTTTTCAGGGAAGTCCTCATACTTTTATTTGATTTATTTTGACGTAATGAGGACATTACTTGATTTAAGTTTGGGGGATTATGTTTTCTGTCTAGTTAAGTAGTGAAACTTTTTAAGAATCGTGTTAGTAAATTTGTTAGTCTTTATAATTGCTCGTATTCATGGCACAATATATATATATATATATATATATATATATATATATATATAAATTTTTGCATGTAGTTTGAATGAATCCAGTTATTCGATTGTATATGTTGATTCTTGGCCAGTGATGAGATTGAAATTTATGTAGACAAGTACATTACTAAGTATGAGAACCTTGACGTAATTTCTATTAGGAATTGGATCTTGTTCTGATTTGAAAATGGTATAATACGGGTAGCACGTTAATAACATGTGTTAACGGATTAGTTCAAATTGATACATAAAGATTTTCTAAAGGATAATGCTAGTGTAAATGAGAAGATGACAAGGATAGGCAGTGAAAGCAAAAATTAGGCAAGAACCTAAGTTTGGGGGAAAATATGGGGTATATAAGCTTTATAAAACACCATGGCTAGTTTTATTTAGGGGCCTTTGTTACTTGAGCAAGAATGCCTAGTAGTAGACTCAGCAAATGGGCCCAAAGCCCATGGTAAGCCCACCCGCCACCATAAATGAACTTTAGGCGCATTTTTTTAACTGTAGAAATTGGGCCTTTTTCCCTACCACTGCGCTTGCTTGTTCACTTTTGGGCCCAAAAAATATCAAAAAAATAGGCATAAAACACTCTCATTTCATGGTAGCCCGACCATGGCCGTGTGAACCATGAGACTTTGGGCTTACATTTCTGACCCCTCAAAACCGGGTCATTTTGGCCCGGCCCTCGTCAGAGGTCTTACCACTTCATCCCTCCGTTTTTGCAGGGTATACCCGTAGGGGTGTCTTAACACCTAGCGCCCTAAGGTCTTTTATGGTTTGGGAGTCGTTGGTTGAAAGCTCACTAAGGGGTATCACTGTTAGCCGAATGAAATGAGACATTGCACAGTCATGTGATGAAGAAAAAAATATATGATTGTGTGAAACGGGAAAAGAGCAAAAAGCCCCTGTGAAAAAAAAACTATATATATAAAGCATAAGTACCCTATGTGAACCCCCGATAGTGGTAATTGTTTAGTTTAGTTGGAACTTGTCTGCTTTTGAACTTTTTGAGTTTGTGATGTATGGTTCCTTATAAGATATTGGTTATGTATTAAATTTGAGTCCGTATGAGTTAGCATGGATGTCAAACACACGCACACGATACTAGTGATAACAGTTTAAGATGTGAGGATTGATAAAGAATTGTGGATTGGTTTTGATATGAAGTTTTGACATGTTTATTTAATTTTTCTGAGGCCGTATGAGTAGACTGTTTACTGTCTTATTACTAGATTCGTAGTATGTAGTTGTTAATTGCATTTCATGTTGCTTGAGGACAAGCAAGATTCAAGTTTGGGGGAATTTGATGTGTAGTTTTTAACCTATGATTTGTATTCATTTTAGCTCGTTATCTTGTTAGTTTTTGATTTCTTTCATGTTACTTTTGATGGGTTTTGTGCTTATTGTAGGATAATCAGTATGCGCATCAATTTTCTAGCACTGGAAGGATTTTTTTAGCAACTTTGGACATTCTGGTTTCCTAAGCGCGCGCTTATAGTTCTTAGTAAGAGCTTGTGAGGCGCCTTGAGTCGTGGATGTCTCTGGTAAATGTAACGGACCCCGCTACCGAGAACAATTAAGAGCGCTTGCGAGCATATGTGTCCGACTTTTGATCTGAGTAGAAACTTTATTATGTGCTGGAAGATGGGTATTGTTGGGAGATATTAATTCTTTATGTAATATGATCATAATAGGATTGTGGGATGGTTGTTATTTCATTTTGTGGGAGTCTTTGACTAATGGCTTGTTGGTGTTGTAAAGGATTTAGATTTCTATTTGACTTTCTATGAGATGAGTTAGAGTTGGAGTAGGAATTGTGGTATGAGGCTGAGGTGAGGCAATTTATGCGAATTGTTGGAGAAAAGTGAGGGGGAATTCAAACACACTTGGAGGACGAGATTGAAAAGCAAGAGCTTGGAGGAACGAAGAAGAAGAATAATTTCACAAAGATTTTAGATTTGAAGGGCGAGAAGGGTGGTGTATTATTATTCTCCTTTAAATTCAAATTGTGTAATTGGAATGATGTTTTCTTTTATCTATTCAGTTTTTAATTCATTAGTTATGAACTAAATTACTTATTAGGCTTATAATGGATCTTTAAGTGGAACAATGATTATGTAATCTTGGTATGCAGTTTAATAAACTATTATTCAGTTTTCTATATTAATTTGAGCTTAAATTTATGAATTGTCTGACCAACAATTTTATGTGGACTTGTATGAATTCGAGAGATGAAATACGAATCTAGACTTAATTAATATAGCATGTGTTCTTGATTTATGTATGTTAGGGCAGAGATATGCTTGACATCGCATGTAATCGTGTAAAGAACATGAACTTAAACATTCTTTAATTGTAATTCACATAGAGATATAGTGGGTTAGTTGATTAAGGTGTTTAACATGATTTTATCTAAATTGTGGATTTGGGTTAATACGGTATTAGTACATCGAGAGGTGGCTAGTGCTATATACACGTTCTTGATTAATAAACTGGGATAGTGGATTAAACTGGAATAAGATAAAATAATCAGAGTGATGCTTAGAGTGAAGTTGTAAGCCTAATTCTCCGTTATTTGTTTGAACATTCAGTTTTTAGGGTTTGTTGGTTTTTCTTTGATTTTAATATCTATATTATTTTTAATTATAAACTGGAAATTAATTGGTTTAATAAAATTAGGATTAATAGGAAATTGGTAATTGTGATATCTTGTTAAGTCTCTGAGGGAACGATACTCTACTTACTATTATATTACTTGTTGACCACGTATACTTGCATGCTGTGCGTACTAGATTTTACCCAACAGCTGGATCTACTGAAATCCCCTTCTGATGCCTCCAAATCCCAGTATCTTCCAACCCGACAGATGGTGCTCCACGATACTACAATCCATATGTAGACACTCAAAATTTTCTTCTACTGTTACTAACATTGCAGGAGGACAGATTCGTCTTTTAAGATGGAACCCTGAAAGACAATCCAAATCCATACCGGATACTACCTGAAGTTCATCATCAAACCCCGAATCGCAATCTGGGAGTAACCAAATCCAACCTCGGAGATAACCCCGAGGCCTGCAGATACAATATCGGACCATACACCGGAGAAGACCGATTAATCTCGGAGATGACCCTAAGGTATCCAGTCTCAGTCCCAACCATGGGAATAGGTCAAGCCAACCTCAGAGATGACCCTGAGGATAGTTAAAGTAACCAACAAGCCAACCTTAGAGATAAACCTGAGAAATGACTGCTATAACTGCGCGAAAACCAGAGATAACCCCGGGAAGGGGCAAAATGGTCATTTTGCCAACTCAACTTCACTTCAAATCAAATACACTCATTTCAACTCAAAATACTTCAAAGAAGTCCCACAAGAGTGATATCTTAAATTGAAGATATGAACTACACAAACGGCTCACCTGGATTGCTGGACGAAACTTAGGAATGCCATTTCGGTCATGGACCCATCTTCTGGAATCAAAAAAGGTCAAATCATATATCATTGTGTAGCTCTCGAAAAGATCTTTTCGAATGGTATGGCACGCTTCCATCTGACTCACAGGATTTAAAGTTATGAAGCGACTGTGAACAACGCGTCGTGATATCTTGACATGGCGGGACCCACACTTGCCGGGAAGCTCGAGCAAACCAGAGTACACACACTACTAGGTGCCGCAGGTAGACCTGCGGCTCCCCCCTCTATAAATATGGGGCTTGGGGTGCTGATTTTCTAAGAGAAAAAGGCGAGGAAGCCCTGCCTAATTTGCTCTGCACTCACCCCATGCAGTGTACTTTCCCCTTTTAAACACCTGTGAGCTCATATATAACCCTTTTGTACCTATAAGAGTCAGTGTTTATCCACTCTAAATATATAGAAGCCTTCTTTATCAGTCAGCAGTAAGCCTTCTCACACACTTTAGAGTCTTTCTCTTCATCTTTGCACACACCCTTCTACACGTTGAGAGTCGTGTTGCTTTCTTCTGCCCGAACTTCGGTCTGTGGTTTCATTTCAGTCTATATATATATTTACATATATATTGACTAACATTATCGAGTTATGCCTCGATTGAGCCTGAACTTGATGCAGTGCGTTTACTCAAGCTTATATATATATATGAACGTGGTGGGACTCATTCGATGAGCACAGATTTTACATCCGGTGCGTTTACTACTTTTTTATATATATATACTTATATATATGAACTGTGGTCAAACTACATTCGATGAGCCTGGATTTACATCTGGTGCATTTATTAAACTTATATATATATATATATATATATATATATATATATATATATATATATATATATATATATATGAACGTGGTCGAACTACTGTTACGATGAGCACAGATTTTACATCCGGTGTGTTTATTACTTATATATATATATATATATATATATATATATATATATATATATATTTAGGCCCACACAGGTTTACTTATTGGTGGTTGATAAACTTTACAGACTTTCTTTTCGTTTAAATCCGCACAGAGTTTACTTTGTGGCGATTGACCGCATTCTGACTTTATTTACATTCTGTCCTTTTTGGAGTTTCCTTCGTGGCGGTTGGCCGTTTACAACTTTATTTACATTTAAGTCCCTTTGGAGTTTCCTCTGTGGCGGTTGATAACTTTAACAACTTTATTTATATTTACGATCCCCCATGGAGGTGCTTCACGTGGTTGGTGATCCTGTCAGATATATATATTTACAACTTATATATATATACCGCCTACGCTTTTTCATAAAGCTGCGATATTTTGTGAGCCAAGGAATCATGTGATCACAGATTTATCCCATTGAATCTAGATTCGGTTCCCGTGATGGACAATTTTCAGCTGTAAGCAGCTTGTAAAATATTCTGCAGTGTCTGAATTTCCTCAGATGGTTTCCATACCCACGAGGAAGTCGAAATTATTTTTGTATATTATTTTTTAAATGCGGATGCCTCGCATCCAATCAAATAAAATCAATCAAGCCGATCACTTAATAAAATGGGAGTGTAAAGGTCTCAATTCCTATTGAGCATCGAGGTTTGAAAAACCTTTTTATAAAACATCAACGCCATATCTTGCTAAAAACTGAATTTTACATAAATTCAAACCACGTATATATAGTTCGAGCGAGGCCTCGCACAACTTCCATATAACAAAGACATCATTGACCCACACACACACACACTCGGATAATAGTTTCTTGAAAAGAGGTCGGCAATGTAGTAACACGGATGTCGGGGGTGCCTAACACCTTCCCCATAACCAAGTCCCCTGGACCCTAAGCGAATATCGGTTTCATTGACTCGTATATCGATGTCACACCACCGGTCAATGTGCAAACCTTTTCTCGGTTGTGTTGGTACAACCATTTAAAAAACAATGGCGACTCTTAACGGTCCCATCGTCGACATCATACATGTCGGACCTTTTTCACTTGTTTTTTCAAACAAATCTCACCTAAAATGAGAACACCAAAGAACAAGTAACGGAAAGGGACACCCAAAAATCCCGACGTCGACAGGTGGCGACTCTGCCGGGGACTCCACCAAGAGGATTTAAGCCACTATTACAATCTTTTGAAAAACTGTTATCTGCTTGTGTGTGGATGTTGCATTTATATTTGATGAATGTGTACGAATGCATTTCCTTATTGCACTTAGTGCTTCGCACCATAACTGCTTGTGATATTAGTGCTTCGCACTATAAACTACTTGTGATATTAGTGCTTCACACTATAAACTGCTTGTGATATTAGTGTTTCGCACATGTCATCATTTCATACGGTGAGACGCGATGTATGTGAATGTATGTTGTGTGGTCCCTCCACTAGGAGGCTATCCCGTCGGTGTTTGATTACTGGACTCGTGAGAAGACTAATTCTCCGGGGCTTAGGAAAGGCACCACCCAAATTCGCTCCAGTTGAAAGACCGGATTAACTTCCCGTCTAGTAGATTGCGATGATTTGGGAACCTTCATGCCAAAAAAGCATGAGAGTAACCTAAGATAGGTCGACCTCGATAAACCCAAAATGGAGGAAAGTCTCTTCATGCTGTCATTTCAAATTACTTGTATTTACATTCCATATCTATCTCCATGTAATGAGAAATATGAAGAAATGTGTACACATACATATTTTTTGGCATGCTACAAACAACTGACATCCGTTTTGCAGGATAAAAATCCTAAAATGGACACATAACATAGCATGTTATTATACACATTCCCTAAAGACTAAACTATGCAAGTCTTTCGCAGGGAAGCAATCGGTTACGTTACCCGGTTAAAGTCCAAGAAGGCACTGAGCCCACCGTCAAACATGGCTACAAGTGCCCAGCCTGATCCTACTCCTGTTTCCCGAGAGGAGTTTGAAGGATTAAGGAATTAGATAACAGAATTGGTTGTCTTTCTAAAAGAACAAAGTAAAAATATGCAGGGCCAGACAATGCCTACTCAACCAGAGTCCTTCACACCAGGGGGCAGTCAGGGCATTGGTAAAAAGATGGAAACCCAGGTACCTAAACCTCATTCCAATAAAGAAATCACAAATCTTAGGGATGATCGAGAAACTGGGGATATAAGAAAGAAAGTCCAACAAATGGAGGATACCATCCGGTCAATTAAAGGGACTGGAAATTATGGGAGTGTCACCTATTCAGATCTCTGTATATTCCCAGGGGCTCAATATCCTACCAAATTCAAAGTCCCAGAGTTTGAAAAGTACAATGGGGCAGGCGATCCCTATACTCACCTAAAAGTGTACATTAGCGAACTGGGGTCTTATGCTGAAAATGAAAGCCTCAGAATGCAACTTTTTCAAAAGAGTCTCATTGGAGAAGCTAAAGCTGGTATGCCCGACTTGACAATGCCAAAATCCACAACCCCAGGGAAGAATTGGCCCACGCCTTTCTAAATCGATCTGACAGATTTTCGATCATGAAATGGCACCGGATCAATACCAAGTGACTAAAGTGAAAAAAGCAAAATCTTGAATCTTTACGAGAATATGCCCAAAGGTGGAGACATCTAGCGGCACAAGTCATTCCATCAATGATGGTTTTGAGATGGTAATGACATTTATTGATATCCAAGAGGCTCCTTACTATGAGAGGATCCTAGCAGGCATAAGAAAGCCATTTGCGGAAATGATCAAACACGGTGAAAGGACATAGATGGGCCTGAAGGCAGGCAAGATTAAAGACTTCACTGCCTTAAAAGCAGTCGCCAAGCATATACAAACTTGCAAGTATGCGAGTGATCCCAAGGGGGTACCCGATAAAGGCAATGAAGATGTATCCCTTGTTGTACAAGGGCAAGCTAGGAGGCCAAACTACACTCCCCCCATTTGGAAAATGCAAGACAATCTGCTATCTCAACAACAGACTGCATTCAACCAATACCCAGACAGAAAAAGAAAATTTGAAAGAACGAAAAATTGGGTATTCACTCCACTAGGTGATTCCCTTGAAAATGTATTGGCGATATTAATGGATCATAAGAAAATTACCGAACTAGCTCCACCTCTCGAACCATGGAGCAAAAGATACAATCCAAGCCAGAGATGTGCTTACCACTCAGGGTCTCCAGGACACGATACACATGATTGTTGGTCCTTAAAACATAAGATTCAAAATCTGATCGAAAGTGGCGATGATTGTGGTCGAACAACCCGACCAACAAAATATCAACACCAACCTTCCGTTCGACATGATCACGATACTAAGAAGAAGTAAACATGATCCCGGTTTAGAAGCGGTTGAAATGTATCCAATTAAATGAAATGCGTATGAAGGATGGAGGAATACCCCCAAAAGCATATAACAAATGTCCTAGAGTGGGAAAACTCAGAGGAGGGTATGCCAGTAATGAAAAAATTGGATGCGATCCAGAATCAAGTAAACCTACTGGCTAAGTTGATAGTGCGCCAACATCAGGAAACAAGGCAATTTTTCACTCAACTATCAGAAAGCCAAGAGAAAAAGAACTCCACGATGAGCCAGCTAAATGAAGAAGATCAAAGCAGGCTGAAAGTACAAGAAAAGGGGGATGATAAAATTGCTAGAAGATCTCGCCAGCGGAAGAACCGATCGAGGGAATGCGAATTCTCAAAGATGAAAGATCAAACAACCTCCAAAAGAGTCCGAAAATTCACCCCTCTGAGCAAATCCAATGAAGAAATGCTACACTTTCTGATAAGCGAATGAAGGATTACTAAGTTGCTGCCTCCTAAAAATCCCAAGATGAAGAGTTATGATTCCACCAAGATATGTCTCTACCATTCTAAATCGCTTGGGCATACGACTGAGGAATGCTGGGCTTTGCGACATAAAATCTATGATCTCATTGAAAATGGAGAGCTGGAGATAGAACTTCCCATGACCAAAAAAGGTAAAAAAGAAATAAAAAGCTTAAGATGTCCATTCGAGACAGGCAGTTCAAATGAGATGAAGACTATGAGCGACAATTCTGCCAGAACATAAAGTGGACTGATCCTAATGTAAGAAATGATAGAGGAGACAAAGGCATCCCCAAAGGAGATTCCCCCGCCAACATCAAACGTCCTATGGTTCCAAGATATCAACCACGTTCTTGATTTTATCACCTTGGATGATGCAGGAGAAAATACTAATCCCTTCCAGGAAGAAAAAACTAAAAGGAAAGTTCTTTGCAAGAAATGCAACAACAGCTTCGAGGAGATTTCATGGTTGAATCCTTTGAAACCCATAAAGAAGGCGAAGGAATAGATGAAGAAAAAGGTGGTGAGATTGTCGGGGGATCCAACCCATTAAAGAATCCAGAGTTCATCCCTTTTTGCGATGCGTCCATTTCAAGCGTCCTTGAGGAATGTACTGAATCGGGAAACGATCAAGTTATGGCCACAAGCGAAGATATTCAGAATCAAGGGGTAACCTCTATCTTGAGCCACGAAGCGGCTTACATAACCATCGATAATCGGACTATCGTGCCTCAACTAGCCGATAAGATGTAGATCTAGGGGATGAAGTTGCGAGTTCCAGAAAATGTTGGAACGGTATCACTTTCTTCGTAGAATGCCCTTTATTTTCTATGCATGTAAATAAATAAATAAAAAAAAACATCTCTACACTCTTTTCACCACTTACCCCTTTGAACCTTTTCAAACCAAAGCCTGAACTACGAAAGACCTGATCTCCTCTTCAATAGGAGTACGTAGGCAGCCATCAATGGTTCGGTCAAACTAAACAAAAACCCAAACAAACACTTCTCAAACAGATACACCCCAGACGATGATGGCCCAGACGTAATGGTCATCATTCGGGAGAAAGAGGTTGATGATAGCCCCTCCATCACTGCAGTCCACCAAGACTTTGCCCTTGACAATTGAAGCACCACTCCTTGCATTTGCCGACGAGGGTAAAAAGGGAAGAAACTCTCTCTACCTTGTAGATAGCAATAACTGCTTACTTTTTCTGTACAGTATTAGCAGTTACTTTTGTCATTACAGGCTAACACTTTGTGTGATTGAACAATGTTATATACTAAGTGAAAGCATATTTTGTTTAAGGACTTTGAATTTAGATGTGCCTGTACTTGCTGATGAGGTGCCTATTCTCCACAAGGACTGTAACTTTGATGTAAAGTTGGACTCAGACTTGATGGAAATACAAGTTGACTATGAGATACCTCAGGAGATCAAAGAATGGGTCGAAGACAAACCCAAGCCAAATCTTGATCAAACCACCTCTTTTAAACCTCGGAACCTTAGAAAACCCCAAACAAGTCCAGATTGGTATGGACCTCTCCAAACCAAAGGAATGACATGGTTACTCTATTGACCATATTCCATGATGTGTTTGCATGGTCTCATGAAGACATGGTCGGTTTATACACAGACATTATCATTCATCGCCTTCCCATCAAAGGGGAATTCAAGCCATTCAGGCAGAAGCTCAGGCGATTGAAACCTGAGTGGAAGTTAAAAGTTAAAGAAGAAATTGTGAAATAATTTCAAGTCGGCATCATCATGATGTGAACATACCCTAAATGGCTATCCAACATAGTCCCCGTGCCGAACCGGGAAGGGAGGTGTGAGTTTGTGTGGATTACAGAGATTTGAATAAAGCTTGCCTCAAAGATAGCTTTCACGTGCCATTCATCCACATACTCATTGACAATACAGCTCAATACGACATGTACTCCTTTGCTGATTGCTCCGCGGGGTACCATCAAATCATGGTTGCTGAAGATGATCATGAGAAAACTTCATTCATCACTCCTTGGGAGCCCTTTGCTACAGACGATTGTCATTCGGCCTCATCAATGCCGGAGCTACCTATCAGTGAGCCATATGGCTCTTTTCCACGATCTAATAGAAAAAAAAAGAAAATAAAAAGAAAAAAGAAAATAAAAAGAGAAAAAGAGAAAAAAGAAAAAAGAAAAAATCTCTTCAACAGGTTCTACAGGTGCTGCCTTACCATTGACAGGTTCTACAGATGGCTTCAGAGTTTGAAGAAAAATCCTTCCTCCACATTCCTCGAAATAGGAATGATTTTGCGGATGCTCTAGCAACCTGGGCCTCCTTGGTCAATATACATGACAAAGAAGACATTCCAACCCTCACATTTGCCCAACAAAAGGCTCCAGCCTATGGGAATTACATTGGAGAAGTATCGGATGAGCTACCTCCCATCCAAACCCTGTTGATATCAATATATCAATGAGCACTCACAAGATAGATCTACACCCGTTGAGGCAAGCCTGACTGAGAAAAGGCGGATCCATCGACTTGCTGTGAAATTCTACCTGAGCGGAGATGCACTCTACAAAAAAGATGCAGGACTAGGTCTTCTCAGATGTTTGGACCAAGACCAAGCTCATAGACTCATGGATGAGATCCATGGGGTAGTATGTGGCCCAGACATGAGCGGCCTTCTATTTGTAAAGAAGATCCTATAACAGAAAAGTCTAACTACGACAGTTCAAACTACACGACTTGGTTTTGAAAAAGATCATTGGCAACCAAGCTCAGACTAAAGGAAAATTTTCCCCGAACTGGGAAGGCCCGTTTATTGTTAAGGAGGTATTGACAGGAGGCGCTTTCAGATTATAGGAAATGGACGGCGATGAATTTCCGTAACTCATCAATTCAGACACCGTGAAACGGTACTATGTCTGAGGTTACCATCAAACAAACATCCCGGTTTTGGATCATCGATCACCAAATCATTTCGGTTCTTTAACCTCGACTACATACTGACCTTTTCCTTTTTACCCACCGCCCTCGTGGAAAAACACACTTTTCAAACCAAAGACCTTGTTTCACTTCATTTCCTATAACTTCGGTTATCCCACCAGGGATTAAACCTTTCACACCTTCAATTTATCCTGTACATGGGATTAAAACTTTTCACCGCAATCGCCTTTATACATGGGGTGAACTACGTCGACTGATCTCCCCAATACACGGAGTGCGTGGCGACCATGTTATATGGTCCGGTATCACCACAGCAAAAATAAACATACTCCTATCCATAACCACATACAGAAATAAGTCCCAAGACACCAAAGATGGTAGGGAATACACACAGATCGACGATCCATTCTGAAAATCCTGAGACATCTCACTGTCCATCCATAAAGGAGGAGTTCAGAATACATCCAGATCACAAAGTCCTAGAGGAACAAGCGACTATCAAGCAAGTAGCAAGACACAACTAAAAGGGAAGTGAATCAACATATATTTCCCTGCCATATATAATGCTGTTTGATATATACAATGTGTACTGTACATGACAAAATGGCTAAACTAGTCTGTGCAGGAAAATACAAGCCCATCTATAAATCAGTGTATATGCGGCTATCAAGTCCAACATGAATTCCCTCTCAGAAGAAGGAGGTAACACTGTGATCTCCTACCCAAGGGTTTCTACACGAGCCAACAGATCCACTGCCAACTACATGCGATATCTCGGATGGATATAACGTCATCCCGCTCAGCAACAACGATATCCCTATGAGTTAGAGCATCATCTCTCTAACAAAGCGACATCTTTACCAGAAAGAGCTGTCAACATCAAAGCCCACATCCACTACCTGTTCACCAGATGGTACATATGTAAAAGCCTCTTGCGATCTCGGCGTCTTATTAGCTCATCTATCAAAGCAACTATCCCAGATAACAAGCGAGTCTGGGGTAATTTCAAAATTGGCGACAACCAGATATTGGGTCCCTTACAACAAGATTGGGGCAATCTTGAAAGCTGCGACAACTCAACACTAGGGAATTTATCAACCATCATAAAGTGGAAAATATACCAGTTAGCGCCATCAGCATGGTTCATCATCATCTCAATGGCGATTCAGATATTATTCACTCACGACTTCATCAACAAAGAGAGTTTCTCATATGAACCCTCAGCATCAACATGCGAAAGGACTGGGGCATTTTTCCAATTCCAAGAAATGGAAGGAGTTTAAGGCGAGATCAAGCTTCTCATCAAAAAGAAAGGGGTGAATTCCTTATAGAAATCATAGCGACATAAGCGTGCCCCTACGAAAGAAGGGAAAACTTCTCAAAATAGTTCTCAACTCAGGAGCAGAAGGTCAACGACGAAAGGCCTAGCGAATGAAATCTACACCATCAACATGCGTTAAGTCCTCACAAGTTGAGGCCTCTACACCGACGTTCAAATATGGTTAGCGAAAGAATGAATTACACCCTCTAGGGATTTCAGCGACATTCAAGTCATCAGTTCAGCCGGGTTGCGAATCAAACGCTTAAGGAAATAGGGCACAAGCACCCAATAGTGAATATATCAGGAGGGTCTGGTGATTTTAGAATGTCATCCCCATTAGAGATGTGGAAAGCATCCCAACTTATCTTCATCAAATAAGTTAGCGATTAAATGCCAAACCATTGGAGTCAACACCAGCATAGGCATCAACAATGATCGGTAAAGGTAAAGCGATTTGTGAATACATTTTAACATTCATCATAACATTACGATTTGCGATTTTGCGATATACGATATGCGATTTACGATGCGATATGCAAAATGCGATGTGCGAGTTGCGAAGTGCGATTTGGCCAAATACAAAAAGCGATGTGCGAAATGCGATGTGCGATTTACGAACTACGGTTTGCGAAAACATTGTCACATTCATCATAAACATTCACTACATTGCGATTTACATCATTGAAAATATCTTGTCATGTTTCAAGTGTCTACTAATATTTATCATGTCCATTCCATTGCATTACATGAACATGATAAAGAGGGGCATCTGTAGACACTCAAAATTTTCTTCTATTGTTACTAACGTTGAAGGAGGACAGATTCGTCTTTTAAGAGGGAACCCTGAAAGATAATCCAAATCAATACCGGATACTATCGGAAGTTCATCATCAAACCCCGGATCGCAATCTGGGAGTTGCCAAATCCAACCTCGGAGATGACCCAGAGGCCTGCAAATACAATAGCGGACCACACACCGGAGAAGACC
The DNA here is from genome assembly GCA_020205605.1 of Panax ginseng. Taxonomy (NCBI): domain Eukaryota; kingdom Viridiplantae; phylum Streptophyta; class Magnoliopsida; order Apiales; family Araliaceae; genus Panax; species Panax ginseng. Next base: position 68,466,586 of record CM035127.1, read on the forward strand.
GATTAATCTCGGAGATGACCCCGAGGTATCCAGTCTCAGTCCCAACCATGGTAATAGGTCAAGCCAACCTCAGAGATGACCACGAGGATAGTCAAAGTCAACAAAGAAGCCAACCTAAGAGATAAACACGAAAAACATCTTTAATCTGCTTGCGAAAACCGAGATAACCACAGGAAGGGCAAAATGGTCATTTTGCCAACTTCACTTCACTTCAAATCAAATACACTCATTTTAACTCAAAATACTTCAAAGGAAGTCCCACAAGAGCAATATCTTAACTTCGGAGCGCAAACTACACAAAACGGCTCACCGGATTGCCTGACGGAAACCCGGGAAAGCCATTTCGGCCATGGACCCATCTTCCTGGAATCAAAAAAGGTCAAATCATATATCATTGTGTAGCACTTGGAAAGATATTTCCGGAATGGTATGGCACGCTTCCATCGGACTCCCGGATTGAAAGTTATGAGCGACCGAGCGAACAACGCGTACGTACTTCGACATGGCGGGACCCACACCGCCTGGGCACCGGGCACCAAGCAGTACACTGCTACTAGGTGCCCCAGATAGACCTGCGGCTCCCCCCTCTATAAATATGGGGCTTGGGGTGCTGATTTTCTAAGAGAAAAAAAGCGAGGAAGCCACCTTGATTTGCTTTGCACTCACCCCATGCAGTGTACTTTCCCCTTTTAAACACCTGTGAGCTCATATATAGCCCTTTTATACCTACAAGAGTCAGTGTTTACTCACTCTAAAGATATAGAAACCTTCTTTATCGAGCGACAGATAGCCTTCTCACACACTTTAGAGTCTTTCTCTTCATCTTTGCACACACCCTTCTACACGTTGAGAGTCGTGTTGCTTGCTTTTTGCCCTTGACTTGATCTATGGTTTCATTTCATCAGTATATATATATATATATATATATATATATATATATATATTTACATATATATTGACTAACATTATGGAGTTATGCCTCGATTGAGCCTGAGACTTGATGCAGTGCGTTTACTAAAGCTTATATATATATATATATATAAGCGAGTAAACGCTACCGGATATATATATACTATATATGAATGAGCGTGGTCGAACTACATTTGATGAGCCCGGATTTTACATCCTATGCGTTTATTAAACTTATATATATATACTTATATATATATGAATCGTGTTCGAACTCGCATTCGATGAGCACTGATTTTACATCCTATGCGTTTATTGCTTTTATATATATATATATATATATATATATATATATATATATATTTAAATCCCACACAGAGTTTACTTGGTGGTTGATAAACTTCTGACTTTCTTTTCGTTTTGTCCTGCTGAGTTTACTTAAGCGATTGTAGCATTCTGACTTTATTTACATTCTATCCCTTTGAGTTTCCTTCGTGGCGGTTGGCCAATCTTTACAACTTTATTTACGTTTCGTCCTGCCTGGAGTTTCCTCCGTGGCGGTTGATAACTTTTAACAGCTTTATTTACATTTCTGATCCCCCATGGAGGTGCTTCGTGGTTGGTGATCCTGTCTGTATATGTATATTTACAGCTTTTATATATATACCTGCTTACTGCTTTCATATAAACTGCAGTATTTTGTGAGTCTAGGATTCATGTGATCACAGATTCATCCTATTGAATCTAGATTCGGTTCCCGTGATGAACATTTTTCAGCTGTAAGCAGCTTGTAAATTATTATGCGGTGTCTGAATTTCCTCAGATGGTTTCCATACCCACGAGGAAGTCGAAATTATTTTTGTATATTATTTTCGTACGGATGCCTCGCATCCGTCAAATAAAATCAATCAAGCTGATGACTTAATAAAATGGGAGTGTAAAAGGTCTCAATTCCTATTGAGCATCAGGGTTTGAAAAACCTCTTTTATAAAACATCACTGCCATATCTTGCTAAAAACTGAATTTTTACATAAATTCAAACCCTGTGTATATAGGTTCGAACGAGGCCTCACACAACTTCAATATAACAGCACATTGACCCACACACACACACACACACACTCATATAATAGTTTCTTGAAAAGTGGCGGTCACCGTGGTAACACGGATGTCGGAGGGTGCCTAACACCTTCCCCTCGCATAACCAAGTCCCCGAACCCTAAACGAATCTCGGTTTCACCGACCCGTATATCAGTGTCACACCACTGGGCCAATGTGCAAACCTTTTCTCGGTTGTGTTGGTACAACCATTTAAAAAACCAACTGGCGACTCTTAACAGTCCCATCGTCGACATCATACATGTCGGACCTTTTTCACTTGTTTTTTCAAACAAATCTCACCTAAAATGAGAACACCAAAGAACAAGTAACGGAAAGGGACACCCAAAAGTCCCGACATCGACACCATACAATCATTCCATTCAGATAACAACAAAATGAGTGCAATTACTATCTTTGTATTACATTTATAATAAATCTTTTCGCAGGTTCATAACTAAATACATTCGTTATTCTTCATAAGTATATTACATACAAATATACTAGTCTATTACAGGACGATTAATTATTCATCTTAGCCTTGCCTTTATCTCTCATAGAACTCTCAGTTCGTTCGGCTTTAGCTGCAAACATATGGTTCAAGCAAGAATGAGCATAACTAGCTCAGCAAGTCTTAACAACGAAACATATGAATATCACATCAATAAGTACATGCTTTATATCAATATCAGAACAATTACTTACGAAGCATTCTGAATCCTTTGACTAATACTTCTACTACCACAATTCTAGAGCATATATAATAGCTTAGGAATGATGAACCGGTCAATAGACCATGAACATACTCTTTTCATTTTCGTACTTGAAAAGGATATTCGACACTAAGGCCATCCACCCGTCTTTAATTATGAGCACTTCTAGGTGATCAACCTATTGTACTCTATGTTGATCAACACTCTTACATTAAACATATTTACGTTTAACATTTGGCAACCTCGCGTGTCCATCGAATAATCGATGAAAATACATTTGTTTGTTCATAGACAAACTTACCTTCTCATCCGTACCAAATAATTGGCGTAGGATAGCGTTAACAGTTCTATATCAACAGACTTGTAAACAATTCAATCTATCCTTCAATACTTGTCTAGCCCGGATAAAATAGGCATCGACTCTTTTTCTATTTACCATTCATGCATTGTATATCATGCATCACGTAAAAACTTGGCTAACACGAAGGTCAGAAAAGCGTTAAAAAAGACTTGCCTTCAAGCGTCTTCGAATATATATTCCAACTATTCTCAGTCTTTACAGGATCTACATGATACATTCACATAGCACACTGTAATTAGTTATCAAACAAACTCACTTTACGGTTCTAACCAACTTCTTTCTCTTCTATGTCTTACTTGTTTTAACTCCGTTATTAAAGTCGATTCGACTTTCTATACTTCATTACGTTTTATTAACGTTTTTACGTCCTTAGCCGACATTCGATCATTAATGGTTAATTACCAATGTTGAACGTCGTTCACGGTCCACTCATTACGGATTTGCGTTCTTCGTTAAATTTCCATTAAACCTTACCCATTCTTCTTACATTAACATCTTATAAGTGTTTTAAAGTAAGTCTCATTATGTACTTTAAGTACCTTTAGGTCTACATTCAAAATGGAACTAAACCTAACTTAGTCAACTTTTTCCCCACTGCGGTATTTTGCTGCACATGCATCCTTTGTATTTTAGTGGCGTTGCGGTACATGAGTTAGCGGTGGTACTCGATCGTGAGTCGGCAGGCTATGCTACCTACCACTTTCTTCGGTTTTGGCCATTTGTATTTTGAGTCTGTCACCAGCTTAACCAAAACAGATTTGGTTTCTTAACAAAACTCCCGGCTTCCTAATTTGTTCGTTTTACATTCGAATTGACCCATTCGAATTCCTACAAGTCACAAATTACATCATTTACGTGTTCGTATAAGAATTTCACCTTTTCGAATCCGTTAACTCGGAATTCACCTTTAGGTTCGTTTTTAAGCGTTCGTTTAACGTTTTCGCCCATTCAATACTTGTTTTCTTCGTCATAAGTCGAAATACGACGATTCCTTCGCCAACGACTCTTAATTACCTTATCTCACGTGTTGACATTGGAAACCAACGTTTTCAAGTCACACGACAACTTTTGACCCTTAATCCGGACTTTATACCTTTTCGACGTTTAACGTCTATTTCTGTACAATTCGCCATAACTTCGTTACTAATGTTCTCTAAGCCAAATCACATGGAATACTCCATGGACTTCATATCTACATCTTAACCAATCAAGGTGCACATACCTTAGCTTCAAAGGTTTCCAAAACGTTCAATTATAACTAAGTTCACGTTCAAGACTTTTTACATTTTCCATTTACGTAAACACTTACGATTTCTATTTGGTCATAACTTATAGAGATTGAATCTATGGTAAGTCACTCTCATTCCACCCTACAAGCCATACCCCACGCATTTATGATTCTCCATGATAAAAGAAAACCAAAAGAGATGGAATTAGAATTGAAGAGTATTACCTTAAGAACTCTTAGTGTTCTTGTTGAACTTCTAATGAAAAAGCTTCAAGGTAGAAGAATAGTTTAAGTCTAGCTCTTTTTCTCTCTCAAATATGTTGGACAAGCTTTTTAAAACAATAAAAATCCAAACTAAGCCTTGTATATATAGAAAACCAAATGAGGGCAAAAATGCCCAATTTTCCACCTCCTTACTTAATTACCACTTTGTCACCAGGTAAAGTACTTGGTAACCAAGTGATATACTTGGCTTGCACACCTAGTGGCCATCCCACCTTGCACATGGGTCATCCCCATGGGTTGCCCCATGGGTTTTACCCATCCCTTGACCCACCGGTTCGACCCGCGGTTTACTTTTTGGATTAGGCTTGACATAAAAACATTGGGCTTTAACCAATCTAATATTGGGCCTTGACTTGGGCTTGTATACTTAATTCATTGGGCTTGTTTATTAATCCAAGTCCATTTGGATTGGATAAAATCCTTAGCTCATACTCTAATAATACAATTCGTGTTCTACGCGTATTATTCACGTATTCTCTTTGTATAATACTCATATAATAATCATATTATACGTCGTACTACTCTTCATACCATACTCGTATACATACTAGTATAATATTCATATTCCTTACGTATAATAATCGAAAAGACTATACGCATTCCATTTCCCTTTCGGAAACCTCTTTCACAAACCCCTAGGTTTTAAGTCCACAGGCGAAAACTTCGTTTGCCATAACGGAAATATTATTGGATATTCCATAATATCGTCATATTCTAACATTACGCGTTTCTCAGAATTTCAAACCCTAGCTCCGAACGTCATCGAATGAATAGTGTTTTTACGCAAACAATCTCAGAAAACCTTCGTTCTCGTCTTGATAATTTACAAAAATTAATTCTAGCACAAAGCCAGCATACTAACCACATCTACACATTCTAGGTCATAGAACGACTTTCGAACATCTTACTCACATAATAGCTCAATTAAATTCATTTAATTCACATAATCAAATAAAAATTTAATTCATTAAAAATTCGAAATTCTTGGGCGTTACACCCCTCATGGTCAATGACATGACCTAAAAGTTGTACTCTCTCTAACCAAAATTCACACTTAGTGAACTTAGCATACAATTTCTCCTCCCTTAGTGTTTCCAACACTATTGTTAGGTGTTCAGCATGATCTTCTGGCGTCTTAGAATAGACTAGAATATCATCGATAAACACCACGACAAACTTGTCCAAATATTGTTTGAACACTCTCTTCATCATATCCATAAATCTACTAGTGCATTAGTCAACTCAAATGACATCACCAGAAACTCGTAATGACCATAACGAGTTCTGAATGCTGTCTTTGGTACGTCTTCATTCCTAACCTTCAGCTGATGATACCCCGTCCTTAAATCTATTTTAGAAAAATACTTTGCTCCTTTCAACTGATCAAAAAGATCATCGATCCTGGGCAATGGATACTTATTCTTTATTGTTAACTTGTTCAACTCTCAGTAGTCAATACAAAGTCTTAACGATCCATCCTTCTTCTTGACAAACAGTACCGGTGCTCCCACGGCGAAACACTTGGTTTTATGTACTTCCTATCCAACAGTTCTTGCAACTGCACCATCAACTCCTTCATCTCCACTGGCGCCATATGATACGGTGCCCTGGAAACTAGTGCCGCTCCTGTCATAGTGTCTATTATGAATTCGGTCTCCCTATTTGGCAGAAGACCCGATAACTCACTTGGAAATACATCCATGAATTCACTCACTATAGGTATTTGTTCCATGGTCGCTCCCACTCTCTGGGTATCAACAACATGACACAAATAACCTACACACCCCTTCCTCAATAGTTTCTTAGTTTGTGTCATGGTAAGACAACACGAACGTCCCAACGATTTATTACCGTAAAATATTACCTGAGGTTGTCTTAACGTTCTAATATTTACACATTTCTTCTGACAATCTATAATTGCCCCATGTTTAACCAACCAATCCATTCCGAGAATTACGTTGAAATCTCATAGCTTTATCGGTATCAAATCTACCGATAATTTACAACCCCGTATGTCTACGCAACAACTCTTATGAATATCTTTAACATGAATTATCTCTTCATTTGCTACCTTAATATTTAAAGGTATAGGCAACTTTTGGGGAAGTAATCCTAATCGTCTAGCAAAATCACATACGATAAACGAACAAGTAGCACCCAAGTCAAACAGCACGTATGCATTTAGGTCGGTGATCGGAATAATACTTGCGACTACGTCCCCTGAGGCCATCGCATCTTGGACGGTCATGTTAAAGGTACGGGCCATCGCCCTACCCAGCTGCTCTAGACCCCCAATAGTTAACTTACCACTATTGGCGCCCTTGTTCCCGTCCATCCCCTTCTTCGGGCAGTTCTTTGCCATGTGGTTAGTTGACCCACACACAAAGCACCCGTGGTTCTTCTTCGGAATTGGACAGTTAGGTGCAATGTGCCCCTCCTGTCCACAGTTATAGCATACGACCTTCCCCTTGAGACAAACTCCTAAGTGAGTCTTCCCACAGGTCTTGCAGGCCTCCATTGTGCCAACCCGAGAATTTGGATATTTATCGAATATTAAAATATTGAATTAAGGTTAAATAATAAACCCAGACAGAAAATAAGTGAATGGATTTGAGATTTCCGAGAAGTAATTTTGTGAATTAAAATTTTTTATGGTGAATTATTCAGGATTAAGGATATAAGTGTATATGTTCTGTGTATATGGTATTATATGTGTACATTATGTGGTTAAGGGTCAAGGGTTGACCAGATTAGATATATCAGTGGCAAACGCTAATATTATATTAGGAACGTCAACGTTCAGTTAGAAAATTCTTAAGATTAATAAGAAACCCTAAAAACCAGCTCTGGAAACCCTAATTTTAGTTCCGGAAATCCGAAACCCTAATTCGGGAACATAAAGGCTTAGTGTTATTAATTATAACTTAATTAGGGAAACTCTAATAAATATTTAGAAAACCCTAATTTTAAAGTTTAAAACCCTAATTATTTCGTTAGAAATCCTAATGTACAATTATGACCCTAATTGCTAAATTAGCAATTTTAATTAGGATATATTAATCCTAATTAGCAAGCTTGAGTTATGATTAAGAAATCTTAATATAATTTGAGAATCTTAATTATAATTTAGAAATATTAATTTTTTATTTTTGAAAACCTAATTTGGAAATCCTAGAATTTATTTTTGAAACCTTAAGGGTTAAACCCTAAACCCTAAGGGTTTGGACAATTGACCATAATGCCATTAAAATTGGAAGGAAAAAGACCAAAGTACCCTTTTTAGATTTTTATTAAGGTAACTTGTAAAAATTGCCAAGACCTTTAGTTGGTGACCAACTAATTTGACTTGCATGACCTAAAATCTCCAGCAAATCAAGCAAAGTTATCAGCCATGTGCATTATATCATAATATATAAGAGATCAAAGAGAGAGAAAGTTCATGTATTTGGCTTATTTTCTATCTAAGCTCTCAACAACTCTCTTGCTCTCTCTCACTAAACCTCCGAATTTCTTAAGTGATTCAGTCACTAGTTCAGCCCGTAGCAACCATATGATCAGATTGGAGAGCTAAGATCAAAGATTTGAAACTAGAAGGTATAAACCTTAATTTCATTTTTGATCTTGTATGCTTAGTTAGAATTTGTGTTTATGTGTTTAGAACCTTGCTAATAGATATTTTATGGTAATCTATGTTGATATAACGTATATCCATAGCATCAAAATACTTTTAAAGTGAAGTTTTTCAAAACTATTCTTGAACACTAAAAGTAGTCTGACAACCATATGTCAATGACCACAGATCTTTCTCTGTTATTATTTTGAGTTGTTTTATGTTTTGGATCTGTAGTTTGGTATGATAACTTTGATCTGCAAGTGGAATCACAGTCAGTTAATGTCTAGATTTCATGTTATTCTTGGTCAAAACCCGTTGACCGGGCATGACCAGTCAATTTCTGGGTAACCCAAAAATCATAAAACCATGTCTGACAACTTTTTGCAAGGCCCATATCTGACAGTTATGATGTTGTTTGTTGATGTTGTTGTAATATATTTGTAGCCTGTTGTCTGGACTGTAGACCCATGCCTTAAGATCATTTAAACCATCAACAGATCAAACAAAGAAGATGGTCAAACACTACAAGAAAATCACTCTTTGCCGACGGGCCATGCCGTCGCCAATGACCCTATTGTCGTTGGCAATGAGGTCATTCGCGACGGGGCTTGTCATCGCCCCCACCTTCGCCCCTCAGGTCGTCGCCCCTGTCTTCCGTCACTCACCATCGGTAAAAATGTCATTGTCGACGGTCCCATTGCCGACGGCGTGCCGTCGGTACTATATCATAAGCGACAGCCACAACGACGGACAAACCTTTGGTAAGAACCATAATTAAATATTAAATATTCAGGTCATTGCTTGAAATGCCGTGCGTGCGCCGCCATCGAAATATCCTCCCCATCGCCAATGGCCTTTATTTAATTTAGTTAAATGATTAAATCATTATAGGTCTTTTGAAAGGCACACCCGTCATGCCAATGACCCACCTCCAAAACAAATTTTTATTAGAATTACAAAATTCCCCTGTTCATTTACATATACATTTTACCTATTATAAACTAAAGAAAAATAAATAATGAAAATGTACGCATATCAATAACAATCATATCTTTTACTATCAACAATCAATATAATTAGATACCAAACTCAAGTCTGTACAACTCAAAAGCTAAATAAATACATGAAAGTCAAAATATAAATATAAACTAACTACTGCCCAAGATCAGGAATCTTTGTGCCATCGCCTTCGGTCCCATCGCTGGTCCCACCTCTGGTTCCATCACCGGTCCCATCCTCTATAGTCTCATCAGCATCAGCCCGGCGATCATCACCATCTCCTCCACGGGCATCGCCTGTGGCACCATCTCCACCCCCACGAGTCTCATCAACAAGACCCTACAAAATTAAAATATTAATAACGAAGTCCAAAATAGAGGATATTTAAATTATTTTAGTTTGTGTTCTACAAGTGTTCGCGAGTTGCAAACTGGGCGATAACTCGGTCTTCGTATGTCGGAATCGAGTCCCGTAAATTCTAACACGTGTCTATTACCTACGCGGTGCTATGTGTGTGTTTGCGTGGCGTCTGGACGGCCGATGCGAGTTTTAACCTCTTTTTTGGCTTTTTGCCTAAGTGTTGGCGAGTTTTGCAAACTGGGCGATAACTCGGTCTCCGTATGTCGAAATCGAGTCCCGTCAATTCTAATGCGTGTCAATTATCTACGCGGTGCTATGTGTGTGTTTTCTTGTCATTTGGACAGCCGATGCGGGTTTTGACCTCTTTTTCGGCTTTTTGCCTAAGTGTTGGCGAGTTTTGCAAACTGTGGGATAACTCAGTCTTCGTATCTCGGAATTGAGTCCCGTCAGTTCTAACGCATGTCTATTTCCTACGCGGTGCTATGTGTGTGTTTGCGTGTCATTCAGACGGCCGATGCGGATTTTGACCTCTTTTTCGGCTTTTTGCCTAAGTGTTGGTGAGTTTTGCAAACTAGGCGATAACTCGGTCTCCGTATATCGGAATCGAGTCCTGTCAGTTCTAACGTGTGTCTATTGCCTATGCGGTGCTATGTGTGTGTTTACGTGGCGTCTGGATGGTCGATGCGGGGTTTGACCTCTTTTTTTGGCTTTTTGCCTAAGTGTTGGCCAGTTTTGCAAACTGCGCGATAGCTCGGTTTCCGTATGTCGGAATCGAGTCCCGTCAGTTCTAACGCGTGTCTATTGCCTACGTAGTGTTATGTTTGTGTTTGCATGTCATTCGGACATCCGATGCAGGTTTTGACCTCTTTTTTGGCTTTTTACCTAAGTGTTGGCGAGTTTTGCAAACTAGGCGATAACTCGGTCTCCGTATGTCGGAATTGAGTCTCGTCAGTTCTAATGCGTGTATATTGCCTACGCGGTTCTATGTGTGTGTTTGCGTGTCATTCGGATGACCAAGGCGGGTTTTGACCTATTTTTTAGCTTTTTGCCTAAGTGTTGGTGAGTTTTACAAACTGGACGATAACTTGGTCTCCGTATATCGGAATCGAGTCCCGTCAGTTCTAACGCGTGTCTATTTCCTACGCTGTGCTATGTGTCCATTTTTGTGTCATTCGGATGGCCTATGCGGGTTTTGACCTCTTTTTCGGCTTTTTGCTTAAGTGTTGGCGAGTTTTGCAAACTGGGCGATAACTCGGTCTCCGTATGTTAGAATCGAGTCTCGTCAGTTCTAATGTGTGTCTATTGCCTACACAGTGCTATGTGTTTGATTGCGTGTCATTCGAACGGCCGATGCGGGTTTTGACCTCTTTTTCGGCTTTTTGCCTAAGTGTTGGCGAGTTTTGCAAACAGGGCGATAACTCGGTCTCCGTATGTCAGAATTAAGTCTCGTTAATTCTAACACGTGTATATTGCCTACGCGGTGCTATGTGTGTGTTTGCGTGTCATTCGGACGACCGATGCGGGTTTTCACCTATTTTTCAGCTTTTTACCTAAGTGTTGGCGAGTTTTGCAAACTGGACGATAACTCGGTCTCCGTATGTCAGAATCGAGTCCCGTCAGTTCTAACACATGTCTATTGCCTACACAGTGCTATGTGTTTGTTTGCGTGTCATTCGGACGGTCGATGCGGTGTTTGACCTCTTTTTCGACTTTTTGCCTAAGTGTTAGCGAGTTTTACAAATTGGGCGATAACTCTGTCTCCGTATGTCGGAATTGAGTCTCGTCAGTTCTAACACGTGAATATTGCCTACGCGGTGCTATGTGTGTGTTTGCGTGTCATTCAGACGACCGATGCCGGTTTTGACCTATTTTTTAGCTTTTTGCCTAAATGTTGGTGAGTTTTACAAACTGGACGATAACTTGGTCTCCATATGTCAGAATCGAGTCCCGTCAGTTCTAACGCGTGTCTATTGCCTACACTATGCTATGTGTTTATTTTTGTGTCATTCGGATGGCCTATGCAGGTTTTGACCTCTTTTTCGGCTCTTTGCCTAAGTGTTGGCGAGTTTTGCAAACTGGGCGATAACTCGGTCTCCGTATGTTAGAATCGAGTCTCATCAGTTCTAACGCGTGTCTATTGCCTACACAGTGCTATGTGTTTGTTTGCGTGTCATTTGAACGGCCGATGCGGGTTTTGACCTCTTTTTCGGCTTTTTGCCTAAGTGTTGGCGAGTTTTGCAAACTGGGCGATAACTGGGTCTCCGTATGTCGGAATTGAGTCTCGTCAATTCTAAGGCATGTATATTGCCTACGTGGTGCTATGTGTGTGTTTGCGTGTCATTCGGATGACCGATGCAGGTTTTGACCTATTTTTTAGCTTTTTGCCTAAGTGTTGGCGAGTTTTGCAAACTGGATGATAACTCGGTCTCCATATGTCGGAATCGAGTCTCGTCAGTTCTAACGTGTGTCTATTGCCTACGCTGTGCTATGTGTCTATTTTCGTGTCATTCGGATGGCCTATACGGGTTTTGACCTATTTTTTGGCTTTTTGCCTAAGTGTTGCCGAGTTTTACAAACTGGGCGATAACTCGGTCTCCGTATGTCAGAATCGAGTCTCGTCAGTTCTAACGCGTGTCTATTGCCTACACGGTGATATGTGTTTGTTTGCGTGTCATTCGAACGGCCGATGCGGGTTTTGACCTCTTTTTTGGCTTTTTGCCTAAGAGTTGGCGAGTTTTGTAAACTGGGCGATAACTCAGTCTTCGTATGTCGGAATCCAGTCCCGTCAGTTCTAACGCGTGTCTATTGCCTACGCGGTGCTATGTGTCTGTTTGCGTGTCATTTGGACGGCCGATGCGGGTTTTGACCTCTTTTTCGACTTTTTGCCTATGTGGTAGCGAGTTTTGCAAACTAGGCGATAACTTGGTCTCCGTATGTCAGAATCGAGTCCCGTCAGTTCTAACGTGTGTCTATTGCCTACGCGGTGATATGTGTGTCTTTGTGTGTCATTCAGATGGCCGATGCGGGTTTTGACCTCTTTTTCGGCTTTTTGCCTAAGTGTTGGCGAGTTTTGGAAACTGGGCGATAACTCAGTCTTCGTATATCGGAATCGAGTCCCATCAGTTCTAATGCGTGTCTATTGCCTATGCGGTGCTATGTGTCTGTTTACGTGTCATTTGGACGGCCGATGCGGGTTTTGACCTCTTTTTCGTCTTTTTACCTAAGTGTTGGCGAGTTTTGTAAACTGGGCGATAACTCGGTCTCCGTATGTCGAAATCGAGTCCCATCAGTTCTAACGCGTGTCTATTGCCTACGCGGTGCTATGTGTGTATTTGCGTGTCGTTCGGACGGCCGATGCAGGTTTTGACCTCTTTTTTGGCTTTTTGTCTAAGTGTTGGCGAGTTTTGCAAACTGGGCGATAACTCGGTCTCCGTATATCGGAATCGAGTTCCATCAGTTCTAACGCGTGTCTATTACCTACGCGGTACTATGTGCGTGTTTGCGTGTAATTCGGACGGCCGATGCAGGTTCTAACACGTGTTAACTAGTTATTTGACAGTTTATATAAGCAATATAATTGAAAAGAAGGAAATACAACAATAATAAGTTTTACCTGTCGAATATGTGGACGAAAGATGTTGGCCAAGACAACTCCACATACACGGATGGCCTCCTCCCGGACTACACCCATGAGGTCGTAAGTTTTTCTGCAATGTGCTCTGCCTCAGGTGAGATATAACCACCGTCACCTTTCTTCTGGTGAGCGTGCCACCAAAACTCGAGGCAGGAAGGTCAGTGCTTTAGACTCACCTCGAGTCTCTCCTCAGAGGTCGTAAATCACGATTGACTCCTCCAGTAGTGTGGGAGACGACTCTACTGTCGTCAGGCGGTATGTCGTTGTCTTGAACATCTTCTTGAACGCTTCTCCCTCCAAAATATCGCTTTTCCTCACCGCAAAGACTAATGAAACTGTTTGGACATCTCTAAGTGTCCATCCATCCGTCATCTTGGTGCAGGCCTTTTCTTCCAAATATGAACCCACTTGTGCTAATTCTTCTCGAGATACTTCCCGAAACGGTCTTTGTCGTGGGCTTCTTGCCTGCCCTCGAAGCGATAATATCTCTGCAATACAACATATGAATGAATTAGTAGACAACATAAAGCAAAGCGGTAAATAAATATTCAAAAACACAAATTAAAACTAAATATGAATGAATGACTTCTTACCCTAAACTCAGCAATAATCAGCCCACGTGTGCGGTCATCCACATCCGCCCACCTCATCCACGGGCTAGAGAATTGGTTGCGGACGATCCCAAGCAACGTGTTCCTTGGCGTCGCGTTAAGGATACTAAAATTGAAGGCGGTTAAATTTCCAAATTGCAAAGAATATATAAGAACTAAATAATTAATACAAACGTAATGTATATATTACCTAGTAGTCCCGACACGGCATATAAGCGGCGCCTGGGGGGGATTCCCTAGCAATCCACGTGCTAGTCCCCGCGGAGGCCTACGTCGATCACCTATGTAGTGAAATACAACAATATTTATATTCTCGAATATAATGTCAATATTATATAAAATTAAAAACAATAAGATGTATAACAACAAAACATGTAATTATACCTGATGATCCGGCCTGATCATCACCAGCACTACCTCCACGTCCCCCACGGCCTAAACTACTAGCACGCCCACCACGATCGCCGTGTGGTGTACACGCCATATCTGCATATATACTGTCAAATCATCATCAAGAAGATAATATGCGGATACAACTAAAAGGATACAAACACAAATATCAGAATCATCATGCATATACAACTAAAAGGATACAATATGCAGATATAACTAAAAGGAAATAACTATGCCATTTGAATACAACATGTATATACAACTAAAAGGATACAACTATTACATTTGAATACAACTAAAAGGACATAAACAATACATACTCCTAATCATTTATATCATCAAAGCCATCAATATCAGAATCGTTATCTTCGAGCAGTAGATCTTCACTATCGTTGTCATCACCATCTTCGTCATCCTCAACGATTTCTTTAATTATATCTACCTCCTCAACAACATCGTCTTCACTTTCGACAGTGACAACATCATCCTCTTCTTCACTAGACTCACTAATAATTGTCACATCAGCATGTGTGACACTAGTAGACTCGACTTATAAAGGTTCATCGTTTGGACTAGGAGCTGTGCCTTGAAAACCACGGGCTTTGGTGGTTATAACAGCATGCCATGGGCTTGCAGAAGTCTTAACACTCCACGCATAGTACACCTGTGTTGCTTGACTTGCTAAAATAAACGGCTCGTCCATACCAGTCATCAGTCTTAGTTTTGACTTAACGTTAACAGTCACCCATCCTGATTTTTTATCTACTTTAACTCCATTCTCAAAATCAAACCAATGACAATTGAAGCAAACTAATTCTTTATGACCCCAATATTTGAGAACGACAACTTCTAGCAATCGTCCATACCAGTCATCCCAAATGTTATCGTAACAGCTACCTTTCACCACAACACCAGAATTAGCAGAAGCGACATCCCCAATATCACAACACTTAAAATCTGTAACCGTCGTAAATAACGTCGTAAACCTCTCCCATGTTATCGTTCCTTCCCCCGCTCTCTGCTGATTAGTTTCCCACCAATAGTTCACTTCACCCCTCATCGTGTATGTGGCAAATACTGTCTTCTGGTCTTAACCCACGCGAGCTATAGTGAAGGCCTTCTCGATCTCTTTGATCCAGGTTTGCGCAACTATCGGGTCAGTGGTTCCCGTGAACTCTGGGGGCCCTACACTCTTAAAATCTTTGAAGGTTATTCTTTGGACAAACTTGGGGAACCAAGCGATGCAGGTTCGTTTTTCCCCTCAGTAACTTCTCCCAATAAATCTACAAGTCTATGTATCGGA
Source organism: Panax ginseng (assembly GCA_020205605.1). Lineage (NCBI taxonomy): Eukaryota > Viridiplantae > Streptophyta > Magnoliopsida > Apiales > Araliaceae > Panax > Panax ginseng. The sequence goes on from CM035127.1 coordinate 68,482,093, forward strand.
TCTACTGGTCCTCTCTCATCATTATTAACTGACTCTTCTGGGACAGTTATTCTACTTCTGGGCGGCATTTTCTGCATCACAACATTTTTCATTTTATTATTTAATTATTATATTTAGACATTTCTCAATTGGAAAGAACTGGAGGTTTAAAACACGTTTTTGAAATAAGACCATTTATATTCATATGCCAAATGGTTATAATATATGTTCTTTTCTAGCATACTGCTATAAATGATAACACATATCCTATATTATCACAAAAGACGGGGACAACACTAGCTTACTACCCCTCTAACACCTTTCAAAAGTTGGGGTTACCCTCATCTCACATCTTACACAAAAGACTGAGATTACAACAACATATTAAATAACACATAAATAAAATACTACACGACTGGGCTTTTTCGTCTAGACTCAATCTAACATCCCATGCTCCGCGGTGCTCTGATATTTCTTCTATGTAATGTGCACCACCATATTTTAACTTATGGTATGACGTCGGGTCTGTCCTTGCTCAGCTGGGTAGTGATGTACCCCATTGATCAACCTCTCCATGGCCGTGCATAGAGCATAGACCATCTTGTTCATCTTTCTTTTTTTGCACCGCACGTCGTCTTCTAGATCATCCACCCTATCATTGGTTTCCTCCCACTTCTCCTCGAAGTGAATCATATCCATCACCTCTATCTCTAACAGAGTTCGAAGAGCCTCCTTCTCCGTCCTCTCACTTTAAACCCTCTGCTCCATTTCTTCTAGCTTCCCTGCCAACTCAACGTTCCTCGCCACCTATCGGTTAAACAAGGTCCCATCTGGATCCCTGCTTCCTTAGGGTGATCAATTTCCACCTCCATCTCCTGCATCACTAATTTCCTCTCAAGAGTCTCAGTCTCTAGCTCCTCGACTCTACATCCTTATTCCAAAATATGTTCTTCATACTCTCCCAACATCTGATCCTCGAAAGTAGACTCGTTGGAGTCCTCCATAGGCTCGGGCTCCTCCTCCATAGGCTCCTCCTCTGGATCAGACTCCTCAGGTAGAGGCTCCATCTCCTCCTCATCATCATCATCATCAATAGGGGCCACTATTGATATGGGTTCTACTATCAATGGTGCCTCATATACCACGTGGATATCACGCGGCTCCTCCTCTACTACTCGGCTAGTTCCTCCCATGTCAGTCATCCTACAATGACCAACATAAGACAAGATAAACAACAACTCCATCAGAATGTTAAATAAACATAAGTTCATTGTATAGAATGAAGTTACATTTCATAACACATTAAGTCTCTCAAGGAAAACTCTACATGAGTTTTATCCCCTTTCTAACTTCTAAGTTTTTCCTAAGTTATAATCTAAGGACTCTCGTTCCTAAGCTTTATAACTATAGCTTTGATACCAACCTATGGTGCCCCCAAATTCGGACCGCTACTTGGTCACTCGAATTCGGTTCGTCACATGCTCAAAGTAATACCATAATAACTAAAATCACACATTCACAATAGAAAATCTAATTTAGAATAATATACTATGATTTATTATAATTATTCCCCAAGTCTAAGAACCTCATGATGCTTAATAGATTACATAATAATATCGAATAAAGACTTATTACATAATCCTACTTAAGTTTAAGCATAGTCTAAAAACAGTCTTAATATAACATAATAGTCTTAAACATAAAGTGACAAGCTAGTCGGTAGCCTTGCCTTTGCCCTTGTCTTTCCCAGAGACACTTCCATGTTCTGCCTTAACTGAAAGGTTTTAAATAAGCAAGGATGAGCGAAAATTGCCTTGCAAGTAATATACAACAAGGGTAAAGAATATAATATCACAAGGTTGAAACATCACAGTATAGTCTCCAAGATAGTTCAGGGTATTAGAATAATATCATGAACACTGAGTATCAATAATTCTCGAATCCAATCTTTGGAATATTAAAGGATAGTTCAATATAGATCAACAATATATATGAATTCAAAGGCTATCAATGTATCCAACGGGATAAAATAAATTATACTGAGCAATCACTAAGGACTATTGAACATCTACTAGAATTACCAATATTAAACTGATAACCCAAAAGAATCAAGTACTATAGATGATCAGTCTACAATACTCTAAGTTATGCATAACACCATAGAAATAATCTACTCATGTGTTGGGGTTTCCAACAACATACATTCCCCTTACCATAAGGGTTGTTCAACTAAGTTTTTAAGATTTCCGTACCAATCAATTGGTTTAGACAGTTTTATAAACATGTATATAGTCTAGCCGAATTAATTGGCATAAACACTTTCACAATATTCAAGAAAAATACCAAGTTCAACATGAATAATAGTTTTCACAAGAGTTTTAGACAAACTAGCTCAATTGAACGAGTAATTAAGTAAGATAACTTGCATTTAAAGAGATAAGGTTTGCTTACGACATTCGTTGAATAAAGTAATGCAAGGGTTTAGGATACTTGCACAATGTAAAGGATAGTTCAAATACTTGCACAATGTAAAGGATAGTTTAGATACTTGCACAATGTAAAGGATAGTCCATATACTTGCACAATGTAAAGGATAGTTCAGATACTTTCCTTAAGCGTAGTTTATCGACGTTTAAGAAATTAACACTTTCGAATCCTATTTATAGTGTATTACAAGTATAGGATGCCCATTAGTTAAACATATTCGATAAACAATCCTGATATATAGATCAAGTGTACATACATAACTCAATCATGAAATCTTAGACTTATTTTATTACGTAGCTTGGAACTACTGTTAGACTTCATTATTTTAAAACAATTTGTCAATTCAAGCTAAGGTAGGTGTTAACATACAAGGCTACCTCTGTTAGTGTGTCATGAATAGAAATAAGCATAATGAAGTTATACTAGCATGCTACATACTTCAGAAATCACAGAAGTCACTTTCCAAGTCTACAGAATGGCGCGGCCGCGCCTGATTTGTACTAAGGAAACGCGCGGCAACACGACTCCTAGTTCAAACCATGGCTGATGTAAGACCCTAACTTTTATGAATAAAGATAATTTTTCTATAAATATCATTTTTGAATATTATGGAATGAATTTGATATAATGTTATAGTTATGGGTAATATTTATAAATTTTGCAAAAGTCATGAAGTTGTTATATAATATTCGATTGGTCGGGGAATATTCGTTTTAACATGGAATATTCATACAATGGCACAATCATTGGTGGACCCCACAACGGAATTATTGTCGGATTGAGAAAATGACAAAAATACTTTATGAAAATAATGGCGGAAGTTTTACCATTAACTGTTGAAACACCCGGTGTTAAAAAATGCGATGTCTGGCGTGGTTACATATAGTAGCACACGGTATTGATTATTATTGATGCTTACGTGCGAAGTCACTTTCGGTTTTGTTCAATTATTGTTACAGTAATTGTTGCATAGTATCTCACGTTATTTGATTCAATTATTGTCAATATTTTATATATTATTAAATCAATAATTGAGATGACAAAGTTATTAATATTATTATTTGCAATATTAACGATGTCTAGAAGTTCTGTCAAGGAGAGGTTTGGTCACCTAATTGCGCGCCAATGGGGAGAAATCCTTATTGGAAAGCCCCCTCTTTCCTGGGAACGACCTCGTCGATTAATATTGTGAATTTTATAATAATGATGATAAATTTTGTTTTATTAGTATTATTAATGTAATAAAGCAGAAAAACTTTTTATATAAAACAAAATACTTTTATAAAGTTATCTGTTTTATTAGACTATAAATAGAATATATTATATTCTATTATGCATAGTGTTTTGCATAGTAAAAGCTTTGTATATAAAACAGAATACTTTTATAAAGTTATCTATTTTATTAGACTATAAATAGAATATATTATATTTTATTATGCATAGTGTTGCATAGTGCCTGCATAGTATTTTGCATAGTAAAATCTTTTTATATAAAACAGAATACTTTTATAAAGTTATTTGTTTTATTAGATTTTAAATAAAATATTTAAATATATATATATATAATATATATTATATTTTATTGCATAGTATCCTTTCAATTCTCCTATAAATAGGATGCTTAGTTAGAATTGAAGTCACACCAAAAATTCAGAGAATTCTTCTTCTATAATCTTGAGCGTATTTCTTTAGAGTTTTCAGAAGCTTTGAGCGTAGAAAAACAGTATAAGTTTTCTTCAAGAATATCCTAGTCCTACCAGTCGGAATACTCTTCTTTTACGGTAATGGATATTATTTGTTGTACTTGTAAGGGGTATTATTCTTTCGTATTCATGAAGAGAGTTATTTTCTTTCAATACTCGTAAGAGTTATTATTCCTTTCTTTATTATAATTTTGAAATAACATGTCTATGCGAAGTACCGCATACATGGTGAAATTCTACTGCTATTCCATTCTTTATTATTCTGTTAGAATAACCTGTCTGTGCGGTCTATCGCATGCCTAGTGAATTCTGTTGTTATTCCATTCTTTATTATTCTGTTGGAACATCCTTTCTGTGTGTTTATGCATGACCTGGTTCCGTTCTTTATTATTCTGTTGGAACATCCTGTTTGTGCGGATTACGCATGACCTGGTTCCATTCTTTATTATTCTGTTGGAATAACCTGTCTGTGCGATCTATCGCATCCATGATGATTTCTTCTGTTATTCCATTCTTTATTATTCTGTTAGAATAACCTGTCTATTTGTATTCATTCCTTATTAAATTGTGAAAATGATCTGTCTAAGTGGATTACCGCATGGCGGACGAAAATCCATTTGCAGTTTCATATATTCTCTTATACTCAGTTGGTTAAAGCTTTGACTTCTATACTCCATGAAATTAGTGGAATATCCTTGATATTTGCGCTTCATCCAGTATCTTTTCATGGAAATATTCTTCTGAGCATTCTTGAATTTTATTCCACAAAGCAGTATCATGTTGACAATTTGGACGTTATTGAGTTCAAGATAAATTAACTTATAAATCTTTAAAATTTATTCTTGAACTTGTTTTATTGAATTGGCATCATCCTCGTGTTTATAATATGTTGAAAGTCATCTGTGGCCTGTAGTGCATAGATGGACTTGGTATGATTATGACCAGGGATTATTCGGTATAATCATGACCGTAATGTTACAAATAATGTGGTAAAAATCCCCATTGGCCGTAGTGTATTGATGGACAGTTGTTGGCATGATCATGACCATTGATGAATACACGAATATCCTTGGCCCATAGTACATGGAAAATTTGGGGTCGTGATACTGATGAATATCATTGGCCGTAGTGCAGGGATGATGTGGATTATTTATTAAGCTGAGTCTCAACGATAAAAGTAATGAAAAACCTATTAAATAATAGAAGATAGTAGATTTTATTCTCTACTTGACTCTTTTAATGGATAGCTTGTTCCGCTGCAGTTAAACTTGATGTTTATTATATTTTATCAGTTTAACACTGTTGAAGGCTAATGATAATTTATTCTGCATTATCTTAGTCATAATATTACTTACTGGGCTAGTTGAGCTCACCCTTTTGCTTTCATTGTTCTCTTGAGAAATGAGAGCGTGTGCGAGGGACTAGTCGAGGAACGGAGTGGCGGTCCGAGATGATAGCATTAGTAGTCCTCACTATTCTATGAAATAGTGTGATAATAAATGTATTGAGGACTTATTTTGAGTTTGAATCTTTGTATAGAAGATAATATTTGTATTAAAACTCACACTTCATGTTGTATATTTAAGGTTGTATTTGTATTACATATCATGTATTTGGCGACTCGAATGGGTGATGTATACCTATTTTGGGGTGTCACAGTTAGTATCAAAGCTTAGGGATATGATCCCCAGCCGAGATGTGAGACAAGAACTAGGAGGGAGAGCGGAGAATTCCTTCGCTAGTATGACCTACCTAAGTTTATTTGGTATTTAATTGGTCGGTCGAGTATAGGGATAATATGTGATATGATAACTAACCCTTGTTTTGTGGCGATGTCTCAAAATGACATTCGAGAATGTTGAGAATAGCAATGGAGCACGGGAGACCGTTGAGTCTCCACATATCAATAATCGTGATAATGTGCATCGTGGCGACAATCCTCATGCAAACAACAACACTTGACCAAATGATGAATGATGGAATGTTCGGAGGCTTTATGCAATTCATGCAACATCAGTGAGAGCGGCTCTCTGTCCAAAATGTAGGTGGAAACATCGAAACTCTCGACGACGGTCACCGCTAAAGCAGCCAAGGAGCTGGGACCACCGGAGTTTATTGGAGAGACAAAACCACTTAAAGCGCGGAGGCGTGGATAAAGCAGATCATCAAGATATTTGATGTCTTGGGATGCTCCGAGGAGCAAAAGGTTCCCTTTGCCACCTTTATGTTGCGAGGAGAAGCAGATTACTGGTGGGAATCGGTAAAACGTACTCAACCTGCCACACTAAAGATGTCTTGGGAGAAGTTCCAAGAACTATTCAACGACAAGTACTTTCCCGAAAGTATTCGTCACATGAAAGAGGTAGATTTCATCAAGTTGGAGCAGAACAATATGACTGTGTCGCAGTGTGAAGCTAAGTTTACCGAGTTTTCCCGGTTTGCGTCTCACTTGGTTTATAATGAGGAAAGAATGACGCGGATGTTTCTAAGAGGTTTGAAACCCGAAATACGTCAATATCTAATTTCTCATAAAATGTGTTTGTATTCAGATGTTGTAAATAGGGCTCGGTTATTGGAGCGCGATAACGAGTCAACTCAACCAAGAGAAAGCAGCCGGCAAAATGATAATACCAGTGGTAACAGTCATCGAAGCGGTGACAACAAACATGGAGGGAATCAATATGCCAGAAATGGTAACCACTTTGGTGGTAATCATGACCAAGACAATAAGAATGGATATTTCAAGAAGAGGAGATTTAACAATGATGGAAAGACGTCAGCATCAGCACCCGTGGTTAAAGAAGGAGAACGACCACCTATCATATGTTTCAAATGCGGAGGGAGGACATATCGGTCAAAATGCAGCGATGCCATCAAAGCGTGTTATAATTGTGGAAGAGAAGGTCACCTAACTGATTTTATCGTGCAATCAAGACAAGTCCAGGTTGGAGCGGTGACACAAAATATCGTCCTGCAAGTCAAAACCAGTAGTTCAAGGGAGAGCTTTTGTTGTGACCTCCTAGAAAGCAAGGAACCCGAACGAGGTCATCACGGGTAACTTATCATAAACTCTAGCGTAGTTTATACCTTATTTGATACCGGTTCTACCCATTCTTTTATTTCTCCTACTTGTGCTCAACAATTAAATTTGACTTCGGAGAAATTAGACTTTGACTTATCTGTGGAAACTCTGTTGGGAGAAACCTTCATTACATCCACTATTTATAAGTCTTGTTTGGTTCAAATCGGTACCCTCACATTACCTGTCGATATTATTTCATTGAAAATACTTGCATTTGATGTGATTCTAGGGATTGATTGGTTAACTACTCATCATGCAAAAATTGTTTGTTTTCGTAAGGTTGTAGCTTTCATATTCCTAACCAACCTATTATACGAATTCAAGCAACCAAACCATTAAAATCAATCATTGTCATCTCAAACCATAAAGCTATTCATTTATTGAAAAAGCAGGATGTCAAGTCGTCTTAGCTCATATCACATTTAAACAAAATACGTCGATTTGAATGATATTTCTATTGTTAATAAATTTCTGGCGTATTCCACGAAGAACTTCTTGGCCTACCCCAGGCGTGAAATTGAATTTTGTATCGACTTGGAACCCGGTACAAAACCCATTTCCGAGCCCCATATCGAATGGCTCTATTGAACTTCGAGAGTTAAAGACCCAATTCTGCGAGAATTGTTAGACATTGGTTTCATTCGTCCTAAGACGTCTCCTTGGGGTGCTCTGTTCTATTCGTGAAGAAGAAAGATGGGAGTATGCGATTTTGTATTAACTACTGGGAATTGAACCATGTCAGCATCAAGAATAGGTATCTGTTACCTCGCATTGATGACCTGTTTGACCAGTTGCAAGGAGCACAATTCTTTTCAAAGATCGATCTTCGTTCCGGATATCATCAGCTGAAGGTTAAAACTGAGGATATTCTTAAGACTGCATTCAGAACTCGGTACGGGCATTATGAATTCCTAGTCGTGTCTTTTGGATTGACTAATGCTCCTGCCGCCTTCATGGATATGATGAACCGAGTATTCAAGGACTATTTGGATCACTTTGTGGTCGTCTTTATTGATGACATCCTCATATATTCCAAAAGCCATGAAGATCATGAGCAACACTTGAGGTTGATACTCCAAAAGTCTAGTGAAAACTAACTCTATGCCAAGTTGAAGAAATACGAGTTCTGGATTGAGGAAGTAGCATTCCTTGGGCACGTAGTATCAAGTTATGAAATTTCTGTTGACCCATCAAAGATTGAAGCTATTCAAAGTTGGGAGCAACCTAAATTAGTGACCGAAGTATGTAGCTTTCTCGGATTAGCTGGTTATTATCGGAGATTCGTGGAAGGGTTTTCTCGAATCGCTACTCCATTAACTCAGCTGACTCGGAAAGATATAAAATTCGGTTGGAGCGTGGAATGTGAGAAGAGTTTTCAAGAACTCAAGAGGAGACTCATTTCAACACCTATTCTGACAATACCATCTGGGTCGGAGGGATTTGTCATCTATAGTGATGCATCGGGCAAAGGGTTAGGATGTGTTCTCATGCAACGTAGGAAAGTGATAGCCTATGCTTCTCGGCAACTTAAAGAATATGAGAGGAATTATCCTACTCATGATCTAGAGTTGGCAGCTGTTGTCTTCGCACTTAAAATTTGGAGGCATTACTTGTATGGGGAGAAAGTGGAGATCTTTACGGATCATAAAAGCCTCAAATATTTCTTCACCCAAAAGGAACTCAACATGCGACAATGACGTTGGCTTGAACTGTTGAAAGATTATGATCATACCATCCAATACCATCCTGGAATAGAGAACGTGGTAGTTGACGCATTGAGTAGAAGATCATATCTTGGTGCGAGTGCGATATTGTCAACGAAAGGCCCATTTTGTGTGACTTGCAAAGGATGGAGATAGAGTTAAAGACTCCGGGGACCCATGTGATGATGGCAAATATCGAGTAGAACCAACTTTAATCGATAAAGTTAAAATTTGCTCCAAGCTACGGACACAGGCCCGATGCGTATGAGGAAGAAAGTGCAAGAAGGTGCTATGCCGGAAGCAAGAATCGATGAAGAAGGAATTCTTCGAGTAAACTCCAGACTTTGTGTTCCTAACGACCCTGATTTAAAGTATTAAATCATGATGGAGGCGCACAACACACCATTTGCAATCCATCTTGGGAGTACCAAAATGTATCGTGATCTTCGTCATACATTTTGGTGAAGCAATATGAAGAGAGAGATAGCGATGTTTATCTCAAGGTGTCTAACTTGTCAACGAGTTAAGGCGGAGCATCAAGTACCAAAAGGTCCATTACAACCACTTGAAATTTTAGAATGGAAGTGGGAGTACATTACCATGGATTTCGTTACCGATCTTCCTAAGGTTTCTCAAGGCATAGATGCGATTTGGGTCATTGTTGATAGATTGACCAAGTCTGCTCATTTCTTACCGATACGAGAAACTTATACACTTGAACGTCTTACTCGTATGTACATAAACGAGATTGTAAGACTTCATGGTATACCAGTATCCATAGTTTCTGATCGAGACCCAAGATTCACTTCACGATTTTGGGTTAGTTTGAAGAAAGCTATGGGCGCAGATTTACGATTTAGCTCGGCATACCATCCTCAGATGGACGGGCAGTCGGAGAGGACTATTCAAACTCTTGAAGATTTATTAAGACTTTGTGTCCTTGACTTCAAGGGAAGTTGGAACAAGTTCTTAGCGTTGGTGGAGTTTTCCTACAGCAACAGTTATCAAGCAAGCATTGGCATAGCTCCATTCGAGGCATTTTATGGAAGAAAGTGTCGTTCTCCAGTATGCTGGGATGAGGTGGGTGAAGCAACGTTGTTGGGACCGGAGTTGGTACGTATGACTACGGAAAAGATTCAAACAATTCGACAACGTATAAAAATCTCACAAGATCGACAAAAGAGTTATGCTGATCTTCATCGAAGGGACGTAGAATTCGATATTGGAGATCATGTATTGTTACGTGTTGCTCCATGGAAAGGAGTTACGAGATTTGGAAAGAGAGAAAAGCTCAATCCTCGATTAATTGGCCCATTTTTAATCCTCGATCGAGTGGGAACTGTGGCCTATAGACTCGCTTTACCGCCAAGTATGTCTCGTGTTCATAACGTTTTTCATATGTCTATGTTACGTAAATATGTGAAAGACCCGCACCACATTATTGAGTTAGAACCGGACGAAATAGCGGAAGATTTAACGTATGAAGAGGTTCCTGTTAAAATCATGGATAAGAAGGAACATGTTCTACGCTCCAAGGTTATACCTCAAGTCAAAGTTTTGTGGAGGAACCACGATGTTGAGGAAATGACCTGGGAGTTAGAATCTGAGATGAAATCAAGGTATCCTTATCTCTTCGACATACCAGGTACGTACCCTAATTTCGAGGGCGAAATTTCATAAGAAGTGGTGGTTGTAAGACCCCAACTTTTATGAATAAAGACGAATTTTCTATAAATATTATTTTTGAATATTATGGAATGAATTTGATATAATGTTATAGTTATGGGTAATATTTATAAATTTTGCAAAGTACGTAAGTTGTTATATAATATTCAATTGGTCGGGGAATATTCGTTTTAACAGGGAATTTTCGTACAATGACACAATCATTGGTGGACATCACAACGGAATTATTATCGGATTGAGAAAACGATAAAAATACTTTGTGAAAATAACGGCGGAAGTTTTACCGTTAACTGTTGAAATGTGACAACCCGAAAATTTGGAATATTTTTAAAATTTTTATTACTTGAATTAAGGTTCAATAATAGAACCTAAACAGAAAATAAGTGTATGCGTTTGATATTTTTAAGATAGAATTTTGAGGATTTAAAATTTTATGAAGGATTTAGGTGAATTATTCAGGATTAAGAGAATAAGGGAGTATGTTTTATAAATATGGTTATGTATGTGTACAATATGTGGTTAAGGGTCAAGGGTTGACCAGATAAACGATATCTGTAATAAACCCTAATTATATATTAAGAACTTTAACGTTTGGTTAGAAAACACTAGCGATTAATAAGAAACCCTAGAAACCAGTTTTGGAAACCCTAATTTCAGTTTCGGAAATCCAAAACCCTAATTCGGTGGATGAAATCCTAAATCGGGAACTTAATGGCGTAAGTGTAAATAATTATAGGATTAATTAGGGTTAATCTTAACAAATTGGTTACAAAACCCTAATTCTAAATTTGAAACCCTAATTATGGATTTAAAACCCTAATTTGTAAATATGGAAAAACCTAAGTGTTAATTTAATAATTGTAATGATAATTAGGAAATAGTAATCCTAATTTTCAAGTTAAGTAATTAGAAAATCCTAATCTAATTACGAAATCTATTTTCTAATTTAGAAAAAAAATATTTTTATATTACAAACCATAATTCGTGGGTTATAAACCCTAATGACCATTTTGACCCTAATTGCTTAATTAGCAATTTTAATTAGGATATACTAATCTTAATTAGCAAGATTTAAATTATAATTACGAAATTTTAATATAATTAGAAAATCCTAATTATAATTTAGAATTATTAACTTTCTATTTTGAAATTCGAAATTCGAAAATCTTGGAAATTAATTTGCTAAACCGTAAACCCTAATTCAAACCATAAACCCTAATTCAAACCATAAACCCTCCCAAACCCTAAACCCTAAGGGTTTGATCAATTGTCTAAAATGCCATTAAAATTAATTGCTAAATGACTATTTTGCCCCTTTGTGCATTATTGGATGTTTCTTGTAGATCTAGACCTAAGGTGAGTGGTTGAGCAACCCTAGCCTATACATGTGACTTATATCTAGCAATCCCAGCCGAAATCAGCAGCCATAACATTGCATACAAGTTATTTAAATAGATTAAGAGAGAGAAATGGGTTACTTACATTTTCATTTTTCACCAAGCCACTCTCTCTCCATATTTCGGGTTAAGAGTGAGAGGAGGGTGATAAACAAAACCAAGTTCAGTTTATAGCTTTCCAATAATAGATCAAAGATCAGAAATCAAAAATCAAAGCATAAGAACGTAAGAACCCTAATTTTTAAAATCTTACGATTTGATGTTACATGTTGTTAATGATTGGTTAAAGATGTGTAATAGGGTGTCCTTTAGTGATCTGGGTTGATAGATCATGGATCTATAACCTCTAGATGCACGAAATCAAGTTTTAAGCAAATCTAGAAAACTAGAAAATTATGGCCTGACAGTCGAATGTCAGAGGCCTTAAATCTTTATGTAGTAGATGTTTATGGTGTTTTATGTTATGAATCTGTAGTATGCCCTGTGGTCTTTGTTCTGCAACTTGAGTCAGGGTCATAGCATGTCTAGATCGTAAGTTACAAGTGGTCAAAGGGCGTTGACTGACCACGAAACTGTGAATCTGGGTAACCCAGATTTCCCCAACAGTGTCTGACAAAATGTTCTATGCTTCTGATCTTGCTTCTGACAAGTGTTTTGGCCAAGTTGTTGTTTGATTTGTGTAGCCTGTCATGTGCACTACATATTATAGTCATTAGAACAAGCAAATCATGAGCATCATCTTAAATAATCACGGTCAAACAACCATTGACCTACTCGCCGGATGAAGAATTTGGGTAACCCAGATCTTCAAGAACCAGTTCTCTGACAACAGTTTGACCAGATCAGATCTTTCGTTTGTTTTGATGTTAAACTGATTTAAGCTTGTATACATGTAGACTGACATGTTATATACACGATTGAACCATGATATCACATAAACCGAACCCAGAATGCTAAGATTCAAAGGCTGGAAAGTATGTGCTTCGATTGTTCTTCATTTTTGGGAAACCCAGAAAATGAAGAACAGTGTCTGGCACGTTTTGTATGCCCTGTATCTCATGGATCTGATATGTTATGGTAATGAACTAGGTTTGTTATTGTAGTGCTACATAAGTACTACAATATCAATTCTTAAAAAAGCCTAGAAACGAATTACAATGAGAATTATTGCAGGTCAAACCACCTATCTTGTCCACTGACTTGAAGATCTGGGCAGCTCAAGAACACACCAAGAACACCTATAGCGACGATGCATCGCTATAGAATACTTTAGCGATAGTTTATATTTATTTTAATTTCTAATTTTCGAAAATTATTTAAAAATAGATAAAAATGGTTTTAATTATTAAAATACATAATAAATTCAAAAAATTATTTTAAAGTCTAAAAATAGTTTTTAATTAGTTAGAGTATATTTCATAAATATTTAATATTTTGGAATATAAATGGTATTTAATTTATTTAATTATAATTAAATAAATTATTTAAAAATAATTTAAATACATGAAAAATCATGAAAAATAATATTATGGTATAATAAAATATTTTAAGTTATTTTTAGTGACTTTTAATATTTTGTGATGAATTTCATTAATTAATCAATATTAATGATAATTAGTTTATTTAATAAATATATTAAATAAATTATGGAAAAATAGAATAAATGATTTATAAATCATATAAAAATATTTGAGGTTATAAAATATAACTTTTGATATTTTTCATGAAAATATTAATATTTTAATATTAATAGCAATTATCGGATAATGAATTTAATTGTTTAAAAATCATATAAAGGTGATTTTAAGGTATTAAAATACTTAATGATATTATAAATATATTATAATATTATGACATGTATTTCATTAATATTTGATATTAAATAAATATTAATGATAAAAGAATTATGTTGTATTTAATTCATTTAAATACGATTTTAATGATTGAAAAATTAAGATAAATAGTAATAATTATTTAAAAATTATTACGAGCATATGAAAAAAAAATTGACTGTTAATAAATTATGTAAGATAATTGTTAAGTGTTTAGTCAGAGTTTAATTGAACTTAAACTTGAAGTTTTGTCCGACTAGACCGTCGAGATGTTAGATTTGTGTCGGGTTCAACTCAGGCTGCAATAGTTTAACTTGATACCGAGTTTTATGTGTGTTATAGACTGATAGGGTTATGTGTTATGTATTATGTGTTTAGGTTATTCTATGTATATATATATATAATAGTATTATATTGTGATGATATTATTCTAATATTGGAGATCTATATTACTAATATTAGGTGTGACGCCCCCAAAATAGGTATACATCACCTATTTTGAGTTGCCAAATACATGGTACAGAATACAAATAGAATCTTTAATATACAACAAGAGAGCTATGAGTTTTAATACAAATACTGTCTTCTAGACAATATCCACTCTCAGAATAAGTCCTCATTACATTTATTGTCACACTATTTAACGAGAATAGTGAGGACTACCAACCAATACTATCATCCCACCATCACTCCGCTTCCCACTGGCTAAATCCCATTTACGTTCTCATTTCACGAAGAGAACAATGAAAGAAAGGGTGAGCTCAACTAGCCCAATGAAAATATTATGACTAAGATAATGCGAGAATAAATTATCATTAGCCTTCAACAATTTAAACCGATAAAATATGACAAACATCAAGTTTAAGCTGCGGTGAATAAGAAATCCATTAGAAGAGTCAAGTAGAGAATAAAATCTACTATCTTCTATGATTTAAAAGGTTTTCATCACTTTTATCGGCGAGACTCGGCAATAAATAATTCACATCATCGAATCACCCCCTGCTGACTGAGGATATTTTTTAGTATCACGACCACAATTATCCATGCACTACGGGCCAAGAATATTTGTATATTCATTAATGGTCATGATCATGCCAACAACTATCCATCAATGCACTACGGGCCAATGAGGACTTTTACCACATCATTTGTAACATTACGGTCATGATTACACCGAATAATTCCTGGTCATAATCATACCAAGTCCATCTGTGCACTATAGGCCACAGATGACTTTAAAAAAAATATAACCATGAGGATGATGACAATGATATAAGAATTCAATAAAACAAGTTCAAGAATTAATTTATCCAGGAACTAATAATGTCCAAATTGTCGACATGATACTTTGCTTTGTAGAGTAAAATTCAAGAATGCTCGAAGAATATTTTCATGAAAATTTCTTTGGATGAAGCGCAAATATCAAGGATATTCCACTAATTTCATGGAGTATAGAAGTCAAAAATTTAACCAACTGAGTATAATAAAGAATGGAATAACAAAAGAAATCACCATGCATGCGGTGCTTACATTATAGGCAGGTTATTCCAACGAATACTAAATAACGGAACCAGTCGGGCAAAATTACGCGCAAGCGGATGTTCCAATAGAATAATAAAGAATGGAATAATAACAAAATCACCATGTATGCGGTGCCTGCATGACAGTTATTCAACGAGATACTAATAAGAATCGGAATCGAATCCCATGAAAACGCATGACGAGATAGGATATTCCAATGGAATAATAATAAAGACAAAATAATAGAAGAATGTCACCAAGTATAGGGTAGCTCGGCATTATCTGAAAGTTATTCAACGAGAATAATAAAGAATTGAATAACATAAGTTCTCTTCATGAATACAAAAGAATAACACCCCTTACGAGTACAACAAATAATATTCCCTACCTTAAGAAGAAAAGTACTGGATATATAAGTAGTGAAGTAGCAGAATACTTTCTTCTTTCTCTCTATAGTTTATCTCTCTAGAGTTTCAAATTGAATTAAATAAGAAAATAATGAAGGAATGAGCTTCTATTTATAGAAAAATGGACCTACATAGTAACTAACTCATGAATGGTCCAGATTGATTTACTTTAATCTGACGGTCCATATTTAAAGCAAAATCTTTTAAATAAAATATAAAATATAATATATATAATATATAAATAAGTTCACGGGTTATCACCCCCGTGACTTCATTGAATCAACCCTTGCCAATTTTGTCAAACTAGTACATATATATAAATAACATATAGTACTCCCATGTTCCTAGATTTCCCCACCCCCCCTAAATCATTTACCAACATCACAAATATATATATATATATATATATATATATATATATATATATATATATATATATATATACCTTTCTCATAATTAAGGCATCTAAACCCACTTGAATGTTATATATATATATATTACTATATTCATAACACACTATCTAAAAATACGTAGGCGGGGGTCCATAAGCCAAATTTACAATAAATACTATAACAATAATTGAACAAAATTGAGTGACTTCTTACATAAGCATCAATAATTAATACTGTGTGCTACAATGCAACCACGCGTATTACTGTACTTTTAACACCAGGTGTTTCAACAGTTAACGGTAAAAATTCTGCCGTTATTTTCATAAAGTGTTTTTATCGTTTTCTCAATCCGATAATAATTCCGTTGTGGGGTCCACCAATGATTGATTATGTCGTTATGCGAATATTCCTGTTAAAAGCGAATATTCCCAGAGCCAATCGAATATTATATAAAAACTTGCGTACTTTGCAAAATTTATAAATATTATCCACAACTATAACATTATATCAATTTCACTCCATAATATTCAAAAATAATATTTATAGAAAATTCATCTTTATTCAAAAAAGTTGGGGTTTTACAATCTCCCCCTCTTATGAAATTTCGCCCTAAAAATTAAGGTACGTACCTGGTATGTCGAAGTGGTAAGGATACCTTGATTTCATTTCAGATTCTAACTCCCAAGTCATTTCCTCAACATCGTGGTTTCTCCACAAAACTTTGACTTGAGGTATAACCTTGGTGCGTAGAATATGTTCCTTTTTATCCAAGATTTGAACAGAAACCTCTTCATACGTCAAATCTTCCGCTATTTCGTCCGATTCTAACTCAATAATGTGGTTCGGGTCTTCCACATATTTACGTAGCATGGATATGTGAAAAATGTTATGAACACGAGACATACTTGGCGGTAAAGCGAGTCTATAGGCCACAGTTCCTACTCGATAGAGGATTAAAAATGGGCCAATGAATCAAGGATTGAGCTTTCCTCTCTTTCCAAATCTCGGAACTCCTTTCCATGGAGCAACACGTAACAACACATGATCTCCTATATCGAATTCCACATCCTTTCGATGAAGATCAACATAACTCTTTTGTCGATCTTGTGAGATTTTTATACGTTGCCAGATCATTTGAATCTTTTCTGTAGTCATACGTACCAACTCCGGTCCCAACAAAGTTGCTTTTCCCACCTCATCCCAGCATACTGGAGAACGACACTTTCTTCCATACAATGCCTCGAATGGAGCGATGCCAATACTTGCTTGATAACTATTGTTGTAGGAAAACTCCACCAATGGTAAGAACTTGTCCCAACTTCCCTTGAAATCAAGGACACAGAGTCTTAATAGATCTTCAAGAGTTTGAATAGTCCTCCCCAACTGTCCGTCCGTCTGAGGATGATATGCCGAGCTAAATCGTAAATCTGTGCCCATAGCTTTCTGTAAACTAATCCAAAATCGTGAAGTTAATCTTGGGTCTCGATCAGAAACTATGGATACTGGCATACCATGCAGTCTTACAATCTCGTTTATGTACATACGAGCAAGATGTTCAAGTGTATAAGTTTCTCATATCGGTAAAAAATGAGCAGACTTGGTCAATCTATCAACAATGACCCAAATCGCATCTATACCTTGAGAAACCTTAGGAAGACCAGTAACGAAATCCATGGTAATGTGCTCCCACTTCCATTCTGGAATTTCAAGTGGTTGCAATAGACCTTTTGGTACTTGATGCTCTGCCTTGACTCGTTGACACGTTAGACATCTTGAGATAAACAGCGCTATCTCTCTCTTCATATTGCCCCAACAAAATGTATGTCGAAGATCATGATACATTTTGGTACTCCCAGGATGGATTGGAAACGGTATGTTGTGCGCCTCCATCATGATTTTATACTTTAAATCAGGGTCATGATTTTACACTACGGCCAAGGATATTCTTTAGTATCACGACCACAATTATACATGCACTACGGGCCAAGAATATTTGTGTATTCATTAATGGTCATGATCATGCCAACAACTGTCCATCAATCATTAATGACATAGAAATGAATCGATGAGATCACTCCGTGATCTGATAAGGTTATAGTATGGAATAAGAATCAATCTGATGATTAGAAAGTTAACAGCAAGATTGCTGGGTGTCAGTTGTACTATGAATTGGTACAGATTAAGGAAATGATTATGAATACGAGTTGAATGAAATTCGTATTGAGAAGGGAGTTAGTGTTAGGTGGGGATTCAATTGAGGATTCATGTCGGCAGCTGAGTTGTATGATTCCTTGTGTGGGCAGGGAATTGTACTTGGTGTAAAAACTACTTAGTTCTGGCAATGATAATCATTGAAATGTTTGTGTCGCGCTATTTTATATATTCATGTTAAGAGGGTGATTCTTTTCTTATGTGTATAATAGATAGATAGGTCATAGGTAGAGGATATAAGGTTAAGTATGAGTTCTTAAAACTCATACGTATGTGACATTCTTGACTCATAGTTATATGAAATGTTTATGAACCCCTCAGCGAATGGACACCAAAGGTCTGTCTAGGAAAGTTCTTAAACTCATATGATTGTGGCAATTTATGGACTCATAAGTGTGGTTTTACGAACTGGGTATAGTTGTGTGTAAATGAAGTATTAAAGATTATCAGAACAGATAGATTGTTAAGTAAATGATTATTGGTGGAGACATAAGTTTTCCAAAACTCCTAGCTATGCTAGACTTCAAAATTTTGACATCAAGCTAAATACACACTATGTGCTTTTAAAAATAAAATAAAATACGTAGACTCGTAGTCATTTTTGAAACGGTTTAAAGTATAGTCTATGCTACTTATTTCAGCTAGACGCAAATGATTTGAAATATCAAATATCTTTTATTTATCACTCATGTACCATGTAACCTGGTGCAGAGATGAAAAAAATTTGATGGAGTTGTAAATACATGAATACTTAGTGTGAATTTGATCTAAAATCGTTATTCCACTATTGTATGATGTGTTATGATAAAGTCATACAATGACGGCATCCTCAAACGGATTGTTAATACAGTACGACATCATGGCGTCATTCTCAAAAATATTTTCAAAAATTTTAATTTGCCAACGGGGTTTGGCTACATCTAAATAATTCGATTGAATTGACTTATTGATATGAGTCTATGCTATTCGATTCAGCAAGACTAATGTTATGAAAACTCTAAGTGTTCATTGAAAGAAATTTCTCGACCAAAATTGTTTTGGTGCGGAATCTAATAAGACTGAGGTAGAATTTTTGTGCCTTTGGCAGAGACGAGAAACAGATCAGACCAGCAGTACTTTATAAGTACAAGCCATACCGGGCTAATTACCCATTATGTCTGTAAGTTAAGACGGTTTGCGGATGAATTTCCTATAACCTTTGCGAAAATGACAGACAATAGTTTGTAAAACCCCTCAACACAATTTTAAAATTTTTATTCTTGTGAAGAATGTATTGGGTAGCATGTGATGATGATAATGAATGGTGTAAGCAGTATGGTGTAAGGTGTAAGGTGTAAGGTAAATTTCGGGGACGGAATTTTTAGAAGAAGGGGTGAATGTGACAAGCCGAAAATTTGGAATATTTTTAAAATTTTTATTAATTGAATTAAGGTTCAATAATAGAGCCTAGACAGAAAATAAGTGTATGCGTTTGATATTTGTAAGATAGAATTTTGAGGATTTCAAAATTCTGTGAAGGATTTAGGTGAATTATTCAGGATTAAGAGAATAAGGGAGTATGTTCTGTAAATATGATTATGTATGTGTACAATATGTGGTTAAGGGTCAAGGGTTGACCAGATAAACGATATCTGTAATAAACCCTAATTATATATTAAGAACTTTAACGTTCGGTTAGAAAACCCTAACGATTAATAAGAAACCCTAGAAACCGATTCTGGAAACCCTAATTTCAATTCCACGAATCCGAAACCCAATTCGGTGGATGAAACCCTAAATCGGGAACTTAATGGCGTAAGTGTAAATAATTATAGGATTAATTAGGGTTAATCTTAACAAATTGGTTACAAAACCCTAATTCCAATTTGAAACCCTAATTATGGATTTGAAACCCTAATTTGTAAATAGGAAAAAACCTAAGTGTACGTTAATTTAATAATTGTAATGATAATTAGGAAACATTAATCCTAATTTTCAAGTTAAGTAATTAGAAAACCCTAATCTAATTACGAAATCTATTTTCTAATTTAGAAAAAAATTATTTTTATATTACAAACCCTAATTCGTGGGTTATAAACCCTAATGACCATTTTGACCCTAATTACTTAATTAGCAATTTTAATTAGGATATACTAATCCTAATTAGCAAGATTTAAATTATGATTAAGAAATTTTAATATAATTAGAAAATCCTAATTATAATTTAGAATTATTAATTTTCTATTTTAAAATTCGAAATTCGAAAATCTTGGAAATTAATTTGCTAAACCCTAAACCCTCCTGTCGACGTCCGAATTTTTTTTTGACGTCCTTTTCCATTACTTGTTCTTTGGTGTTCTCATTTTAGGTGAGATTTGTTTGAAAAAACAAGTGAAAAAGGTCTGACATGTATAATGTCGACGATGGACTGTTAAGAGTCGCCATTGATTTTTTTTTAATGGTTGTAACCAACACAATGAGAAAAGGTTTGCACATTGACCCGGTGATGTGACAACTGCTAAGCGGTTCGGTGAAACCAAGATTCATTAGGGTCCGGGGACTTGGTTATCTGCTGGGAAGGTGTTAGGCACCCCGGACATCCGCGTTACCACGGTGACCACCTCTTTTAAGCTATTATCTGAATATGTGTGTGTGTGGGTCAATGTCTTTGTTATTTGGAAGTAGTGTGAGGCCTCGTTAGAACCTATATACGAGGTTTGAATTTATGTAAAAATTCAGTTTTAGCAAGATATAGCAATGATGTTTTATAAAAGTGATTTTTTCAAACCCTGATGCTCAATAGTAATTGAGACCTTTTACACTCCCATTTTATTAAGTGTACGACTTGATTGATTTTATTTGACAGATGTGAGGCATCCATACGAAAATAATGTACAAAATAATGCCGATTTCCTCATGGGTATGGAAACCATCTGAGGAAATTGAGACACCGAGAATAATTTACAAAATCGCTCACATTTGAAAATGTCCATCACGGAACCGAATCTAGATTCAATGAAGTGAATCAGTGATCACATGATTCCTAGGCGCCTGAATCTACCGTAATTTTATGAAACTAGTAAGCAGTATATATATAAAAGTCATATATATATATATATATATATATATATATATCTACTGACGAGATCACCAACCACGAAGCACCTCAGTGGGGATTAGAAATGTAAATAAAGCGATTTAAAAGCTATCAACGCCACGGAGAAGCTACTTAGCGGACAAAACGTAAATAAAGTCATAAATACGGTCCAACCGCCACGAAGGAAACTCGAGTAAGGGACGAAATGTAAATAAAGCGTAAAAGCGATCAAGCGCCACGAAGAAAACTCCGAGCGGAGACGAATATATATATATATATATATATATATATATATATATATATATAAAAGCGAGTAAACGCTCCTCGAATAAAATCTAGGCTCATCGAACAAAGTTCGACACACGATTAATATATATAAATGTATATATGTATATATATATATATATATATATATATATATATATATATATATATAAAAAGCAAATAAACGCTCTAGGCCAGAAGTCAGGCTCATCGAACAAAGTTCGACACACGATTAATATATATAAATATATATTAAAAGCATTAAATGCTCTCGGTGAAGTCTAGGCTCAATCGAGGCATAACTCGATAATGTTAGTCAATATATATATATATATATATATATATATATATATATATATATATATATATATATATATATCTTGAAATGAAACCACGAATAGAAGTTCGGGTAAAAGCAAGCAACACGACTCTCAGCGTGTAGAAGGGTGTGCAAAAAGATGAAGAGAAAGACTCTAAAGTGTGTGAGAAGGCTTACAACCCTGACTACTAAAGAAGACTTCTATATCTTTAGAGTGGGTAAACACTGACTTTTGTGGGTACACTGACTTTTGTGACTACTAAGTGGATTGAGGAAGCGAGGAGCAATTGAAAATTACGATAAGGAAGAAAGCGATCATCGCAGAAGACCGAGCGTTGAGGGATTTTGCCACACCTAGGGCGATTGATCTGCAGTCGAACATTACTAGGCCTGCAATTGCTGCGAACACTTTTGAAATAAAGCATGGGACCATTCAGATGATGCAGAACTCATGTCAGTTTGGGGGAATGGCAAACGACGATCCGAATGAGCATTTGATCAGTTTTCTAGAAATGTGCGACACGTTCAAGTACAATGGGGTGTCGGATGAGCGGTGAGACTTAACTTTTCCCATTCACTTTCTTGGACAAGGCAAAGAGTTGGTTACATTCTTTCTGCATGGGGTTCGATCACTATGTGGGAGGATTTGGCTCAAAAATTTCTTGCCAAATTTTTCCCACCGGCGAAGACTGCGAAAATGAGGAATGACATCACAATGTTTGAGTAGCAGAATGGGGAGTCACTATATGAGGAATGGGAGAGATACAAGGAATTACTCAAAAAGTGCCCACATCATGGATTGCCCAAGTGGTTACAAATGAACACCTTCTATAACGGGCTACATGGAAATGTTAGAACTAGCATTGATGCGGCATCAGGAGGTGCATTTATGGCTAAGAGTTACGAGGAAGCCTAAAATTTGATAGAAACGATGTCGGCAAATAACTACCAAATGGCCACAAAGAATAATGACACAGCAAAGGCGGTGGGATCTTGGAATTAGATGGATACTTGACTATACAAAACACGACTTTACTGCATTATCCATGAAGTTTGATCGATGAATGAGAGGTAAATCGATGGCGAGGGCTCAAGTTCAACAACAAGTTCTATGAGTTATGGTAGTATGTGAATTGTGCGCGGTGATCATCCGAGCAGGAGCGATGTCTGATAAATCCGAATCCGTTCAGGTTCATAAGCAACTACTGATAGAATTTTGCAAAATACTTACCAAAACACCTACAACGAGGGGAATAGGAACCACCCAAACCTTTCATGGAGCAATATTCAGCAAACTCAAGCTCCACGACCATCATATCCCCCGGTTTTCATAGTCATCCACAACAGATTCAACGGCGGAGACGAAAATCCGATGGGGAGGAATTATGGGCAAAATACATGACTATGAACGATTTGGCTATGAAGAATCAAGCTATTGCTATCAAAAATATAGAGAATCAGATAGGTCAAATTGCATTGGCATTGAATAATAGACCAAAAGGAACATTACCTAGCGACACCAAAAGAAATCTGAAGGGTAATCATGAGCAATGTCAAGCAGTTATGTTGAGAAGTGGAAAACACCTCGGTGGGAATAGTGCAGAAAATTCAGCGACCTGACCGAGGAAAACGTTGATAATGATGCTAGCGATGGAGGGTAACAAAAATGAGGAAACAAAGTTAAACAGCGAGCCGATTGTTTATCCTCCACCGCCATTTCAGCAGAGGATCCAAAAACAAAAATCAGATAAGCAGTTCGCAAAGTTTTTAGATGTGTTCAAGAAACTCCAGATTAACATCCCATTCGCAGAGGCTCTAGAGCAAATCTTGAGTTATCTGAAGTTTATGAAGGGAATTACATGGGAAGAAGAAATGGGAAGACTTGAAGCGATGGCACTAACGAGAATAGTGTAGTGTAGTGTTACGAGAAAAAGCTTCCACTAAAACTCAAAGACCAAGGGAAGCTTTTTATCCGTGCACGATCGGAAAGATGTCATTTAACAAGTGCTTATGTGATTTGGGGAAGTATATAAACTGATGCAATTATCGGTATATTCGAATTGGGTTTGCCCGCGCCAAAGCCTACGAATATTTCATTGCAGTTGGCGGATAGGTCAGCTACATATCCGATAGGCATTGTAGAGGACATTTTGGTAAAAGTGGATAAGTCTATATTCCGTACGGACTTTATCATACTGGATTTTGATGAAGATAAGAACATCCCGATCATCCTAGGGAGACCTTTCTTGGCCATGGGAAGGACACTCATAGATGTGAAAAAAGGAGAACTTACAATGAGGGTCCAAGATAAAGAGGTAAAATTCAATGTGTTCAAGGCCATGAAATATCCTACGGACGAGGAAGAGTGTAATCGAATGGATTTAATTGAACAAATTACCAGCGAAGATATGAGCAAGAGTTTAATCAACGATCCATTAGAAACAACTTTACTAGGGGATGAGGAAAAAGACGACCCAGAATTTATGGATTTATTACAGATGATAGACTCGTTGCCACGAGTTAGCCGATTCAGAGCACCGGTTGAACCTTTTCACAATGAGGAGACAGTTGTAGAAAAATTGAAACCATCATTAGAGGAGCCACAAACATTGGAACTTAAGCCACTCCCTAAACATCTCAGGTATGCGTATTTAGGCGATTTAAATTCTTTACCTGTAATTATTTCTGCTGCAATTAACGAATTGCAGGAAGAAAAGTTGTTGAGGGTGCTTAGGGATCACAAATCAGCAATTGGATGGACGATTGCAGATATAAAAGGCATTAGCCCATCATTTTGCATGCACAAGATATTGATGGAGGATGATGCAAGTCCATCGGTGGAGCATCAACGTCAACTTAACCAAATCATGAAGGAAGTGATCAAGAAGGAAATTTTGAAATTATTGGATGCCGGTGTCATATATCCAATTTCCGACAGTAAATGGGTAAGTCCGATTCATTGTGTGCCTAAGAAAGGGGGAATGACGGTAATTCAGAATGAGGATAACGAGTTAATTCCAACAAGGACAGTGACAGGTTGGAGGGTGTGCATCGATTATAGGAGATTGAATAAGGTAACCCAAAGGGATCATTTCCCGCTACCTTTTATCGATCAAATGTTAGACAGGTTAGCGGGACATGAGTTTTACTACTTATTGGATGGTTATTCGGGATATAATCAGATTGTTATCGCTCCTGAGGATCAATAAAAGACAACATTCACTTGCCCTTAAGGCACCTTTGCATTCAGGAGAATGTCATTGAATTTGTGCAATGAACTGCCGCAACTTTCGGTGATTGTATGATGTCTATTTTCTCGGATATGGTGGAGAAGAACGTTGAAGTCTTCATGAATGATTTCTCGGTCTATGGGGATAATTTTGACACTTGCTTAGAGAATCTGGTCATGGTATTGCAGCGGTGTAAGGATACAAACCTCATACTGAATTTGGAAAAATGCCACTTCATGGTTGAAGAGGGCATAATTTTGGGACATAAGGTGTCGGCTCAAGGATTGGAGGTGGACAAGGCAAAGTTGGACACGATCGATAAACTACCTCCACCGAGCTCAGTTAAGGGCATTAGAAGTTTTACGGGGCATCTTTGGGTTCAAATGGGAGGTTCATAAAGGACTTCTCTAAGATTGCAAAACCTCTATGCAGTCTTTTAGAGAAGGATGTCACTTTCACTTTACTACGGAATGCAAGTTCTGCGTTTGACCTATTGAAGAAGAAATTAACTACAGCCCCCGTGATAGTCGCACCGGACTGGAAAATGCCATTCGAACTTATGTGTGATCGGCGACTATGCTATTAGAAATTTTTTTGGGCCAAAAGAGCGAGACAAGGTGTTTCACGCCATATACTATACAAGAAAAACACTCACGAGACTCAAATGAACTACACTACTACGAAAAAGGAATTGCTTGCGATGGTATCTGTGACGACAAATTTGAGGCATACTTGATCGGGACTAAGGTAATTGTCTACGGACCATTCGGCGATTCGGTGTTAATAGTGAAAAAAGATGTTAAGCCACGCCTTATCCAGATGGATTCTCCTACTTCAAGAGTTTGCTTTAGAAATTAAAGATAGAAAGCGGACGGAGAGTCGAGTTCTTAGATCATTTATCAAAATTTGCCGAAAATCTGGAGAAAAAGGATGAAGATAGATGCGTGATCAATGAGACATTCCCGGATGAGCAGTTATTTGGATTGAATGCAGAATTTCCGTGGTATGCAGACTTAACGAATTATGTGGTAAGCAAGATGCTTCCACCGGATCTTACACGACAACAGAAAGAGAAGTTTCTACATGATGTCAAGTGGTACATGTTGGATGAACCCTACTTATTCAAACAATGTGCCGATAAGATGATTCGACGATGTAGCCCATATAGTGAAGTCCACAACATATTACAAGAATGCCATTCGTTGACATACGGTGGACATTACGAGAGTGAGCGCACCGCGGTGAAAGTTCTTCAATCTGGGTTTTATTGGCCTACGGTGTTCAAAGACGCCCACCAATTTGTGAAAACATGTGATAGATGCGAAAGGGTGGGAAACATATCAAAACGGAATGAGATGCCCCTACAAACAATTCTTGAAGTGGAAATCTTTGATGTATGGGGCATCGATTTCATGGGACCATTCCGTCGTCTTTGAGCAATCGGTATATTTTCTTTCATGATTGGATTATGTCTCAAAATGGGTTGAAGCTGCGACATTACCATCTAATGATGCCAAGGTGGTCCTCAAGTTTCTCTGAAAAAACATTTTCACGAGGTTTGGCATGCCAAGAGCAATAATCGATGATGATGAAGGCGAACACTTACGCAATAAGTCGTTTCTGACTCTTTTGGCTAAGTATGGGGTCAATCACAAGGTGGCTACAACATATCACCCTCAAACTAAAGGGCAAGCCGAGGTATCGAACATAGAAGTTAAGAGGATATTGGAGAAAGTCGTAAATCCGAGTCGGAAAGATTGGTCACTTGATTGAACTGACGCATTATGGGCGTGCCCATTTGCATACAAAAGCATGATCGGGATGTCACCTTATCAACTCTTATGCGAAAAAAGGCATGTCAATTACCGGTGGAGCTACAACACAAAGACTTCTTGGGCCATCTGAAATTGAATTTTGATAAAGCGCGATGGGAGAAAGAGGCTACTACAACTAAATGAGCTCGACGAATTCCGCCTCTCGCCTACGAGAATGCCAAGCTATACAAAGAAAAAGTTAAAAGATGGCACGACCAAAAAATTGTGCAATGAACATTCGAGCCGGGTCAAGCAGTCCTCTTGTTCAATTCACGGCTGCGTTTGTTCCCCGGAAAGCTTAAGTCAAGATGGTCGGGACCATTTACTATAAAATGAGTATTTCCTCATGGCGTCGTTGAACTCTACAGTAGGAATCCGTTAGAAACGTTCAAGGTCAATGGTCAACGGATAAAGCATTACTGGGGTGGTGAGTCGAATTGGGACGCCAACAACATTACCCTCGTCGATACACGATAAAAGCGAGGGGAGTAGTCGAAATTTGAACGACTTAAAATCAAGCGCTAATTGGGAGGCAACCCAATTTTTCTTTATTTTTCATAGTTCATGTTTAATTTGTTAGGATATAG
This sequence comes from Panax ginseng, assembly GCA_020205605.1. Lineage (NCBI taxonomy): Eukaryota > Viridiplantae > Streptophyta > Magnoliopsida > Apiales > Araliaceae > Panax > Panax ginseng. Next base: position 68,509,783 of record CM035127.1, read on the forward strand.
TTTATGAAGCAGTAGTTAGGACTTGTCAATTATTAAGTTTTGTTAAAAAATCTCTGAAAAGTACTAAAAATCTCATTGAAACTCCAAGTCGTCATTAATCTAATATATTGCATGTTTTTGGTTTCAGGAGAGGTCCAACATGAGTCAGAACAACAACGACTACGAAATGGTTGAAAATCGGAGAATTTTGCATATCAAAATTTTTTGCCAAAATTTTTTTAGTAGTGGGCATGCCGTACGTGAAATGAAACCTCTTTTAGTCTAGCACCCCTAGCCAGGTGGGGTCTGAAATTGGCGGAACACACACATTATAAGGCACGACCCTAGACTTAGTTCCCACACACATACACACGCCCACTCCTTCTTTTGCTCTCTCCTTCCCTCAACATCACAAACCTGGTGCCATATTTGTTTTCTCTCCTAAACACAACCCACGAAACCAAACAACTACTACCACCACTACAACTACCTACATCAATTAAACCCACTTTCTACCCACGATTTCCACACGCCTTCAATCCCGTCGACCACTTCATCTCCCCCACATCACTCTATATAAACCCTACCTCATACTTCCCATATTCAACACCCTTAAACTCGAATTCTTCAAGAAATTGGGATACACACACTTGAGGGTAAGTTGCTATAGTGTCAAGTCTTCATCTTTTCTCAACTCCATAGCATCAACCTAAGTTTGGGGGATCCGAGCAGTTTGTGCACACCAGTGTGTTTGATTAGTGAACCAAGTTTTCGGGAGAGGAAGTGGTTACTAGCAAGAGTTCATTCTTTGAAACTTCGATGGCATCTCAACCAACACCCAAACGCCAACGAGGGGTGAGTTCAAGCGCCACTCCATCGCCAACTACCTATGATGGCGAAAATTTGTGAAGTCTGCATGCATTGTGTAGTTATGAGTACATGCAATCTAAGGCACATACACCAAAACGTGGTTTGGCCCCCGAGGGGAACGACGGGGAGATGATGTCCCAAATTCACCAAAAGGGGTGGATCAAATTCACCGAACATCAGACACTTGCAGTGGTAAATATTGTCAAGGAATTCTATGTAAACGCCGAAGACAAAGCTCCTTTCAAAGCGTTTGTGCGGGGTCGAATGGTTCCATTTAGTGACGATGCAATCAACGCTTACTATCAGTTGCGGATGCCACACCATTGTTAGTATGTCCAAATGAGGGATTTTGACCCAGATTATGAGGAGGTTATTAAAAATTTAACAAAGCCGGGCACATCTTGGACCAAAGGGAGGAAGGGAGGAACAGTGTTCAATAGCAAGGACTTAAGCCGGTATGGAAAGATATGGTACGCATTTTTATGTGCGAAATTGCTTCCATCCCAACACACTTCGGACGTCACCAAATAGAAGGCATTACTATTATACGCCATTGTGCAGGACTTCATTATCGACATTGGGGCCATCATCAGTTTCTCCATCTGCCGGTGCTTACGTGGAAATTTTTCGGGCGGTCTGCCGCACCCTTCACTTATATGTGTGTTGTGCCGCAACGCTAGGGTGCGTTATTCTGATGATGAGCCCACTCAACCGCCGCTGGCTTTGCTTGATTCACGAATGATTGTGCGGTATTCAGTGTGGGGTGGAGGAGAGTCACATCTACGGGGTTTGGGTTTTATTTTTCCATCGGCGTCGGAAGACGAAAGTCGATCTTAGAAGATACCTCGGGGATGAGGATGAAACAATGGGAGATCAAGGAAAAGCGGGTTCCATGCGATGAGCATTTTCTAGTACTCGGTTCCTTGAGTTCCAGAATCAAATGAATGCACATAATAGGGACGCACGCCTGGAAATGCGGCGATTGGTGATGCGTCAAGATCATATGTTCGATGCCATGAACGCGTCTTTCGACTCATTCAACACAACACTTCAGAGTTTTAACCCGGCGGCCCAATTTCCGTATCAACAACCCGGTCCATTACCGCGATTTCCTCCTAGTGATTCCGATGAAGAAGAGCACCAACCACCGCCCCAGACTTAAACAATTCCAGGGAAGTCCTCTTGCATTTTATTTTTATCCAATGAGGGCATTGTCTTATTTAAGTTTGGGGGAGTAATTTGTTTAGTTGCATACATGCATTTTTAAATTTTTGTTGTATCTAGTTTTGCATTATAGAATAGGTATTTGCTTAGTAGTTAGGATTTTGCATTGTTTTCATATCTTGAAAAAAAAATTAAAATAAAAAAAAAAAAATTAGTTAAATAGTGTGTTTGCATATGTCCAATGGTGTCGTATTCTACAGGTTATTCTGGCTAATGATGAGATTGTGAATAAGTTAACCAATATAGTATGGATTATTAGTACTGTGATATAATTACTGTTATGAATCAATTTTTGGACTTGTTTGAAACTGTTATAAAAAGGGTAGCACTAATAACATCTTTGTTGACCGGTCAGTTCAAATCGATACATAAAATGTTTCTAAAGGATAATGCTAGGGTGAACCAGAAAATGACAAGGATAGGCAGTGAAGGCTTAAATTAGGCAAGAACCTAAGTTTCAGGGAATATATGTGGGGTATATAAGCTTTAAAAAAAATGGCGCCATGTTGAGTCTTGTGGTGGGTTGAGGAGAAACACTCCCCATAAACACAAGCGTGAGATGGAGCATAAAACGCACTCACCAACCATCTATCAAAAGAAAGAAAAAGGGAAATAATCACGGGAAAAGAGCAAAAAGCCCCCATGTAAAAAAAAAGACAGAAGGAAGAAAAGAAAGTATAAGTATCCTGCATGTACCCTTTAATTTGGTTGAGTTTAATCTTAGTTGAATCGTGCCTATGGTTGAGATTTTTGAGTTTGCACTGTATGATTCCTTCTAAGAAGTTGTTTATGTATTGAATTTGGGTCCGTATCAGTTATCTTAGATGTTGATCACACACGCACACTATACCAGTAATAGTTGTTCAAGAATTGAGAATTAATATGTAATTGTGGATTGGTTTTGATAATTTGTATTGTAAAGTTGCTTGTTTTCTCACGAAGTAGATGGGATAAATTAGTTTATGCGATGTTGTTGGATTTTTAGGCATTTAGATTGTTATTGTATTTTATTGCATTGCATAACATGTAGTTTATTTTGTGCTCGGGGACTAGCACGGTTTAAGTTTGGGGGATTTTGATAAGTGGATTTTATATACACGAATCGGTATTCATTTCAAGTTTAAATTCGTAGTTATCTTCATGTTTTGTGTTCGTTTTTACTCGTTTCATGATATTTTATGCGTAGCGTGGTTATGGATGCAATTGGTGAGGAAAGGCGGTCTTTTTGGAGCAAAAGTGGAAAAAAGTTGGAGCTTGAAAAATTTGAAGACAGTAGCCTAGCCTGCCGGGGTGGGCTTTATTGTTACTATACCCCGTAGAAATGAGTCCGTTCTGAACTGTCCTATTACATTTGAAGTGCTGCTAGAGCTCGATTTGTAGGATTGGGCTGATGAGTTTGGACTCTAATAAAAGAAGAATTCGGCCAGAAGAGACGGGAGCTTGCTATTACGTAGAAAAAACAACGATCTTATAACAAAAAAAAGCAAGAATTAAAGAAGCGATTTCAAGGATTGAAGAAGCGGCGTTGGAGGAGTAATTTTGAGAGATTATCCGACGGCCATTGCGAATCTAGGCGAAGTGAAGGGGTTTTCATTATTCTTCTTCTCTTTAGTCTTATTTGTAATTGGGATGATGTTTTCAACAAATTATTCAGTTTTTAATTCATTCGTTATGAACTAATTTACTTATTAGACTTGTGATGGATCTTTGGGTGAAATGATGATTCTATAACTTTGATTTCCAATTCAATAAGATATTTTCAATTTATCTATGTTAATTTGAGTATGAATTTATGAATTGCCTGATCAACAGTTCTTTGTGGATTTGAAAGGAATCGAGAGAGGAGATTCGAATCTAGACCTAGTTAATATAGCATGTGTCATGAATTTTGTCGATAGCAGATTTGTGATTATTGTTAAGGTAGAGATACGTTTAACATCGCATGTAATCGTATAGAGAGCTTAAACTTCAACCTTCTTTAATTGCAGTTCATATAGAGATATAGTGAGTTGGTTAATTTAGGTGTTTAACGGATTTCTATCTTAATTGTGGATTAATGTTAATATGGTATTAGTGCATCGAGAGGTGGCTTTTACTACGTTCATGTTCTTGATTAATAAACTGGAATATTGAATTGAGTTGGAATAAAGGTTTGAAAATCAGAGTGAAGCTCAGGGTGAAATCATAAGTCTAATTCTCCATTAATTGTTTGAAATTCCGAATTTCGTTATTGGTGACTATTTTGTGATAGTTAATTTCTTTATTAATTTAGTTTTTTTTTCATAATTTAAAACCATTGAATTGATTATTTTAATAAAATTATGGTTAATACAAAATTGATACTTGTGAAGTTAAGATTCTTGATATTTTGTCCTCGTGGGAATGATACTCTATTCACTACTATATTACTTGTTGACCATGTGCACTTGCGTGTTTTTAAGCGTATTGATTTTCACCAACATGTATACATCTTCCGATGTTATTCTTAGGGTTGATGCAGTGCATCTCGTTGTGGCGCCGAGATTGAAGTCGATCGCATTTAAAACAAGCATTTACGGGGTTGTCGTAAAGCTTGTATTCCTTGGGGTTATCACCAGGTTGGTGGCTATTCAAGTGGTTGGGGCCGAGGCCCCGGATACCTCGGGGTTATCTCAAGAGATTAATCGGTCTTCTCTAGTGTGTGTTCCGGTATTGGATCTGCATGCCTCGGGGTTATCTCCGAGGTTGGAACTGTTACTCCCAGAGTGTGATCTGGGGTTGATGCTGAACTTTCGGTAGTATCCGGTATGGATTTGGATTGTCTTTCAGGGTTCTCTCTTAAAAGACAAATTTGTCCTCTGCCTTTATTAATAATGATGAAGTCTGAGAAAAGTTTTAATGTCTACAGATGCCCCTCTTTATCATACTCATGCATGGAAATGCATTGGGTAGGATAAAGAATCCTAGACACTTGAAATGCAACAAGACGAACATGGTACTATGGATAGCAACATGATGCAAATGTATGATGCGTGTGTACGGGGTTGTAGCCCAACATGCTGGGGGATGATTGCTAGCTCCCTGTTGCTTCAACTGAGGATTAATGCTGACCAGATTTGATGTGTAATCCGAATCTGTTAGGATGTTGATGTTTGGAATTATCACCAAATTCCTGTGTCTTTGATTATGACTTGATCCTAAAGATGTACCTCTTATTTGTAAGAGATCTGTGGGGATAAAGCTCGATCTATTTAAGGATATGTATAACATATTCCATCATCTATCCTCTTTGATGACGTTGACCTCTCCTGGTTAGTATCGCTAGAATATGTCAAGATCCTGTTGGATTTACTGCCAACAACAAATGTTGTCAGGGGTGCCTGACCTTCGTTGACGTGAACTTCACTGACATGTGAATCAACGGTTGAAAAATCTGTGGGGATATCTTGTCAAATTCGCTTGACCTTGACGACGATAGTAGATCAACGGCTGAATTCTATGGATAGATTGTCAAGGTTGCTTGACCTCCGCTGTCGTGTAGATCAACGGAGCATTGCGTTGTGACCCCCGCCGGGGATCCGCTGGGGGGAATATGAGTAATCGAACATGAGATCCTCGAATAGCTCTAGAGTTCCGATAGGTTTAACTGCTATCGGTTGAGATAACGTTAAGGCTGCTTGACCTTCGTTGATATGTGTGTCAACGGCTAAGCATGTGTTGTTACTCCCGCCGGAGATATACGTTGTAACCCCAGTCGGGGATCTTCTGGGGACTCATGAGTATGTACGCAACTATTGAACAATTCCTAATGCTTCGATGGGTTTACTTGCCATCCGCTGAAATAACGTCAAGGCTGCTTGACCTTCGTTGATAGACATGTCAACGGATGAACTTGTTGTAACCCCTACAACCCCTGTCGGGGATCATTTAGGGTAACGACCCGGAGTTGGCGGCATCGGACCTGTACGAGGTATTGCCGGATGTGTTTGTGACAAATGGGATTACTAGCAGGGTATACCCCGTGTTCGGGTGACTACTAATGGGCGATATACAGGTTCAAAGTCTCATCTGAGAAGACCCGGATTGTATGCTATTTTGCTCAATCGCGTGGCATTTTTATTCCCGATTTGACCTTTCTAGTCCGTAAGAACTCCTTCGCAACTCGAACTGGACCGAGCCGGGAGGGTGGGCCCCTATAGAACACCAGCAGTGCACTTTCCTTTACTGACCCATGAGATGAGCTGCTGACCAACCATGGATCATAAATCCTGCAGGTTGGACTTCATAAGTCACTTTCAACTTGCTTCGCTTAGAAAACCATGAGCCATCTTGGGATCTGCTTGAGTTCGATTTCTTTACGCAAATTCTATCACCGTACAAGTGTTCTACACTATCCTGGTAACATATGCATGTATTTTTTCCAGTTTCATATCGCACGAAATGCATCTAAACACTTAGTAGTGATTATATATGCACAAATGACTTGATAAAAAATATTCGACATAGTAAATGTTAGTATTAAACCATGCTGCACATAATGATGTGAAAAAATTTAACTTTTGAGATAGTTAAATTGGCACCTTTTCCTGCTATTTTTTGTCTTATTTGAGGTCCAATGAGCACAAGGTAGAAAGGAAAAATACTCCTAGTATTGAGGTTGGCCTTATGCATGATGATTTTGATTTTTAATGCATATATTATGTATATGACTTTGGGGCAGGTGTGCTACTGAATGGCCACCTAGACATGCATGTATGCATGTGGATAGTCCTATTTTCAAAGGGGACTATGGTAAAAATTTTCAAAATGTGGGCATTGGGTAGTCATGCATTTTAACTCTATTATATGTTAAAGTAAAGGCATGCATGAATATAGTCATAAATGCATTTTAGAAAGCTCTAGGTAAGGAAATACCACACCCTTTCTAAGGTGATTTGGAGACTTGTTGTCCATATATTATGGATCCGGATCAGCCGAGCAGTTCTTATAGGACCACTTCTGGCATACGGAGGAGGGCTTCTAAAGTGCCTCGTCCCTGTTCTGTCAGACAGCCTCGTCGGTTGGTGGAGGCCGTTATTCATCCTATTCGGGAAGATGTGCCAGATGTTAAGGACGAGGAGGCGGATATTCCGATTGAGGACCCCGCTCTTGATGAGCATGTCCCTCGTAGGGATCTTCCGAGCATTCAGGTGGCAAACCCAGAGTTGCTGGGTGATTTGAGCAGACATCCATCGATGTACTTGCACGCTAATGACGTATGGCATTAGACTTTGATCTTCCTTCTTTCCTATTGACGAGGATTAAAGGGTTTTGATGTTGATCTTCATTTCATACAGGTTCCTGGTTTTACACAGCCTCAAGGGAACTGGTTCAGCATTAACTCCATGTACCAGGCGCTTCATCCTGACTATAAAGCAGTGGTGCATGAGTGGGGATTCGGGGCATTCTTCTCCATCATCCCCCGTCGTTGTCCCTGGGGTTACCTCAGGGCATTGTCTGAGCGATGGTTTCATCAGACTCAGTCACTCCACCTGCTGGATTGCGAGGTGATGATGACGCCTATGGATTGGCGATTTATTACAGGTATGGAGTTTGGAAGGGAGCTAGTGCCTTGCATGGCGAATATCACCCCCACTGTCATCAGATCCTTATTAGGAGTTCCGGCGGAGGCGCTCAAAGGCAGGACTGTCCGTTCAGGTCCTTTGAACGTAGATGCTATGAGTGGGCTTTTGAGTGAGCCCATGCCTGATGATGTCAGGATCAGGGATCGCGTTCTGCGGCATTTGTTCCTGATGATCATTCGAGGATGCTTCATATCAGATAACTCTTCCACAGTATCTTTTACTTTGGTCAGCGCCACACGCAATGTGGATCGTATTGGAGAGTACGATTGGGGCTCTTACACCTTTGCCTATTTCCTCCGGGGCATGCGCATGCGCTTATAGGGTTTGACCGAGGCTTGGCTAAGATTTTACCTATTTCTCCTGGTGAGTATTTCTCTTGTCTTTTCCCATTCACGAGTTAAGGCATTTCTTGATAGCGAGATGTTTTGCCATTGTGTTGGCGGTTTGGGCCTATGAGAGGCTCCCATGTTTGCGTCTGTGAGTGTGTTAGGTTTAGATACCTATCCACGAGGGCATGACGATGGCACCATTATATTTTGCGAGAGGTCCCACACATGGTGAGGATTCACTCCTTTGCCGTATCATTTGGAGTTCTTGTGGCGAGTCTTCGTATAAGGATTCCCTATTCAAGGGAGCATTTGACCATTGGCTTTGAGGATGGACAACCGACTGGAGTCGAGTATTTGATTTCCACCAGGAGATTTCCTTTCTTCACAGATGGAGGTTGGGAGCTCTATTTAGGAGAGCGTGCTATTAGGAGCACCACAGGGTAGATTCGTATACCGATCTTGCCTCCTGCTAGGCGTCATTGGCCCGTATCACAGTCACCCGTCACTGATATCCCATTGTTGGGGGTTGACGGTTTTGCATTATCAGAGGGTCCATGTAGTCAGGAGACATTCTAGCGGTGGTGGTTCCCTTGCACTATCGGAGCCCAGTCCCGTGCCACTCAGTTTATGGGGGATATGGTTCCAGGATCCTTGATGATGACGGATTGGGTAGCTTGTGTCCGAGCTCCGACTCATACGACCCAGATTGATAGTTTGACCCGGCGGTTGGACCCGAGCACATGTATTTATTGAAGCATTTGGGCGAGAGATGCGTGACCAGGCGAGTCATTTGTTCCTTCCAATTCAGTCTTTGGCCCTCGAACGATCCATTTGGTTTTGCGGCGAGATCCTCCTCTTTATAGGCTGACATCCCCATTGATAGAGATCCAATGACTGGGAGGATTTACATCGGTGGGCGGGATTGAGGGCGTGGACATCGAGACCACGGTCTTCTTCGATGTATATTCTCGTTATATCTTTTGATAGGCCTCTGTTAGATATTGGGTGGTTTGTCCCCATTCTCGCTATATCTTTTTGATAGGCCTCTTGTTAGTAGCAGGGCGTCTGTGCCCCATTTCCCTGTATTTGTAGCTGTACAGAGATGATGTATTAGATGATGATATACTTAAGAATGTATGCACTATTTTTTCATTCCCTATATCATATTGCCATCCATTATCTGTTATGCATGTATCATGTTATGCATATGTATGTATGTCCAGAGATATTCAGCATTGACCCTTGGATGGTCTTATGACATGGCCCATACAGATGTCTTCTTCGATAATTAGCCGTATAGATCATACCCCACCCTCATTGGTGGCCTTGGGTATGCGATCGTGGTATGATAGCATGTCACCACCAGACAGGGTGACTGTGGATCAGTTGCTGCAGCATACCATGAATTTATTGACTTTTCAAGTTCCAGCAGGGTTTGTGGACGGGATGCTAGAGCATTGGCTACCGGATAGGCAGGTATTCCGATTTGGTACCCATGAGTTGACTCCTACTTTGGAGGAGTATGCACGTTTGACGATGCTGCCTTTAGACAGACCTTGCGTGCATCTAGCTTTGGGAGACATGAGTAGACGATTCATGACTCTCATAGGATTGTGGCGCAGAGTAGTGCAGGACGAGCTAACATTTAGCCACGTGATATCCCAGCGTTTTCTGTATGACAGATTTGGCTCGGAGGATAGCTACTCACGATATTCCGGGGATTTCACCGCATCAGAGGATTATTGGCATTTGGCCAGAGTCGATGTACTGATGCTATGCGTATTGTCATATGTCTATATGCCACAATATATGGATGAGATAGACATTGGTGTTATCATGGCCGTGAGAGCTCTTAGAGAGGGTCGCACCATTGTACCTATTATTGTAGCAGAGACCCTGCGGTCAGGATCCTACTGCTGTACTTACCCGTCAGGGGTGTTCACTGGGAGTTCGGTCATGATGTATGTGTGGTTTATGTCACACTTGAGACCGGTTGGTACCCTTAGACGACATGGGTATTGTTTCACCCATGATGTAGCCATGTCATACTCCTTTCAGCCGTCGGAGTGTACAGATGCCCTGTCTTGGTCCGTATTTTTGGCGGATATCGAGAGATCCATTTAGCATATTCTTTGTGCTTCGGGGCTTTGCTCACCATACTGACTTCATTCACGCGCTTCGGGCATGGACTTCCTCCTCTCTGGTCGGCTTGAGGCGTGACCACTTATCACCCATTGGTAGTGATGTCGCAGATTCGACCCGGTTCGGGATGTTCACCCTTTCGAGGGGCGATAGGTCGTGAACGACTTCTCGATATCTCTCGATGAGAGGACCGATCCCGTGTGTATGCTTGTTGGGATCAGCGTAAGATAGCTTCTTTTTCTGTGAGCCGTCCAGGTTGTTCTGTAGAGTATTCTGCATGGATGGAGACAGAGGTTTTATTAGGCTGCGATGATCTCGCAATACCGGATAATGAGTCGACGATGTAGAGCCCATGGAGGAGGACATCGATACCTACCTGCAGGAGGAGTGCACTCTTTGGGTTGCCATCATTTCTTCCGGATTCTCCTAGTACCAATCTTGTTGTGATTCAAAGACTCGGCATAGTACTTAGAACAGAGTCTTCATCTGATGACCTTTGAGAGAGATCAGGCTCGATCTATGATGTTGACTGCCCTCGATGGGAGGGACGCCGCTCTGTTAGAGAGAGACGCGGCATTAGATCGTAGAGATGCCGCTGTTGTTGAGCGGGATGAGGCCATATCAGCCAGAGATGCAGTGATAGTTGAGCGGGATAGTGCTATATTTGCCTGGGATGTAGCCATCACAGATAGTACTGCAGTGAGGTTCCTTACAACCGGTATGATCGCAGAGATGAACGCATATATTGATGATCATATGGTCACCATGCAGATGGCTGCAGATCTATTGGGTCGTGTGGATATTCTCGTATAGGAGACCATAGCTTCGCCTCTATCTTCTGAGAGAGACGCCATGTTGGGCTTGTTAGCTCACATATACCCTGACTTGTAGATGAGCTTGCATTTATCTTCAGAGACTAGCTTAGACATTTTGTCATGTACAGTTTTCATTGTATATATCAAACAACATTATATATATGGCAGGGAAATATATTTTTGGATCACTTCCCTTTTAGATATGCCTTACTATTTGCTTGATATTTTGCCTGCTGCGTCAGGGCTTGTGATCTTGATGTATTCAGAATTCCTCCTGGGCGGATGGACATTGAGTTATCTCTGGATAGTTCAGAATGGATCATCGATCTATGTGTATCCCTACCATCTTTGGTGTCTTGGGACTGGTTTCTGGATGTAAATATGGAGGGGAGTGGGGCTTTCCTCTTTGAGATTGACCGCACCACAGATGGTTGCCAGTACTTCTATTTAGGAGAAGCCTAGTCAATTCCACCTCTCATGGTTTAGTGTTGCTCTTCAAGGTATGACCGCAGTTTAGATGGTCGCCAAATCTCCTATTTGGGAGGAGTTCAGGTAATTCGATCCCTTTGGTCTGAAGCCGAATGAAATGTAATGGATTGAAAGAGAATCCCAGTACCAGTTGACAATGGTTTGTGTTTTGGTATGGAGTGAGACCGCACCATGAATGGCTGCCTACGTACTCCTATTGAAGATGAGATCAGGTCTACGTAGTTCGAACCTGGTGTAAGAAGTTCAAAGCTGTGTATGGCAGAAATGGTGTAAGAATGTTTTTGGTTGTTTTTGTTTATGTAAGGATAGAAATGTTTTTGTGGTTTGTGTTTTATTGCGACCGGGCCATATGAAATGGTTGCCTACGTACTCCTGTTGAAGAGGAGATCAGGTCGACGTAGTTCGCCCCTCAAGGCGAGATGAAAAACGTAATCCCATTTGCAGGTCAGAGTGCGGGGAGGAGAAAGTTTAATCCTAGGTTGAGGATAAACTGCAGGTATGAGAAGTTTGATCCCATGTATGGGTAGCCAAACTGCAAGTGCGAGAGGTTCAATCCGCGATGGGATGACCTAAGTTGTAGGAGTGCAGAGGAGAAAGCCAGGCTGCTAGCTTGAAATTTATGTTTCCCTGAGGGGTAAAGTGTAGGAAAGTTGTAGGTGGTAAAGGGTTAAAGAAACGGAATGACTGGTGACCTGATGATTCTGCACCAGGGTGTTTGCGAATTACTTCAGACATAGTATCGTTTCACGGCGTCTGAGTTAATGAGTTGTGGAAATTCATCACCGTCCATTTCTTACAACCTGAGAGCGCCTCCTGTTAATACTTCCTTGACAATAAATGCGCCTTCCCAGTTAGAAGCGAATTTTTCTTTTAGCCTGATCTTGGTTGTCAAGAATCTTCTTCAAAATCATGTTGTTTAAACTGCCGTAGCTGGACTTTTTTATTATAGGATCTGGCGATCCTTTGTTGATATAACTGATCATGGAAGATAGCCGCGGTTACTTTTTTCGTCTATTAGAGACAATTGGTGATACATCTTGTACCCATTGGTCTTCATCCAATTTGGCGTCTATCAACACTCGAGAGATTCCATCTCAACTTCTATGGGGATCTTGCTTCCATCCCATATGTTAAAGTGTAGGGGTTGCCCCAAGGAAGTACGCATTGAGGTTCAGCCAGGGCTAACAGTCGAGACAATAGGTCAAGCCAATTTTTGTGGTTGGCGGACATCTTTTGCATAATCTTCTTGATGTTTTTGTTAGCCGCTTCAACATCACCGTTCATCTTCGGACGATAGATGACAGAGTTAAGATGTTTGATGTGGAATTTACTGCATAATTCCTCCATCATCTTGTTATTGAGGTTTTTGGCATTGTCTGACACAATCACCTCTGGTTGTCAATGTGACGCCCCCAAATTCGGGTACTTGAAACCCGAACTTGGTGCTTCATGATACCATTTCTATAAGCTGAATAATACTAATAATAATAACAATAATATAAAATTCAAACTTAATTTACATATATCAAAGTCTAATCCCAAGTACGTAACCTTTACTATAATACATTACATGATAGATAATAAATATCATTATTTTAATAAACTATAACTATTACACAACATAATATAAATCTCATTCGAACAGCTTTCCTTTTCCCTTGTTCTTGCCTGAACCTTCTGGCTGATCATACTTAACTGAAAACATTTAAATTTAAAGCAAGAATGAGCATTGGATTGCCCAGCAAGTAATAACAACAATATATATTAGCTGAAAGAATTAAATGTTTTCTTTGAAAGACACTTCTACCACGAATCAATAGTTGTGAAGTAAGCTGAACCAATAATAACAACATATCACTTCCATATGTAATCATTGAAACTACGTATAGACTATAACTGGAGATCAGTCGACAAACTATGAACATTGTTTTTCATTTTTGCTAGGGTTTAGCATAACTTCATCCGCAAACCGTCAGAACTTACGGACACGAGGGTGATCTGCCCAATGTGCCCTGTATTGATCAATACTACATGCAAGAATAATATTATCGTTCACTCTATCCACCTTAGGTGCACAAAAGTTTTCCCATATTCGGGATGTTCATACTTAGTCGGGAATCCGAACCAAAACAATCTGGTTGGATACAATAACGTTTTAACTTGTTCAACAATATTTTTATGTCTAGCTGAATCAAATAGCTTAGACGGCTTTTAAGTCAACGTATACATATTTGAAATTAATAAGTATGTATCAACATATGATTAAATACAATGGTTATCCAAGTGGGGACACTTGTCTAACCCTATATACGAATTAACGAACAAAATAAATATCTGAATTATACAATAATACAATGATTGTATAATGTAAGAACTTGTATGAATACAAAGATTGGATACATAATCAATAATAATAGAGTTAATAATCTAGCACAATAATATGATTCTGAAAGTTTCTTACTCATGTCTGTTACATAAAGGAAATGCAAAGGTAGAATACTTGCACAATGTAAATAATAGATCAGATACTTGCTCAATAATAATTGGAGTAAGTTTAGGAAACTTGCATAACATGATATACCTGTTTGCACGAAATAAAAGTAGTGCATAAGGTTTAGATACTTGCTCAATAATAATTGGACTAAGTTTAGGAAACTTGCATAACATGATATACCTGTTTGCACGAAATAAAAGTAGTGCATAAGGTTTAGATACTTACAGAAATTTAACATAATAACGCAACTTAGATTAATCTTTTATACAACGACCTATCAGTAATAAGATCATTCGTTCAATTAGAATAATATATTGTAACACATAGTACTGCTATTCGCAGTCAGCACATAACCTAATCACATTGTCACATATGTTTATCAGTCATTACATCATAAACAAACACGTATCTAGTCAAATTATCAAAGTCCAAATAAATTTCTGAAATATTTCTGTGTACCGACGACTTTATCGGGTAATTATCGAGTCTAAGACTCTATCGTGTAGTTCAATATTCGTTTAGATATTTTAAATATCAGTCATATTATTTTTCATAGCCTTATAATAATTTTTAAATAATTATTATACTTTATCATGAATTTTCAAACGCTAAAATCATTATTAAATTATTTAAATATTAACTAATTCTATTATCATTAATATTTAATTAATATTAAACTATTAATGAAACTCTTGCCAAAATGTTAAAGTTATTTATAATAACTCAAAATATTTTTAAAGTATTAATATTACCTTTAAATGATTTTGAAATCAATAAAACTATTTTAAAACTATTTATTTAATATAATTATTAAATAAACTTAATATCATTAATATTAAATTATTATCAGTAATATTGATTTACTAGTATATGCCCGTGCCTAAAGGCACGGCATAAAAAAAATTAAATTAAAATTTGAAAAATATTACATTACCTAAAGACACATACCACCACAATTCACCATACCACCATAACAATCAATACATACTCAATCATCAAAACATGTTCAACTACCAAAACATCAAGCTAGTTGGTACTAATTTCCAAAAAAATCGGTAGAATTTCCTTTAAAATAGATATCTAAAAATTCTAAAAACACATCTACAAAACTTACAATCATCAATACATATCCAAATCACCAAAAAACTATCATTCCATACCCAAAATCATCATAACCATGTATAATCGAGTTAACTTTACAAAAGGCGTAACACACAAAATACACACAATCATCAACACATATCTAACAACCAAAATATCAAGCTAGTCGCTACTAATTTTAAAAAAATTCGACAGAGTTTTCTTTAAAAATAGATATCCAGACAAATATAAACCTGTGTATAAAACTTACAATCATCCATATATATCCAAACCACCCAAAAAACAATCATTCCATAGCCAAAATCATCATAATCATGTATAATTAGTTAACTTTACAAAAATACATACATGAAGAAATTAATACATACTCAATCATCAACACATTCAACCACCAAAACATCAAGCTAGTCGCTATTAATTTCAAGAAATTTCGACAAAGTTTCCTTTAAAAATAGATATCCAGAAAAATCTAAACCTGTTTACAAAACTTACAATCATCCATACATATCCAAACCACTAAAAAAAACCATCATTCCATACCCAAAATCATCATAACCAAGTATAATTAGCTAACTTTACAAAAGGCAGAACACAAAAAATACATACATGCAGACAATAGAGAAACAACATGTTGAGCATAAGACCCTTTACTTTCTGACTTACACAAGTATATATTCTTTACGACTTACATCATGTATCATTCAATATATACATGAAAATATTTGAAATTTAAAAGTTATCAAAATATATGAGTTAAAATAAAACAATTATAAAAAAAGTAAGCACACGATAAAAAAAGTAATATTAATTGAGACAAACCGAAAACATGTTGACAAATCAAACGTTGTACATTATAATGTGCTTAATTTTTTTTAAATTCAATAACATCCAAAATCATTGTCAAAACAGAGAGAAAAGAATAGGATTAAAAGTGATACCAGTTGGCACTCTTTATATTTTGTTCCTTGGCAAGAAAAGGTTGATTTTTCTTTCTCCTTCAATTTGGCATTCTCCAAAGTATCATACCTTTTTTTCCTCCGTCTGGGTAAAAAAACGCTACTTAAAAGAAAAAAAAAAGAGCAGAAAAAATGAATGAGAAATAGGTGTAAGGATACACTACCTCACGTATACGGAGACAATTTAGCTCATACTCATTGCGAATTACAACTCCTACATTATTCTGACGAAGTATTCGAACCTGTAGGAAAAAAGATGTTGAATAGTAAATAAGTTGGTAAAAAGATAAGATAAAAAGTAAAAAAATGATGAGTAAGAAAAAAATATCATACAGTATTTTCGAGGTCGTCATCCATCTGTCACGACATTAATGAAAATAAATTAAAATAAATAAGTTATTAAAAAAATCAATAAGATTTATTTAGAGAGAGTTAATCAGATAGTAAACTTACACCACCAAATATAACAACATCATCCATTGGTCGATGATTGTGCAGTTGAAACAGTTGTAGCTACACGATGAAATTTCAATTACATAATATACATACACAAAAGTACATACATCCAATTTCCAGAACCAAAATTAAGGAAAAAGACAAGCTAAATTACCCTACAAATTTCACAAAATGAACACTCAATAATAACCAACTCAACATATATTCCATCCTAACATTCATAATAAAAAAACATATTTCATCATAACTATAAACCTATTTTAACCTAACATTCGTGTGCTACTGCTGTGAAAGAGAGACACGGAGAGATAGAGTGAGAACACAAATTAAACACCCATTGTAAAAAAAACAAATTTAAAAACCCAAAGTTAAACTAAAGCTGTCAGAAATAGATAAGAAGACTTATGATGAAACCGTTCTGAATTTTTAACTGAAGCTATTAAAAAACTTAAGTTAAAGATTTCAAGGTATAACTGATATTAATGGTTGATTCACTTGATAAAAATTTCATGGTAAAAACAATTTTAATTTACACCACAACTCAGTTGATTCGTACATATAAAAAAGGAAAATTAGACCCAATATATGGTAAGAGGTTGTTTGAAAATAAAACTATAGAAAGAGTCATCAAGCATTCCTTTTATAGGAAAGTGTCACCCACGCACCCTTAAAGAAGGTCAAGCTAAGTTTAATGGTTTTTAGTTTGGTATTTTTCAAAAAATCGGACAATGTCAGAAATGGGGCTTTTATCACCAAGCTCAACCCATGAGAAATTGGGCTTTTCTTCTTCTTTTAGTTTGCCTGATGTTTGAAATACACGTATGCTTTCTAGATGATCAAAACCTACAATCAATAATGAAAAGTTTGAGCAAGAGCACCAATTATTTGAGCAGAGGCAGTATATTTGTTATTTATTTATTTTTATTAATAGATTAGGAAAAGCTATGTTACGCCACCTTTATTATTTTATCCAAGTGTATATCTTTTTTCCTTCTAAAAGTTTTCTTGAAACATAAATGAACATAGAGAAAAATACTAATACTACTAATAACAAATGATGGATTTGCCTAATTAAGGTTAGGTATTTATAATAATTTTTTGTTATGTCGTGTCTTACTGTCAGCACCAAAATCAAGTCAATATAATGTCAATAAAATAATTTGCAAATAAGGCCAATAGTGAGACACAACAGTAGTATATGAGTTCAGTTCAATTAAGAGGTAAGAAAAATATTAGTATTGACCATCATTCAACAGTAATCATTCAGCAGTCATTATTATTGGAAGCAGAGCAGTAAATACCTTCAAGAATGCCACTAATTTTTAAACCTTCATTTTCCTGTACCAAATAAATACAAAAAACAATCAATTTTGAGCTTAAATAAATGAAAAAATAATAAAGATATTATCATAGCCTAAACAATATACTGAGATTAAAAAACATCAAGATAAAAAAAAATATTAGTACCAATTTGTCCTAACTCCTAATGAAAGATTTAAAAAATACATCCAAAAAGTTCCCATGAACATGCTTATATTAAGGAGTTGGGAAACCAGACATCAAACATGCTTCTATTTCAATGATCTCAATTCATTAAAGAGCGAATAGAAAAAGAAATCTCGAAAAATTTGCATGGAAAAGAAAGACATATGGCAACTACAGTCCAATTTCTCAATTCCAACAAAGATTTTCATAAAATCATTTAGCTCAATTTCTTGTGCATTGCAAATATAAACTGATGCAGCAAAAATCTACCCTACATTTAGCAACAAAAAAATCCCAACTTCCAAAAGTGAATGAAAAATCTATTGAGATCATCCATAAAGTTTGAAGGTTGAGGCACTTTAAAACCAGAGAGCTCTTAATCCACTTCCTAATTTAGATTCTAGAAGAATAAACCATAGGAACATAAGAATTTAGATCTGAAAACTCACTTGTTATGAAGCCATGTATATCAATCTCCAAAGATTCGAATAGTCAAGCAAACCCAATCTCTTAGTAGTCACTACAATCAACAAAATAAATCAATATTCAAGAAATATATAATATATATATAGGGGTATATATACACACCAATTAAAGAATTAATTTTTTGTTCTATTAGCCCAATCAGTCATATTAGTAGTTTAAGACTTAATTTTCTCTCTATCCCCATGTATGCAATATTGAGTTTTTATGGAACATGTTTTGTTGAATATTTGGGAAGATGGACATTGCAAGTCCTCACCCTCATTATGAGGGTTAATGTTGTTGAAGATTTCTATTTACTCGATGGAAGAAATTACTTGATCTTTTAATGTCTGTATTTTGTTTCTGGTTTACATAGATAGAAGGCTTTTAAGGAGAAGTACCAAATTCTTTTCTTTTAAAGTTTTTATATTTTTCCCCCTGCATGTGAGAAGAGTAAAGCTATATTTAGAAACTTGATATGAAAAAGGATCTCGTTTGATAGTTTCTAATGAGGAAAATAAAAATGTTCAAAATCCATAAACGCAAAGAACAGAAGCAAAATAAAAGAATAGAACATGAAATTATTTTCCCTCACAATCAGTTAAAATCTTCTGAATTGTGAATTAACTTTTATTTACCTTTAATTTAGGGAACAGTTTTCTTCTTGTCTCCCTTTTATTTTTATTTTAACAAAAATACTCCCAGGTCAGGTGAAATAGAATGAAAATTGATATTTTCATTCTATTTCACAACATGAGGGTAAATCGTATTTATTATCAATGTGATCACAACTTTGCGAAACTAAAAACATCATTTCCTAATAGAACATAAACACCAAGTACTTGTTCACTTGAAATTTAGTACCAGTATTTTATTATGAGTACTAAGTTGACAATGAGTAGTGAAGCATCAAGCTTTAAGATAAAGATTTGTTTGAAATTGAATGAAATAAAAAGAAAAATGTTACCTTTTCAAAGAAAAAGAAAAACTTGAATGTGTTCCTACTTCCTAGTGAGTCCACACCACAGTCCCCAACTTCCTTTGTCTTATGTTAATTGGGTAAATCAGTAACCCTTTTAAGCTTTTGGGTCTCACAGTTCACACCCAGTTTTGGTAATTTGTTTAATGGGTTCTCAAGATGTTTACATATCAAGATGTGTAATGGGTCTCACAGAATCGTGGTTTTGAGGATAGCAAGAATGGCGGTGCAGAGGTCTCATAGTTCACACCCAGTTTTTGTTTTACTATCATTATGCTACTAAAGTAGGAATTCAAGCTCACAGGTCAACCAAATTAAACATACCTCTATTCAAAGATTATTCAAGACCGTGCATTGAATGTGAATTAAACATACCTCCTCTTCCATTGTCATCCACCAAATGCCCCAGATTATTCAAGACTCTACATTGAATGTGAATAATAACATTAATAATTTGAGTTCTCTAAATCTCAAATATAGAATGCACAATAATCAAAATTCTTGCTTGAAACCTCCTCTTCCATTGTCGTCTGCTCATTTGACCACCACCAGAAGTCTTTCTTGAGACAGTAAAACTTCAAAAGAAAAACTAAAACAAAACCAAAATCAGAATCCAAATCAAGGTGATTAGGAAAAAACATGTTGCACTCTACCAGACCCAGGTTCAGGCACACTCTGCATTACTTTTTTCAACAATTTATCACCTCAAACAATCATTTCCCCCTGAATTTTTAGGGTTCTGATTAATGGGATTCATTTCTTCCTTTTCTTTGACTCCATTTTCAGCATTATCAGAGTAATAAGCGACACACAGACAATTTTGGACTTACCACATTTCTGGACGCCACTGTCGAAGAGTTGGATTTCTCTCTCTTGGAGTTCTTCTTCTCCACCACAAACTTCGACGACGGTGAGGCAACGGGTTTACGGTTTTTCGAGACTGACTTATGGGACTTTTGGAATCGATTCAGTTTTGGATCTTTCATGGGGGTGATTGTTCCGGAGTTTTTGCCTCTAAAATCCATCCATCGAAAAATAACCAGCAAAAAAAGAGTGAATATCAATGAATGAATGAGGTTGTGGAGAGGGTTTAGAGAGAGAGAATGGGGGTGTGGTTAGTGTTTGATGAGAAAGGGAGAAGAAGAACGGTGTACTGGGCGAGTTTTTTTTTACTGGGCGGGATGTTTTGTTGGGTTAGACTAAATTTGAGCCTTTAGATTAACTTAAAATCAATCACAGCCGTTCTTGTGCTTTAAATGGGAATAGATTTAAATTTGGTTGTGTTTTATTATATAGATTAATGAAATTATCCTTTAAATATTAAAAGTTATGTTTTATAACTTAAAATATCTTTAAACACTTTATTTTCCTTTAAAATGATTTTTCTAATATTAAAATCATTTTACATTACTTTATCTAATATAATTATTAAATGAATCTAATATCCTTAATATTAATATATTAATATTTTTCATGACAAAATATCAAAAGTTATATTTTATAACTTAAAATATTTTATAATCTCTAAATCATTTTATATAAAAATTTAAATCATTAATTCTATTTTTCATCATTTATTTAATATCTTTATTAAATAACTTAATCATCATTAATATCTAATTAATAATGAAAATCATCACAAAATATTAAAATTATAGAAAATAACTTAAAATATCTTTTTATATCATAACTTATTTTTAAATGATTTTTCATGTATTAAAATCATTTTAAATAATTTATTTAATATTATACTTAAATAAATTAAATACTTTTTATATCCCAAAAATATTAAATAGTCATGAAATATACTTAAAATAATTAAAAACTAATTTTCAAACTTTAAAATAATTTTAAGTAATTTATTTGGTATTTTTAATAATTAAAACTAATTTTTTCTATTTTAATCATTTTCGAATTTAATAAAATAAAATTATTATAACTGTCGTTATAAATTTTAGCTAGCGACACTTATCTCGTCATGTTAGGTGTTCTTGGCCTCAAGAACAACGACAATCGATGGTCGAGGTGCCTGTTTGGGCCAAAGTCTAATTCTTATCTCGAAATGCTTCTGGACTACTTAATGGTCCGATCTTGTAGTGTTAATGTAACACTGCATGAAACAACAAATATCCAGGTCATACTTCATCACAATCAAAAGTTATTAAGCTTTGAACTAGCTGTCAGGCGTGTTCATCATGATTCTGGGTTGCCCAGAAAATTTTAGTCATGGTCGGTCAACGCTTTTGTTGACCTTAAATCTGTCAATATGTTCAAGGTAAATGTTTTCTGCTCGTCGGGCTGTCTAGATAAACTATCAAAGAACATGTTTCAATCCATTTTAGAGTCTAAACATAATTAATCAAACCGAGCTAAGCTGTTGAAAATGTTGTCAGAACTGTTCTTCATTTTTTGGGTTACCCAGAAATGAAGAACAGTTCGTGCAAGCATATTTGGGCTTCTACAACTTGTTGTACTTGCATGATTTTTATGAACTAAGGTTTCCAGATTGTAGCCAACATGTAGGGGAAGAGATCTATTACATAAAAACACCATAACAACAAACAAATATCTAGATCCATGTCGGTCAAACCATGCAGAGATGGTGGTCATCGTTTTTACGGGTTACCCGAAAAATGTAAGCGTCGTCGAGCTACTTGGTTTGACCGTCTATAAAATACATCTTGTTAGTCATCTAGGTTATATAAAAGCTTTTATATGTAGTACATATACCATACTATAACATTTAAACAACAACAGAAACAAATCGACAAACACACGAGAGATCTGTACTTGAGAACTTATTGTCAGAATGTTCTAGGTCTGTTTCTCGGTTACCCAGATTTGAAAAGTCATGGTCGGTCAACGACCTTTGACTGTGATTATCTAACATTATAAGCATGATCTGGTCCTGATACAAGTTCTAGATTATAGACCTCATATCACACTACATGATTAAACCTTTAAACAACAAATTACATACACGAGATGAGATCTAGATGGTCCGACATTCATTATGGACCTTAAAAACAAAATTTTTGAGTTTTGTAAAACCTCAAATCCGAGCCTCTAGATGTTATGGATCTAACATCTAGCAACCCAGATCACTTTGTTAGACTCCATACTACATATTTAACACAAAAAATTTAACATCAAACATAAGATCAAGGTCATTATAAAATAGGGTTCATACCTTTTTGTGAACAAATTCTTGATTCTATGCTTCTGATTTGATGTTGGTGTTTGTGGGGCTTGATTGGGGACTGAACTGACACTATAATTTCGTGGGTTTGAGCTTGAGAGAGAATGGCTAAGTGTGGGTTGCATAAATGAGCTTTGTTTTGCTTTTCTCTCTCTTGAATCATACAAATAATGGTACAAGGCACATGGCTGGTGTATTGAATCTGATTGCTAGCAATGCTATAGATCATAGGTAGGTCTAGGGTGGCTGGCCAGATCTTGGATAAGATTTGGCTAACAATAATTCAAGAATGGGACAAAAAGGGCAAAATTATAATTTCATTTTAATCTCAAGGGTATTCTTGTCCAAGGTGCTTGAATCTAGGGTTTAATCACTAGATTTTTAACCTTAAAGTTTCCCAAATAATTACTAGGGTTTGGACAGTTAAAAATTAAAGGGTAGTAAAATTTTAAATTAAAACATACTAATTAAATTAGGGTTTTTAATAAAAATTAGTGTTTAAATAATTAGGGTTCCTAAATTAACATTAGGGTTCCTAAATTAACATTTTAATTTACTAAAATAATAATCAGAGTTTGTAATTTTAGCAATTAGGGCTTTTAAATATTAATTAGGGTTTTATCTAATTAACATTAATTCTATAATATGCACATAATTCATATAACACAATTACTACACAGTCTCGAACTCATAACCGAGTTTAGCAATTAGGGTTTTATAACACAATATGAGGGTTATGACATAATTTACCATATTTGGCCCACCATTATCAGTCTACGCATTTACAGTACATATTTATAGCACTGAAAATAATATTATACCTAATATAATATTATTATTCTCATTCATAGCTCAAAATCCAAAATTAGGGTTTGGATTTCATATCTAATTATCTTTCATATATAACATGCATTATTAATTAAGTTAAAATAATTAACTTAAAACTCGAACTAAAATTCATATAATAAAATAGTAATTATAATAATTCCAATAATCATTTCATATATTATAAAATCATATTTTCATAGAAAATAATTAATAAAGACATTTCTACTATAAAAGTAATTATTATAAGTATATACTTTATAATGATCAATAATTCTACAATAAAATTGTTTGAAATTATTCATGAAATAAATAATTTTATTTATCACATATATACAAACACATTACTTGACACATATTCTCATCTTTAAAATAAAAAAAAATCATATGCAAAATTTCTTATTTATTTATATAGGAAATATTCAGGTTATTACAGTCCATATCAACAAACGACATTGTTTCTGATGAAAGCAATGATGACTTCTTTAGTGACCCTGGGGAAGGAGGCTGCTTCTACCCACTTGGTGAAGTAGTTGATCATGGTGAAGATAAATCGGTGACCATTACTGGCTTTAGGCTCGATGGGCCTGATAACGTCCATTCCCCACATTGAGAAGGGCCAAGGCGAACTCATATTGTGGAGTTCCCGTGGAGGGGCGTGTATAGCATTCCCATGAATCTGGCACTGATAGCATCTTTTGACGTGGTCGTTGCAATCAGCTTTGAGAGATAGCCAATAATGTCCCGTCCTGGGGACTTTCTTAACAAGGAGGGGGCCACTCATGTGGGGGCCACAGACTCCACCATGGATTTCATCCATAAGCCTTTGGGCATGATCTTTGTCTAAACATTTGAGGAGACCTATCTTTGTCTCCACTCAGGTAGAATTTCATAGCAAGTCGATGGATCCGCCTTTTCTCAGTGGGGTTCGCCTCAGCGGCTGTAGATCCATCACGTAGATATTCCTTGATATGCTGATACCAAGGATGTTGGATGGGAGGTAGCTCATTCGATACTTCTCCAATGTAATTCCCATAGGTTGGGGCCTTGTACAGGGAAATTGTGATGCTCGACAAGTGTTCCTTGTCAGATATGCGAATTAAGGAGGCCAAAGTCGCTAATGCGTCTGCAAAGTCATTCCTATTACGAGGTATGTGTAGAAAGGAGAGTTCTTTGAACTCCAAAGCCATCTTTACAACCTGCCGATGGTAAGGCAACAAATGTAGTTCCTTGGTTTGACAGATTTTGGTGGATTGTCTGATTACCAACTCCGAAAGATAGTTAACCGCCTGATGCCCATCGAACGGGCAAGTTTTAGCCCCATGAGACAGCCTTCATACTCAGCTGTATTGTTCGTCTTTGCCCAAACTATAACTTGACGGCAGCGGGATCTGCTCCCCATACCGGATACTAGAACCGCTCGGCTCCCGAACCTTCCATATTAACACTCCATCAAAATACATCTTCCATGATTGGCGCGTATCATCTTGATGGTGTTATTCTTTGCCTTTGTCATTACTCCTTCATCAGGGAAATATGTTTCCAAGGGTTTGAAATCCCCTGAAGGTGCGGCGGCCAGTTGATCCGCGATTCCTTGACCTTTGATGGACTTTTGAGTCACATATACGATGTCAAATTGTTGTAGGATCAACTGCCATCTGGACAGTCGGCAATTAAGATAGGTTTGTTGAACACGTACTTGAGAGGATCCACACGGGATATGAGATGGGTTGTGTGACCATGGAGGTAATGATGTAACCTCATGGAAGCCAATGCTAAAGCACTACACATCTTTTCGATCAGAGTGTACTTGTGTTCACTGCTACTGAACCTTTTGCTGAGGTAATAGATAGCTCGTTATTGGCCTCTATCATCCTTCTATCCCAGCATGCAGCCCATGGCATTGTCACTTATGGACAGGTACATAAACAAGGGAACATCATCCCTGGGTGGTACCAAAATAGGAGCTTTGACTAGTTGTTTCTTGATTGTAAGGAAGGCATTCTGGCACTCATCATTCCATTTCATAGAGGAGTTCTTCCTTAATAGCTTGAAGATTGGCTCACAGGTTGCTGTGAGTTGAGAGATAAACCTGCTAATGAAGTTGATTCTTCCCAAAAATCCCCGTATTTCCTTTTCTGTATGAGGAATGGGCATTTCCGTGATGGCTTGGATTTTTCCAGGATCCAGCTAAATCCATTTGTGGCTGACTAGAAATCCTAGCAACTTACCTGATTTAACACCAAAGGCGCACTTAGCTGGATTCAACTTCAAGTTGTACTTACGCAACCTGTTGAACAACTTTCTGAGATGGTCTATATGGTCATCCTCCTTTCGGGATTTGACAATGATGTCATCCACGTAGATCTCGATCTCTTTATGCATTAAGTCGTGGAAAAGAGCCATCATAGCTCATTGATAGGTGGCTCCGGCATTGGTGATGCCGAATGACAATCGTCTATAGCAAAAAGTTCCCCAAGGCATGATGAAAGCAGTCTTCTCATGATCTTCCTCAGCAACCATGATCTGATGGTACCCCACAAAGCAATCAGCAAAGGAGTACATGTCGTATTGCGCAGTATTGTCAATGAGAATGTGGATAAATGGCACGGGAAAGCTATCTTTTAAGCAAGCTTTGTTCAAGTCCCGGGAATCCACGCAAACTCGCACCTTCCCTCCAGGTTTAGGCACGGGCACAATGTTGGATATCCACTCAGGATATGTAGACACCATTATGATGTCAGCTTGAAATTGTTTCACAATTTCTTCTTTCACCTTTAAACTCCACTCAGGTTTCAATCGCCTGAGTTTCTACTTGACTGGCTTAAATCCCTCTTTAATGGGAAGGCGATGAAGGACAATGTCAGTGGATAAACCCACCATGTCTTCATGAGACCATACAAACACATCCTGTAATTGGGTTAATAGCGTAACCATGTCATTCCGTTGGTTTGGGGTAAGGTCTGAACCAATCTGGATTAACTTAGGGCTTTCTAAGGTTCCGAGATTGAAAGAAGTGGTTTGATCAAGGTTGGGTTTGGGTTTGTCTTTGACCCATTCTTGAATTTCTGGAGGCACCCAATGTCATCCTGTATATCCATCAAGGCTGAATTCATCTATACATCAAAGGTACAATCCCTGTGTAGGAGAGGCATCGTATTAGCAAGTACAGGCACATCTAAATTCAAAGTCCTGAAACAAAATATGTTTTCACTTAGTATATATGAAATGTGTTGATCATACACAGTGTTAGCATATACTGGCAAAATAAACTGCTAATATTGTACAAAAAAGTAAGCAGTTATTATATCTACAGGGCAAAAAGAGTTTCTGCCCGCTTTACCCTTGATGACCAATGCAAGGAATCTTTGTCCCGATTGGCAAGGGCAAAGTCCAAATGGACCGCAGTGATGGAGGGATTGTCATCATCCTCCCTGTCCCGAATGATGGCCATTACATCTGGGCAGTCATCGTCGGGGGTGTATCTGTTGGTATGCTCGTCATGAACAATGATGCGTATGCCTGACATCATTCGGATGACATCTTGCTTGATTCTTCGTTCCTCTTCTCCCAATGCGGGATTTGGAACAAAGATTTCTTTATCCTTCACCGGTACCGGCTTGGGACATAACATAGCTATTACATTGGCTGGCACCTTTATAGGAGGTTGTGCGGACTCAGAGTTCGAAGGCAAAGATAAACGCCACATGGTTGAAGCTGAAGGAATCTGTTGATGCTTATGAGGATTCCTGTGACTAGAATTGGCAGAATAGCCTAGCCCAGCTGTTCCAGTTTGCCTGGTTAAGCGAATTGGGTATTTGATACCCGTGAAATCTTTACCCAACCCTTGTCCCGGCTTATGACCCAACGACATCATTTCTTGAGTAGCCGACATTACTTCGGAAAATATTTTGGGTTCGGGCAATGGTGCTCCAATAGCATGGTATTGGGTGTTGCTTATTTCCAAAGCATGAAAACTAACTGGTTCAACGTCTGCATTGGCATTGATGAACAGCACATCCCCATGTTGAGGACACTTTGGTTCAGCGTTGACCGTGACCAGGCTATTGTTGATAATGTATTTCAATTATTGGTGAAGAGTTGAGGGGACTTCCCCTGCCATATGAATCCATGGTCTTCCCAATAGCAGGTTGTATCCCCAATCTATTTTGAGCACATGGAAAGATACACAGAATGTGTGAGGACCAATTTCGATTGGCAGCTCAATTACTCCGACCGAATTCCGACGGGCTCCATCAAAAGCTTTGATGATAGTATGGCTACTCCGAATTCGGTTGAGATTGATATTCATCTTCACCAAGGTAGCGTATGGGCAGATATTTAGAGAGGACTCCCCATCTATTAGGAC
The DNA here is from genome assembly GCA_020205605.1 of Panax ginseng. Classification (NCBI taxonomy): domain Eukaryota; kingdom Viridiplantae; phylum Streptophyta; class Magnoliopsida; order Apiales; family Araliaceae; genus Panax; species Panax ginseng. Next base: position 68,537,563 of record CM035127.1, read on the forward strand.
TCCAGCTACCATATATCCAGAGGACAAGACCGCAATATGCAACGGCTTGCAATGACCGGTCCCTTCGGGCGGTATGTCAACATCAGTAAAGGATATCACATTGTTGTTGAAAATGTGATCAACCAGATGTTGAAACTTTTCTATATCCACTGATGTCGGAAGATAGGCTTCTTCTAGAACCTTTAACAAGACCTCCTGGTGATTCTCGGAAGTTAGGACCAAGTCCAGAATTGATATTTGTTGTGGAGCTTCTTTCAAGCTTAAAACCACCGTGGCTTCGTGATGACCCATAGTGTGGAGGAATTTTTCAATCTTCTCCATGGGTATTTTCCCCTTTGATTTGGTGGTGGGCTTCATCACCTGGTGGGGAAGATACAGTGGATTTTCCTTCTACACTGTAGCAGTTGTATGTGAGGTGGATCATTCACCTTCTCCATAATTCCACGGAACTGTGCGCAAGCTAACAATAGGATATTGTGCTTTTCACGGCAAGTTGATTGGCTCGGGAGCGGCCACTTTCAAAGGATTGTTGGCTCCCTTGAGTTGAATTGTTGGCGTTGTGAGTAAGGTATTAATCCCATCAGCTTCAGTGGATATGACTGCTACCACACTTTTCCACTTAGTAGGGCCTGCATTCTCACTTGCACGTAACACAGTGTCGTTATTCATCATGGCCTTGATACACCACCGTTGTCGATTAGATTTTGAATAAGGTGGCGGAGTGCCCAGCATTCTTCTGTGCTGTGATCGCGAGATTGGGAGTGATATTGACATATTCCCTCAGAGTTGTACCGTCCTGAACGGGGGTTGATTGGAGGTAGAAGGGAATTGATCCTTCCTTCATTGATTAATATATGAAGAATTTCCTCCATGGGTTGGCCCAGATAGGTGAATTCCCTTTTGTTGGTGAAATCCCGACAGGCATTGGCATTTGCTCTCTTTGTCACTTTGTCTTCTAGCATTTCATTTCCTGAAAGTGATGAGGGAATATTCATGACAATAGGAAGGAGAATGGCATGCTCCTGGCTGATTAACTAACGAGTCACTTGATGCTGATAAGTCACCAGTTCTGCCAATTGCTAAATTTATCTGCAGAGAGCTTTCATCTTTCGTTCCATTGTGAATTGGAACTTGGCATAATCCCATCTGTCATCACCGTCTTTGAGGGTGCAGGAAGATTCACGGTTTGAAGTTGGAACTCATCCATTGCTCCAATTGATCATGTTGACCTCTTCTTCTTTGTGTTGAGGAAGAGGGTTGTCTTGAACATGAGGCTGATCGGATTTGGTGACTACGATCTCCCCGTTGTCTATCAGATCATGGATCTTGTGTTTCAAGGCCCAACAATCCTGGGTATCATGTCCAGTGCCCCCCGATGATAAGCACATTTCTAGCGACATTGAAACCCGTCCATTAGAAATTTGTTGGTGGAAGAAGATGCGTAATTTTTCTTCTATGTTATCAGAAGATTTAAAATGTTCTCTAGGGTATCCCCTAAGGGTGTAAACACTCAAGGACGTTTGACTTCTCCACCTTTTGTTATTGGAGGGTTTACAGACTGTGCTGGAAAGGGAGTGTACTTTTTCCTTTGAATATGCATGTTCTGATTGCCTTTTTGCCCCTGTAGTATCAGGGAAACATCTTCTTCTTTCTTTTTATGGACCCTCCGGGGGTTGTTCCCATAATTTCCAAATTGGATGTGATCAGCAACAGCTTTGAGTGCAGCTAGGTCTTGAATCTTTCCGGATTTCAATCCCATTTCAGCCATCTCCCCATGTTTAACCATTTCAAAACGGTTTGCCGATGCCGGCTAAAACTCTCTCATAGAAGGGAGCCTCTTGTATGTCTATGAAAGTCGTGACCATTTCTGATTCTATCATGGCAGGACTAACTTGGGCAGCCAGGCGTCGACACCTTTGAGCATACTCTCTGAAAGACTCGTTAGATCGCTTGATCTTGATAATTTGATCTGATCGAGCCATCTGAGTTTGAAAGCTGTATTGAGTGAGGAAAGCATGTGCTAGCTCTTCCCAGCTATGGATTTTGGAGTTGTCTAATCTTGTATACCACGAATGGGCTTCTCCAGTTAGACTCTTTTGGAACAATTGCATTACGAGCTTTTAAGTCCTCTGCGATAAGATCCAAGTTCTCCAATAAACACCTTTAAATGTGTGTAAGGATCTCCTAACCCGTCATATTTTTCAAAGTCAGGAGTTTTAAATTTTTTTGGATAGTGAACACCAGGAAAAATACATAGATCAGCATATGAAACACTCCCGTGTGTTCCAATTCCTTTGATAGTGCAAAGGGTCTCTTCCATTTGGAGGACTTTCTTTTTGATGTCACCAGTGTCTGGATTTCCAGTGGGATGGGAAGCATCATGAGTTTTGTTGGTCATATCCAACTGTAGTTCAGGTATGGTAATGATCGGGATTCCTCCTTGTGTGGAGGATTCAGCATGTACGGGTATTTTCTGACCCTGTGTAGACCGGTGTAACTCTTTGAGTAGAACAGCCAAATCTATAATTTGTTTGCTTAATCTGTAGAATTCTTTGCGAGAAACTGGATTAAGTTTAGTCTGGTCGGATGACGACATGATTGACTGTAGTCCTGTTGCCTCTTTGGACTTTAAACGGGTATTAGGTCCGATTGATTCCCTGCAAAAGACTTGCATATTTTAGTCTTTAGGGAATGTGTATAATAACATGCTATGTGATGTGTCCATTTTAGGAATTTTATCCTGCAAAACGGATGTCAGCTGTTTGTAGCATGTTTTAAAATATGTACGTGTACACATTTCTTAATATTTCTCATTACATGGAGATAGATATGGAATGTAATTACAAGTAATTTGTAATGAGAGCATGAAGAGACTTTCCTCCATTTTGGGTTTATCAAAGGCTGACCTATCTTAGGTTACTCTCGCGGCTTTTTGGCATGAAGGTTCCCAAATCATCGCAATCTACTAGAGGAGAAGTTAATCCGGTCTTTCAACTGGAGCTAATTTGGGTGGTGCCTTTCATGAGCCTCGGAGAATTAGTCTTCTCACGAGTCCAGTAATCAAACACCGATGGGATAGCCTCCTGGTGGAGGGACCACACAACATACATTCACAAACATCGCGTCTAACCGTATGAAAATGATGACATGTGCGAAAGCACTAAAATCCTAGCGATATGGTGCGAAGCACTAATATCACTAGCGAGTTATAAAGACGAAGCACTAGCATCACAAGCGATTATAGTACGAAGCACTAAGTGCAATAAGGAAATGCATTCGTACACATTCATCAAATGTAAATGCAACATCCACACATAAGCAGATAACAATTTTGAAAAGATTGTAATAGCGGCTTAAGTCCTCTTCTTAGGAGGTCCCAATGAGAAGTCGCCACTGTCCGACGCGTCGGATTTTTTTTTATGTCCCTTTCCGTTACTTGTTCTTTGGTGTTCTCATTTTAGGTGAGATTTGTTTGAAAAAACAAGTGAAAAAGGTCCGACATGTATAATGTCGACGATGGACTGTTAAGAGTCGCCAGTTGGTTTTTTAAATGGTTGTACCAACACAACCGAGAAAAGGTTTGCACATTGACCCAATGATGTGACACTGCTAAACGGGTCGGTGAAACCGAGATTCATTAGGGTCCGGGGACTTGGTTATGCGGGGGAGGTGTCAGCACCCTCGACATCCGTGTTACCACTGATGACCGCCTCTTTTCAAGCTATTATCTGAATGTGTGTGTGTGTGGGTGGGTGTCTTTGTTATTTGGAAGTAGTCTGAGGCCTCGTTCGAACCTATATACACGAGTTTGAATTTATGTAAAATTCAGTTTTTAGCAAGATATAGCAATGATGTTTTATAAAAGTGGTTTTTTCAAACCCTGATGCTCAATAGTAATTGAGACCTTTTACACTCCCATTTTATTAAGTGTACGACTTGATTGATTTTATTTGACAGAGATGTGAGGCATCCACACGAAAATAATGTACAAAATAATGCCGATTTCCTCATGGGTATGGAAACCATCTCGAGGAAAATTGAGACCACCATGAGAATAATTTACAAGTCGCTTCACATTGAAAATGTCCATCACGGGAACCGAATCTAGATCCAATGGGCTGAATCTGTGATCACATGATTCCTAGGCGCACAAAATACCGTAATTTTTATGAAACTAGTAAACAGGTATATATATAAAAGCTGTATATATATATATATATATATATATATATATATATATATATATATATATCTACAGACAGGATCACCAACCACGAAGCACCTCCGTGGGGGATTAGAAATGTAAATAAAGCAGTTAAAAGCTATCAACTGCCACGGAGGAAACTGCAGGCGGGACAAAACGTAAATAAAGCTGTATGTTAACATATGTCACACTCCATGTTTTGATGATGACTCGATTATTTCTAATTGATGCTATATTATTTCAGGGAAAGATATGGAACTTCAGAAAACGTCAAGGAAGAAATTACAAAGCCAAGACATCCTCGAAGAAAGAAAAGAAAATTTGAGTCCTAGGAATATATGTAAGATCTTAGCATTTATTGATTTCCAAAATAAGGCTCTAGGACATGTGCATTACATAATTGCATTCTCACACTTGGTACCACGTGCTAAGTCACTAGCACTAATATACATGGGTCGGTATCTCATTGATTTTAGTAAATATCATACCATCAACTTGACATATCTGAAATCATGCGAACTTACTAAAGAAACGAGTTGATTGAATAATTTTCCACAAATTATATAGCAGTAATCATGCTCCATAAATCTTGCCTCATAATTCTAGAAATCTACTTGGGTGCAATTAATGGTCCAATATGTATGACAAGAATTGTGGACACCGGCCAGTAGGTATAAATGGAAAGCATAAATCATGACATTATGGATACTACATCTCTGCTCATATCACGCTCATAATGTAAGCATCTTAATTCCAGGAAAGTAATTAAGGTAACTAGTCGAGTGCATGAATCAACAGACGCTGCAGAAATCATGGGATATGATTAAGGGAATCTAATTGGTTGGTCTTAAACGGTCAAATCCATATATATTGAAACATGGTAGTTTACTTGCAATATATATATATATATGGTAACTTAAAGAGTAGCCCTCCGGTTATGGTTATATTGGGCCAGCCTTGTCATAAAAACATTGACAGCGTGATATCTCAGTTTATGGAAAATAGAAATCAATCAATGTATATCACGCTCATCTTAGACTACAAGATTGATGCTAAGTGATTGTCTAACATATATTGCAGTATCAAATTCGTGCAACGGATATATTCTCTAGTTGTCTATAAAATCAGAACTTGTCAAATTGTTAAGACACGAACGAAAAACATACACAGAAACTGTTAAGCTTACAAGCTACAAGATTGTTTTTCATTGAGATAGACATTGATTAACAGAGTTGCTACTGCTAAAATATTTCGGTAAACATTCATCTTGCATATCATTTCATACTAGAGCCTTAAGTTGGTGAGTAATATATTGCTTGATCATTAGACCTCTAGTGTGTATTTTTCATCTCCTATCTCAATCAATATTACATATAAATCTGTCTTGAATTGCTGATCTCTTACAATCAAGTATAAAGAAAGCATATGTGCTTAAGTGTGCATAGGTGCACAGGGAACACATGTGTTCAGATTATTGGAACTTGTATTGTAATTGGAAGAGTTTAATAAAAGTGAGTCTCCAATACTAGTTGGTATTGGACATGGACTAGACTACTATTCTAGAGGGTAGTAGTTGAACCACGTAAAAATTCCGGTGTTGGTGTGATTGCTTTCTGTGAGTCTATTTTGCTTTTCTATCCAGCTGCCTGCATTAGTAAAATCAGCTAACTCAATAATATCCTAACTTGGTAATCCAACTTGCTGCATTAAAAACAAAAATTAAACATAGTTTGTGCCTACACTTATTCAACCTCCCCTTTTAAGTGTATCTATTTAAATTTCATTTAGTATCAGAGCTTGGCTCTACTTATCTTGGTCTTAAAGGTGACTTGTAGGGAAAGATTCTGACATGGCGCAACTTGGAAGCGCTCATCACGAGGGACAATCAACAAATCGACCTCCACTACTCTTTGGAACTGAAAACTATAACTTCTGGAAATTTCGGATGAGGATCTATCTAAAACGAGACCCATGGGAATTGTGGGTGGTAGAGAATGGACCGGTAATCCCAAGGAAAGATGATTTTTGGTACTGTTAAATTCCTTAAAGCTACTTGACAAGACAATCCCACAAAGTGAAATCAATCATAAGCTACTTCGGGCCATGCCCAAAAGGTTTGCATCTAAAATTACCACTCTTCAAGATTCCCTCAATATTTCTTCTATGGATACATTAACTCTCTTTGGTGAACTAGAAGAATATGAACATCAATTGAAAATATATGATGACGAGGAAGAAGTTCCTCGAAAGAAAGTGTTAGCTCTAAATGCAGGAATTGAAGAAGAACTCAAAATAACTCGGATGATGAAATAGCCATGATGTCGAGGAGACTTAAGGGGCTACTTCAAAGGAAGAATCAACGGAAAAATACTTTCAACACAAACAGATACAAACCAAAGCCAACTGAGGAAACATGTTTCTAGTGTGGACGACCAGGCCATTTCAAAAAGGTTTGCTTCCAACTCAAAAACAAAGGAAAGCAAGGCAACAAGGAGTTCAAAAAGCACAAAGCATTTCTAACATGGAGTGATGATGAAGAATCTGAAGTGGAAATAGATGCAAACGATGAACTAGCGCAAATATGTTTTATGGGAATTGAAGGTGAATCTAGTAAGGTGCATATTTCTGATAGTATTACTTTGAAACAAGAAAATGAAAAATTAAAAGAAAAAAACATGTACTTAAAAGATCTAGTAAACACACTAATGCGCGAAGTGGAAGCACTCATAGATGAAAAGAAAGATTTTGAAAAATCTACACACACGAATGAAGAAAAGATTTTATCAGCAAAAAATGACTATTTAGAAAATTTCAATAAAATATTATTCAATAAGGTTAAACATCTAAATGATGAAGTTGAAAAATTAAAAAAGGAGATAGAGATGAGAGATGTGTGCATTGATGCTTTTGGCAATGAATCTAGTAATAAAACTCCTCCAACTAATAACCTACAAAAGGAAATAGAGTCTTTAAAAACCTCTCTAGCTAAATTCGTTCATGGGGAAGAAAACTTAAATGTTATGCTAGGAAAACAAAGACCAAGTTACAATAAACAAGGCATAGGTTACAGTCCAACTCATAGGAAAGAAGTTGAAATGATAAAATCTAAATCATCATTCAAATTGAATTACTGCACACCTTTTACGTCTTGCAAAAAATGTGGCATTAAAGGACATCTAGAGATAAACTGCTCAAGAAAGAAAAGTTTAAGTAAAACCGTATGGATTAAGAAAAGTGATTTGATGTCAACTAACACAAGTGGACCCATAAAGATATGGGTACCAAAAATATAAATTGTATCTCTATCATACAGGTTTGACTTAAAGCCAAAGTATCGTCTCAAAAATGGATCCTTGATAGCGGATGTTCACGTCATATGATGGGAGACAAATCTAAGTTCGTGAAACTAAATGTCAACAAGAAACATGGAACTGTTACATTCGGTGATAATCGATCATGCAAAATAATTGGGAAAGGTAAAATCGGTAATGGTAAGGTCAACATTTATAATGTTCATCTTGTTAATGGTCTAGAATTCAATCTTATAAGTGTTAGTCAATTAATGGATAATGGTCATCAAGTAAAGTTTGAAAAAGATAAATGTACAATTTCACATGGTACTAACAAAGTTGCTCTAGTTGCCCAAAGGGAAGGGAATATATATACTCTTGATTTTGAGAAACAGGAAGAAGAGTTATGCCTTGCAACCATTCAAGATGAAGCAAATCTATGGCATCGAAGGATGGGACATGTTCATATGGATCTAATCAAGAAGTTGTCAACAAAGAACCTAGTAAGAGGATTACCCAAATTGAATTTTGAAAAGAAAGGTATCTGCAAACCTTGTCAACTTGGAAAACAAGTAAGAACATCATTCAGAGCTAAAAACATGGTATCAACTTCATCTCCCTTACAATTGCTTCACCTCGATTTATTTGGACCTGAAAGGCATGCTAGTCTAAATGGAAAATTCTATGCTTTTGTAATAGTCGACGATTTCTCTAGATATACATGGGTATTATTCCTTAGAACAAAAGATGAGGCATTTAAGGAGTTTGAAAAACTGATTAAAAATTTGGAGACCAAATATAGTCTTAATCTTATTAGAATCAGAAGTGACCATGGTACCGAATTTCAAAAAGACTTTATCACATTTTGTATTCAAAAAGGAATATCCCATGAATTTTCAGCACCTAGAACTCCACAACAAAATGGAGTGGTAGAAAGGAAGAATCGAACACTACAAGAAACAGCTAGAACTCTAATTCAAGAAAGCAAACTTCCTAAGAAATTTTGGGCCGAAGCTGTGAACACAGCATGTTATGTGCTAAATAGAGTATTAATTCGTCCAATTATTCTAAAAACACCATATGAATTGTTAAATAATCGGCTTCCTAACATAAGTTATTTCAAAGTGTTTGGATCTAAATGCTTTATTCTTAACACTAATGGAAATTTAGGCAAGTTTGATGCTAGATCATATGCAGGAATATTCATTGGCTACTCACAAAATAGTAGAGCATATCGGATTTATAATGTGCAAAAGATGTGTATCGAAGAATCTATACACATTAAATTTAACGAATCTAACCATGATATTTCAAAAGAAAAAGAAGAAGATGCAGGAGAATTAGAAACTGCTGCCAATCCAGCCTACCAGATAAAGCAAAACAGCAAGATCATGAAATCAATCCAGGAAAAGGAAATAGAAGAACAGCAGGACCTAGACTCTATCCATCAAGCTGAATATGAAAATTAGGAGCATATCCAGCCAGCTGAAATGGATGAACAACAAGACCACAATTCTGAATCTACTGAAGAAGTCATACATGATATTCAACTTCCAAAGTCACCAAGATATATCAAAAACCATCCACCTGAGAACATTATTGGAGACATAAACGACAAAGTTATAACAAGAAGAAAAGCTCAAAACATGTGTGCTTTCACAACATTCCTATCCCAAATTGAGCCAAAGAATGCCAAAGAAGCCATACTCGATGAAAGTTGGCTTTTAGCTATACAAGAAGAGCTTCAACAATTTGAAAGATGTCAAGTATGGGAATTGATGCCAGCTCCAAAAGATGTATCCATTATCGGAACTAAATGGGTATTCAAAAACAAGTTTGACGAATACGGAACAATTACGAGAAACCAAGCGAGATTAGTTGCTCAAGGATACAATCAACAAAAAGGAATAGACTATGAAGAAACATTTGCTCTAGTAGCTCGCTTGGAGTTTATTCGTATCCTACTAGCATTCACCTGTTTCAAAAAGTTCAAGCTACACCAAATGGACGTCAAAAGTGCTTTTCTCAACGGATACATAAATGAAGAAGTATATGTAAAACAGCCACCTGGATTTGAGCATGACAAGTTCCCACATTACGTATACAAACTTAAGAAGGCACTCTATGGACTCAAACAAGCCCCAAGGGCTTGGTACAAAAGATTAAGTAAGTTTCTCTTATCAAATGGGTTCATACGAGGTAAAATTGACTCCACTCTGTTCATTAAACGTCAAAGTAAAGATATTATTATTATACAAATATATGTAGATGATATAATATTTGGTGCTACTAATAATTCCCTTTGTGAGTGGTTTTCCAATTGCATGCATAAGGAATTCGACATGAGTTTGATGGGAGAACTCAACTACTTTCTGGGCCTTCAAATTAAGAAAAATCATGAAGGGATATTCATTCATCAAACCAAGTATACAAAAGAGTTACTAAAGAGATTCAGATTTGACAATTCAAAGACAAAGTCCACACCAATGAGTACATCAATAAAACTCACAGCAGATGAGAAAGGTACGGACGTAGAGGTAACAAAATACAGAGGTATGATTGGATCCCTACTTTATCTAACTGCTTCTAGACCTGATATAATGTACAGTGTCTGTTTATGTGCTCGGTTTTAGGCCAAACCCAAAGAATCTCACTTACAAGCTGTTAAACGAATTTTTAAATATTTGAGTGGAACGACAAATTTAGGATTGTTCTACCCAACATGCGATAATTTTGATCTAATGGGCTATTCAGATGCTGACTATGCAGGCTGTCAAATAGATAGAAAAAGCACAAGTGGTGCATGTACATTTTTGGGCCAAAGTCTTGTCTCATAGCATAGTAAGAAATGCAGGGCGTCGGTTGCTCTATCCACTACGGAGGGGAATACTTAGCGTTAAAGAAGTTCTTTGTTCCCAAATCTTATGGATGCGTCAAACATTGTGTGACTTTGATATTACTTGTGAAAGTGTGCCCATATACTGTGATAATACCAGGACCATAAATATTTCAAAAAATCCAGTACTACATTCCCGCACAAAACACATAGAAGTACGTCACCATTTTCTTAGAGACAATGTGTCCAAAGGGTTAATAAGATTAATATTCATTTCTACTGAACATCAATTAGCAGATATCTTTACAAAACCTTTAGGAGAAGACCAGTTCTATACATTAAGAAGAGAATTAGGGATGTGTCTGATATAAACACAATCTGCATGAGTTAAGGAAAGTAGACAGTCTCGGCATATCTATATGCCATAATGACGTTCATTGAATCTGCCCAAGATCTTCATTCCCAAGACACGGCATCACGACTTCCCAAATCTCGGTAGCACACGTCTGTTAAAAGGTAAAACTCTACTTTACTGAAATTCAAGCTATCCCTCCCTTCGCCGTCTGCCTCATCACATTCTTTCCCATCTCCCTAACCCCAACCGCAAAGATAAAAACAAGACGAACCAGACAAATACATGATGACTTAGAGGATGAGATATCTCTACCGTCGCAACCCCTTCATCCCACTACTTCTCGACGCCTGAAAAGGAAGCAGCCATCGGTCCAAACCATCTCAGGCGACTCCTCTCCGGCTGAATCTGAGGGTAGTCTACCTTCTCCTCCACCGATTGGGACCTTCACGGTCACTAAATGAAGAATAATCAAGGATTCGTCCCGTAGCTCACCTTCTCTAACGGTAAACCCTCTCCCTGTCTCACTGCATGATATCCCTGATGATTTTTTTAGAGGTAACAACTTTGAACTTAGGTTTAAGTCATCCATATGTCACAAAACCTTTGTCTATGAAAAATTAATAGACATGTTTTACTATCAAAACTCACCCCTGCACCGCCTTTTTGTGTCATGTGGTCTATCCTCTTTAAGCACTCCTCCTTCCGTCGCTTATCCAAAATTAGTCCAGCAGTTTTATACAAATCTTGAGAATAATGGTGATTGCTACACTTCCTTTGTGAAAGGGAAATCTCTGTTTTTTACAGCCATGGACTTAGGTAGTATTCTGTCCATTCCTTACACCGGTGACTGCCCCTTTACTCTCAAAGAACCAATCTCTACTCCCTTGTCTCCCTTAGTCCAGCTTTGCATTTTGTTGGATGACCCAACAGTCTCCTCTATCCCTCTTCTGAAAACCATCAAAGTGTCCCCCCTTGCCATTGTCCTTCACAAACTCTTACGCTACAATCTCCTCCCCCGTCTCGGTGGTGGAGCAGACTTCACGTATCAAGATTTAGTCCTCGTGGCGTTAATAATGACTGGCCAGCCTTTTAATTTTTCCCTCATGATGCTAAAACACATGATCCATTGCGTTAAACACTCCAAAAAATTTCTGCCTTACAGTTGGTTCATTACCAAACTCTTCACTCATTTCCAAATCCCACTCCATGATAAAGGTTGTATAACCTTAACTGATTCCATAGACTCAAATTATCTCAAAGGGGCTCATCTCACCTTGCTTAAGGGAAAATTCATCCGTCTGGTTCCTGATACTCCTACACCCATATCCTATCTCCCTGCCTCCTTCCCCTAAAATTTTGACTCTCCTTCACACCATCACAGATAATCAAGCCCAACTCACTTCTGATGTCAAAGACATCCAACTCCATCTCTCGGTCCTTGAAAAAGGCAAACTGCCAATTCGGTGTAATGATCTCCAGGCCATGTTTTGGAATATTGAAGATGAATTTATTGACCTCCAAGCTGGTTTCGAGCTGCACACCAGGGCAATGGTTGAAGCCCTCCAACGCAAGATGAATCGCAATGCCTGTCAGCTGAGCACAGAACTCAAGTTCATCAGCAACCAAGTTGGGACTCTGGGCCGGTTCACCGAGCGACGTATGAATGACCTGAGTGAGGAACTGCAAGCAGACCAAGTCCAAGTGCGCATACCCGAATGGACCCAATGCAATTGGATGGCCGAATATCAAGGTGACTTTCTGGAGCTGCCATTACCTCCTCCCACCTTCATTGCTCGACCACCCCGCTTTGCCAATACCATGTCCCTGGAAGAGATCATGCATCGCCGCCTTCACCGCCCCTACTTCACAGCTCGCGAGGCCAATCATGTCAACCTTGAGGAGGACGCCGCTTAGTTCCCCTTTCCTTTTTGATGGATGCCAAAGGGGGAGAAGACCTCTGGTTTCTTAAAACCTTCTCCCTGCCCCCCCAAAGACAATTGTTTTGATTAAGACTTTGGCTTAAAATTTTTATTGTGCTGTTAAGACTGTTAGTTTAAACTTATTATTTGATGTATGATGGATGTGTTTCTTTACTGCCTTTTCTACTTAACATGTTAAGGCCTAACCAGTACTTGCAGGGTTGATCAAAATACTGCACAAGGTATGCATGAACTAAGGGGGAGCCATAACTCTCCTGAAGTGCATAATCTTAGGGGGAGCTATATTTATTGTATTGTCATCATCAAAAAGGGGGAGAATGTTGACTTATGTCACACTCCATGTTTTGATGATGACTCGATTATTTCTAATTGATGCTATATTATTTCAGGGAAATATATGGAACTTCAAAAAACGTCAAGGAAGAAATTTCAAAGCCAAGACATCCTCGAAGAAAGAAAAGCAAATTTGAGTCCTAGGAATATATGTAAGATCTTAGCATTTATTGCTTTCCAAAATAAGGCTCTAGGACATGTGCATTACATAATTGCATTCTCACACTTGGTACCACGTGCTAAGTCACTAGCACTAATATACATGGGCCGATATCTCATTGATTTTAGTAAATATCATACCATCAACTTGACATATCTTAAATCATGCGAACTTACTAAAGAAATGAGTTGATTGAATAATTTTCCACAAATTATATAGCAGTAATCATGCTCCATAAATCTTGCCTCATAATTCTAGAAATCTACTTGGGTGCAATTAATGGTCCAATATGTATGACAAGAATTGTGGACACCGGCCAGTAGGTATAAATGGAAAGCATAAATCATGACATTATGCTACATCTCTGCTCATATCACGCTCATAATGTAAACATCTTAATTCTAGGAAAGTAATTAAGGTAACTAGTCGAGTGCATGAATCAACAGACGCTGCAGAAATCATGGGATATGATTAAGGGAATCTAATTGGTTGGTCTTAAATGGTCAAATCCATATATATTGAAACATGGTAGTTTACTTGCTATATATATATATATATATATGGTAACTTAATGAGTAGCCCTCCGGTTATGGTTATATTGGGCCAGCCTTGTCATAAAAACATTGACAGCGTGATATCTCAGTTTATGGAAAATAGAAATCAATAAATGTATATCACGCTCATCTTAGACTACAAGATTGATGCTAAGTGATTGTCTAACATATATTGCAGTATCAAATTCGTGCAACGGATATATTCTCTAGTTGTCTATAAAATCAGAACTTGTCAAATTGTTAAGATACGAACGAAAAACATACACAGAAACTGTTAAGCTTACAAGCTACAAGATTGTTTTTCATTGAGATAGACATTGATTAATGAGTTCTTCTTTGCTAAAATATTTGATAAACATTCATCTTGCATATCATTTCATACTTTAGAGCCTTAAGTTGGTGAGTAATATATTGCTTGATCATTAGACCTCTAGTGTGTATTTTTCATCTCCTATCTCAATCAATATTACATATAAATCTGTCTTGAATTGCTGATCTCTTACAATGAAGTATAAAGAAAGCATATGTGCTTAAGTGTGCATAGGTGCAGGGAACACAAGTGTTCGATTATTGGAACTTGTATTGTAATTGGAAGAGTTTAATAAAAGTGAGTCTCCAATACTAGTTGGTATTGGACATGGACTAGACTACTATTCTAGAGGGTAGTAGTTGAACCACGTAAAAATTCCGGTGTTGGTGTGATTGCTTTCTGTGAGTCTATTTTGCTTTTCTATCCAAATTTTCTACTGCATTAGTAAAATCAGCTAACTCAATAATATCCTAACTTGGTAATCCAACTTGCTGCATTAAAAACAAAAATTAAACATAGTTTGTGCCTACACTTATTCAACCCCCCCCCCCCTTCTAAGTGTATCTATTTAAATTTCACTATAAATACGATTCAACCACCACGAAGGAAACTCTAAAGGACGAGAATGTAAATAAAGTCAGAAAAGCGATCAATCGCCACGAAAGAAAACTCCAGCAGAGATAATATATATATATATATATATATATATATATATATATATATATATAAGTAATAAACGCATTCCGGATGTAAAATCAATGCTCATCGAACAAAGTTCATATATATAAGTATATATATATATATAAAAAAGCGAATAAACGCATTCTGATGTAAAATCTGTGCTCATCGAATGTAGTCCTACCACACAGTTCATATATATATATATATATATATATATATATATATATATAAAAGCGAAGCGCTCGCATCAAGTTCAGGCTCATCGAACAAAGTTCGACACACGATTAATATATATAAATGTATATATATATATATATATATATATATATATATATATATATATATAAAAGCGAGAAACGCTCCGCACCAAAGTCTAGGCTCAATTGAGGCATAACTCGATAATGTTAGTCAATATATATGTATATATATATATATATATATATATATATATATATATATATATACAGACTGAAATAAAACCACGGACCGAAGTCCGGGAAAAAGCAAGCAACACGACTCTCAACGTGTAAAAGGGTGTGTGCAAAGATGAAGAGAAAGACTCTAAAGTGTGTGAGAAGGCTTACATCTGACTGCTGAAGAAGACTTCTATATCTTTAGAGTGGGTAAACATTGACTTTTGTGGGTACAAAAGGGCTATATATGAGCTCACAGGTGTTTAAAAGGGGAAAGTACACTGCATGGGGTGAGTGCAGAGCAAATTGGGCAGGGCTTTCTTGCCTTTTTCTCTTCAAAATGGGCAGCCCAAGCCCTCTATTTATTGGCATTTTAGCCGCAGGTGTACTAGAGGCAACCCGGGTGGGCCTGGGTTTGTCGGGTCGGGTCGTCTCGAAGTACGTGCACTCAAGCACTGTAATGTCCACTCAGACTTTCAGAAGTGCAATCCGGACATCCGTTTGCGGTATACAGGACCTATTTCGGACCGCCGCTGTCGAGAGTTGTACGATGGCATGGGATTAGAGTTTGTACGAAGTCATTGAAGATGGGAGGATGCCCTCCGATCTTCAAGCTTCAAATTTCATCCGTTACCCCGCACAATAGTCACTCGGGATTGGTTAGTCTTGTGGGACATCGTTGCGTAGAGACGTGACGTGGCATCGTGTTGACGAGATGACGATGTTGCCCCTCACCGGTGTTATCGCCGAATTGGGCTGATAAAGCAGACGTTGCTCAGGCTTCGCTGGGATTGGACTGCTACAATTGTTGAAGGTCCTCATTGTCGCCTTTACGGTGTGCCTGTCTTCCCGATGTTATTGCCGGGTTGGTATAGTGCATCTCGTTGTGAGCACCGAGATTGAAGCTGGTCGTATTTGAAACAAGCATTTCTGGGGTTGTCGCCGAAACTGTATTCCTTGGGGTTATCACTAAGGTTGGTGACTATTCCCGTGGTTGGGACTGAGACTGGATACCTTGGGGTTATCTCCGAGATTAATTGATCTTCTCTGGTGTGTGTTCTGGTATTGGATCTGCATGCCTCGGGGTTATCTCCGAGGTTGGAACTGTTACTCCTAGAGTGTAATCTGGGGTTGATGTTGAACTTCTGGTAGTATCCGTTATGGATTTGGATTGTCTTTCAGGGTTCTCTCTTAAAAGACGAATCTGTCCTCCTACAATGTTAGTGACAGTAGTACAGAAAATTTTGAGTGTCTACACCTCCCAAACCCTAAACCCTAAGGGTTTGATCAATTGTCTAAAATGCCATTAAAATTAATTGCTAAATGACTATTTTGCCCCTTTGTGCATTATTGGATGTTGCTTGTAGATCTAGACCTAAGGTGAGTGGTTGAGCAACCCTAGCCTATACATATGACTTATATCTAGCAATCCCAGCCGAAATTAGCAGCCATAACATTGCATACAAGTTATTTAAATAGATTAAGAGAGAGAAAAGGGTTACTTCCATTTTCATTTTTCACCAAGCCACTCTCTCTCTATATTTCGGGTTTAAGAGTGAGAGGAGGGTGATAAACAAAACCAAGTTCAGTTTATAGCTTTCCAATAACATATCAAAGTTCAGAAATCAAAAATCAAAGCATAAGAAGGTAAGAACCCTAATTTTTAAAATCTAACGATTTGATGTTACATGTTGTTAATGATTGGTTAAAGATGTGTAATAGGGTGTCCTTTAGTGATTTGGGTTGATAGATCATGAATCTATAACCTCTAGATGCACGAAATCAAGTTTTAAGCAAATCTAGAAAACTGGAAAATTATTGCCTGACAGTCGAATGTCAGAGGCCTTAAATCTTTATGTAGTATATGTTTATGGTGTTTTATGTTATGAATCTGTAGTATGCCATGTGGTCTTTGTTCTGCAACTTGAGTCAGGGTCATAGCATGTCTAGATCATAAGTTACAAGTGGTCAAAAGGCGTTGACTGACCACGAAACTGTGAATCTAGGTAACCCAGATTTCCCCAACAGTGTCTGACAAGATGTTCTATCCTTCTGATCTTGCTTCTGACAAGTGTTTTGGCCAAGTTGTTCTTTGATTTGTGTAGCCTGTCATGTGCACTACATATTATAGTCATTAGAACAAGCAGATCATGAGCATCATCTTAAATAATCACGGTCAAACAACCGTTGACCTACTCGCCGGATGAAGAATCTGGGTAACCCAGATCTTCAAGAACCAGTTCTCTAACAACAGTTTGACCAGATCAGATCTTTCGTTTGTTTTGATGTTAAACTGATTTAAGCTTGTATACATGTAGACTGACATGTTATATACACGATTGAACCATGATATCACATAAACTGAACCCAGAATGCTAAGATTCAAAGGCTAGAAAGTATGTGCTTCGACTATTCTTCATTTATGGGAAACCCAGAAAATGAAGAACAGTGTCTGACACGTTTTGTATGCCCTGTATCTCATGGATCTGATGTGTTATGGTAATGAACTAGGTTTGTTATTGTAGTGCTACATAAGTACTACAATATTGATTCTTAAACAAGCCCAGAAACGAATTACAATGAGAATTATTGTCGGTCAAACCACCTATCTTGTCCACTGACTTGAAGATCTGGGCAGCTCAAGAACACACCAAGAACACCTATAGCGACGGGTCTGTCGCTATAGGGCCCTTTAGCGACAGTTTATATTTATTTTAATTTCTGATTTTCCAGAAATTATTTAAAAATAGATAAAAATGGTTTTTAATTATTAAAAATACATAATAAATTCCGAAAAAATTATTATAAAGTCTGAAAAATAGTTTTTAATTATTTAGAGTATATTTCATAAATATTTAATATTTTTGGAATATAAATGGTATTTAATTTATTTAATTATAATATTAAATAAATTATTTAAAAATGATTTAAATACATAAAAAATCATGAAAAAAATAATATTATGGTATAATAAAATATTTAAGTTATTTTTAGTGACTTTTAATATTTTGTGATGAATTTCATTAATTAATAAATATTAATGATAATTAGTTTGTTTAATAAATATATTAAATAAATTATGGAAAAATTTAATAAATGATTTATAAATCATATAAAATGATTTAAGTGCTATAAAAATATTTTAAGTTATAAAATATAACTTTTGATATTTTGTCATGAAAATATTAATATTTTAATATTAATAGCAATTATCGGATAATGAATTTAATTGTTTAAAAATCATATAAAGGTGATTTTAAGGTATTAAAATACTTAATGATATTATAAATATATTATAATATTATGACATATATTTTATTAATATTTGATATTAAATAAATATTAATGATAAAAAATTATTATGTGGCATTTAATTCATTTAAATACGATTTTAATGATTGAAAAATCAAGATAAATAGTAATAATTATTTAAAAATTATTACGAGCTTATGAAAAATATTTTGACTGTTAATAAATTATCTGAGATAATTGTTAAGTGTTTAGTCAGAGTGTAATTGAACTTAAACTCGAAGTTTTGTCCGACTAGACCATCGGGATATTAGATTTGTGTCGGGTTCAACTCAGGCTGCAATAGTTTGACTTGATACCGAGTCTTATGTGTGTTAAAGACTGATAGGGTTATGTGTTATGTGTTTAAGTTATTCTATATATATATATAATAGTATTATATTATGATGATGTTATTCTAATATTGGAGATCTATATTACTAATATTAGGTCTTCGGATAAAGCGTTATAAATTGCGTTGCGGTAATCAACGGTTCATGCAAGTTTGTTTTTACTTAACTCTACTAAGAGTTGTTTCATTTGGATAAGCTTATGGTTAATAATTGCTTGTTGCCATGAATTGTACTCTGTACATATTGCATGTATAAGTCAGGTATGAAAGGCTGATCACCTTCATTACCAGTTGGTTCAGATATATTTGTTCATGTATAATACTTGTTCAGTCATAAATTTGTTCCTGCTAGTTCACAATTATATTGTTGAATTATAGCCAGCTTATTATTCAGACTCTTTCAATCATGATATATCGTTATATTATTGAATTTAAACTTGTTGGGCAATCCTTATGCCCACCCTTGCTATATCATGATAAAACATTGCAGATTAAGGTGAATGCATCGGATACAAGGAAAGGTTAAAGACATAAGTTCCAGCTTAAAGTTAATGTGCGCGATTAATTTGTAATAGTGTAGTTTAATAATAATGTTATGTGTTAAATAAGTTATGATTTGTGTATTAAGTTAAGGTTACTCGACCTTGGGAAAAAGTATGTAAGTTTAATATATAAACAATTTATGTTTATATCTTCCGCAAATAGTAATAGTGTTAGAATGATCGAACCTGATCCGCGGTGATTCGGGACCTCGAATTCGGGGCCGTCACATGAAACACTCGGTGTTAAAAGTACAGTATTACGCATGGTTGCATAGTAGCACACGGTATTAATTATTGATGCTTACGTGAGAAGTCACTCAGTTTGGTTCAATTAATGTTACAGTAATTGCTTCATAGTATCTCACGTTATTTGATTCAATTATTGTCAATATTTTATATATTATTAAATCAATAATTGAGATGACAAAGTTATTAATATTATTATTTGCAATATTAACGATGTCTAGAAGTTCTGTCATGGAGAGGTTTGGTCACCTAATTGCACGCCAATGGGGAGAAATCCTTATTGGAAAGCCCCCTGTTTCCTGGGAACGACCTGGTCGATTAATATTGTGAATTATAATAATGATGATAAATGTTGTTTTATTAGTATTATTAATGTAATAAAAAACGAAAAGCTTTTTATATAAAAGCGAAATACTTTTATAAAGTTATCTTTTATTAGACTATAAATAGAATATATTATATTCTATTATGCGTAGTATTTTGCATAGTAAAAGCTTTTTATATAAAGCAGAATACTTGTATAAAGTTATACATTTTATTAGACTATAAATAGAATATATTATATTATTATGCATAGTATTGCATAGTGCCTATATAGTGTTTTGCATAGTAAAATCTTTTTATATAAAATGTAATACTTTTATAAAGTTATTTATTTTATTAGATTTTAAATAAAATATAAATATATATATATATATATATAGAATATATTATATTTTATTGCATAGTATCCTTTCAATTCTCCTATAAATAGGATGTTTAGTTAGAATTGAAATCACACCAGAAATTTAGAGAATTCTTCTTCTATAATCTTGAGAGTATTTCTTTAGAGTTTTCAGAAGCTTTGAGCGTAGAAAAACAATATAAGTTTTCTTCAAGAATATCCTCGCTCTACCAGTCGGAATACTTTTCTTTTACGGTAAGGTATATTATTTGTTGTACTTGTAAGGGGTATTATTCTTTACGTATTCATGAAGAGAGCTATTTTCTTTCAATACTGTAAGGGTTGTTATTCCTTTCTTTATTATTATGTTGGAATAACTTTTGTCTGCGCGAGTACCACATACATGGTGAAATTCTTACATTATTCCATTCTTTATTATTACTTTGGAATAACTTTTATCATGCGGTCTATCGCATGCAGTGAATTCTATTATTATTCCATTCTTTATTATTTTGTTGGAACATCCTATCTGCATGCGTTTTACGACCGGTTCCGATTCTTTATTATTATGTTGGAACATCCTGTTTGTGCGGTTTCTGCATGACTGATTCCGTTTCTTTATTATTCTATTGGAACATCCTCGTCTGCATGCGGATTACGCGACGACCGTTCCATTATTTATTATTCTGTTGGAATAACACATGCATGCGGTCTATCGCATGACCGGTGAATTCATTGTTATTCCATTCTTTATTATTACATTGGAACATCACATGCATGCGTTTACGCATGACTGATTCCGTTTCTTTATTATTATGTTGGAACATCACATGCATGCATGCGGTTTCACGCATAACCTGGTTTCGTTCTTTATTATTCTATTAGAACATCCTATCTGTGCGGATTACGCATGACCTGATTCCATTCTTTATTATTCTGTTGGAATAACCTGTCTGTGCGGTCTATCTCATGCATGGTGATTTCGTCTGTTATTCCATTCTTTATTATTCTGTTAGAATAACATGTCTATGTGGATTATCACATGCATGGTGAATGATCCTTTGTATTCATTCCTTATTAAATTATGGAAATGATCTGTCTAACTGGATTACCGCATGGCAGACGAAAATCCATTTACAGTTTCATATATTCTCTTATACTCAGTTGGTTAAAACTTTGACTTCTATACTCCATGAAATTAGTGGAATATCCTTGATATTTGTGCTTCATCCAGTATCTTTTCATGGAAATATTCTTCTAAGCATTCTTGAATTTTACTCCACAAAGCAGTATCATGTTGACAATTTGGACGTTATTGAGTTCAGGATAAATTAACTTATAAATCTTTAAAATTTATTCTTGAACTTGTTTTATTGAATTGTCATCATCCTCATGTTTATAATATGTTGAAAGTCATCTACATGGCACAGTGGTGCATAGATGGACTTGATATGATTATGACCGAGGATTATTCGGTATAATAATCATAGTAAATGTTACAAATGATGTGGTAAAAATCCTCATTGGTAGTAGTGCATTGATGGACAATTGTTGGCATGATCATGACCATTGATGAATACACGAATATCCTTGGCCCGTAGTGCGTGGATAATTTATGGTCGTGATACTGATAAATATCATTGGCCGTAGTGCAGGGATGATGTGGATTATTTATTAAGCTGAGTCTCAGCAATAAAAGTAATGAAAAACCTTTTAAATCATAAAAGATAGTAGATTTTATTCTCTACTTGACTCTTTTAATGGATAGCTTGTTCCGCTGCAGTTAAACTTGATGTTTTTTATATTTTATTAGTTTAACAACATGTTGAAGGCTAATGATAATTTATTACGCATTATCTTAGTCATGATATTTCTTCTTTGGCTAGTTGAGCTCATCCTTTTGCTTTCATTGTTCTCTTCAGAAATGAGAACGTGGCGAGGGACTAGTCGGGGAGCGGATTGATGATCAGGATGATAGCATTAGTAGTCCTCACTATTCTATGAAATAGTGTGATAATAAATGTATTGAGAACTTATTTTGAGTTTGAATCTTGCCTGAAGACAATATTTGTATTAAAACTCACATTTCATATTGTATATTTAAGGTTGTATTTGTATTCTGTACCATGTATTTGGCGACTCAGAATAGGTGATGTATACCTATTTTGGGGGCGTCACAGCTGAGCAATCACTTGCTTGGCCTAGCTTGCCCATCCTTACATACATATCATATATTAACATGTCAAGAGTCCTTTCGTATCTTTCAAGTTTAATCTAGGTCCCTTCTTGCATAATGTGGTTCTAAGTTGGACATCTCAACAATTTAAGGCCATTCAAGGGTATGAAACCACAAAGTCTAACATGCTTTCTTCTTAAACATACAAGGTAGTCATATTACTCATATTAGACATGGTTGTGAGTATTCATATCACATATGTGTAATTAACATCATTTTTGTTTTGAAAATATGCTTCGGTTATGCTTCACTTGAATTACGATACCTAAGCATATATATATATATATATATATATATATATATATATATATATATATATATGATACATGAGTGAGTCTAAGAGTATCATTAAACATGTTCACAAATATCAAATTTTAACTCTCAAAGTAGCATGTTAATATTCACGTTCAAAGTTCATATTTTCATTAGTAAAGCTCAGTAATAAGTCCAACATGATCATGCTTTATTACGAAATCCATATAAGTAAGTTAGTATGTCTGACATGCATTTCAAAACCATACTAACATGCTTGCAAGATCAGAATATAAATTATGAATATGATAAGTTAATGTCCATTTTGAAACTCTAAGTTAACATTAGCATGTTATCGATGTCATTAAGTATGTTCAACTATTTTACTTACTATACATCATGCTCGCATGCTTACATACAAATGAAATCAGACCACACTAACATATCTTCAAGTTAGAACTTTAAGGTACACATGGTCTACCGAGTTTGCATGTTAAAAGCTCAAGTTTTCTTTTAAAATCAAGCTAGGTGAGTAATTATATGAAAGGCAACATAACTAGTATGTCAAGGACTGAAATAAGCTTAATTAAGTTGTATTAGCATGCTCCATAAACCAGATATCATAAAAACAATCAACAGAATCTGCAGAGGGGTGCGAACGCGCGCCATTTGTACTAGGGATACGCGCAGCCACGCGGCTCTCGTTCCAGTCCAGAGACTTCCCAGCCTCGACAGATAACAAGCCAAATACCAATTTTCTTCACCAATTCGACTGTAACCGAGCCACATTGCATACTAAACATGTTGATAAGCCTATATAACAACTATATAAGTGTTCTACAACCCAATCACAATTCAACTTGGAATAATCAAGAAATTGATAATTCAAGAACTCAAACTCATTTGACAAATAATGAAATGGAAAATAAGGAAATGGGGTTATACCTTTGCAATATGAAGGAACTTGCTCCCAATGAACTCCTAATGTCCTAGAATACTTGTATGCTCTCAACCTCACCCTCAATAGAATTCTTAGCAATGAAAAAAATGGAAGGAGAGTTCATATTTATAGAAAATCCAATACACAGATTTTGAAATTTCCCATTGAATCAAACCCATGGATTGAAGGATTGCATGAAGGTTAACAAGGAGTTGGTAATTGGTTGTTGGAGATCATCATTATGCCCACTCCATCCATAATCATCATCTAGAGTAGCTTGGAAGTAGGAATAGGACTTGTAACGACC